>JAZGQO010000010.1:61605000-62300000 GCA_036850965.1 Patella caerulea | reverse complement strand
TTCAGCCCACCCAACAACAACCAAGGCAGGAATAGTTTCGATACTGACCAGAAGAGCTCACAATATTTGCACTGATGACAAAATTGAAGAAAAAATTAAACTTATTACTGAATCTCTAACCAAAAAAACAACTACCCATTAGAATTTGTCAAAAAAGTTATTCATAGTACCACTGAAAAACTGAACAAAGCCCCAAACGTGACAGGTAAAGAAAAGGCTCCAATCCATATCAACATTCCATTTATAGGCCCAACAAGATTACTAACCAGATTGCAAATACATGTAACATTTAGTGGGGGGATATCATTAAAATCACTTATCAACGCCTATGGGAGAACAAAAATGCCAACAGTGGACCCAAAGGGTATAGTTTACCAGATCCAATGCGATTGCAAATCCATTTACATATGCGAAACATGCAGACCATTATCAGTGAGACTCAAAGAACACAAAGCAGCAACTAGACGTATGGAACCAAACAAATCTGCAGTAGCCGAACATATTATAAACAATCCTACCCATAACATAGAATGGGACAACACCAATGTGCTTACCAAAAATATTAAAGTATGGAAGAAAAGAGTTTTGTGGGAAGCATTAGAAATCCGAAAACAAAAACCAAAAATGAATAAAGACAATGGGAGAGCTATTTCTAATGTATGGAATGAATTATTATGTTAAGCAAGTTATTATCTATCATTGGAACTATTTATTTGGATAACCATAATTATCTATTATCAGTGAAGTAAAATTAAAATATTTTTTATCAGTGGAGTGGAACTATAATTTATCATTCGTATCAGTGGAGTGGAACTTAAAAATTTTATTTATCAGTGGAACTATTATTTATCAGTGCTACTATAATTTATTTATTGTTTTAGTGGAACTATAATTAAGAATTCTTTCTATATAATGATATGGTAAATATATGAGCAAGAGGGGATGGGTTCAACCTAACTAATTCTGCATAGTGGCTTCAGTCCCCACTTTTAACACCTTAGATTGAAGAGAAATGGTAAAGCCATATTCAAAGGGAAATGTTTGTTGTTATAAGTCTTAATTAATGTTATGTTTTTATTGTTAAATTGTTCTTACTCATGGATGTACTATAAATGTAGAGTTGTTATTCATTATTGATCATTGCTTGATAAAGATACCTGTAAGAGTATTGAAACGTTGCATGTAATAAACCAAGAAGTAGTAAATCCATACAGTTGTGTTATTATGAATAATGGAGATGTTTAAGAGATGCTAAATCTATTCTTGACGAATGTTCTGATTTTTATAGTAAGTTATATACTAAAGAACCTGATAATTATGATATTAGAACCCTATGTAATGTTATATTTAGAACTGTTTCTATGCATGATAAAAACTGGTGTGATAATTTAATTACTTTAGAAGAACTTACCGCCACTTTAAAATCTATGTCAAATAATAAATCTACGCACCTATTGGGCCCCATATCCTATGTTATTAATTGTATTTTTAGTAATAAAATCATGTCTCGTTCTATGAGAAAGGGAGTGGTCATTCTAATATATAAAGGTGACAGAAGAAATTTGAAATATTATAGGTCTATCTCACTTCTGCAAGCTGAATTTTTCAGTAGTGTTTTCAGTATAGAAAAGGATGATGATGAAACTTTACTTGAAAATATAAAATACAATGAACATTCAAATGCGACGATTTCACAACTTCTGAAGTAAATAAGCTATTAAAAGAACTAAACACTACAAAATCACCTGGTCCAGATCAAATACACCCTAAGTCACTGTACGAATTACCAGATACTATCGACAGACCACTCTATTATATGTAATAGTTCATTTAAGTCATGTACTGTACCCGAAGGTTGGAAAATTGGTCAAATAAGAATTTCTTGAGTAACCGAAAACAAAGAGTACAACTAAATGGATCCTTTTCAAAATGGCACAGTGTGACAAGTGGGATACCGCAAGGCTCTGTACTGGGACCAATATTATTTGTTCTATTTATTAACGATCTACCTCTAACCGTGGAATCTGATGTATACATGTTTGCAGATGATACGAAGTTATATAGGGAAATTACCAATCTAAGTGATCGTGAAACAGTCCAAAATGATATCAATAACCTTTTTTGATGGAGTGAGAAATGGCCATTGCGTTTTCATCCGGGCAAGTGTGAAGTCTTGTCTATCTCTGGCAAAAGACAGCAACCAAGAAGAACCTCGAATTACCCGATGCCAACTTACACAGGCTCATGTGTAGGTTTAGAATCTGTTGAATCCGAAAAAGACATTGGAGTTACGATCGACTCAAAGCTTAATTTCGAAAAGCACATACAGACGCAAGTGAATAAAGCAAATCAAATAGTTGGGATAATTAGGAGGTCATTTAAATACTTGAACTTTAAAAGATTCTATTTATTATTCAAATCGCTTGTCAGACCGTATCTGGAATATGCGAGTAGTATATGGAATCCATACAAAATTAAAGCCATAGAATCAAGTGAGAATGTTCAACGGAGAGCCACTAAAATGTTACCAGATATGAAGGACCTGACATATGAAGAACGTCTAAGAAAACTAAAGCTTCCATCACTGAGATTTAGACGACTGAGAGGCGATATGATCGAGACATATAAAATTGTAATAAATATAAATAAATAATTTGTTCGCACATTTTATTTTCTACAACTTCGATATTATTTGCATTCAAGAAACTTTTTGGGACGAAGAAACAGTGACAATATGCAAAAAACTGTGGAAGGGGCGTATTCTATACAACAATTCTATAACACCAAACGAATATAGAGAGAGAATTGGGGTTTTTTTTAATAAGTTCTAATTATATTAATGATACATGTAATAATATTATTTCAGGTGATTTTAATGATGTTCTAGATAAAACCCTAGATAGATGTAAATATATGCAAACTATGCATAGTTCATACACAGCTTTTAACAACTTTGTAGCAAAGAATAATCTGGTAGATATATATAGATATACATATCCTACAAAAAGAGCATTTACCCGCATTCAGAAGAGAGACAACTCTATTAAATGAGTCGTATCGATTACATTTTTATAGTTTACCCATAGCCCATTACTCCCAGCATAGTTTTATTCAAAATAATAACTTTTCTGATCATAATTTCATATGTAATATTTCTAATTTTGAAACAAGCGAAAGAGGCCCTGGACTCTGGATTCTTAATAATACCCTGTTGCAGAAGGTTGGAAAATTGGTCAAATAACAGCACTCTTTAAGAAAGGAAGTAAGAACTCAGCATCCAATTATAGACCTGTTAGTCTTACCAGTATAATATGTAAGTTAATGGAAAATTTAATCAGAAAAAGAATTATCCAACACATGGACAAATTCGACTTATTTAGTGTAAAACAATTCGGTTTTATGGGTTGCAGATCTACCACACTACAACTTTTGAAGGTACTAGACCATTGGACTTCCATACTCGACAATGGTGGAACCATCGATGCCGTTTACACTGACTTCATGAAAGCCTTTGATAAGGTACCTCATATAAGATTAAGGGTTAAGAATTTCTTGAGTAACCGAAAACAAAGAGTACAACTAAATGGATCCTTTTCAAAATGGCACAGTGTGACAAGTGGGATACCGCAAGGCTCTGTACTGGGACCAATATTATTTGTTCTATTTATTAACGATCTACCTCTAACCGTGCAATCTGTTGTATACATGTTTGCAGATGATACGAAGTTATATAGGGAAATTACCAATTTAAGTGATCGTGAAACAGTCCAAAATGATATCAATAATGGCCATTGCGTTTTCATCCGGACAAGTGTAAAGTCTTGTCTATCTCTGGCAAAAGACAGCAACCAAGAAGAACCTCGAATTACACGATGCCAACTTACACAGGCTCGTGTGTAAGTTTAGAATCTGTTGAATCCGAAAAAGACATTGGAGTTACGATCGACTCAAAGCTTAATTTCGAAAAGCACATACAGTCGCAAGTGATTAAAGCAAATCAAATAGTTGGGATAATCAGGAGGTCATTTAAATACTTGAACTTTAAAACATTCTATTTATTATTCAAATCGCTTGTCAGACCGTATCTGGAATATGCGAGTAGTGTTTGGAATCCATACAAAATTAAAGCCATAGAATCAATTGCTGCACCAAACGAATATAGAGAGAGAATTGTTTTGTTTTTTAAATAAGTTCTAATTATATTAATGATACATGTAATAATATGATTTTAATGATCGTAAATATTTATGCACCAAACGAATATTGTTTTTTTGTATTTTTAATAAGTTCTAATTATATTAATGATACATGTAATAATATTATTTCAGGTGATTTTAATGATGTTCTAAATAAAACCCTAGATAGATGTAAATATATGCAAACTATTCATAGTTCATCCACAGCTTTTAACAACTTTGTAGCAAAGAATAATCTAGTAGATATATATATATATATAGATATACATATCCTACAAAAAGAGCATTTACCCGCATTCAGAAGAGAGACAACTCTATTAAATGAGTCGTATCGTTACATTTTTTATAGTTTACCCATAGCCCATTACTCCCAGCATAGTTTTATTCAAAATAACAACTTTTCTGATCATAATTTCGTATGTAGCATTTCTAATTTTGACACGAGCGAAAGGCTCTGGATTCTTAATAATACCCTGTTGCAGAACTCGGCATACAATAACTTAATCAAAGACCTTATTATTGATAAAATTGTCCTTTATATGCTTCAGACCCCCTCCTATGGTGGGATAATTTAAAATATTATATTCTCGAAAGAAATCCCAAAACGATAAGACTCAATACTTGAAACTACAGAACACTCTTGCTAAACTTCAAGATAAATTGTCAAGGGGTCTAAGTGCTGATTTTAATGTAATTCAAGACGTAGAAAATAAGATACACACATACGACTTAGGTGCCATTTTAAGATCAAAATCACGGGATGCGCTAGACACAGACAGGTGTACATCTTACTTTCTACGTCTTGAAAAGAAAAATCAAGACACAAATTACATTTCCTCTCTTTATGATATTTCTGGCAATATTACCACTGATTCATATGATATTTTATCCATCCGTAAAGACTTCTATACCGACTTATACACTACACCTGAAGCAGACGACTCTCTAACAGAGCAGGAAATTCAAACTCTCTCTTCATTACCATGCAACGGTGATATAGTCAAAAGTTGTTTTTTTTTAAAATCGGATAGTAATTTTGACCTCCAGAGGGACCAAAAGCTAACAAAAGCGATTTTTCGGACAATCCGCGGACATAATTCAGGAAGTTATGATCCGATGGGCGCAAATATCGAAAGGAACGAAGATCTTAAGGTTATAAACATACATGTCAAGTTTCATCAAAATCGATTCAAAATTGTGACCTCTATAAGGTCCACAACCTTGATATAACATATTTTCACACTTTTCGGGTACAAACGGCGGCCATTTTGTCCGTCAATTTTGGTCCGATTTTCACGAAATTCGAACTCAACCTTCATAACCACGGAACGGTGATATAATCAAACGGTTTTTTTTTAAATCGGATAACAATTTTGACCTCCAGAGGACCCACAAGCTAAAAATGGCGATTTTTCGGACAATCCGGGGCTATAATTCAGGAAGTTACGATCCGATGGGCGCAAATATCAAAAGGAACCAAGATCTTTGGGTTATAAACATACATGTCAAGTTTCATCAAAATCAGTTCAAAATTGTGACCTCTATAAGGTCCACAGCCTTGATATAACATATCACCAGAACAATCTTGTATTTCTGGTAGAGATATAACCAACAACATTGCATCAATTAGCGATGTTATTGAGTATGCCAATATTTCAGCTCTATCTTCCAAATTTTACCTAGTTTAAATTTTGGTGTGAAATTTATTTCACATAAGATCCTGTATGGTGATATGCGTAGCTGCTTTAAGGTTAATGGCCACATCCTATTTCTCATTGACACGAGGGACAAGACAGGTGTCCTCAATCAGTGCCTCTATTTATGCACTAGCGGGCCAACCCGTCAACATCATTATAAAATCTGCATATTTTATTAAAGGTATCACTATTCCATATAGCCCTACTCCTGCCATTATATTTCAACATGCTGATGATATTACAATGACATTGTCTAACACAGATTCTATTATTAATACCTTTAAAGAACTTGACATTTATTGTAAAGCGCCAGGCGTATAGTCCGTAAATAAACGAGTTTGTTATTCAGGCGGTGACTAACGAACTGTTTATTTGTTTTTCACCTCGTTATTAAGCCTCGGATTTTGTTATTAGGGTAGCGAATAACGAGCTATTTGTTATTCGTTATTCACAGATCATGTGTTCATATAATGAAGATATTTCAGGGTTTCATTCTAAACCATCATTAGAGAACAATATAATAATCGATTGCAAAGTTTCCCCTAGCAGTAGAAAACATTAAATGACGTATAGTCGGTAAATAAACCATATTGTTATTCATGCGGTGAATAACGAACTGTTTGTTATTCGTTATTCGGGATTGACTTATAAGGTATCTTTAATGAAGATATTTCAGGAATTAATTCTAAACGATCATTAGACAACAACAGAATAATGGAGTATCCCCTGGCAGTAGAAAACATATTAAATATCGTATAGTCGGTAAATAAAGCAGATTGTTATTCAAGCCGTGAATAACGAACGGTTTGTTATTCGTTTTTCTTCTCGTTATTCGGGATTCACATATAAGGCATCTTAAATGAAGATATTTCAGGATTTTATTCTAAACAATTATTAGACAACAACAGAATAATGGACTGCAAAGTATCCCCTTGCAGTATAAAAACATATTAAGTGGTGTATAGTCGGTAAATAAACCAGATTGTTATTCAAGCCGCGAATAACGAACTGTTTGTTATTCGTTATTTATCTCGTTATTCGGGATTCACATATAATGTACCATTAATGAAGATATTTCAATATTTAATTCTAAACGATCATTAGACAACAATAGAATAATGGATTGCAAAGTATTCCCTTGCAGTAGAAAACATTAAGTGACATATAGTCGGTAAATAAAACAGATTGTTATTCAAGCGGTGAATAACGAAGTTTGTTATTCGTTTTTCACCTCGTTATTCGGGATTTTGTTTTTAAGGTTGCGAATAACGAGCTATTTTGTTATTCGCTTTTCACCTCGTTATTCGAGATTCACATATGTGTTCATATATCTTTAATAAAGATATTTCTGGGTTTCATTCTAAACGATCATTACACAACAACAGAATAATGGATTGCAAAGTATCCCCTAGCAGTAGAAAACATATTAAATGACGTATAGTCGGTAAATAAACCAGATTGTTATTCAAGCGGTGAATAACGAATAACGAACTGTTTGTTATTCGTTATTCATCTCGTTATTCGGGATTCACATATAAGGTATCTTTAATGAAGATATTTCTGGGTTTCATTCTAAACGATCATTAGACAACAACAGAATAATGGATTGCAAAGTATCCCCTAGCAGTAGAAAACATTAAATATCGCATAGTCGGCGAATAAAGCAGATGGTTATTTAAGCCGTGAATAACGAACTGTTTGTTATTCGTTTTTCATCTCGTTATTCGGGATTCACATATAAGGTATCTTTAATGAAGATATTTCAGGACTTATCAAAAATATCTTAAATATGTGGCACCAGAGAAATTTATCTATAATTGGTAAATCTATTGTAATTGATACACTATGTGTTTCTTAATTATGGTATATGTTGAGAGTTGTTGATATTCCTGATCCTATTGCCCATGACCTACATAATTGTATTAAGAAGTTTTTATGGTCAGACAAAAATGCTTTAATTAAATGATCTACTGTAATAGGTTCTTATAAACTAGGTGGCTTAAACATTCCCAATAAATTATATAGACAGTACGCTTTTAGGCTAGTATGGCTTAAAAAGTATCTCAACCCTAGCTAATTAAGTAGGTAGCGCTTCAGTCTGATAATCCATACATTAGCAAGAGAGCTATCTGAAGGTCGTGAGTTCGATCCTCACTTGGGGCAAGATTTTTTACGTGTTTAAGATCGTTACAGCCGCAGGCGATGATGAAAACTTAACCCTTAATAATGGCTGTGTTGTATTCTTGAACCACGGTGGCCCGTCAATTCTTATTCATTGTCCACGGGCAGTGTCTGCCTCCATAGCTCAGTGGTTATGGAGGGCTGATTTTATTAGTAAGTTAGTAACTTAAAAAATATATTGATTACTCAAAAGATATTTTATTAACTTTTAATGAAGTTTTCAATGCCTATTTAGATAGAAACAAAGGTATGTCAATCATTAAAGTAAGCAGCCTAGCCCTTAATAATTTTATGTTCAACAATAATATATGTGATAAATTTAGATACAAACATCCTGACAAGCGCCAATTTACGAGGAAAATGCTAGTTAATAATGAATATAAAATGAGCAGAATAGATCATATCTTAATAGAAGTTTGATACTCAACATTTCCAATACCTCTATTATACATACACGATTTTCCGACACGATTTTCCGATCACAGCATAAGCTTTGATTTATCTAACTGCGAACGAGGGCCGGTAGTATATATACTGAACAACACTTTACTATTTGATACTATGTATATTATAAAATGGTCAATGACATAATAGATAAAGCATGTAAAGAGAGTATTCTCAATACTGAACCACTTGTATGGTGGGATAATTTGAAATATAGATTTAAGACTGAATCACATAGGTACCATAAAAAAAAGACCAAACGGCAGGAGAGGCAAGAATTTTTTCATTATTCAAAATAAGCTGTTTGTCGTGTATTTTGTACACGGGGAGCAGTCCATTTGCTGATTACACTATTTTGCCTATAACGTGTTTTTTAGGACTTAGAATTCTGTCTAATGGTTTGGATTGTTCGTACTTGGTTTTATTTTATTTATATTTACTTCAACGGGAATATACAAGATTGCCGAATACGAACATTCAAGATTGTATACATACATTCTAGAATATGAAAAAGAATTAGAATTATATGAGGTCAAAATATGTCAAGGTGCTATAGTACGTAGTAAAGTTCAATCGGCTAATGAGTCCGCCACAAACTCAGCTTATTTCTTGAAAATTGTAAAAAAAATAAAACCAAAAAACAAGCCACTAACTGTATTAAATAATTAATCAATAATGATGGTAATATTTTTAATGATTCTGGTGATATTTTATAGGAATGTGCTAGAAAGATAACGATGATGATAATATACTATTCAAAACAAGTAGGGGATATTTGATTTTTAAGTGTTATTAAAGTCACCTAATGAAACTGACGAAGAAACAAATGACAAAATGAAATAAGTTCACATTCATCGATTTATTCCAAATGATCGTTAGACTAAGTAAGGCACAGACTGACCATTATAAGGGTAAAATGATACCCGGGGTCAAACAGCAAAGTTACCACAGCATCACAACAAAGTCAGTAACGGGTAAATCCTCTTCTGTTTGCCAAACAAGCATTGATCCGACGTGGCATACTCCTAATGAGACGTCTAAGGTCATTTTGGTCCAGATTGTCCCATTCCTGTTGCAACACAGCAGCAAGTTCTTGGACATTGGCAGGACGTTGTTGACGTTGACGTAACCTCTGTCCAAGCATGTTCCAGACATGCTCGATGGGGGAAAGGTTGGGACTCAGTGCTGGCCAAGGTAATGTGGTGATGTTCTGTTGTTGGAGGTAACCTGTAACGATCCTGGCCCTGTGACATCTTGCGTTGTCATCCTGGAAGATGAAACGGCGGCCATGACGCCGTCCGAACGGCACAACATGGACTGCCAAGATGTTGTCCCGGTAGTACTGGCCTGTAACACGCCCTGCAACAACATGTAAAGCCGTTCTTCCAGCAACAGTGATGCCTCCCCACACCATAACAGAACCACCCCCAAATCGATCATGTCTGATGACGTTAACGTCTTGGAAGCGCTCGTTTCGACGACGCCACACCCTCCTACGTCTGTCCAAAAAATCAACAGTGAACCTTGACTCATCTGAAAACATCACATTGCTCCAGCGTCGATTATCCCAGTGTTGACGATCCCTACACCAACGACGTCTTGCCTGAATGTGATGATCTCTCAAACAAGGGATCACGCGAGGACGTCGGGCGCGAAGGTGACCCCTATGCAGTCGATTCCGAATCGTCTGGCCACTCACTCTCACACCAGTGTCTGAAGACGAGCGCTGATCTGATTTGCTGTGATGACACGATTTCTCAAGGCCAAGGTACGGATAAATCGATCCTGAGCGTGGTCTGTCCTGTACAGATTGTGTATCACGGTATCTGGACCATAGCCTGCTTATGACAGACTGAGAAACATTCATCGTCCGCGCCACAACCGCCTGTGTTGTGCCGATCTGTAGCATGCCGAGGGCACGTAAGCTTTCATTTTGGGTAAGCCGACGCATATCAAAATTTGTTTTCTGGTCACTAAAACAATTAAACTGATGTTTCCACCCTGGAATTCAATGCCACAATGAATGTAACATTCAAAGTCAGAGTCGTGCAAAACTTGGGTTGGACCCCCATGATGATCCCAAGCATCACCTGCATTCCATGCGGTAGCTATTGGTGCGTTTGGGCGTCACATGTAACTGGAAATGTTTCTTCTGTTAGGTTCTATAGTGACTTTTTTCGTAGTCATTTGCATATTTTAGTATTATGCCCCCAAAATCAAATATCCCCTACTTTTTTTGAATAGTATATGTGTAAACTTATATCTAACACTGTCTCAGTGTACGACCGAGAGTATTGTGACAGCGAGGTCACTTTGAACGAGCTAACTCCATGTCTAACGGCAAGAGTACTGGACTTGATTCCCTCAGTAAAGAATTTTACTGCACGTTCTAGCCCAAACTTGGACCTATATATCTTAATACAATTAATCATATTTATAAAAATGGCATTTTATCTAGATCAGTGAGAAAGGGCATGCTGACCTTAATATACAAGGGTAAAGGCGATAAACGCGATTTACGCAACTTTAGACCAATTTCGCTGCTACAAACTGATTTTAAAATTTTTCTCAAAATGTCCTTATTGTCGACTTAGATCGGTTATTGACACCATTATTTCACCCGACCAAACTTGTGCTGTTCCAGACCGTTCTATATATGATAATATAGCTACAGCTAGTATAAGAGATGTTATTGATTATGCCGATAG
This sequence comes from Patella caerulea, assembly GCA_036850965.1. Taxonomy (NCBI): domain Eukaryota; kingdom Metazoa; phylum Mollusca; class Gastropoda; family Patellidae; genus Patella; species Patella caerulea. The sequence continues at coordinate 62,288,774 of JAZGQO010000010.1, read as the reverse complement.
TGAAAATTTAGAAGGGTTTATAGTCAAATTAGATGCCGAAATAGCGTTTGATCGTGTCTCCCATAATTACTTATTCTCTGTTTTAAAGCATTTTTGATTTGGTCATGTTTTTATTAAATGGATTCAAATATTACATAATTCTATTTTAAGCAGTGAAGTGTAATGGACACCTGTCACCCCTGTTACACGGTCTGTCCGACAAGGGTGCCCCATGAGAGCAATGTTATTTGTTATTATTAATGACCCACTGAACATTTTAATTAAACAATCACCACTCAAAGGTATTCCAATTGGTAGTTCAGATATTTCACTGCTGTTTCAATATGCAAACGATACCAATTTAATCCTCTCTGATATCAATTCTTTAAATTCATTATGTGATGTTTTAGATCCATTTAGTAAGGCGCCCGGTACAAAATTAAATATTTCTAAATCCGAAGTACTGCCGATTGGAATATCGATAGACAAATCTTATAAATTAGATGTACCATTTAAATGTATCAAAGATGCAATCGCAATATTGGGTGTATATGTAGGACACAATAAAGCCGTGTGTAATGAATGAATTAATGAAATGTGGTTTAATGGCACATCCGCTCCAACCGGGCTATATTGCGCCAAACATATGATGATGTTACGAGACAAACTAGAAGCAAATAATCACATTATCTATATATGCATAAATAAAAAAACAAATATCACAGTAAATATCAACTTTATGTATATATATATTTAAAGCATGAAATAGAATATCAGGATATAAACAATTAAAATTTTCGATAAAAATTTGTCTCTTTTAAAAAGTCTAGCGCTTTACCATATAGACCCGGCTGGGCAAACAAATGGTGTAGTGACTGACAACGGTAATACCGTGATCTTGTATGCTTGAGATGCTTGCACTCAATCATAATGTGATTAACTGTCAAAGGAACATGACAGTGCTCACATTCTGGTTAAGGCTCTCGCTTTAAGATGTAAATGTGTGTTACAAAAGGTATGACCAAGACGAGAGCAACACAAAAAAACTTCATCTCTCCTGTTAGACCTGTAGGAGCTTGGCCAATCTCCAAGGAGAGGCTTTATGTGATGCAGTTTGTGCCTGCAAGATCCCAAGACCGTTGCCAGCGGCAGCTGGTGGAAGGCGTGCGGAAATGGCGTCACGGTAGCCGAAGCTACCCGATCACCATCTTTCAATCTATCTGTGTAAATAGGAATATAATCACCATAATTAGACCTTAACTCTCTGAAGAGAGATTGGAACACCGTTGAGCTAGTGTCTCTTTTTGTGCTGAGAAAGATCGAAATCAATCTTTGGCGGAGATATTGCCCATGGTGGATTCCTAAAGACAGGGGTATTCGCAATACTGTCCAGGCTGATACCAACCTCAGACAAAAGGGGTTGTATGCGAATACCGAATAATGGAATAGTGTTAGTCTTCGCTAGGTACAAATGCTCATGAAGAGGTCTAAATATGGTGTTAAATGAAATGTGATTTGGAAGAGATCCAATTTTCGTAGCATCGTGTGTAATGAACTGGTCAGTTAAAATCAGAAAAATCAAACTGATATCAAATTTATGGCATACACGTAACCTAACCTTAGCTTGCTAGGTAACGGTTATACAAACAATATTACTATCAAAACTATGGTACACTGCCACCATTATACCGATACCTGTCTCACTTATCCGTGAGATCAATAAGATGATAAATAATTTCGTTTGGCGAGGCAAGACACCGTTAATACAGTATAATACTGTTACTGGTAAAAGATGTGACAGAGATCTAGGCCTTCCGAATATCTGCTTAAAAAGTAAAGCATTTCTATTAAAGTGGATAATAAAATATTTCGATAATACATACACCAGTATCTGGAAATCAATTATGAAATATTTTTAAGGAAATTTGCTAACTTAAATTAAACTCATGAATTATGTACTATATGCTATGACCATAAAGATTTAAATAAATTACCAGAATTCTATAAATGTCTACTTTTAGCATTGGATGATCTCAATAAGGGTACTAGGCCCGAACCGGCTACTCTTCAAGATATTATTTGTCAACCGATTTTTAATAATAACTACATCAAATATAAAGACAGAAAAATTACCTTTGAAATATTTAAATTAGCAAATATTAATAAGATGTATGATATAATTTACTATGTTAAGCCTGGATTTATCCCTGTTCATTTCATCATTGATATTATACATAACCATATACCATATAAAGACATGTCAGAATATGTACACAAACGCTATAAGTTCTAAAAATTTTAATAAATTTATCGAAAATAATTTGGTATATATATATATATATGGAGAGACAGACACCCTGACAAAATTGCTTTTTCTCGAATCCAATTAGCAAATATAAATAAGATACATGATATAATCTACTATGTTAAGCCTGGATTTATCCATGTTCATTTCATCATTGATGTGTACTGTTCACATCCACTAATCTGGTGGGATAACCTAAAGTACGGAATAAAACAAGCCCCAATAACCTTTTCTACAGCGAAACGAAATAAAGAGAAATCTGAATTTTGGAATATTCAAAGACGCCTAGAGATAGAGAGGCAGAGAGAAGAAACATCGCGAAAAACGGACACGGAAATTATGGACTAATTTGCGAATTACAAATTAATTACAAATCCACGAACTAAAAATATGTGAGGGTGCTATCCTCCGTTCGCAATGTGTTGATGCAATGGGTTCAGATCGATGTACGTCATGTTTTTTCTTAATCAGGAAAATAACTATTAAAAGTTTATTACGTTCTAATGGCAATATCGTAACAGAAACAAACGATATAATACACGAGTGTAAACTTTTTCGGAACTCTTTATAAAAATGAGCCTCTAAGAAATGTTGCATTAGATAAAATCAATACCAAACTCTCCGCCCGGGCCTCCGAATTATGTGATAAGGATATAACCCTCGTTGAACTGCATAGTGGTCTACAAGGGATGAAAACTAAAAAGTCAACCGGCTGTGACGGTCTAACGGTAAAGTTCTTCCTCACGTTCTGGGACAAAATAGGTCTTATTTTTACACTATGTTCTTTAACATGTTCAGTTGAACAAGGAACTTTCAAAATCAATGAGACGATGGGTTATCTCGCTTTTCTACAAAAAAGAGGCGACAGACGAGAGCTTAAGAATTGGCGCCCTATCAGTCTACCTACTTAATGTTGATTATAAAATTTATGCTAGAAGCCTAGCCTTTCAACTTAAACATAAGGGGGGGGGGGGTATTTTCAATTTGTACGCTTTTCAACATAAACCCCTGCTTAAAATATGGAGATTATAGTAAAAAACAATAATAAAAAAAGAAATGTTGTTTCCGACCATATTAACCCCCCTGTACATGCCCTGTGAAAATTTACCCCCTAATTTAACCCTATTTGCAGATTTATTTCAATTTTGAGTTTGAATTACATCAAATAGTGGAACATCATGCAACATTTTACAAGAATTTGACGATGCCGGCTCCAAATATGGCCTCAAAAATAATCTCTGTATATCCAATATGGCCGAAATCCAAAAAGGCGACTAAAACGACCATTTTCTGACATATATAACCAATGTAACACAATAATATGTTTGTAATAGGTCTTTTTCTAGTTTTTTGAGGGTGCCGATTACGAATATATGGTCAGAAATAGAACAGGAAGATCCAATGTGGCGTTAATACCATATGGTTCTACAACTGCTACATTTGACCAAAGGTAATGCCAGGTAGAATAAAATGTTTTACTCGTGTATTTCCAGACTTCGACTAAATAACGTAGGATGGCTACACGGAAGCCGAAGACAGCACACTCCGCAGCTAGCATCTAGGCTGTACATTGAAAAACCCGATTTACCGAATTATGTTCTTCGTGCAATAACTGTTATAGTGGTAAATATGGTGTATCTGATCCGACCTAATCTCAATGGGCAGAGGTCAAAGAACAATGCTGCATTAATTCTAGCAGAGCTGCATCGGGAACACTCGATTTTTTTGTCATGTATATATATACGATAAGATAAGTGGATATGGTACAGTCTGTATACCCTTGATTATAATGTATTTTTGATCGAAAAATATACACTATTATTTTATCTTCAATACCCCACAATTGGGTAGACCGAATCAATACCCAACACTATACCAAACAATCTAGTGTAGAAAGTCTCCAGGTGAATAATGATAGTGTACAATTCTCACTTAACGCACACTTGTTCTTGTATTAATTAAAATTTCCTAATAAAGGCCGAAATACAAAATGCGTTAAACGAAATATTAATACATATAAACGTTTTCGAGAAATCGACCCAAAAAGATTTGACCAATCAGGTCAGAATGGGCGGGGCTTAGGTTTGGAAAAAAATGGACGGTCTAATATGTGCCAGAGGCCTTCGGCTCCGCGGCTGCCTCTGGGAACGAGATTGTTAAGCGTTGCGTCTCAATCCCAATTAACCTGCCAGCCTTAATTGGATTAGCCAGCCTATTGTTTCAATTTGGCAATACTTCTGCCTCCGAGACTTCCCTCAATTGGCATTGTTTTGAACGTCAAAATCTACCATTTTAACAAACAAAAAGACCTTATTCATAAAATTTGAGAAACAGATTTGCTGACAATGAAGTGGTCCGGTGTTTACAAATATGGTTCAAAATAATTTAATTTCAAACAGACGCCAATTAGCAAAATTTGGTGATGAAGAAATAGAAAAACTAATTGGGAATTACGGTAGAAATTTTTCAAAAATACAGATGACTGTATGTCAGAGTACAGACAATACAAAAAGGCCAGTTATTGGTGGCTTTGCTCATAGTACATTTAAATCCTGCATGTTAATAATTGACTCTGATTCTTTACTCTTCCCAAATTTAATCCACATTTTGAAAGCAGCACTTCTTATTCCCATTACTTCTGTTGACTGTGAAAGAAGGTTGTCCACACAAAACGGGATCAAACATTGTTACAAATCCTGTCTATGTAATGAAGTACTGAATGACCTAAATGGGGATATGTGAAGACAGTACTCCTCTCCGCAATTTTAATTTTACAAGGGCCTTAGTAAAGTTGAAGGCGGAAAAATAGGATATTTAAAATGTTGATATCACTTATCACTTTTTATATTCAACTTATACGTATGTATTCAATTTAAATATTTAATGTATGTCAGAATGAACTTTACTTCATATATATATATATACATAAAAAAATACGTCCAGGTAACAAATTCCCCACTTTACTTCATTCTGACATACATTAAATATTTAAATTTATATATATTCAAAGCAGCAAAAGAAACACCATGTTGGAATTTTACCCTGAATAGACGCATTGTTGCATAAAACCTGTCAATGTTTTATTGTATATTTGACATATCCAACTTTACTTGAGATATAAGGCTCCTTCCCAAACACGGAATTTAACCCAGGAAATGTTCTCAAAAATGCAACCTGACTTCCATGATTTTCATACAACTGGTGCTGTTCACCGGGACCAGCCCTATAAAATGCACCCTCACACCTGGTTGAATCAATGAAAGTCAGTTACTACAACCGATGTTTGATCCGACTCCCTTTTACATTCCATCACTTTTACTGCTAGTACGTGTGTGGGGGGGGGGGTCAGGTATTGTAAGATTAGAATCTCTAAAATCAGGATTAGGGTGGTAAAAACAGTAAAATAATTATCTGGGACAATTTCTATCACAGTTTCCCATTTTCCCTATACAAGAAAAAGGAGTCTCAACAACCATAGTGCCACAAACATTTGTCGACAAAACACTGAAATTCAACAGAATTTTACACAAACCCCACCCATTCATGAAAGAACTAATCTTCTTCTCCTCACTCACCTACTTGTTATTTGATTTATCTGGTGCAACAACAATGAAATATTGAGACACAAAAAATGGGAGCCACATCAAACATGTAGTTTCGTTGGATGAAATGAAATGGTTTTAATGCTATATTACGCCAAACATAGTGATGTATGTGGCAGTGTTCACATTCTGACTGTGGCTTTCGTTTCAATATGAAAAGCTGTGTTAAAAAGTATGACCAATGCGACAACGACACAAAACAACTTCACCCCTCCTGTTGGTTCTATAGAAGTTGTGCCAGTCTCCAGTGTGATGATGTTTATTTGTGCGTGCAAGATCCGACGACTGTTGACAGTCGTCATGAAATGATTAATGCAAGATTTAAAATCTACATATGGAATTAAACAAAATAGGATAAGGGGTGATTTACGGTCGACTTGACAGCCAAATCTGATTCGTTCGTTTCTTGGGTTTAACGTCCACTTCCACCTAAGGTGATATCGTAGACAAGCCAAATCTGATTGACCATTCCCTTTTATATCCACATGACCGGGGAGCTATTATTGCTGCTCAACTTGTATGATAGAGCCTGCTACTAATTTGTGTTCAAGCTGTTTGTTATTTATGGCTTGTAATGAGGACAAATAATCAGTAAAAATATATATATTTTAAATTAGATGCTCCAATAGCATTTTTTTAAGTTATATTTTTAAAATGTATCAAAATAAAGCCCAAAAATAGATTGAACCTATAAACAGTCCTACCTTGTTAAAGAATAATCCTATTAATCCTGTAATTCAGTACTGCCAGTTGAGAAATTGGCAAAAATATCATTTTCAACTTCAAATTCAAACGTTTGAAGATGGCCGTCCATGGAGAGGAATGGGAAAACAAGGGAGATAATTGAGTAACTATTTCCTCAATCACCCTGTGTCACCCTTTATAATGCCCAAAAAATTTTGCCCAGGACCGTATAATAGTGAGTTGACAAAAGACATAGAAATAATTATGTTTTGACTTTCTTAGAAAATATGAAATTGGAACTTTAAATTAGATCAGTGATTCTCAATCAGTGTGCGCGCACTGTATGCCGCAATTTTAATAGATTTAGTTAAAATGTCGTGCGCATTTCCGGTGCTGGCACTTGGGCGATATTGCGCCAAACATAAGGTGATATTGTAGGCTTACACAAAGATATTAAATGAGTTCGACTTTCTTTTGGGTTTCTAATTTGTGTGGATGGGGTAGTTAATTTAAAAATTGTGTAATTTATACTTGAATCATTCGGTATTATGTATTACTGTAATAAAGACATTTATTTGCTGGGGATTTTAGTGGGTTCTTGACGCATTAGATCTAAAAATCGTATTAGTCTGTCTTTAAAATAGTTATGGTGTGAAACGGCACTACTTTTAAGTTGAGATGAAAGACGATTTTAAGTAGATTTAAGATTTTTTAAACGTGACAATGACATTTGAAACCAACCCTTGTTTGAAAACCCTTGTATACACAAGAACAAGGTCAAGCACCCTGTGTATTTTTTCACAACCCTGAAATCAATCTCGGGAAAACAATTGTGGTTTGCAACAATAGATCTTACACAAAAAGAATGAGCTAGACCTCAGCTGTAAATATGGGAGCAGTAGGTGGGGAACGCACAGAAATAGTTAGAGAAGTGAAATGAAATGGGGTTTAACGTCAGATGATGTGACGGTAGCTGAAGCTACCCGATTACAATCGTTAGACCCATCTGTATAATTAGGAGCACAAACACCCTACTTAGACCGTAGCTCTTTAAAGATTGGAACCCCAGCGCAATGTCACACTGGATTTGACCTTCTAAACATAATGTATTCTTATTAATATCACATACAAAATCTATAGAATAAAGTTTTCTTGCTCGATATCTTTGGCATTTATGTAATTTACTATATAAGTTTCAACATTCATATAATCTGCAACTTATATGGTATTTCCGTTATCCCCATTACAAATAATTAGTAACAAACAGCTTGGTCAGAGAATTAATAAACAGTAATAGTATTATATTATCATACAAGGACATCAGCAAGGACACTGTCCTTTGCCGTCTCCCAAGTCATATGTCTATTAAAGGGAATGCAGACTCCGCTGTTAAGTCTGCTTTTTATCTTTCAATATCTGAATTTAACATTCCATAACAGTTACAGGTGTAACGATTTTTTTTTTAAATTAGTAATCCTGATCAAAAATGGCATTTAGTAACTAGATAAAGTAATAACGAAAACAAATACTTAAGCAAAACAGCTACTGTTGTATTTTAGGCGACGTTTCGTAGAGTATCCCCTCAATGTTATCAAGCTAATACAGTAAAACTGGTACCAGGCAAACATATATAGACCAAATACAGTAAAAAACTGAAACCATACTTTGCAACAACATAATCAAAGGCCTACATCAATACTTATTTAAATATACAATGAGCTGACAGGGGGTTAATTAGCTTGATAGTCCATGGCCAGTAAAGATTCGTAACAACAAGAATGGAAACCATACCTAACAACTGGTAGATCAAAGGTTAGTAATCTTGTTTTGCTAAAGCGCTTAAAAGTTCACTTTTTTGTGAGAATGGGCCTGCAGTCACAGACTATGAATGATAACGTATCCTTTAAATGGCTAGGTGCAAGTTTGATCCGTTGTATACATATAGCCCATCAATTGTAATCCACCTGCTTCCATGGCTTGAGCACTGGTCATAGTGTAAGTTTGCATTTCACAGTGAGCGGATGCATAGCTTATCTCACTTGTGTTTTAACTGATTCAGTTGAAATGATTCGGTAATATTTAATTGGTAAATAGACTTACATTTCGTCGATTTATCTGCTCTGCTTTGTCGTGCCGCTAACAGTCTCTCCGCACTGTCCCTCGGCATGTCGTCTGCGACCTCCCCTTAGACGCCCTGCTTCTTATGTACACCTAATGCACGTGCACTCCAGATCGAGTCTGCGTTTGGGCGACGCATATATGTTATTGAGTTTAGGCGTTCTATGAATACATTTTATCACCATCAACCCTTGATGTTATTAGAAACGTGTTAATGTCATATTGTCAATAGATATAAACCTTTTAGTTTTATCAACATCTAAGAAATCACAACATCAACTTGCATGCTGGATGCGTTTTGTGTAGATTCCCATTCCTGCGGCCCGGTTTAGATTCGCGAACGTCGCATCACCCTTTGACTTAGCTGCAAAACAATAGTTACTTTTGTAGGTAATAAAATGCCTGGTCTGCACTAAAAACCTCATAACCCATAAATTAGCTTATTGTTCCCCGCCTTTCGAAGAAAATTGGGGAACTATTAAAATGGGTTCGTCCGTCTGTCTGTCCGTCACACTCTTTTGGGACACAATAACTCTCTTCCTAATTGAGCCCGAATGCTCAAACTTTGTGTATGTGTTTATTAGGTCAATGCCTTGATGGAGTTCGAAGATGGGCATTTTCCGCTTAGGGTAAGCAGAGATAAGCAATTTGATTGGTTAATGCTTTGGGACACGATAACTTTAGTTCTAATTAAGTGAGAATGATGAAACTTGGTGTTGAGTTTCATTACAGTAATACCATTACTAAGTTCGATAAGGCCACCCATTTTTGATTATAAGGTTCACGGATTTTTAGGACATAGAATTGATGATGTCGGTCGAAATAAAAAAAAAAGATGTCAGTGTCTTATTTGTTTAATTTTTCGACTAATGATTAATTTTACCAGATCATATATATATATATATATATATATATATATTACACAAAAATATAAAAGTTCTTTTTTCAAAAACTTGTATATTTTTGTGTATTCAATACCTAAGAGTAGTTATCTTCAACTTTTCATATATACTTAGTTTAATACAGACTTGTTCTTTTCATTACACTATTAATACGATGGCATATATATTACAATGGTCAATATAATTATTGAAAACATCAGCAAACTTCAAAAATAATATTTTACCTATTTTGTGAAAAACATATAATTTTGTGATTATAATTTGCAAATATATTGGCTTTTGTTAACATATGAACTGTTACTGAATTATTAAATCCATACTATCAAAAATGTTTAAACAGAAGATTTTTTATTTCAATCTCTTAAATTAAGACAACTTCTTTCCTACACCATTACTTTAAATTGGAGTATATGAATTTAAACACTATCAAACTGCATTTGCCAGATGCCATTTTAAAACTAGCATAAAGTAATATTTCTTTGTCAATGTCAAACAAATTGCAGATTTATTGCAATACAAATATATAAATAAACATTTGTGCTGAAATAGTAGACATAGATTTATTCCGGGACAGTACTCTCTAACGCATCTTCTTTTTATGTAACGACGAGATATATGCAGCCGAAATCTCTAACCAACACGACCGCAGGCATAGTAAGTGTAGCTACGTTAGTATGGTCTGGGTCGGGTTTTGTGGAAGCTGTGATCTCCTTACTTCTACTTGGTGTTTAAAGTCTGCTTCCACATAAGTGACATCGCAGACAATGTGATCTCCTTGATATTTATCTCAATTTATACCCAAAGCTGTGACGACGAATTCGCCGATATTTTGTGAAGCCAGTTGGTGAAAACATTTCTTCTTCCCGCAAGTTATACTAACGTATATATCACTAATCGGAGGCGAAGACGACTCGGCAGCCATCTTCAATGTTATTGTTGATCAGATTTTTCGTGTCACCACGAGGTAACGGAAATCGGCATGCCTGTAAGTCGCAAATTGGCTAATTCCCGCCTGAGCCATGCTCGACCCGCCGTGCTCGTATACTGTCGTAAAATATTACCTGAAAGTGACTGCCGTGATTAATCTGCCAAAACTCCGGTACGGCGGTATTTTAAAACAAAAAGAAACTTCGATGTAATTGTAAGCAATTTTTTTTCAGAATCACGTACCGTTATATGCTTCGGCGGTTTAAATAAAAATAAAAAAACACACGCATTTTTTATTTTCCCAGCGGCAGTTTTGAACTGTCGTCGGCGGATCCGTGATCCGAAAAATCTAAAATGCTTGGCCTAATGAGCATTTTCTGCTCAGGGTAAGCAGAACAATACGCAATTTGATTGGTCGAGACTTTGAAACACAATAACTCTCCTTCTAAATTGAGTTAAAATGTTCAAACTTGGTGTATACGCTTATTAGGTCAATGCCTTGATGGAGTTCGAAGATGAGCTTTTTTCAGCTCGGGGTAAGCAATTTGATTGGTCGAGACTTTGAAACACAATAACTCTCCCCCTAATTGAGTTGAAATTTTCAAACTTGGTGTATATGCTTATTAGGTTAATGCCTTGATGGAGTTCGAAGATAGACATTTTCCGCTTAGAGTAAGCAGAGATAAGCAAATTTGATTGGTTGATGCTTTGGGACACGATAACTTTAGTGAGACTGATGAAACTAGGTGTATAGTTACATTACAGAGATGCCTTGACTAAGATAGATCGATAATGAGTATTGTCTGCGGGTAAACAGAGCGATAAGCAATTTGAATTGCCGAGACGTTGGAACACAATAACTCTCCTAATTGAGTTAAAATGTTCTAAAATGTGGTGTAAGCTTATTAGGCCAATGCCTTGATGGAGTTCGAAGATGAGCATTTTCTGCTTAGGGTAGGCAGAGATAAGCAATTTGAGTGGTTGATACTTTGGGACAAGATAACTTAGGTTTGTCTTGATTGATGATTTTTATGCCAATACAATGACTGCATTTTCATTCACTATTGGATTCGATAGTAACAGTGTGGTGTAGAAACGATTGACTCAGACACGAGGAACCTTTCCCTTGTCCAGGGGGGGGGGGGCTTTTGTCAAGCGTGGGGACCCTTGTCTGCCTTTAGGGTCCCCCTAACTATGGTACATTTTCATTTTTCTCGTCGGTTTTAGCATTTTTCTTTATAAAACACTTTTGGATGACACTTCGGGTACAGTTTGATTGCTCGATACGTTTGAAATAAATAAATGTACGATTAATTAATATGTGTCATCTATTTATTTTGGGATTTCGGCGGGGGACATCAGCCTCACTGTTGGCTTGTATTAACTGTAAGACAGACCTATTGTGGAAAAAGGAGTTAAATCCCTACAGAGTCAGAATGAATGAAACATTGTTTAATGGCACGTCAGTTCTAAGCGGACTATATTGCGCAAAACATGTTGCTGAATGAGTCGACGTTACAGCGAACTGCATGCTAATACATAATGAAGGATTATTAATATATGCAACTAAATGTGCATCTCAGGACATTTAAAGGAATGTTAATATATGCAATATAAATTTGTCCAACAATACTTTTTAATGTTCGACATAATTGAATTGATAAATTTGCAATGTTTTGATAATTTCACTGGTTTAGTCATGCCCATTAATATCTTCAGGATATTTGGTCTTTGGTGGAAATATTTTTCTAAATACCAATTTCTATCATATTGTTAAAATACACATGTAAGTATCAATTACAGAAACCACGCTTCAATTATCTTTGATCTCAACAGAGAATTTTGGCAAGTGGAATTTTCCGTATCGCGTATCCATAATTAGCCATATATCCCTGCTACTGTAGTAGATATACTTCATTCATCTATGTTTACATATACTGGACCCTTTGTTCCGACCCAGGTGTTCAAGTTACTGATAAACCTGTGATGTACTGTTTATAATCATATCGCAGATTACTAGGCTGAAGGTGAAGTAATTTGACTATCAGCTCTTTTTTTCATCTTACACAATACCGCTTTAATTTTAAAAAATAAATACTTGCTGTTAACAGTTAATAAAATATCTTTAAAGGATTTGGTGGGAATAAGTTGGTGAAATAATAAAAGTAAGAACACGTGCCAAATAATAAAGAATAAATACACAAAACCCCGCGAACTGAGATAAATTACTGTTTGGTCATTTTTTAAATAATTTTAATCTTTCCTTTAGGTACATGTCTGTTCCAACGTGTTATATTTTTTCATGTCCACATATGTTTAGTTTTTTCTTTGGCTTATGAATCATGAATATAAAACGTATTCCAATTAATGCGCATCAGCCGTTCCCACCAAATTAATATTACATTATCTATTGGTCTTATTAAGTGTAAAACCTTTTAAAAGAGACCTGATTTTTATGATAAATTTTGGTAGCTTCATTGTCTGACAACCTGATTTAAAACCCACTTTATTCCAATAGAAATTGATTGAGACCGGGATATATTACGCCAGACATATGATTATTATTTCAAGACAGGCTAAATTATATCACAGGAAAAAAATTATAAATGATGCATTGTATAGTCCAGCGTGTTAACATAACTTCCGTCTCAATTAATAACCCTTACTTTCTGTGGACCTCATTTGGACAGGGTTCGAAAGTATATATATATGGCTGTTATATAAGGTACAACTCATTGCTTATATAACCCATGAAACGTAGAGCCAGTCCATTTAAACGGGATTGTAGTTAATTCATTTCGGGCTATTGAAATCCTTATACTGTGGACTACAACACTGTGCAGGAGTGGCCAATGAAATTCTACTAGAAATACAGCCCAAGAATACGCCAAGGAAAGGGTTATAAAACAAACGAATCAGATCCGCATAGAATATTATAAAAGTAAAGACTGGGACACTAACAATTAAGTTATATCATTGCAAGGAAACGTAGTGCGACAGTTAACTAAGTTATAGTATACCGGGGATACATAGTACTAATATTTAACTTAATAGACACAAGTTTAATACAGTTTAAGGTAAATACACATGTATTCTATTTTATTCTGAGGTTGGATACATTTTACAAGCATTTGTTTAATGACAATGTGTAGTTTACTTTACATGTATGTCACGAAGGAATCATGTATGTATGACAAATATATATCGTGGATTAGGTATATAAGCTAATGTCGCATTGCTATTAATATCAGCAATTTTTAAATTTACTTTTTTTATACAGAAAACACAATGTCTACAGTACCTAACACCAACTCGAACGAAAACGCTAATGAAAAAATATTGGATATGCCAAGATATTCGGTAGTTGAGAAAAACGAGGTATGTAGGTCTATAATCAGGGTAGATTTCAATTGAATAACAATTTGCTTATTATCGTGCGATGTTCACACTGGGATAGTCAGTAACAAACGGGAACCCTAGTCAAATCGTTGCTAGGTAAGAAACAACGTATTACCAAGATTTCTCTCTGTAATTTGTCTACTTCCGTTACTAAATTAGGGATATAATAATATAACGGATGGGGAAGAGGTTTCTTTTAAAAACGAATCAAACGGAGTGTGCCGGACGGTTCGGGGTTCAAAGATTCATATTAATTTGCATCTTTGATGCTGTGTTGCCTTATTGCGATGTCATCATCATGTCATTTTTGTTTAAAAGATTATTACCACCAGGCGAAAAAAGGTCCGAAATTTGGGTCGGTGTTTCGATCAAGTATTTTTCTTGTTTCATTTAATGAAATTAGTGAGTAATTATGACTTCTCATAAAAATGGACGTCCATTGTAAAATAAATTTGTTTGAATTACCACTGTAAACAACTGAATTTGATTGTTTATCTAACCCTAAATGACTGATCTTATTTGTTGGCAGATTAATGATTCAATGGCCAATGTCTTATTTATTCATTCGCCCTTGCGACATGTAGATTCAGGGGCTTATCCGGGGCGAGGGGTGACTAGTCACCCCCTCCCCACCGGTGTATAGGAATCTCGGGTCCCACCAGCTTCGTCCGGGACATGTACGCATGGTCGTATATATATTATATAGCACACGTCGCGAATCTTATCAAACACACAATCAGCATATGTTACTAGCGGCAGAAATTAACTCCGTAAACCGCGGTCGGTGAGACAAAACAAAAAATCCTGGATCCGCCACTGAGATTGGTATTAAAAGGAAAACGTGACTTGAATTTTCATTCGACCAACCGATTATTTCGTTCTATTATAGAAGCTGGTATTTCATTTAATTGAAAACTGTAGGATTTGGCCTAAGATGTGTATAAAATACCCGATATATTATTATAATCTTTTCAAGCCTGTTTCTGTGATTTGTCTATTTGAACAGAATTTTGAAGAGAGGCGTTATCCAGTGAGTAAGTGGGTAAGCTGTAAAGTTATGGGTGTCGTTCTCAAAGATGCTCTTATGACAGGGTTTTCTAAACTGTTTGAATACATTGAAGGACAAAATCTACAAGGTAATGTTTTACTGTCGTCACCATCATCATATCCGACAGCACGGAATAGAAGAAAGGGTTCGTGGTGTCTTTATGTGCTCCAATGAAAAGATATATTTTTTTTAAATCCCAGCCGTATAAAAACAGACCTAGGCTGAAATGAAGGTGTATTAGACAAAACTTTCTTGGATGCAAGCCATTTGGCCACGTAATAATAGTAATAATTTTCTTGACCCATTCCATGAGTTTGCCTTTTCTTTGACTAGAAATTGTTTGTTGCGGGTAAATGACCCCATTACCTACAAGCTGGAATGATTAACTTGAAACTTTAATTTTTATTATTTATCTAACAGGCCAGAAAGTCGAGATGACGGCACCAGTAGCCACTAAAATAGTTCCAGGTGCAGGTCCAAATTGCAAATGCACTTTTACAGTTTCCTTCTTTATCCCTCCAGAAAATCCCCCAAAACCAACAGATCCAGATGTATTTTTAGAAACCTGGCCAGCTCAAACTATTTATGCAAAGTAAGTAATAAACTTACTCAAACTTTCGGATGCGCTTTCACAGTTATTTAACGGGAGCCCGGGGGGTTCGGTGAGTACATTACTGACTGACTAACCAGAACGTCCATGGGTCAATCGCACTGATGCTCGAGAAAGTTCCAGGGTGATTTGGCCATACTAGTGATACAGGATGGTAAAGCGTCAAGTCGATGGGGCGACAAAACAAGATCTAGTACTTATCATTAGTTAAAAACCCATTGCCAGTTGGAAATCTAAATAAGAGTTGCCCGTCGCGCCACTGTCTTGACCAAAATGTTTAATCCTGTCTCCAGCCCGTGGTCATTGAAGGTTAAAGATGCAGTATATAAGATTTAGATGTAGAGCTATCAGTTATTTCTATAGTTTTAAAAAAAAATAGATAATAAAAAGGGAATATATTGAAAATTTCAGTCAAATTACTTTATTCTGAGCAAGCAAAGTTGTGGCCGTTTGAAGAATATCGTAGTCTCGATTGTCATTGCTACCTTTGTTACAATAACAAATTCTCGATTAACCATTTTGAATTATAATATTAACTGCCGATCGTGTTTAAACCTGTTGAAAGCCACGGGCATCCGATGTCCCATAGAGTTTTTTAGGGGCTTGTCATGTAAATATTAATGTCTAATATGAGGCCAAATTTAGCTCTTAACGGAGTACAGCCACCTTAAAACATCAATAGTCAGGCGTACGAGCCCGTTCGTGCAATATGACTTTTCGGGGAGACTACAAAGTAAATGAAAAACAAATGCCCGAAATATGGTAAAACACTATAGTTGTATTTTTCTTTTGGTTGAATATGGATTAAATCTACTCTACTTTAAGCAACAGTTTTCGGGCATAGATTATTATTTGTGAATGTAGTGTTGATTAGAAATCGGCATAGATTGGGGTTTCGGTTGCCAAAATAACTCAGGAGCTATGGAATAGCAGATAAACGCGGTTAATTTTTTCTTTTTTGGAGGTGGGTGGGGTCCCATGCCCAGCGACAGCGGATCTGTGAACTGAACGATTCATTACTTGTTTGGAAATCAGATCAGCTACCCAGGTTAAGCTATATTGGACCACATAGAAGCTGCTGTAGGCACAGGTGTTTGCGGGCATTTAATTTTCTCTCGACCGTCGCGTCTCGTCTATGTGGACTGTAAAACGTTGATGGGTTGATTGGACCTTCGTTATGCTATGTTGGACCACATTGAAGTTGCTTTATTGACCGGCTAGAACAGCAGGTAAACGCGTTTGCAACCTTCAGCGGGGATTTTTTTTTTGTGCCATTTCAGGTCTGCCCTCTTACCATTCATGAGGCCCGTACGCCTTTAGTTGTTATGGGAGAAGGATACACATCAGACTTAGTGTCGTGTCAAGCAGATGTCCAGTCCCATTTTGAATTGAGAGGGTTTCGGGGTTGGGTGGTCGTTATGGTATAACGCTGTAGGTTATAAGGTCTGTAATCTATGGAAGTCGCGCAAGCCCAATCCGACGCTTGAGCGAGACAATGGCTTGCGTATCCGTTTTCCCCAGCTTCCTTCCAATACTAAAATACGCAAACCCATCAGTGAAATAAAACTGCTGTAGCCTAAAACGAATGTTAAAACATATTTCTCATTCTGTGTCTTCCAGGCGATTTGGTGGTTTTCCCAATGATGACGAATGGGTGTCTAGAGGTGAGGAATTAGCTCTGCAACTGGGTAATAAACCGCTCAATAGGACATTCTGGTTTACTGCGGCCTATGATGGACCATATAAAACATTTGACAGACGAAATGAAGTTTGGTATCTTAAAGAAGACAAATAAAAAAGAAATATAAACATTTTTATAACATTTCTTTTTATTATACATGTAGCTTTTTATGTTTCTAAACAACCTTTTATTTGAAAAAGACATAACTTCCAATGGTTGTGTTAGTTGGGACGTAGTGTCTCCAGGAATCATTTTTAATGATCAAAAAAGCTTTCTGTTACGTGGTCTTTATGTCCCGTTGAATGGAAATTTTTATCATTTATTGATATCCGATATAGTTCGATTAACACCCGGGTGGATCAGAAACGAAACCTCATTTCATTTTCATTCGATTATTACAAGCAGCATTAATAATTGCCAAGTTTTAGGAGAAAACATAATGATCAACTGTGATCCTTCAGTCTGCCTTCTTTATCACGCTAAATATTACCGTTGCTAGTCAGCATGTTAGCTATTCGCTCGACCGAGCTTTATGATAAATTGCTAGCATTTTTAAAAGAGGCAAACTTTTATTCAAAAGTTTAATAATTGTATATATTTATCATATTGCGTTTTAGATATTTATATATGTAAAGGGATTGATATATTTACTTTTAATTATATTTACTGTAATCTTTGTTTTTAATTACATATATGAATTCATCCCTGTGATATTGTTTTAACTTGTCTCGCTAAATTTGTCTCTCCATATGTTTTGCGCAATATAGCCCGGTTGGAGCTGATGTGTCATTAAACAACATTTTATGTCATTTCTTTATCACGCCGGTCGAACAGATTAGAATAAGTACCACTCATGCAACATGTCGACCACAGTTGACTAAAATAAAATGGCGTTTAACGTCCAACTTTTCTGTGCCAAACGGTCTAACGAAGACAGTGACATGTGGTGTGCTGGAAGGGAAATTTAGACATTACAGAACCGTTGGGGTTCTTGCATCTGCACGCTAACGAATACATCGGTGGACTAAATTATTCTTCCTTTTCAAATAAGCACCATATAATCAGCATTCCTACCAAAACGAGAGTAAATTAATCGACAAAAACTTAATGGATTAAAAGGAAATCTATCTTTTTTATGAAATCAATCAATAAATTCAAATGATTAATTCAGGAAAAAATGGGTTATTTTTTTGTTATTTTGGTTTGGTAAAAGGAATGTGTGACATGTCCCAACATCCCACCCCACATTCCTCCTCCACCCCGACCACTAAACTAATGGTACAGACCAATTTGCCATTTTGATACTATCACATGGTTAATAATATTTAAATTTACGTGCTTGATGGAGGAAATTTGCCCGGGAGCGGCGTACCTTACCTCTTCTTTACACTCTAATTCTCATTATAGGTGGTTTGCTGGGTACTTTCTCCCCACTCCTACAGAACAAATGAAGTGAAATGGGGTTTAACGTCCTACTGTTCTGCTCCGAACTGGGCTAATGAAGACGGACATGCTCCAGAGCAATTTTGTCCGGGCAGCGGCACCACGGTTTACTCTTATATCGAATTCCAACTGTTATGGGATCTTTTGCGCGCACGCCAATGTGTACACGAGACCTCGGATTTTTGTCCCATCCAAACGACTAGACAACTGTCCATGTTAGGCCATCCGCCCTGCATCACAGACAAAGGGAAACCACGCCGAAAAATCTGGATGAACTTTCTCGGTCAATGCAAGGATCGAACACCCGACCTCCAGGCTATACGAGCCAGCGTCTTGCCCACTTCATAAATCACCATGTTTGGCGCAATATAGCCCGGTAGGTGCTGACATACCATAAAACTACGTTTTATTTCATTTCTTACCCGCTTTTAGCCTATATAACAAGTGGACTTTACAAACCCCACCAATTATTACTCACAGCCCTCGTTTAGAGCTAAACGTCATTTTGAAATCGAGACAGAGAGAGAAATTGGGATTAACGTCCACTCGACATAAAACATGTCTTTAGGGACTAACATATTTCAATAATTCGCTTGCGCGTAGGGGTATTTAGCAGTTGGGGGACCCGGAGAAAACCCACAAGATTGGATAGGCGATCCTACACCTTGTCACGTACAACCGAAGAATCCAAATCAGGCTGGTTGACTCAATGACATGGTCTAGTGGTCTAGAGTGCCGCGCTTCGACCTCTAGCTGGCCGGTCACCTCTGGCTTGCGGCTGTGGTTTCGAGCCCTGGTGTGAGCGCATGTGGCATGGAGAAAGGGCCGCCTTCTCAACCTCGTGGGTTTCCTCCGGGCACTCCGGTTTCCCCCACTGCTAAAGACCCCTACGCGCAAGCTAATTATTGAAATAAAATTAAAACCATATGTTAGTCCCGAATTGACCTAGTTTGTGTTGAGTGGACGTTAAACCCCATTTCTCTGTCTCTCGCTCTCTCTCAATGACAGGCTTTATGATGCAACACACACGTGGTAACCATTCCGCCATCCAACACTCCTAAGATTGAGATATTGTCATTTGCCCTATATAGTTTGAGCTAGCAATCCGGCGTATGGGGGGTGGGGGGCCTGGCAGCGGATTTTTTCGTTTACGTTTTTAATTCCCTTCCTGTGATCTATAGCTCACACTTCCTTTTCGCAATAATGAATCTGTTATACTATGCTCTTTATTCGATCAAAACGCCGGAGATTTTATTTGTCTTTTCGGTTTTATTTTGCGTGCTGTGCGCTTCTCGGGGGTGGGTGTCCGAATGGTTAGCGCGTGTGGGCTGTACCATATGGTCTGTCATTCAGTCAACTGGCGTGGTTTCGATTCCTCTTTTGTTCGTGACAAGGTGTAGGTTCCCCTGTCCAATTTTGTGGGTTTTTTTCCGGTTCAGGCGGTTTCTTCCCACTGATGTAAAAGAATTGATATTTATTTTTAACTATATTTATTGTGATATTTGTTATTATTTACATATATGAATACATCCGTGTGATATTGTTTTAATTTTTCTCGTTAAATTCACCATATGTTTTTGCGCATTATAGCCCGGTTGGAGCTGACGTGCCATAAAACATTTCATTTTATTTAATTCTTCCCACTGTTAAAGATCCCCATGCAGTTGAAAAAATATGAACCATATAATATGCTAGTTCCGAAATGACCCAGTTTGTGTCGAGTAAACGATAAACCCCATCTCTCTCTCTCTCTCTCTCTCTCTCTCTCTCTCTCTCTCTCTCTCTCTCGTTCTCTGTCTGTACGCTTCTCCTGCACATGCTATTGCAGAAAGTGGGCTACAAAACACAGGAGCGTGTCTTATAAATGAAATGAAATGGGGTTTAACGTCCTACTCTTTTGCAGCTAACCTGGGCTAATTGAAGACAGGCATACGTCATACAGTG
Organism: Patella caerulea; assembly: GCA_036850965.1. Lineage (NCBI taxonomy): Eukaryota > Metazoa > Mollusca > Gastropoda > Patellidae > Patella > Patella caerulea. Next base: position 62,268,132 of record JAZGQO010000010.1, on the reverse strand, counting down.
TGCTATGAGGGAAATTTTGCCCGGGCAGCGGCACTACTGCCTACTCTTATATCAAATTCCACCGATAAGGGATCTTTTACGTGCACGCCAATGTGTACACGGGACCTTGGTTTTCGTCCCATCCGAACGACTTGATAGCTGTTCTTGTGGGGACCTCTGTTCTGTATCACTGACAAAGGGGAAACCAGGCCGGAAAATCGAGATGAATTTTCTCGCCCAAAGGAGGGATCGATGCATTAAAACACTAAAAGTTTTATAATGGGTTGTATTTTACTCAAAATAAGGCAAATAATTATAAGTAAATTCTAGCCTGAGAATGTTTTATGAACGCTTGACCATGTGATTTTATTATTGTTGGTGACTTTATTTATATAATGTCTTTCATGATTACAATCTGTTTCACAGAGATTATGCGGATCAGTGTGTCATGGTTATTGTCAGTCAGAAAGACTTGACATGCAAGGCTAAGATTAGAGTTAACTCCTGTGCGGATTTTAACCAATAAAACAACGTGAGTTGAAGTTGCTCCGGCCCTGCTGTCTCAATATCGTTAAGCAACAACGTAAACAAACATTTTGGTATTTTGGTTGCTTTATTCATTCCATTGTTTATTGCACTGAAACAATAAGAATTTTCAGATTTGGTAAGTAGACAAACTTGTGGTAAACGGTTTCTATGGTAATTATATCGTTTGGTATACAGAAAATTAGAAATGTATACTTAAATAGACAGTGAGTTGAATTGCATACTTTCAATTTCATCATTTACGAATAGATTAGGCCCTATACTATAATAGATAGGCCTCCGCCTACTTACTAAAGTAAGATTAAGAAGATTTAGATAGAAAGTTTCGCCAGACAAAACAAGTTTAGCAGTTCTTTGTTAATGATCATTTAAAGATAGATAGAAAACATTTTATTCAGAAAAGGTCAGTCAAATTTCAAATAGTCATTGGTTCAAAAATGCATTTTGTAAAAGGATAGATTTAGAAAGAGGTGCAGAGAGGTTCAGGTGATTTTTTTTTTTTTTTTTTTTTCTCTAGCTTATGCCTAAATTTTTGCATCTGTTAAAATTTTTGTCAGAATTCATTTGATATTTTAGCTCTTTAATACTACTTTATATTATTAGAAAAAGGTAGTTGTTGTAGCACAGCATATTCCTGAAGCAATGACCCGAGAAATCCCTCTCTGGCCATTGCTGGAATAGCGTCTGTTTTTTGAACTTATGCGGGAGTGTGTCTATTCTTTCCGTTCAATGAAAGCTATCACTTAAGTACAGCAACATGACAGTCCTTCGTTTAATCTGGGTCTTCCCTAAAACTTTGGACAGTGATTTAAGGTATCAAAAATGGTGAAAGTATGTTCCTTTCCAAACAGTATTGTTTACATTTCATTCAACTTGATAGCCTCGTTTGTCACGCAATTAGTATTACTGTAGTATTCTGCTATGCACGGGTTAATTAGGCATAATAAAATCGTGAGCCATGACGTAACGTTATGTAAACATATTTGGTCCAATACTGGCACTCGTTTTAAATGTAAAGGTTTTGTAGGGCAGCTAGTGATTGGTTGCTATCACTTCCACCACTTTCAGAGCCCTCCGTCAGCATGGAGGATTGGGTTAGGGGAGGGGTTAGATATAGATCGAGAGTTCCGTGTACGTACAAATTTACATTGGCACTTGCTTCCTATCTCTTATTGCTGCCGTCAGTTCTGAAAATGTTGGAAATACCACATATTTTTCAAAGCTGGTGTTCGGGAGATTGGCAGCCATTTTGGAATTCGTTTTAAACTTTGCTGATGGAGGGCCCTGAAAGCATCCCGGGGACTATTCTTACGTAACAATAGCCACTGCCTTACTGTAGTAATGGAGCGGACATTCCGAAGTAAGACCTCAGGCACTGACACTTTAATATTATTACCAATACCTTAAGAGGGGTTATATATATATTATTTTACAGATGCCCAGTAGTCGACGATCTAGTAGAATAAGTTTATTAGATATGAGTTCGACAAGTCCCCAACCTAAATCTATGATGAGACCTACACAATGGAGTGAACAAGTAGAAGAGGCATACAGATTTCAATTAGCTGGATATAGAGATGAATTAGAATATAAAAAATTTCAAAAGACAGATAATGTAAGTATCATTGGTTACTGTAGAACATGGAAATAAATTTATACTTAGAAAAAATGTGATCGACTGGATAGAGTTTGACAGTCCGCCTAAATTGCTTTGACTCTTTTGTTTAACATTTTACACTGTGCATCCATCAATTTTTTATTTGTGACATATTGATTGACATAATTCAGTACATTCTAGTAATTTCCAGCATGTTTGGAAAGGGTAATCTATAAAGCAGAAGAGATATTTTTAGGAAGATAATATTTGACGTAAATGACCTACCTGTGAGAAATTTTCTAGACAATCTAAGAGGATGATTGTGAAATAGTTAAATGAATGTTGTTTACTTAGAATGAAATGAAATGGGGCTTAAAGTCTACTGTTTTACTCCTAAACATACAAAAGTAATAACATAACCATATTTAATTGTCACAGCCAATTCATTTGTATTTTTCTGTAAAATGTGTGGATATCATAGGCCTACATCTCTCCCATAACCTGGAAAAACCTAGCAATTCGCGTTTTGGTGAAAATTGAGTTAGACCCACTTTTGGACTTAGTACATATATGATAATAGTTTTTTTTTTCTCCTTCACTGAAAAGGCTTCTAATTATCTTCATCTAAAAAGACAAAATAAAATTGGTTTTATGTTCAGTAGCATAATTCTGAAACTAAACAGTTTTCTTTTGTTTTCTCAAATCTACATTCAACTGTGTTACTAGGTTTTTCCAGATATGGGGAGATCTGAAGTACTGGTACTGGTACATACTGAAGGACCTAATAAGCTGTTATTGCGGGAAGTTTATAATCCAAGGGAGATAACTGCTTTTTGTTGGCTTCTCTGAGAAATTCAGATGATTGACATTAAAATTTTGTGATTCAGATGTGTTTAATAGTTTATACTAAATTCTGCCACTTCAGATAATTTCATTATAAAGCAATTGAGGGGTATTATTTTTTGCTTTTCAAAAAGTGAACTTATTTCATTTCATTGACTTGATAGTATAAATTTATTTAAGTATTATTAAATACATTTTCAGATGTAAAGCTGTCAGTTATACTCGAACTTCTGTTTTCAACTGAAAATTTACTTAATAATACCATATTGATTGCTTATGTAGATCTAATTAATTATTCATAAATTTCCTAACCAAGCAAATAACGTTATTTTTCAGGTGGACAGATGGCCTCATAATGGATATGTAAAGAAACTAACAAGAAGAGATGGATGTTTCTATTATTACAACAAAACAAGAGAATGCCCTGATAAGGAAATCTCAAAAACAAAAATATACACATATTAACTGTTTATCACACCAAAATTGCAATACAAAATACCAACCATGTCAAATTCCAAGAACTGTTTGTGAGCAAATCTACATCTGCATTCCATGTTTCTGTAATGCCTGTATCAATAAGTAGAATGTGTATATAGTGTGTCTGGATAGTGAAGACTGTTGTGAAGATTCTGGTTAACCATATCTTGATTTAATTATTTCATATCATTCTTGTCATTAATAGAAGATTGAAAGCTGGGTTCTTGTAAATTAATTAAAGTTCGAATAGAAAAAGGTTATTAGAAGAAGATAAAAATACAGATTTTAATTTAATTATTTCATATGATTTTTATCATTAATAGAAGATTGAAAGCTAGGTTCTTGTAAGTTGATTACTATGGGTAAAAGTTATTTGAAGAAATTAAAAATACAGAATTCTCAATTCATCTTCTCTAAAGATCTACCCGGTATTTAAATTGATATTTATTGTTATTTCTTTGTGGTGCTGTTTACTTTAACACTTAAAACTTTTTATCAAAGTTAGATTGATAACTCAACCAAGACCATTAGGGAAAAATTGTAAATATGTGTCTATAGTATTATTATGTTTTGTTTTTATGTTTTATTCAATCATCATATAATGTTTAAAGACTTTTTTAAAACCTAAATAGTACTTATCAGGCCTAGAAATTAATTGAGAATCTCAAAATTGGATTTTCACAAATATTTCAATGGGTCTGAACCACTGAATCCCCAAAATTTTAACCGTTTGTATAATTTCACCGCATATTTCATTGCAGAGTCATTTGACATAAATATTTGTAAATATTGTTATTTTTTACAAAAGTAATTTTGGGTTAATGTCTATAAGATTCTTGCAAATAGCTTTGTAAAATTATTACATATTTCTAGGCCCAACTGCATTACAAATTTGTGATAACCTACGATTGTATTAGTATATCTGACAGCATTATTATAATTTTTTTTTTAAAGAATTTACAAAGAACAAATAGTACCAAAAATTTTGTATAGATTAGGGATGTGGAGTTGAAGTTATTGAATTCACTGTTCTCAGTTTTAGGGTCTAGTCAATTTTCCATTCGGAAATAAAGCATTGAAAAACATTCTCAAAAATAACAGTTATGAAGTGAGCACTTCATGTACAATGCATGGTAGCCATAATATATTATATATCCATAATGTATCATTTATTTTTTAAACAAGATATATAAATGCATTTAATAATTAATTCTTTAATAATAAATTAATGTTTGGATGGAATTTGTTTCTTTATTAGAATATATGTTTGATAAGTGATTTCTATATGCAATAGGGTAATTAAAATCTTGTGAGCACAAATCACAATTTACTTAGCTCTTCCCCTTCCAACCCCAATCCCTACCTCTCTCCCCACACATGTTTTAAATTGGTATAAAGTGAATGAGGTTGGGTCGGTTATAACATAAATAGAGGGCTGATATTCGTTCAGGGTTTGGAGCATTTGTCTCAAAATCATTTCAAAAGGGCAATCATTGTGACTCAGTGCACGGCCTTGCAAAGAACAGTGTCTAGTTGTTTGGTAGTTCCTTTTGGAACTGTCTTTTAGTGACCGATATTCGCTGACAGTTCCTATCCGGCCTTATTAAGCGGTAAAATACCGTTATTCCCCACCCCTGTTCTCAGACTGTTTAAGAACTTAACGAAACATCGAGTTATAATAAAATTCTTAACTTATGATAAAGTCTTCACAACTATCAACGTGTAAGTTGGACATTACATAACTTTGAATATGGCATTACTTACTATACTATCTTCCTGTAGTTGGGAGGCTGGAGTTGTAGGCCATCATTTACATTACAACGTAGTATTTAGTATGATTTATCACAAACAGGAATTCACGAAAAATAATCTCAGTGGGGGCTATTTTCCATTAGTTATGAGGATGACCACCGTGTATTTCTAGGCCCTGGCTCTAGTAGTAAACCTACCGCGGCAAAGACTGACACGTGCTTCGTACTACAATAGAATCCATTTCGGCTTTTGACAGACTGACAGACGATGTATGACATAGTAAACAAAAACAAGCAAATAAAAGGCATGAAAATAGCATTTCATTCATAAATTGGCAGCTAAATCTTAGCGTATATTATGAGAATTATACCATTTCGTCGTTTATGTTTCAAAAGGTAACGATAAATTGAAACAACGGCTATAATGCCGACATTGTCGAAGTACAGATCGTGGAAATGTTTGCAGTAGTATTAATAAAATGAAATAAAATGGGGTTTAACGTCGTACTCTTCTGCTCCGACCTGCGCTAATGAAGACAGGCATACGCCATACAATGTGCTATGAGGAAACTTTTGCCCAGACAGCGGTACTATGGCCTACTCTTATATCGAATTGCAGCTGTCAATTAAGGGATCATTTACTGGGCCGTATCTGGCGGGGGTGCAGGGGGTACATTGCACCACCCCACCCCACCCCGAAAAATAAGACGCCCCGAGAAATGGCGTCCCCTCAAAACGTTTGACAACCTCTCAATTATAAAGTAATACACGTGGTTATGATTACGCACTAGAGGCAAGCGTAAATTCCCAGTGCGTATCGCGTATCCGTATGGTTTTTTTTTTGTGTGACGTCATCAATGTGTGTTTATTTCTCATACGTGATACGGCTCACGGATACGGCAGCCCGTACCGAACAGGTTTCATACGGAGAAGTTCCGTATAACATTGTTGTCTTTTTAGACGCTAAAATGTTGTATAATAGCGTTTTTTATGAATCTATGTGCATCTTAGAACACGGAGGTGTATATTTGATGTGAATTTAATCATAGTAAAGACTGGAATTTAATCATTATTTTGATGGGTTTTTCTCGGAATTTTCATACTTTTCCTGTCTGCCTGCACGCTAGTTGATCTACGCACTAGATTTAGGTAGATATGTGACCTTGCAAATCTGTAAATGATGTGATTCTATGGTAAAGGGGTGTAAATGGTGAATTAGTGAAACCAAAAATTGCTGTCGAGTCAAAGTCAAAGATTTTTTTTTTTTAATAAGATGCGACATTATTTTTTTTAATAGCCCAGCGACTGGTTTCACGCACTCAGAGAAATTGTAGGCAAGGCACTTGACTAGTACGGATGGTGATCTTGGTAGATAACTGTCATCAGGTTGTACATAACTAAGCTCAACTCAGTGACGTATACGTACGCGACGCAAGAATCTGCCAACTACTCTGACGCAACGTGTCATGTATACGAAACAGATACGTGATACGGATAGGGAAAATTACACTCGCAAAGTCTCTATTGATACTCTTAAGGCATTGATCAATCGGCCGCTTTTAAGGGAGCTCACACTCTTATATTTTGGAAAGCTATGGGGCGCCACCACAGACGTGGATCTGCAGTCCCTGTAAAAACAATCGTCCATATACTGTAATATACAAAATCGACTTTTGGCCGAAATTGGAGTTGCCAAAGTTTTCTGACCTGGGTGCCACCCCAATAGGCGAAATGCCCCTCCTACCATCGCAGGTCCTATCCCACCACATGACATTAGAGATTCTCGTTCTGGTCGCCCTATCCACATCCACATTGGTGTTTCGGACTAGTTCTAGTTTATAGGACAGCGCCACCTAAATTGACACACGGGATTACGACCCAAGTGCGTAGAAACGGGTTTGTGGCAGTCAATTTTTCAAAATTTTCGGGTGGGGGATATCTGGATGTCACCGCTCGGCGCTCAGTAACTCGGGTTAATGTACTGCCCCCCCCCCTTCGCCACCACTCTGCTGCACCCCAACTTTTAAAATCCCACACACGGCTCTGGATAATTTACGTGCACGCCAATGTTTACAGGGGTCCTCGGTTTTTTTCCCATCCAAACGACTAGACAGCTGTCATTTTCAGGCCCTCCGTTCTGCGTCACTGACAAATGTGGATGAACTATCATGGTCGTAGTACAAGGTCGGACACCCGACCTCCAGGCTAGCGAGTCAGCGTCTTACCCACTATAGCCACCGTGATCCCCAAGTTTTTATGGACTATCGCAACATGACGCCACGAAGACTCGCGACGTATTTACGTTAAAAGATACGAGAAAAAGACAAGAAAAAAACTTCCACCGGCTTTTTTGAAACCGGTGTAAATGATTTATGTTTTTTTCGCCATTTTTTTTATTTTAGGTTAGTTTTTTCTCTTAAAGTTACGAACTTTTGTGAAACTATGCATGCCCAAGCCCCTTATTCACGAAAATGGATTTTAAGGATTTCTTGAATAACAGCCCTGCACGTATTCATTCACAGTTTTAGTAGTGACGTCATAGTGTTAAACTGGGTATTTTCATAAGAACAATACCAATGACGTCAAGGTTCTATTCCATGATTTATTGCTGAAGATAATATCCGAAAGTTGCCGTTTTAATGAAAGCGATGAAGTTTACTCAAAGGAGATCTGATGGCTAGTAAACAGAAGAAAGTAACATTGGGACATTTGGGGGTTTTATTTGCTGCCAAAAAGAAATCAGTTGTAAAGGTTACTAGTAGCACCAATCTGGTGGGCCCGGACACATCCAGTAAGTCATATAGTTTAATGATAATGTGGTCGTATCATTTTCCACCCGATTTATCGCAAATATATGGTATGATGTTCTGAAAATGTATTTAAAAACTGTTAGAAGGAATTTGCAAGAAATGGGATCATAAGGGGAATTGGTTCAACTCGTCTCCACCTTTTTTTGCCTACCGGCATGAAGTTATTTGAAATTTTTTAGATTGGTGACTTTTGGCATTTATAGCATCTGGCCATATTAGATGTACATGTAAGGGGCCTTAGACGGCAACCCAATTTTATATCTATCGGTCATGTCTGATTATCAAATATTGCTTTATTAATTATATATTGAGCCTGTAGAACTTGGCGAGAATTGCCTTTTTTAAATTGCTTTATATTAGGGAATAAGGGTGTTAATTCGCCAGTGACTCAGATAAACAACTACTGTACACAGTTCACGATTTCTGCGATCAAGGTCACTATCCGATAAAAAAAAAAAAACCTGTTTACTATGCAATATTTTCTTTTTGCTACCGTAGATCTACACCAAGGAACTAAAACTGTCTTATATAACCATATTCCCGGGGGTAGAGTGTATTCTAGTGTCACTGTCACTGTATTCTAGCCTCTTAACTTATGCACAGACGTTTGAGTAAGTGCTAAGTCGACCAAAGCAAAACTATTGCCAGTAATAATTACACTTGAAGCTGATTGCGTTTATACTTTCAAAAGTTTGATTAGAATTCAACTTAATTTTGAATCTCAGTCACGTTTTTTTTTATAAAAGGACGAATAATTTTGTTCATTTCAAAAGCCGAAATCAATATAAAAAAAGAAATGAAATAAAATGAAATGGGGTTTAACGTCCTGCTGTTCTGGAAGTCACAATTTTGTGCCGATTTTGATGAAACTGAAGATCTTGGTTCCTTTCGATATTGGATCGTAACATCCTGAATTTTGACCCCTGATTGCTAGACAAGTCGGATTTTTAGCTTATGGCCCCTCTATAGGTCACAATTATTAATCGATTTCAAAATACATTCGATAATAAACACGGTCAACACAAAGAAGAGTTGTTCTTTAGATCTAGCGTTTGTGTAAACACAATGCAAGAAAAGATTATTTTAGAATTAACGATAATAAACTCCTTTGCTTTTATTGTTTCACTGGTGGTATTTATCAGATTTGTGTCTCCTGTGTTACTTTCTAGAGGATAAAAAGGGAAAAAATAAAGGAAAAAAGAAGGGGAATAATGTGACCAGTGAATCATCAACCGAAATAACTCAGGACCAACCAGAAAAACCGCTTTATATATGGAATGAAGAAATAGCTAATCTGTCTATTAAAGACAATGCATGGAAGGTTTGTTTAATAAAAGTGTAAAGTAAAAGACACAGAGTTCGTGTGTGGGGTAGAGCATTACCATTCCTTGTACACCAATCTCAATATTTGTGGGGGGTAAACTTCGAAACGTCAGCTCATATAGTCATTTTCAACCGCTGTGTTTGATAAAATATTGATAACGCATGTACATGTATGCTGAATAATGCGTGATGCATACCTTCACATGTAACAGGTAGACTTTTTACTCTGTTTTTTTTTCTAGAAAAAAATAAGTATTTTACATAGGGTCAGGCAACCCATGAAGAAGGATAAATATACAGTTAGAAAGAAAATACAAGAAAATAAGTAAGTATAGATTTTACATTGAAAAGGAATTGGGTTAACAATTTCCTGGGTTATTCTGAGAATGACACGCGGGTTATTTTTTACTCTGCTACTATATGGATCGGGCGGGTGGGGGGAGATTTTGCCTTCTGTTCTTGGCACAATCCACACGACTTTACTGATTATCAGACTTCTCGACCCAGAACACTCATGGGCCTTATATCTGTAATTCATTTTAAAGAAAGATATAAGTAGGCTTATTTTATTTTATCAAGTTTAAAGTTTAATTCTGAAAGGCCTGCTCCCATTTACGACCGACGACTATTATAATTATTTAGTTTAAATGTATTCTTCTATGTTTTTCCCATTAGAAAACCAATTCTTATTGCTGTTTCTGCAGACGATGATGTGCCAGTCAAGCCCTTTGTGAAAACTAGTAAGTATTTGCAGAAGAGTAGGACGTTAAACCCCATTTCATTTCATAGTAAGTATTTAGGGTTGACAAATTGACTTTGATGTTTATTAAAGTATAGCATGCATTAATTTATCACAGCAAATCAAACACTTGTATTTGAACGACCCAAATGAAACCAGTCCACCTTTTTTTGGAGCAAGTTTTTTTTCTCCAAAATTAACCAGAAAAAAAATATATCGCCTTTTGTATTTTTGTTATCCTCTTTTAAAACATGTTTACACCAGGGCCCTGTTTCACGACATATTAACTAAAGATAAAATCCAAATTTTAGCAGATACTTCAATTTTGATGGGCTAAGAAATAAAATAAGTCTAATATTGTCCAAACAAATAACTAAAATTCAGATCTTATCTTAGTTAAAATTTTGTGAAATAGGCCCCAGGTTTCGAAAAGTGTGTTTATATTTTTTCTGATGGTATTTCAATCGGAACACCGGATATCACGACATGTGATATGTAAAAGAACAGAAGAAAATATAAATAGTAAAACTTTTTTAAGAATACGTTATGCAAGAGCTGCAGATTTAGGCCTGAAATGTTATAAATTATTAATTAGACATTAATTAACTTATCCAGACCATAATTAACTCTCGATGACATCGATCGCTAGCCTGTGATATTTACTGGATTAGATATATTATTAGAAGCCGATCTGCCGCTTCTCATTAAATCATAAAGTGGATTATTGAGAATATGTTTTTTATCGTAGCGACTTTAGTAATGAGGATCGAGGCTAGGACCAAAATTCAAAAGCTAAATTCTTGCTTCGGGGTGGATCAGTTTGACATAAATTTTCAGCAAGTTCCTTTTACATTATCTGGCTTTTAACTATTATATGTCCGCTTTTATCTAATCTCCCATGATGTATCTTTAACGTAATTGATTAACTGCTGATCTCGACATACGTTGGATCTCTGATATAACCAGGTTTAACTTTATTTGATTAACGGTTTTTTATATTATACATATAGATAATCCTGGTATATCAGTTGGTGACAATGGTCGTATTATTCCTCATTCTATATTGGGTACCGAGGAGGAATATCTGGCACAGGCTATGGAAAGTGGGCACGTTGTGGTAGGTTTATTTATATCTTAAGCCATCTATCTGTACTTTACTTTCCGCAGTTTGAAACTTAATTAACGTGTTTTACATACACGAAATAAATTGTTATAATTAACTATGTTCTTTGAACTAAAATACCTTATTAAAAAATAACAAACATGTTCTGATTCGGCAAATATCTAGACACAGTCTACTAATTTCTATTTTTGACATTCTCCAAGTCGTATTGACTATTTGTATAACCCAGCTGTACTGATCTCCTAAAAAATTCAATTTTATTTCATTTACTACGGATAATTGATTTTGTATGCATTTGTATCTATTATTAAAGGTTGGCGACGTTGAAGAAGAATTCCCATATGTGGAAAGAAAAAGTAAAATTCCTCAATCCATTTACTTCCGACATTTTAATGAAGGAAAAGTTCTGAATTCGTACGATGAATTAGTAGATGAACGGAAAAACTTGAAAAAGCGCCTTGCAGGTAAACCACAATGATATACAATAATTTGGTTGATTCGAACATGCTAAACTGTTATATACCCGCTGAACTGTGATACTGTTTTATTGTGCCGTGCAGGTAAAAACATAATTACATTCTGAACTGTAGCATTGTTTGTTGCAGTAAGTTTATCTGACACCGTATTTTGTTGTATCATACGTCGTCGTTATTACTCGAATATCAATTATATATTGGGTGGAGCTAACGTCATTTAAAATAAGCTCGATTTTACTCACAAAAAGGGTGTGTGGCCAGTAGAGTAACCCGCCACACACTGTTAGAAAAAATCTGGTAAATTTACATGAAAATTACTGGCAGCAAAAGTTGCCAGTAAATTTACTATAAATAAACATTCAGTTGTAATATTACAGAGTTTCTGTAATTTGACCTTTTGTGTAACTTTACCTGAAAACAGTCAATTCTCCGCAACACTGTAAATAAACGGTTACAGTAAGTTTGTTTTTTAACTTCCAAATGTAAATTTACCTAAACTGAATAAGTCGAATTTGAAATCCCGATTGTGTTGTGTGTCGAAAATATAAGCCTAATCTTGTTTGGCCGATTTATCTCGCATATGAACACAGGTTGAAACCGCCGCTCGTCGATGATAGTTGGCGGTTCCAGGCATTCAGATGTAAGCCTACGGTACTGTCTATTGCAGGCATTGAAACTGCTTTAGAGACAGTCCAGCTAACACTGGCCAATCGGTTTAATTAAGCGTCTTCAAGTGACCTTGACTACGACATAATTTTAACCTATGGTCGGAAAGTAAAAATATTTTCAATACGTTTATGAACATACTTACAATCTGATTAATGTACGATGAATAATAATACACGTTATAGGTCGTATAAATAAAGGAAATTAGATATAGATAACATGCAGTATACAAAATTTCACAAAATGTGATTGTCGATATTATGGTTAATAAATTAGAATGAATACTTTTAGAAAATAGTTATTAGGAATGGTTCTTTGCTATGGAATACTAAAATAAGATAAGAGACAGTAAATTTACCTTACCGATAAGTAAATTTACCAAATAATGTGAAAAAACGTAAATCTGCAAAATTACCTTCTGGTTTTGCTATTTTCAGTGCAATATTGATATATTTAATATGTATTTTTATCGGGTTTTAATGTGCCTTTGATTTCATCAAAGTTCGTTGTAAAAAGAGACTGAAACTTGGTAAATATACATCATTTTTGTAAATATTTCAAATATTTTATGACAAAAAAAAATATTTTAATTGCTGTAATTTTACTTATGTTTCTAACCTGAAAGTTTAAAAAATAATGTGAGTAGACGTACAATCTGTAAAATTGCATGCTGGGAGACAATAAATTTACCGAATACGACAACTACCAATATTTTAAAAATACATTATGCTAAATTTGCCTATGGCAGGTCTTTCTTTAGACCTGATATTTTATATAAACTATGACTTAGGCATTTATTAACATGAAAAGACCATACTCAACTCTTGACGCCATCTTAGGTGTCAGATTTTCATTGGTGATTAAATTCACAAAAGGATAATCGTGACGATGTTTTTATCGTTCCGACTGTTGTAATACTGATCGAGGCTAGGCCTAACATTCAACCGCTAATATCTCTGTTCAGAGTGGAGCAATTTGACAGATTTTCAGCATATGCCCTTTACATTATCTAGTTTTCAACGTTTAGGTTATATTTCTAACCTAAAAGTAAATTTACAAAATAATGTGAATAAACTTAAGATCTGTAAAATTACATGCTTGCGTATTCATTTTCCGTTCTGTTTGTAAATATTACATATGTTAGAATGTAGTTTTATTGTGTCTATTGTAAAGAAGACACGAAACTCGGTAAACATACATGAAAATCCGTAAACATACATGAAAATCCGTAAAAATACCTCAGACTTATTAAAACTACTATATTGTGGCGAATATACCGACAATTAAGGTACAAAAACTACTTGTATTACTGTAATTTTACAAAAATTTCTAACAGTGCAGCAGTAGTGAAGATCCAGGGTACGGGACATATTCATCAAGTCACATGGCCGAATGATGAACACGTGCGCATGAGACGGCCTGTCATTGAGTCATGTGGCATGGTTTCGTTTCCCCGGTTGTACGTGACAAGTAGTAGGGTAGTAGGGGCTACTCAGGGTCTAGTTCAGCTCTGAACGTCGGTCTCATTATACTCACCCTGGACGTTCAGGGGCTGGCCCATTCAATCAATGTCGAAAACAATTTGACCCCCAATTTTACTGGGCAACTTTTCACTGCTCAACGATGAGTGTCACTCCGTGTGGACGCGTGTACAGCGTAAAGGAACATCTCAGTGAGAAAATAAGACCTTGCTCATTTCGTCAGTATGAGCATCACAACACGCTGTGTCATGTTGGCGAAAGGGTAGTTTGATAGGAGGGGACGTATTTTAAACAGTTGTTTCGCTCATACTGAGTCTAGCGAGGTAAGCAAGGTCTTATTTTGTCACTAAGATGTTCCGTTACATTGTACAGACGTCCACACGGATTGACACTCCGATGTTTCGCAGTGAAAAGTTGCCCAGTAAAATTGACTGGGGTTCAAATTATTTTCGACATTGATTGAATAGGCCAGTTCCTGAACGGTCAGGGTGAGTGTAATGAGACCGACGTTCAGAGCTGAACTACTCAGGGTCCTACCCATAAGCTAAAGACCCCTACCCATAAGCGAATTCTTGAAATAAAATTGAACCATATGTTAATCCCGAAATGAGCTAGTTTGTGTCGAGTGGTCATTAAACCCTATCTCTCCCCCTCTTTCTCTGTTTACCACCATTTCTTGCTATTGAAACAGCGATTGTCATTACGATATATACAAATTTTTCATTTCAATTTTTATTAGCAAAAATGGAAAGGCCAGAAGAGGACCTGATAATGGGGGATTGCTATGAACAGTCTGAACCCGCTGGTGGTAGAATCCAGTTTAGTGGGAATAAGAACTACTGGAAAATCGAGAAAAATGGTGAATATCATTAACTGATGAGTTATACGCAGGACGATAGATAACAAATTATTAGATTATCTATGATTGTTTTGTTGGGTTTTGTGGGGGGGGGGGGGGGGATTGGGGGGGGGGGGGACTTACATTATGTACAGTACGGTACAATATTATAGGTTTCTGGTTTGCAATTTATTTAAGTATTTCAAAGCACTATTGCCCAGTTCTTTGTTGCGAAACGTAAATTTTCAGACATATCCAAGATTATTCAAATATTTCATAGAAGTATCACATGTTCCCTTCTAGATCCCAGATTTGTTGGTTTTTGGAAACAGCAAATTCCACTTGGAGATGAAATGCGTGGAATACAGTAAGTATTGATTGTATTTGAAAACGTTCAAAATTATAATAAAAGATGTAAAATTAGCTATAAATAAATTAGTATAAATTGCAGTCCATTTATAAGTTTTAGAAATATCCTCCCCTCAATCCGATACATGTACTTTCTTTGTTACTACGTTTAACTTATTAAACAGAATAATGGTTGGTTTCTGTCCTGTCATTCAAATTAAACAGAAGTCCGACCTCGTATACAAAGTTCAAATAAAGTAGGGCGTCGTGGAGCAGTTTGTTAGTTGGAGCAGTTTGTTAGTTTGTGCTTGATAACGATAAGAAGATACTTGTCGAAACGTCGTGCTTTTAGAATAAAACTAGAGATTGTATCCCATAAAAACTGTGTTCTGTTAATATTCTTTTAAACCACTAAACAAACTGATTATTATTGTTATCATTATTAAGTCAGATGCAATTCTGACACCTCACCGTCTGCGTACAGCCGTTCAATTCATTTCAGCTTGGCCGTACTTAAAACAGAACAGGGTTTCCCGCCACCTAGAGAACTTGATGGGCTCTCACAATGCGTTAAACAAGAAAGAGGTGAGCGCATACGAAATATAAACCAATGCTGTCTTAAGTTTGAAGAAAACTCAAAGCTTATAATGGCAGTTCCATAGTATCAGTTCCATTTATAAAAACAAATAAAACAGAAATGTCGTTATTTATTCACAATTCTACCTTTTTACGAGCTGTAAATAACTAATATTTTCTAAATTGAATATTTTATATTTTTTCTCTTTTTTTTTTTCTTTTTGTACTATAACTTTAAAGATGCGACCATATCCGAAGTTACTATTCCTAAAGTTTATTCTATACCAGTAAGTATATGAAATCATTGAGAGAGAGAGAGAGAGAGAGAGAGAGAGAGAGAGAGAGAGAAATAGGGTTTGACGTCCACTCGACACAAAGTAGGTCATTTTGGGACTAACATATGGTTTCATTTTATTTCAATAATTCGCTTGTGCGGAGGGGTCTTTAGCAGTAGGAGGAAACCGGGGTGCCCGGAGGAAACCCACGAGATTGAGAAGGCCACATACGCTCCATGCCACATACGCTCACACCAGGGCTCAAAACCACAGCCGCAAGCCAGAGGTGACCGGCCAGCTAGAGATCGAAGCGAGGCACTCTAGACCACTTGGCCATCCCAACCCCCTTTGAGGGAGAGAGGGGGGGGGGCAAGGGATATATGTTAGAGAGAGTGGGGGAACAGAGAGGGGGAGACCGGGCAGGATGGGGGTATTTCATTTTAATAAACCAGTTGGGGAAACCCATGAAGATGGGAGGTGATCCTGTTGTAATATACCACACACACAACCATCAGGTTAAATACTTCCCTGAACTTCGTTAATAACCAGCCTGTTGTTTTTAACTTTTGAATAATTTTGCTGCTTTGTCATAATGTCCAAGTGGTACTGTTTTGTTTGTTTATAGGACACTACCGAACTCTATGTAAAGGGCACAAATGGTCTGAATAAAGAAAAGGATACAGTCGAAGCAGCTGTTCGGGCTGCTCCAATGCTCCGGTCTGTTCGTCCATCTAAAGATGAACTGTACTGGAGAAACAGGCTATATGTAAAACCTAATGGTAGTTGGGTTGGATCTAAAACACAACTAAAGAGGACGGCTTTTGGCCCTCATCTTGATAATGATAACATTAACAACGATATGTAAGTCACTCATTACAATTATATGGTATGCACCAATCACTGTACTTCAGAAACCTGGTGCTACTTTACTATTTAACGCATAAGATAACTTATACTATAATAATAATACTCTATTTACATTGCACAATATCCATCATAAGCATAAACGATCACAACTCACGAAATGAATGCTTTTTAAAACAACAGGGTTTAAGTCTACTATTGCTTTATCTTGAATGGATTTTGTATTCCCGCTAGTTAATGTGGTGGCATATTGGTCTCAGGATGCCCATCTCCCTGTTCGTTCAATTCCTTGTAATCTCCCAACGAGTAAAACATTTTGAGAACGTCTTTTTCAAACCTGCTGAGCTTATTCAACTATTCACTGCCACGAAACCCATATAGTAATTGCCGAACAGGTCTGAGTCGCACCTTGTAATCTTTATAGACAGTCACTGTTTTTAAGGGTTTGTTTTAATAGTAATTAATAGAGGTGAACAGGCTGTTGATATGTTCCACTTTCTTTGGTTTCTTGTTTTTTGTTAACACTAACTTCAAGGAAGTTATTATACATGTACTGTACTTGGTTGGTTTAAGACTTACTTGTAATGTAATCTGCAATAAACGCAAATTATGGGGAGTATCTCTCTTACAGGCCCGTCGTACTTCTTACTGGTGATGCGTCCACAAACGGTCCAAGAATTCGGCTGTGTGAACGCGAAGCTGCCTGGTGTCCAGCTTGGGAAGATGGTGAAACTGTTCGTACTGAAGCTGGTGTTTGTGGATATATTAACCAAGCCTTGACTGGATCGGCCATGTTAGAGAATTGTGGTTCAACTGTTATCCACTTTAGCTGGAAGGTTGTGTTTTAATTTTGCTCAGTTTTCTAACTTATAAATGGATATTATCACGGTATTAGGAGATAAGTCACTCTAAAGTAGTATCTCAGTAGGATCTCCCTGCTAGTATATCACCCAAACATAGTATAAGTATCTCGTTAGTTTGGTCCTCTTTGATATTTGAAAATGTTTTGTGTGATAACTCGGTATATATAGATGTATTACACATTTTGGGTTTCTTTTTATGTTCACATTAGTATAGATTCCCCTTTCCCCTACAACCAAATTTGACATATCATTAACCACGTTTTTTTAAAATCAAATATTTTAATTTGTAGAGGTTATTTAAGAAAGATCCCTTTGATCTTAAAAGAGACCTGATAGAAAGATTCTACTTCGATAATCAAAACGGTAGGTGAAAGAGATATGAAAAAAAATCAAGTTTATTTTCCCTCTAAATTGTTGCCAATACTTATCAAAATTATCTACTTCCTAGGAAATAGGGACGGGGACTTGCTTGGGGAGGCGTTTTGTATCCGAACTGATCACTGCCTGTTATATTGCTATTTTGATAGGTGTTATAAATCCCGGAGAACGTAAAGAGATACCTTTAGTATTTAGAAGTAATATATGTGGTGTGTTCAGTGAATCGTGGATTTTAGTAACTAGACCTAAGTTATGTGGACTTGAAGATGTTGTTTTAACATTATGGGGAATAGCTACTGATCCAGATGACAATGCTAAACAGCGACAGTCGCTGGAGGTAAGACAATTTCACCACGATAAGCAGCTTTAATCATTTAATGACGACAATCAATACCGACTATGGACATAATTCCTGCATCGCAAATTGATGACTCTTAATTTGAACTATCGTTCCTCGAGTTTTAGGGTAATTTCCATTAGTCATTATACGCCTCTGGTATTTCACAGTCACCTTTAGTTAAATTTACCTGATGTTTATGTTATAGCAATTGCTTGATGAAAGAATCTCCAAGAGCCTAGCCAATGAAGTAGTTGATGATCTGATGTTCTCTATTCATTCTAAAGACACCAACCAAATACACGATAGGTATATACAGCCCATAGGTTCTGACTTGTTTCATAAAAAAAATAATGGGGTAAGTAAAACACCAAATAAACATGAACAGTCTTAGAGTCCGTGGTCCTATCCGTACTTTGATATCAAAGCCTTCATACATATGTCTTGATTACGATAGCAGTTCCTTGCGTTCGCAGCCCGACTTGCGTATCGAGTACTACCACGTGTCCACTATAAGCAGGGCTACAAATTGAAAACAACACTGATCTCGTATTGCCACGTATACTCCGAGATGGAGAAGAAACTGGTGTTATCAATGCTTATTCTACCCGAAAAAGCCGGCGGATAGGAATTATGCAACACACCGAATTGGACTATTATATAGGCGGAGCCTGGTTTATGCAAATGTGCTAATAAACATTGTTTTATTTGTTCACTCCCCTATGGGTGTTTTAATTAAATTGTTGAAATGGGAAATGCTTTGAAATTAAATGTTTTAGTTATGTAAAGTTCCCATTGCTTGAGAAGTGGTATTAAAATTGAAAAATATATTTGGTTAACAATAACAACGTGCATTATTGTGTTGTCTCCACTTATAGATATACTATAATAGTAAATCGGTTGGTGAACTGTTGGCGATAGCCGATACAATTTTATCTGACCATGGTTTTGATAGATGGACTGTATCGGTTGAAGAAATCAGAAAGGTAAAGATTTATTATTCATTGGATTCAGTGGTTCGAACTCCTATTTAATCCATCTTCAAACCGAGGTACGAGAGAATCTGTCATGCATTTTACCCCACTAAATAACTAGAAAATTTTAAATACCCAAGGGTACCAGGGTGACATCATTCGGATTCTGAATCAACGCATTGCTGCAAAAGTCGGAGAACTGTTTATCCCATTCCCATGTCTTTTGCGTAAAATTTAAAGAGACGACATGTCAGGAAGCAAATACGATTTTGTATTAATTAAATTCAGATGAATAAGGTGTTAGGAAGTATTCTTTAAATAATAATAGCGATCAATCAAAAGAAATTTAAAACTTTAAATGTCCAAAACCTTATGGTTGATTCATTTAAATAATTGTTTGGACCCATGTGTTGCTTTTTTGAGTATGTTTTTTAAGTACTATTCCAGTTCTATATGTGTGATTGATTTCACAGCTAATTGGGATGATGTCACACGAGGATGATGTGTTAAGCGAAGATCAGAATCATCCAACGGTTTTAGAAATAGGTCAAAATACCATGTTACAAAAACTCAACTCTGTGATCACAGAACTATCGTTTAGTACACAACAACCTATGGTTATAGATAAATACCATATTTGGTAAGAACTGTGTATTAATTAACAAATAAAAGTATTCACTGTTCAACAATGTTGCATCGAATAAGAAAAGTTATATCAAAACAGAGTAACGAACAATTAATTATCCACGGTAACATTCTTTGTCCACTTGACTCGATTCTACCGACAGTGAAATCAGTTTGATAAAATGATACCTTAGACTACACTTTTCACGTTGTGTATTTTGTCTACCAGGAATAACACTGCAACAGTTCATTTCTACATTTTATATGAAGCACTGGATACATAGGTTACAAGCTTAGGTAGCATTACAACACTTAAAATTAACGTGTTTTTCTCTCAACACCCTAATACGCAAATCGATTGGGTCCTTAATCTCCTACAAATCAAGTGGGTCTATCCAAACCAGATGATGTATCTTCACCCCCCCCCCTCCTCTCTCCCTCTCAGTGCATGTCTTCTCTCTAAGAATCGGGTTTTCTACCCTTGGGTTTCGACTTTCAATTATTTAATTGGTCAAATATGGCGTAAATAATTATCATGATTGGTTACCAAACAAAATGATGCAATAGCAATTTTCCTATCTGGTGACATTTTGTCTTTACACCGAACCGGCTGTTTTTTGGCTTTATAAAAAAATGAGTGTCAACCCATCACTCATTCTTATTAAGATATTGTAGAGACTTCTTTACAATATGAAACCCAATGCGAAGACCACAGTATTATAAATATTCGTGACAAGGAATTACTTTTATCCCACTTCTAACCAAAAGTATACTATTTTCGTTACAGCATGCATTTATTTAGAAATGCTATGGATAATTTATCTGCTGTTGGAGAAGAACTGAAGAATATTTACAGTCTGAAAATTGACACAGTCGTTGAAAATAAAGGTTGTGTATCTTATAAAAATAAGAAATTTAAAACATAATATTCATTATGATGAGAATCATCATAATTGCAAAGAGATTTACAAAAAACAACAAATATATTTAGTGAAATCAATTTGAATTGACCCTTGCATTGTTGATATCAATAAGGCAATATAACTCATGAATATAAATATAATTATACTAAAGTTCAACCATACATAACAATGTTATTTCGCTTAATATACAAATCCAGAATCGGCACCTTTACCCTCCTGGTTAAGCGAAATTTCCTCCGTTGGGAGATTCCCTTCGTTTGAAATAGTTGTCCTTCGACCTACTCACAATCTTAGATTTCAGGTCATTGTGCTTCGATAGGTTTTGAATCTAGAGAATGTCAGATTCCGTGTAAAATAGTAGGAAAAATATTCACTGGTTGAATTATAAATAAACATTTGGTTTCTAGGGCTTTTTGTTTTTTTCTGATTTTAGCGAGTTTAATTGACGAAAGTAAAACATCGGTAAGAAAATTACCAGGCGCTAGTGGTAAAGATAAGAAAGGAGTCGCCGCCATTAAACACGAGGTTTGTTACAATGTCAATAATCCTGAGCCGTATCCCCAAAAGCTTCTTAAATCCCTTAAAATTGAGTTTAAAATCAAAAATAGTACCTATTAACCACCATATATGATAGTGAACGTTAATTTTTTAAAATTATAATTTTAGAATGATATCTTAAAGATGAAGTATACGTATAATAAATTATATTTTAACTTTTAATGAATAAATGTGCGCTTTAAGTGTATTGTGTTGGAAACATACACCATTGTCCTTGGACTTCGGTTTCACAGCCTATACAGCCGAGCATGATAGGTTTGTTGTGACAGAATACACCATCTGTGCTCGCGATAATAAACAACGCATATAAGGTAGTTCGACTTTGCCGAGCGCACATCAAATCATTTACTTTAGAATCCATGGATAAGATCAGTATTCACATCGAATACGCCCACTTCTGCCGATACAAGATCATTTCCGTCATCTAGTAGTCGTGACTTATTGTCAAAGTATTCAAAATGATTGATTTTACCTTATGTAGCGGCTATATTGATGACTCGACGTTTATATCTCTGAAAGTCTGAATATTTAAACTAGTAGCTTCATTTTGTCTTCAGGGTGGATCTAAACATACTACAAAGCATGGTAAACCACATGCTGCAGACAAATCTGCAATCAAGAAAGCGGAAGTAACTAAAATAGAAACAGTGGTTATTTTAAAAGAAGATCCAGCTATTTATACGAAATATATGGATAAATTAAACATTGCTGTAAGTTTAATTTCCATTTACAGTCCACCACCGTCCGTTTGTCATAATATGGAGCAATAATAACACGGTTTCTAATGTAGTCTGTATCATACAAACAAATATTCTTTCTAATGATATAATTGATGGGGTGTTCATTAATTGAGGGAGGGGCGAATGGTTAGCGTGTGCGTGCTGCATCATAAGATCTGCCATTGAGTCAGCTGGCGTGGTTTCGATTCCTTAGTTGTCCGTGACAAGCGGTAGGAGCGTCTTTCAAACCTCGTAGGTTTTCTCCGATCATCTTACTGCCAAAGACTCTTACGCGCACGCGGGTTACTGAAATGAAATTCCGCCATATGTTTGTACCGATTGGACGTTAAACCCCATTCTAAATTAAGCAAAGCGCTTTGTCTATGCTTTGGGATACAATAACCCACTGTGCGCAGGATAAGCAGTGTGATAAGCAATTTGATTAATCGATGTTTTTTTAAAAAGATATATGTGCAAATATAAGGATATAAGGATATTAGTTTGTTGTTTCGTAGTTTGGTGGGGTAGGATGGGGGTTTATAACCCGGGTACAAATAAATTTTTGCACGCAAGTTTTGCAATTCCCAATGCATGATTTGATCTGAGCATGTTTTTGGTTGTTTTTTTATATAATTACATTCCTTTAAATTTTTAACTTTTCAAAATTTGTCCTAAATCTGTTATGTTTTGGTTTGTTATTTTTTTAAACGGATCAGTATATTTTAGTTATTTTTCTCTTGATATAATACTGTCATGTAATTGATTTACAAGGTAAGATTTATGTATTGTAAAACGTGTATGGCATACTGTAGTTTGTTCTGTAGTTTGTTGCATCCAATGTTTAAGGTTTTTATGTTTGATGTATGTCTGTTGTTATCTTTTGTATATTTTTAATATGTTTAATGCTCACTCTTGCGTAAAATAATAATATATATTATGCCTCGTGTTTTTATTCGGTTTAAAATTTTGATTTACTTTTAGAAATATTTGCGCTCTTTATATTTTGTATTGTTGTAAGCGTAATATTCTTAGCGTCGAATGTAACCTATAGCGACCCACTAAAGTCTATGCACTTATAAATAAATCTCCCCAATTTAGCATTCATTCCAGGTATAAATCCCCGGTTATCTCGTTATTAAATCTTTTTTATTTTATTTTATGTATTTTCAGTGTCAAGTGATTTTAGCTGATATGATCAAAGAAATGGATGAACATTTATCATGTATGAAAGAAAAATTAATTTTCTAAGTGTTGAAACCAAAAACAACTAATCATTATGATTTATTATAGTTTATAATAATTTTTACATAGGCCCATTCGTCGAAATTTGTTAGATAATACTGTAAACTTAAATTATTGCTCTCTAATTCTTTTTAGCTAAATACAAATTTAAATTTCAAATCATAAATGATTTATGAATCCTGATATATTGTATATTTAAGTGAAGTGTTTCAAATTTCAAATCAAGAATAGATGAGCCATGATATATTTAAACCAAATTTCAAATCATGAATGGATGAGTCATAATATATTTAAATCAAATTTCAAATCATGAATATGTTTAGATATAATGTAACGTGTTGGGTAAGATTTCTGATAGTTTGGTTCTATATTAATGAATGCTTTGCTTCAATTCATTCACACATTTTTATTCTAGTAAATTATAATGTCTAATCTCTTTAAGATTTCAAATCAAGAGTGATTTCATTATTAATTGCAAGTGTTAATGATTCAAATCATGCATTATTCCAACAATTTATAATTATTTTAACACGTTTTATTATTTTAAATTTTGACGATAGTTGCATGCACTTAATATGTTACTAACTTAATCGTGTACAAAAACATTTGTATAATTCATTACAACCGATTGTGATAAATGTAGACAAAATCAGTAGCCTATTTGTGTTCTTTCTTTTCTGCTTGACCCAAAGCTTGGAATTTAATCTGACCAGAGTTCACAAACCATTCTCAGACTTAAGTTAAGAATATACTCAGCTTTCAATCACTGTTTATGAGAAATATCTTTGATCCAGAAACACAAACCTCTTCACATAGTTTCTTAGTCTGTATTTGATACATTAAAACAACAAATATTTTATAAAGAGCAACATTTTAGTTAAAATAGAGCGAACAATTTTGAGTAAATTCTCACCTTATGTCTGGGACTGTTTTGTTTTGTGAATGTGAACACGGAACCAGGTATTTAAGTTTTAAAGGGCGAATCCCGATAACTTTTTGGGGAATAAAACTGCTTAATTTTGTGTAAAATCAATAACCTAAATAACTTAAACCTGACAGTCTTCATCTGGAAATGGAGACCGTTGTATTATACAGTATCTGGATAAAACCAGACTTTTTTCTATAAAAATAATATGCAGGTGAAATTTACCTTTTGTTATCAAGTACAGTGCATGGGTCATTCACTGTATAGACCTCTCAAGAAACGTTAATCGATTATCAGGTCACCCAACGAAAAAAATGACCCGAAATCTTAAAAAGGTTACGTGTTCGGATAAGCAGTGTTGACGTACACGCCCAAACGACTGAATATTTTGAGCTGAAATTTTGAGACAAGGTAAATACACCATGCCACTATATTTTGGTCCATAAATTTCATAAATACTCGGACTTTAATTTTTTAAACTCTGTTCTTATCGGGATTGTCCCTTTAAATTGTCGGCCCAGTCAATGTACAACAACTTATATTTGCTTTTATAATGAATAATATTCAAACTGATTAACTATACATATCATGCTGTTTGACATAATCACCGAAACACATGAGGGGATCCTTGAAGAAGTCGACAAAATATTTCTCACCAGGATGGCCATCATAGGGTGTAAACAAATCACATTTAGTTGAAGAACAATAGTTTGTCCACGTATTCACATAAGCAATTCTCTTAGCTGCATCTCTCTTGTGGACATACCCCGTCCCTTTAATAGCCCTTAAAAAGCGATCAGACCAGAAATTGTGGACTTCATTGATGCGACTTTTGGTAAGACCAGTTTCTGTTAAAGCAGGTATTTTGTCTCTTTTCTCAGCCATTGTTACTAATTCACTCAAATAATCTACAAATTTCTGTAATTTTGGAGTTGCGGACATATCGCCATAATCGTCTAGTCCAAGAATATCAACATAATCGTCTCCAGGATATGCTGCCATATAAGATGCTAAACCACCATCTTCCATCATACTCTTGTAACCCGAGTTTGGACTGAATGCATACAGGAAGTTATGAACACCTTTCGTATCTCGAAGATATTTAACGGTATAACGGTAAATATCCTGCAGATCCTTGGGGGTATTGTTTACACTATTACCTAAGCCCCACCAAAACCATCCGCCATTAGACTCGTGGAATGGGCGGAATATGATAGGTATGTGTCTTCCTTTGGAATCAAGCAACGAGTTAGCCCAGTGAGCAATTTTGTCCAAAATATCCATGTAATGATGCGGGTGTTTGCCACCCGGGAGCAGTTCTCGAACTATATGTTGTTCATCACCCATACTCCAGGCGTTTCCCCCGCTAGCAAAATTATTAACATGCCAAGACATGGCGACCACCATCCCTCTACTGTAAGCTTTTTTGGTGAGATAAGTAACAGTTTTAATCCAATCAGAATCCATTTGGTAGAAATCAAAACCAGTAAATGCTGGGTATTGGCCAGTTACTTGTTTGACGTCACATAGATCATCCTCGTGCTTGTTGTCTACCATTTTGGGCTATAACGATAACATGTAAAGTGATACCTAGTGTTTCAATGAAAATACCAGTATCACCAGTTTTGCTAGGTTCCTTGGTTTTTATGCTTGAAATTTTTGGAGAAAATAATTTGACTTGATACCCGATGTAGATAGGGTCATGGACACAAAAAACTTAACCGTGACATTTTTACATGTTCTACACTAGGCCTACACTTAGTATGGCTATTAATCACAAATATAAAGCAAAATATTGAATACAACGCCAAATAAAACGTTCATGCTTACTTGGTGTTTTTGAAAAAAGTTCATCTACAAGTAAATATATGTTACATTATAATATCTGGTGCCCATAAAGCATAATTATATGACTTACCGTAAACTCCCAGGACTTGAACGCGCCGTCATGTGTATGTATCTTGAATGGGGTTCGTCCTCCTGAGGCTCCAGATAAAGTAGCTTTGTGTTGCCCAAAGAGAATATGTGTAGGATCACGAGCTATTTTTTTCAGATTATTGTACAGAGCTTTAGTCAATGATGTAGCATGTTGATCGGCTGGTCCGGATAGTACACTGGTTTGTGATATCAGTATTAATAATAATATGATCTAGAGAAGAAAAATAACGATTCATGGGTGAGTATCCCGGATCTATGCAATACATTTTATGACATGTCGGCCAGGAGAGATTCAAAGGCGTTGGCCTTGTTTATTGGGGAAAACCGTCCGTTGTGTCTTTGGCGTCAAGTCATGTCATGGGATTTAATATCGTTATAATTGTAAGAGGTTTAACGAGATCACAGATGACTATAGATCATAGACTTGAATGTTGAAAAGCTATACACATTACAAATAACAGCCTGTTAGTGTCAATGTATCTTAGTGTCGATGGGTCGTAAAACACTGTCTTCGCTCCTCTTACCTTCATCCTGATATTTCGTGTGAAATAAGTACACTTAAGTTTCTGCATATACAATATTAAAACAATATTTGTAAAATCTCTGGTGAGAATAGAATCACATGTTCGTTGAAAATCATTTTGTTATCTTTATTATCAGATTTGATGTGTCTTTTTTTAGTCTTTGACCTATTATAACACAGGAAGACGACGGTATTTCCTTGGGGTTGTCTGTATTTTATTTATTCTCTTGGTTTATAGTTGGATTAAAACTCTGTATCACTTCAGGAAACAAAAAGGATACATGCAATCCTAATCCAAAGGATTACGGACGAGCCGCTGAATTGGGTTTAACGTCCCACATTTCTGTTCCAGCTGAGCTAATGCACACGGACACAAGCCATACATTCAGTATGCTAGTAGGGAAATTCTGCCGGTTCATTACAAGTGTCAATGGATCTTTTAGTTGCACAAGATGTACACAAGACTTCAGCTTTTCGCCCATGGGTACTTTCTCGGCTAACACCGGAATCGAACTCTAAGCGTCTTAGTCACTGAACCACCGACTGTTTGAAAAGTAGGCCCACACTATAGAAAAAATAGCATGCTTTGGGGGATATATATACAACAAGCCAACAGTGAGGCTGATGTCCCCCGCCGAAATCCCAAAATAATAGATGACACATATTAATTAATCGCACATTTATTTTTTTCAAACGCATCAAGCAATCAAACTGTACACGAAGTGTCATCCAAAAGTGTTTTATAAAGAAAAATGCTAAAACCGATGAGAAAAATGAAAATGTACCCCAGTTAGGGGGAACCCTAAAGGCAGACAAAAGGGCCCCCGCGCTTGACAAAAGGGCCCCTCTGGGCAAGGGAAAGGGCCCTCGTGTCCGAGTCAATCGTTTCTATACACTGTTACTGTCGAATCCATTACTGAATGAGAATGCAGTCATTGTATTGGCATAAAAATCATCAATCAAGATGAACCTAAGTTATCTTGTCCCAAAGTATCAACCAATCAAATTGCTTATCTCTGCCTACCCTAAGCAGAAAACGCTCATCTTCGCACTCCATCACCTAATAAGCATACACACCAATTTTGAACATTTAACTCAATTAGGAGGAGAGTTATTGTGTTCCAAAGTCTCAGTAAATCAAATTGCTTATCGCTCTGCTTACCCTGAGCAGAAAATGCTCATTATCGATCTTAGTCAAGTCATTACTGTAATAAAACTATACACCAAGTTTCATCACTCTCACGTTATTAGAACTAAAGTTATCGTGTCCCAAAGCATCAACCAATCAAATTGCTTATCTCTGCTTACCCTAAGCGGAAAATGCTCATCTTCGAACTCCATCAAGGCATTGACCTAATAAGCATATCACCAGGTTTTAACATTTTAACTTAATTAGAAGGAGAGTTATTGTGTTCCAAAGTCTCGACCAATCAAATTGCGTATCGCTCTGCTTACCCTGAGCAGAAAATGCTCATTATCGAACTTAGTCAGGGTATTACTGAAGTTATCGTGTCCCAAAGCATCAACTAATCAAATTAATCAAATTGCTTATCTCTGCTTACCCTAAGCGGAAAATGCTCATCTTCAAACTCCATCAAGGCATTGACCTAATAAGCATATACACCAGGTTTGAACATTTTAACTCAATTAGAAGGAGAGTTATTGTGTTCCAAAGTCTCGACCAATCAAATTGCGTATCGCTCTGCTTACCCTGAGCAGAAAATGCTCATTATCGAACTTAGTCAGGGTATTACTGAAGTTATCGTGTCCCAAAGCATCAACCAACTCTGCTTACCCTTAGTGGAAAATGCTCATCTTCAAACTCCATCAAGGCATTGACTTAATATGCATTTAAACCAAGTTTGAACATTTTAACTCTATTAGAAGGAGAGTTATTGTGTTCCAAAGTCTCGACCAATCAAATTGCGTATCACTCTGCTTACCCTGAGCAGAAAATGCTCATTATCGAACTTATTCAAGGTATTACTGTAATGAAACTATACACCAAATATCATCACTCTCACTTGTTTAGAACTAAAGTTAGCGTGTCCCAAAGTATCAACCAATCAAATTGCTTATCTCTGCTTACCCTAAGCGGAAAATGCTCCTCTTCGAACTCCATCAAGGCATTGACCTAATAAGCATATACACTAAGTTTGAACATTCTAGCTCAATTAGGAAGATAGTTACTGTGTCCCAAAAAGTGTGACGGACAGACGGACAGACAGACAGAAGGACAGACAGACAGACAGACAGACGGACGAACCAATTTTAATAGTCCCCCAACTTTCTTTGAAAGGCGGGGGACAATAAAAACTGACATACGGCTTCTGTATGAAACTGACAGTGTATGGGGCTTTCGAAACTTGGTTCTGTCTCTGCCCTGGCAAATGCTTTGGCTGTCATGGAGAAAATTCAGTGAACAGAAACAGTTACATTCTTAAGAATTATGACATGGAATTGTCGTGGTTTGTTTACGAGCGTGCCTTTTATCATAGAGTGTTTAGATAAATATGAAATCGATGTGCTGTGTTTGAATGAGCATTGACGTACACCAAATTCCGCATTTCTTCTTTAAGGTCTACCTATATATGGGTGGGGTAGCCATCTTAGTCAAATCCCATCTTCGTCCTTTTGTTTCTGAAATTGAAGTACACATGATATTCTTGGAATTCAGATATCAATCCCAACAAGATATCCCCTTTTTATATTTGCGTCATATTTACCACCGGCGTCGAAAGGAATAGCTAATTTTCTAGAATCTCTTGATGTCATCGATGTCCTTTACTCTATTTATTCCAATATTGGAATTCCCATACTACTGGGGGGACTTCAACTGCAGAATTAATTCAAATCCAAACGACACACATGTGAGGGCCTTTAATAAGTTTCTACAAAACCATAATTTGACTTCCTTGAGTCTGGAAGATGCCTGCAGTGGCCCAAGTTGGACATTTCAATCCTGGGAAGGCGGACCTATGTCCCTCATTGACATACTTTTTTCGAAGGAATATTGATTAATGTAATTAACATGTGTATTTTAAATCATAATATGTACAATCTATCTGACCACCTTCCGGTTTTCGCAAATTTCGATTTTGAATGTAACCCAATTACTACACCACAGATCGTTCCAAACTATGGTAATATCTCATGGTCAAAGGCAATAAACGACGGTTGTTTGTACGACTATACTTTTGCTCTGTCAAATTCTCTCTGGTCGGTTAACTCACAAGATTTAACAACGATCAGTGAAATTGATAACTGTGAAATTACAAGTGCGATAATGAATGCCTCTCTAGAGTTTCTTCCCAAGAAAAAGTTCCTTAAACATTTAAAACCATACTGGAACAAATCTGTCAAGAATTACCATCGTAGAATGCGCGTTGCCCGCCATCATTGGATATCCAGTGATAAACCAAGAGGTTGCGACACTAACTTATTCGTCAGTTATAAAAAGTGTAAAGGGCAATTTCGCAGAGAATTGCGAGCTTCGTCATTTAAGTACCTTAGTGAACACTTTCATAAAATTGACAATTCTTCAGATATCGACGATAACTTTTTCTGGTATATATAATCAAGAATTCTAGGAACGGAAACGTCTCCAATTCTGTCAAATATTTAAATGTTCAAGGACAAACTGCGAATGAATCTACATCAATACTGAAGCCTTGGGCAGATCACTTCGAGTCTGTATTTTCTAACAGGGATGAAACTACCTATAATCAGCAATTTGGCGATACTATCACGTCTCAAGTCAATAATTTAAGAGAAAAACTAAAGAATGCTGGCTGTCCAGAGTCTTTGTTTACAACCCCACATGAAAAAAGCGAAATCTGCAACTCTTTAAAGAACAATAAAGCATCCGATATTGACGGAATTACATACAAGCATCTAAAATATGGCAGTCGCACTCTTTATCATCATTTAGCGAATATTTTTAATGCTATTCTGAAAATAGGAGTGGTTCCTGCATCTTTTAAGCATAGTTTCATCATACCAATTTTTAAAGGCGGGAACAAGGATCGCAGCGACCCTAATTCCTACCGAGGTATTTCGATCACACCAGCTGTAGGCAAATCATTCGAAAAGGTTATTGAGAAACGCCTGGTTATCATTAATAAAGAAAACAATTTTCCCAATCCTCTGCAGGTTGCCTATCAAAAAGGTTTGTCGTCCTTGCATGCGTCCTTTGTGATCCAAGAAACTATTAACCATTTCCACGAACGGTTAACTGATATCTCCGTGGCTTTTTTGGACAACTCCAAAGCCTTTGACACTGTGTGGCATGATGGACTCCTTTTTAAACATTACGATGCAAAAACTCCCCCACCCTCTGGAATCTTATTGACTCGATGTATACGAATATGACTAGTAGCGTCAGTTTTTCCTACAGCTTGGAATACGACAGGGCGGTGTGTTATCAGCAAAGATCCCGTGCATTCCCCTGTTTTTATTCATCCTGCTCTTAATAAAAACAAAAAACATGGTAATGCACGGTTATCTTTTATCGCCTTCTCATATAATACAGGCGCGGATCCAGGGTTTTTTGCTGAGGGGGGGGGGGGGGGGGGCTAGGTTTGATAATTGCTTAACTAATTGCGCTCAACCGATTAATTTGGTAAATTAGATTCAATTTGGTTCATTCTGACGTATTTCCGGAAGGTAAATTCCAGAATTACAGGTCTAAATCGCCAATAAAATCGCATAAAAATTTTTTTTAAGGCTGAGCAGGGGGGGGGGGGTCCGGACCCCCTGAACCCCCCGCTCTGGATCCGCGCCTGTAATAATTTTTCATCGTCAAAGGAATTGTCAATGAAAAGAAATTCGACTGCGTGTCTGTTATCGCTGCGTGTTTGTCATGTTTGACGTCACTTCCCGTATATTTAAGAGTTTGTTACACATCTCCTCTGTGTTAAAATTATATTAAAAATGTATTTGACCAGTTCTATCACATGTGTAATATGATTGGCACCAATATTGTCATTTAAGTGATGAATAAGTTAGGATACTGTGTTCTTCTTGTTAATGTTTCACAGTCCGTCTTGAATCCCAATCGCAATCAGAATTGCCGAAACTCGTCAAACATATGTATTATCAATTACAGGGTTCTTATTAAAGTGTAAAAAATAGAAATTGATAACAATTAAACCTACACAATGCTAATTATTTGATTACTAACATTTCCTTATCTCTCTTGCACCCCTCTATCATCTTGTTGTAATTAGTTTAATTAAAGCCACGTGAAGTCGACTAATATATCGTATCATGGAATACCAGATAACAACCAGATTTCATTTCAGTTAATTGTTTAATTATTAGCACGTGATGCTCGTGGAAAACGCGGTTTCAATTTCAACACTAATCCTTTTAGTGTAGAAATCTCTAATGACATTTTAAGGTAAGTTGGGACTGAATGTGAGAATCTTCAGGAGTTCTTCAAAAAACCTTTACACTAATTAGTTGGTCTCCACCGGTTGGCAAAGAAAATAATTTTCTATTTAACGGAATTTGGCTGTGCAATTAGGCCAGGCATTATCCAGTTAGATTGCACCCATAGCTGGGATATATCAACGTTACGTTCGATTACGAGTCGTGTAGTTGTTTTAATAATTTTCAGGGGGTTTACCGAACCCGTGTGCAGTGTACCTTTTTTTAGACAAGATAGTTCTGGAGTTTTTCAATTATTAGATGGTTATTTTGAATACAATATTATTCAAAATTAATTGAATTTATTTTATTGGTGAGAGTGATAACGTCAACTTAACTATTCGTTATCATGTTCGACATGAAAGTATAAAATTTAATAATTTCAATATCATATTACTTCAAAATAGCCTTTGTGGAACAAACACTCGCCTACCATGTATATTAGAACATGTTAAATAACAGCGACGATGCTCATCGTTGGTCTCCTAAGGATGGGCCAGTTTTCTATGAAATGAATAAGAGATTATTGTATGTAGCTGAAAGTAACAAAATCCAAATTTAGTAAAAATTGTATTTATTAAGATACAATCGGAACCGGTTAGTTTGTTACATTCTCCTTTAACTAATATTTAAATTGGCCGGGGCTGGAGGGGGTCGTCTTTGATGTAAAGGCGCGAGATAAATTCCCGGCAATAAAACAACACATAATGTTGATACCGCTGACCACTGTAAAGTTTTAATTGTTTTGAAAGGGTAATAATGCAGTATGGTAAATCGATTACGTATACGAACGTTCTGAAGAAATCAAAGGGGAGGAATTTTATAAGAAGGAAACTTATATGTAAAGTTTCTAAAACGAAGAAATACAACAATATAAATATTTCATGCCTGAAATTATTTTATATGGAAACTTATTTAAAGCCATATAACAATAATTTCACGGAAATTACAACTTACGAACACTAAATGGTGTTATCTCCCTTATAATTATGCAATTTTCTAATATTTTCCTCGGATACTGTTAGCCTACGTACCTTTCATGCAAAACACCTTTTTTGACAGTTTTTTGATTCTAACAATAAATACATACAATTCTTTGTGTATACCAGTAGTAATTTAAAGAATATAAACTACACTTGTGGTTCATTTTGACACAATTATGTGTAATTCATGATCAGTTAAGTCCCATCTTCAAACTTCAAAGAATTTACGACATGTGCGACCACAGGTTTACCCTACTTTTGAGGCATGCGCAGAATGAGTGTATCGAATGGTTGTAGTTTGAATGTAGAAGATTACTCACATTCCCGTAGATAATTTTAACTCTGAGGAAGTGTTAATCATTAATAGGATGTGATTTTATACTATTTTAATCGTTGGATATGTTATGTGTGTGTATCAATTGGATATCTATATTGTAACGGAGCTGTTGTCTCTTTAACAACGAGCACCTTGCACTCAGTTTGTGTAGTCGCGAGGGGACTTTCGAAATGAAAGTCATGATTTTGAAGTGAACAGAGACCACTGTTAAAATGTCCCAATTTACTAGTTGATAGAGAAAATGAATTTGTTTTGTTCTCGGTGAAAATGTGATAGTGTTGTGGTAACAATGATGCGGAATAAACAACAACCCCCTCCCCCTCCAAAACCTCGGAAAGACCACCGACATTGGAGTCAACAAATACAAGAATCGGTCGTATCTTCAACACACGAAGATAGTCTAAACATTATCGTCAAGGGAGGTGCAGATAGTGGGCTCTTTTGTTTTGTTGGCGATGTTAATCATGACCACATTTCATACCATGGTCAGAAACTTTACACCGAGGATACGATTCTTGAAATACAGGGCCAGAAGATATCGGGGTATACGTTACGGGACGCTACACTGTGGTTGAAACAAGTCAGTCAAAATGGGGCTCCAGTGATGATCAAGACACTCCGGCCAGGTAGGTCATGGGTCAGCCTTTAGGCTAGCCATAATGAATGAGTCAAGTACACTAGCCAGCAGGGTTCAGCCAGCCCTCTTGTAGTATAAGGTTGTAATGTAGACAATTGGCAAGTCTGTTAGTGTTATCTATAAACCAGGCTAGAGTAAGTTAATGAGAAGGTCACACACTCTAGGTGACACACCTCTTATTTACTATCTGTAATTGTCATACTGACTGTTGTTAGACGGGGATAAGTACCCGCCCCTTTTTGGCAGCTAAAAACAACAGCATGTGACTCATTTTGATTGTGGTAATCATGGTAATAATGAGGAATGTATTGAGTTAATTATAATTACCCTTACACTTATTTCTCTGCTCATGCAATAGGATAAATGTTTTGTTGTGTGTTCATTGGATTAGATATTACATACCCTGTTTGTTGTATGAAAATGAAAATATAAATATTATAATCCATATTATTATGCTTTGTTATATATTGCATAATTAATACATGTACATACACTTCAAACCCATGAACAAATTACTGTGCAATATTTTATACAAATATGTAGTATATTCTAATCTTCCATAACTCACCATGAATATACAAAATAACCCACGGTTTATAATACACATAGTTTCAAATACTCCAATATTACATGTGGAATATACATGGAATACACTTACATGTACAATGTACCTGTAAACCAAGATACTGTGAAATAAAGGATATTAATATTACTCAGTAACTCACAGTGAATATACATACAATTGTACATCATTATTGTTTGGATTCTCTTGAATAGGGAATCATGCCTGGATCAGAACTTAATCAAATCTTTAGAGAAGAAGAGCCCACTAATCAATGTATGTGTACAACAAAAATAAGACCAAAACAAACAATATAGAAAACAACAGCGGTAGTACTTTTAGATATGCATGTACATTTTAGGAGGAACTTGACAAAATATTTAAAGAAAACACCAGTATATTTGTAATAAAATTTATTTCAGTAGTTATTTCTTCTATTATTACTGTACCTGTATTTATAATCCACTGACTGGCTGTAATAACTGTTATGTTAAATACCTGCTCTTTATCTTATTTACATTTAGTTTATAAATATTACACGCTCGATTGAACCTTAATGTAAAAAGGTCATGGAATACAGGTGTATTTTATAAGGTGTGTTTATTTTTGTGATCAATTATTTGTGTTATTTGGGTCATACTTATTGAACAATAGCAGATAGAGGGACTACACTACATATAATAATAGACACAGGTACGTGTAGGTTACAGTACAGATGTATCATCCACATACCACAGTGGTAAACAAGAAATACTACCGGTATGACAGTTAATCTTTGACAGTCCTCATGATATTAGTGGACAAGCCTGCGTGTAACAAAAAATTGATATTTTGGTGGTCAAGCCTGAGTCAGTCTAACAGATAATTAATATCAGTGGTCAAGTCTGAATCTCTCTAACAGTAATTTGATTTAAAAAAAAAACAAAAACCTTCTGTTTCCTTATTATTGTGACATCTCTAATATCCATAAAGATAATATTATTATGTTACTTTGCGCATAACTACATGTAGGTCATCTATCCACAATATTTATCAATATCTGAAAGTATCAATGACAATGCCATTCATGGGATATGTGTTAAATTTGTATTATTTTATTTTAAAACAGGCTTGTTTTCATGTACTTTTCTTGGTAGATTATACATATTTTTCAATCAGTTTGGATGTCGACTGTCAAGAAACACACCTGGGCTTACATGACTACATGTACATGTGTATAGTTAACATTGCTTTTACTTTGTCTTCCATGAAACTTGTGTGATGTATTTCAAGAATCTTTCCCTGTATTGGTGAATTTACATGTGATCATCAGCATTATAACATAATACTGTATCTGTAGGTTGTATGAAGTTCAAAATTTGCACACTGAAACAAATGTTGAATGCATCTGAATTTTTTTAACTGCTCAAATCATAACAAATGTACCTGTAGGCCTGCTACATTAATTATACTGATGTGTCTGTAATTAAACTAGTTCATTTTGTTACAACTGGGGCTGAAACGCACTATGGTACACAAAATGTTTATTTTGTCTTAAATATTGGATATCAGAAGCCCATCTTTTTTCCGGTAAGATCACATCATCAATGTTGATTTAAGCTGACAAATAATTTGTGTTTTCAATGTTGAAGATTTTTTTATGATATTGAGTTAGAGACTTAGCTACTTTAATGAAATCCATTTTGACCAAGGAGGTCTTACCAGTATATACAATGTACATGTATCTGGCATTCATACAGTGATTTACAGTGGCCATCCATCCATGTGTCACCAAGATGGGGATAGAACTAAAGCATGTTTTGGAACTCCTGCACCTGTTCATGTTTAGTTTCATAACAAGAACCTGGTTCTGCCACTGACTCAACATGTAAGACAAATACAGCATCTGGAAGTGGTGAAGCCTTGTTATTTATCTGCCCATAAGAAAAAGACAGAAATCCGAAAACAGTGAACAGGCTGAACTTATTTCAATCAAAGTATGTGCGTGTGGGCTAGAAATGGCCACTATTATCACATCTAATTCTTTTGGTATTTACAAATCTATCAATTGTTTTAAATTGGAATATGGATAAATGTAATAGTGGTGGATATCACACTGAAATTATACTGTAGGGTATGGTTTTGGTTTTTGCCTTTAGGATATCAAAATGTACTATTTTCCAATTTGGAAGGTCCATATGCTGAGGCTAAATTTGATCCAATTCGTCTTGACAACTGGATAAGATAAAAAAAATTCTGTATCTTTGAATATCGTAACAATGTTTTTAATGGCATGACTGTTTTCGAACGTCACACTATCATTGATTGTTATATTTATGGATTAATATTGCTCACTGTTAATATAGCAAGATTTCAATCAATATATATACATGGTTTAATATATATATGTTTATGTGTGTCAGTCAGTGAACAGTAATGCTCTTGTTCAACTTACGATGTTTGTGAATCTTTTTTATAATCTATTTTGTTTCTTTTTTTTTTGCTCTCAATAACTTTTTGTCTCTTTCCTTTTTTAAATGGGGAATTTGTGGCTGAATGCTATAAGGTCATAAGGTCTGTAATTGAGTTAAGTAGAATGGGTTTTGACTGACAGCTTGTACATGTACATGACAAGGAGAAGGGTTGTATTTTCAACCTCCTGGGTTTTCTTTGGGTTTCCCACTGTTAAAAACCTCTAGTCACAAGTGTATTATTGAAATAAACTTGAACAATATGTTAGTCCCAAAATGACCTGGGTTGTGTTGAGTAGATGTTAAACTATTCCTCTTTCTCTTTTTATTTTAACAAAGTTGCACGTTTTGGACAGGCCTGTTAATTCAATTCTGTATATTGAGTGAAAAATTCACTTTCTATTAGAGCATAGAACAGGTACATGTACATGTTAAGCTGGTTTCACTAAAACAGTACATGTATGTGTGAACGCTACTCTCTGGTCTAAAAATGCCAGTGTTTTTAAACCAGCTTAAATTTAGCTGTCTGAATCCATAGGGTAATAGGATAAGAAAATACTGTTTTACATAGGTCTCTTATCTGACTTGGTGTTAAGTTGTTGATATTTATCCAACTAATTAACCTCAAATAGATATACAGACCTCCAGCATTTAATTGCAATCTTCTTTATGAAGATAACAAGTTATATGCTTACTTACATTGTAAGTTCCTGCTTATAATATACTCCAATTCTTACACTCATTGACTTGTTATATAGAGATGAATGCATGTCATGTACATTGTGCAGGGTTGATTTTGTCCTTTAAAGCCTCATGATTCCGGACTTGGATAACTGAACCAAGGGTCCACATTTTCCAAACCGTAGAAAAGTCACATTTCAACGTTATCCCATATCTATCAATATTAACTAAAGTAACAAAAAAAAATCCTATCTTAGAGAACCAATTTTTTTGTGTACATGTACATCTCATGGGGTTTATATTCTTAGCAGGGTTGGCTTTTGGACAGAAAAAACTTATTTCAAAGAAACTGTAAATCCTGGAAATAACTAGATAAATACTGCTCAAAACTTTGTGGGCTAGATACATATCTATAACGATATCTCAGAACATGTATATTCTACTGTTATATTTTCTGTCAACATTGGACTTCCTTGGGTGTTAACCCAATGTAACGTTGTTCTCCAATTCAGAGCCACTGGCAATAATATTTCTAATTGATGTCAGATTTCTTGGTCCAGTACACATGAATTCAATGATAAACTTCTGAATGCAAACGCAAACTTTAAAATACATGTACATTTTCAAAACCAATTAAAATTTGGTCTTGAATTCTACCGTGTAGAAGATAAGCTAAGGAAGCTATTTTTATTTGATGGTATAAAATGAATTTGAAAGAACCATTACAGGTAGTACATTGTATTTCATGTAAGTATAAACATGTATTTGCAAGAAGCTTATTTTCATCAAATTAAGTTTTGGTCAGTTTCCACTGTGAAAAGGTGCAAAAAATGTCCTATTTACCAAATCATTTTTACCAGCAAACCCTGATTCTTAAGCTCTATTTATATCACCCTTGCGTTTGGATATGATTGTGTGCAACTGGAACTGCAACTGCATGCTACTGGAATCTTACGAGGGCTCACATGATGTGTAGACTGCTATCGTATGCAGCTGAGCCCACTGCCACCAAACTATCGTCAAGGAAACAAAGTGATCAAGACAAAATGACACTATTGTTTAAGGTTAGCTATAAATTTCTTTTCTTTGAATACAAATACACTTACACATGTACATGTATGTTGTGTAAATGCTCTTCGATCACGTCATTGGCCATTTGCATGTACACAAATGGAGACCCAAGGAAAATTACGAATGGATAAACATCCACTGAAAACTAGTTGCATTCAGTTGCAAAATCGCTTTTGTAGCTGCAACAACCGATTGCAGTAAAGTAGAACATGTGCAACTAACGGCAGCTGTTTTTTTTCACAGTTGCATAGGAACGCAAAATCGCTTATATTGCTTTTTGATGCAATTCTCAGTTGCACCCAGTCGACCAAATCCAATCACACATTGCATCACAAGGCTGAAATAGACTTGTTTTTTCTGTGATTTGTTTCTCATTTTCATAGTTTACAATTTATATAGTTTACACACACTTTGTTTACTACTGCTTTTGTGGTTTTTAAAATGTAAATGTATTGTTTGTGTTTTAAGATTATGATGTCATGTGTGATTGGTTACTATAGTACATGTACATGTATTTATCATGTGCATGTACCTAATTTGTTAACTCTAGTTTTTAATGAACTAGTTTTCTTTATTTTGTTCTTGTAGTTTTTAAAGACTGAGTATCATTACAGTCATGATCTTTGTATGTCATCACTAATGTAAGTCAAGTCTATTTTTCTCAGAAAAAGATTAAGCTGCTCACTAACAATTTGCAAAAATTTATTTGTAAATACAGGAGAAATACGCCACAGACATTTATTAACAAACAAAAAGCCAAAAGACACAGTTACACAATGACATTGCAAGTAATAAACAATAAAAGTACTTTACTATCAATAAATGGATCTCGGGTGGGAGGGGGGGGAGGACTTGGCAGCTGTTAATGACCACTGCACCAGTTGCAAATGACCAATTTAATGTAAGTTCCAAGGCCTGCAGTGATAACGTTTCTACGCAGAATGTAAACAAACTCAACACGGAAGACAATCCATGCTCGTAGAACTCTGAAAGAAGAGTAAGTCTGAAGAGCAAGTCTGAAGAGCAACGTACACTATTGGTAACCTGTACTCAGTAAATCTAAATGAAAAGTAATGTATACATGTACTATTGGTATCTGTACTTGGGAAAACTCTGAAAGGAAAGTTATACGAATAACAGTACTCGGTTATAATTTAACTGAAAAAGAAAAATAATTTTTACCAGAACGGTTATTTCACCTCATTCCTTAGTCTTACATGGCCAAGTGGCATATATGTCAATGCTTGCAAGCAAATTGTGGAAATAAGATATGGCAAACATGTTCATGTATGCATGGATCTCTTTCTTATGAAGGAGAGTACATGTGTGTGCATGCAGGTACATGTACATTTACTTAGAGAGATACATGTAATTCATTACCATCTAACATGCCATCATAAAGGGGTTTTAGACACCATGTAATTTAATTAATGCATTGAGATGTAAAATGGTCAATGACTTAATCTTACATTTATACACTGTTACATGATAATTGTATGACTCACCACTGAACACTAAAAGCCAACGAAATGAACAGGACTAGAACTGCCCAGTAAGCTTTTCGGTGTATTGAACTTTATTCTGTTATAAAATTTTGGTAGTGAAAATGGCAAGCTTTGTTGATGCCCAGAGTACATGTATGTACTGTTGCCCAATAGGGCTACTTACATGTATGGAAAGCAGCTAGTAATTTAATTGGACAATGTTTCTACAAGTATTCTCTCAACATTATCAAGCTGATAAAGTAATGTAATATAAAATGTGAGCCAAATATAGAGATATTATATGATGGTCATGCCTATTCTGTTTGATTGGTTAGAGTCTAGACATGTAATAATGAAATGTAAGATAATGAATTAATATACATGTACATTTATAGAGCATGGAAACTCACAACAAAACTGTTCATCATATGGATGGAAATAATTCAAAATGACAATCTGGTCTATGCTTATAAATAGAATATATAGACTGCTTTTTATAACCCCACATTTTCGTGTGGACATATTATGCCGTTACATCTGTGTGGCTGTGCGTTTGTTCACATTTTGTTTGTGGACACTCTACAGGTCACAATTTTTATCCGATTTTGACGAAACTTGAAATATGAGATTATATCCCAAAGATCGCACCATAACTTTCTGGATTATGGTAATTGCGCAAAAAATCACCTTTTTAGCTTGTGGTCCCTCTATAGATCACAATTGTTTACCAATTTTAAAATAATTCAAATATAACACTGTTACACCCCAATGACTGTTGTGTTCGAATGTCATTGAAAATAGTAGGCTAATAGTGTAAAAGTTTGTAATAACAAGTTTGTAGACCCTAGAGGTCACAATTTTTATCCCGATTTGTGGGCATATCTTGCATGGAAACCGTTTGTTTCTCTTTGTGATGCAAAAATATTGGTAATTAAAAAAAATAAACCGATCTTGAAAATTACATTATATATGCCTTTGTCCATGGGAGATACATATATTTGTGCTTCACTCATCCTCCAGGGCCAGTAGATGGTCTGTAGGGCTCTGTTGACAATTGGAAGTGGAAAATGTCATTTGGAGGTTTGTTGGACATTTTGCCAGATAAGTTTTGACTAAAGATAAGCTTACTATGTTCAGAGATAGTTTTGTATTTACATAAAGTTTTATATTTGGCGGAGGGTCAAAGTTAGGTAGGCTTTACAATAAGTATTCCCAAATTTAATGTTAATCTTCACATGGACCAGTGTTGTTAATAAAATTGACTAGTACAAATTCATTCATTTGCTTTCAATGACCTCAACAGCTCGTACACCATATTTTGCTGATATTAAAATGCACCTTGAGGCCAATCATGTGCAAATAAATTTGGTCTGTTTAAAACTGTGGTCATAAATAACCTTTAAAGCAAAGTTTGAATAACAACAAAATTGTTTTAAAAATACCAACACAATTTAACTGCTAGTTTGGTGTAAGAGTTTGTCAGTTGAGCTGTACATGTATTATACATTTTATATTCACACGTACATGATATATTGTACCAGTTTCAAAATGCCTTAAATGCATGTACCACAAGTTGTTCACAAATTAACAATACACCAGATTGTAAAAGGTGCTAACATGACTAAAATCACAGTGTGAATATTGTCTTTTAATTCACACCCAACAGATGAATTTTTTAAAAAAAAGTTGGACTGCGAAAATGGCCAAATCAAACAAAAAGTTCATAGAATTGGGAGTTGAAGGTCCATGAGCAGATACGTGTCCAATGGGTTTTTTTATCTGAATTTTACAGTCATGGTTTGTCTTTATCCCTGTGGGGGTAGGGGGCCGGGGGTACATGTATGTCCATTCTAGAGATGCCACGTCAAAATCTTGAATATCGGTCATTTTTGACAAGGAACATGCGTAAAAGTTTCTATATTAGACTAAGAATTAACATTTTAGTATGATAATTATTTGTTAATGAAATATTCCTTTTGTTACTCCTCATTCCAGTCACCAATACATCTGTGAAAAGACATTTTTTAAGTCCTCTAAAAAATACAGTTACATGTACATGTAATTGCAAGAAAATAATTTTCTGAAATATCGAGAAAGAGCCATGGTCACAGAATGTATTTTAAATCGATAAGATTACACCAAATGAGAATACATGTACATCTTGTCAGGACGGATGACAGCCTAATAAATTTTATGATCTATATCCTAGTGTTCTTCCTTTAAATGCGGAACCTATTTAAGTGATTGTACATGTTTCTGCTGCTATGGAAGCTGTTAAAGCTGAGTGCAGATTAAACATGGATAGTATTTTTTCTGTGTATTTGTGTCAATAAAAGAAATGACATGGATTTTGTGGGTTGACTATAATAAACAGTTGTATTTGTCTTCTCTGTGAAATTAGTGAAGTCTGACTGTTTGGAGTTAGTTCGTTAAAACAATCATCCTGTCTATTGCCATACAAGTACAATCGTCTAATACATGCACAGTACAAAAATTACCCGTTTTTAAAACATCGCCTTATTTGGATAAGCTTATCTAGAATGTCATGTCGAAAATGAAAATTAAATTCATTTGAAAATGATCCTTAAAACTGTCAAAAATGTAAATGGGTATTCATTTTATTTATATCACTATCTGTTAACAAAATATACACTACTGTTGTAATGTATGCATGTTTTGCTATTTCACCATAAAGTTAAATGTATCATCATGTGCATAAAAAAGATGTATTCTATATCAGATACAGTATAATCGACATGTACATATTTGTATATTTCATTAAATAGAGAGTGTATAAAGTTTACACACAGTGATTTTTTTTTATACATTGTCAGCTGCAATATTCCATACATACAAATTTGTAATACATACTGGAATATTTGTGTGCCATTCTCGTACATGTAAATTCGAAACACGCCAACTCTGGTGTATGATAGCAAACAAGGTTGTTTTTCTTTCTTTTGACTTTTCTGTATCATTTGAACAAAAGGAGATAACTAATGTAGGATGTTTCCCTTTACTTTTTACCTATTTATTTTACATTTAAGTCAATTAAAAAAAGACACTTTAGCTACTGTGTAGTAAATTCTATTGAGAAGAGGAAAGTGAACACAGGCTAATTTGTAACAAGGAGTTTCATTATAAATTTTCCTTGTTTGGAGAAGTTTGCCTTAATAGTGTTAGGTACTTCAAAAAATATTGGTAGGGTCTTAATGTCTTTGGACCATTTTTCAGAATTTGTAGATTTTTATCCTTACAGTTAGTTATCAGATGTATCCATACAATGAGTTCTTAGACTAAAACTGTTGGACAGTAGTATACTGGTGCATGTACATGTAGATGTACCGGTATCCACATGTACATGTAGTCCTACAAATGTGTAAAAGCATAATATGTTACAGAGGGTTTTAATGTATGCACTTTTTATTAGTTTGTAATATCGATTCCTAATTGGACATATGGAAAAAAACTATACGAAGTTTAATTAAAAAAGGATGTTGCAACAATACGTTAAGAATAAGATATTTTGATGTTTCATCTGCTCCATTGAATGTTTGAATAGTTTTTTGTGCTCAAGAGAGGTAAAACTGTGAGATAATCTGTTTGTCAGGTGTGTAATAGTGTACTATATATATAGGTAAAGACGGATAGACCTATCTATAGTTTTTATACCTTCAGACCTTTATTTACTTTAACTTTACACCTGGTTGTATAACTCACGGTTATTTCATCACCTGTCCTGCTTTATACATATATATACTACGTTCTCTACTCTATCTCAAACTGTCTACCAGGGCAAAATACAAATTACTCTGATTACTCAATTTTTACTTGCATTTTAACTCGGCAAAGCCCTTACAGTGTATATATATTAATTTTACATGTACTTAAATTTGTTTCTCAACTGTATTATTCTGTTTGTAATTATGCTTTGGGTTGATTGTATATGGTTAAGAAAAACTTACATGTAATTGTCCTGGTTTTTAATTGCAAACTGTTTCTAATGAAAAAGATATAATATCAATAGATTGAAATGGGGAAATCATGTAATGTGAAACTGTCAGTCTTAATCGAAAGTTCCACTTAAGATGTGATAACTGCACTTTCAGACAATTACATGTATTCTTTGAAAACGTAAAAAAACATCAAATCAGTATGTGCATGTGTCATTAATTAGACAAAATGTAGGTCT
This sequence comes from Patella caerulea, assembly GCA_036850965.1. Classification (NCBI taxonomy): domain Eukaryota; kingdom Metazoa; phylum Mollusca; class Gastropoda; family Patellidae; genus Patella; species Patella caerulea. The sequence goes on along the minus strand of JAZGQO010000010.1, from coordinate 62,223,589 downwards.
ACTCTATCGATAGACTAGAAACCTGTCACAGATATATTTCGTGAATAAAACACATTAATTCAAAGAAACACTTAACCAGTTATAACTTACATGTACATGTATACTAATAATTGATTTATCTGGAGACATCAAGTGCAAACAAAACGATTTCTATATTCACAAATTTTGTTTTTCTTGGCAATGATTAAATAGGTCCTTTATATTAGGATTCTTTCTATCTAGACAAAAATAACAAAAATACATGTTATACAGTCATGTATGAAGTGACAGTGACATGTAACTGACAGCCATGACAGTTCGTACTGACATTCAAATTTCAAACTACATGTATGGTTCTATTAACTTCACTTGCCCATAGACTAATATCTCTATAAAAGTTTCCAATTATAACTTGTACCAGCCTAAATAAAATATGAAATTTGAGTAGATTTACTAGATCCTAATAAATCCTTATGTTAATCAAAGGTAAAATATCCATATTACAAAAGGCAAATCAGGTAAAGTGGAAAAATTATCAAGCCAATAGTGAAGTTGTATCACACATTCCAGAAAGAGTAAGCATGTGGAAAAATTATCAAGCCAAAAGTGAAGTTGCATCACACATTCCAGAAAAAGTAAGCATGTGTGATTGAAAAAAATGCACTGTGCAACATGTACAAAGATTTTACAATTTGCTCCGCGGGGGTTACAAAATTAAAATATTAAAATAGATAAAGCCCTTCTTTGTTTACGGTACATAAATGCATAAATAAATATAAAAGACGTCCAGGTAAATCATGATGATGTAATTCATGTGGTAAAAAGTGTGAAGAAAATGTCCTGTAGAGTGCTTTACTTTATTTAATAATAATACTACAGTTTTACATACAAAAGTAGGACCTTAAACCCCATTTCATTTTTTTTCAGATAATACAAAAGTACAACCAAACGAAGTAGGTTATTTAGTGTAGACCATTATTCAAGAAAAATGAAATTCCAAACCATGAAACAATTCATCCCTTAAGCAAAAAATACACAAAATAGGCTTGATAGATAGATAGATAGATAGGCTTGATTATTATGGTAGGAGTAAATAAAAGGTACACTGTAGATGTATGAATATCAGTTGATTATATTGGTATTACAGATATACAGTATATATATACTACTAGTTGTGCTCTGATTATTCACAATATGACCTGGTATTTTACTATTACTCCAGATTATAGACATTATTATACACTTATAATATATTACAATCTTCTATTGGTTACAGTATAATACAAAGTATTCACAAATAGAAAATTATTTCTGTGTTCTTTTGACTTTTACCTACTGTGACATCTACAAGTACATGTAGATGTTGCCAACATTTTGGTTTTGGTTGATAAGTTTTAGTTTCTAAAATGAATTTATGATGTGGATCAGTTGATCACATTATTATTTCATTTAGCTTCTGCTTAAGAAAATACAGTTATTCTCCAGTAGAAGCAAGATGTTTGGGTAATCTACTCAATCTAGATCTTCAAATTGGGCTTAAAATGATACATGCACAAATGAAAGTGTTGAAATTATTACATGTGAATATAGGCTTTCAGACTATACATTGCATGAACACCTACGTGTGAAGGGTAAATCATTTTAATCAATGATTATCAAGATCAATGCACTTACCTAACACACATTATTGTACCATACATGTACATGTACCATAAAATTACTGCCAGTGCATGTTTTTGTTTAAGGTCGTATGGCTCTATTTCAAAATAGACAAAAATGTTTTTAAAAGCACATAATTAAATGCAATATGAATGGACATACATTGTATGTAAAGTGATTTACATTCAATTTTATGTTTGATGAAATAGTAAACAGTTCAAATTGAACGTCGGTCGCTTACACCTTCTTAGTGCATTCTGCAAGTTTATTAAAGTAGCTAAGTCTCTAACTCAATATCATCCAAAATCTTCTACAATGAATTATTTGTCATTTTAATTCAACATTGATGTTGTGATCTTACCGGGAAAAGATGGGCTTCTGATATCCAATATTTAAGACAAAATAAAGAAAAATTATCAGTGGTACATGAATTGTGTACCATGATCCGTTTCAGGCCCATTTTTAACAAGGGTCTTTGAGAGCGAGGCTAGACAGTGGTGCATGGAGAGCATGTGCAATAATGTAGACTGGAATAACCAGATGCTAGAGATTGGCATGCTATTGAGACAGGATTGAAGGAATGTAAATCAGCTTATATACATTCATATAAGATTTTTTTATGCATTGCGATCCATTTGGGTAAATTTCTAGGCCCCAAATATTAGCGATTTAGCTCCTTTAATTTATTATTTTGTCATTTGTGAATTAGCCTTTACTTTGTCCCATGTACACATTGTCATGCTCATAAAAGAACCCTTGACAATTGGAATTCAATTTAAGAGTTGGCTGTAGCACTGCCGTCAGTGACGTCAGTCCACAAATTTTCTCATAGCACACTGTGTGGCATACACAGCATTCTTCATTAACCTTGTTGGAACAGAAATATAGGACGTTCAACACCATTTCTGTACTTTTTGACAAAGGAAATGGGGCAAAGTTATAAATCTGATCTTGTACGCATTTCACATGTAATTAATCCTACTAATTAAGACATGTGATACTAATTAAAACATGATCTTTTTGTGTTATACATATTATATTGTAACACTATGGAATTTGGTGGTGTGTGTTTTATAATTATTTAAAAAAGCGAGAAAGTAATTTTGACATGTTATTGATAGACAGGCTATATAAATAAACATATTGGGCTATGTATATGATGAATTGCTGTTTATAATTCATAAAGTATGACTCGAAACACCTACATGTACATACTTGCATACTTTATCTACTAACATGTATCTAGTTGATTTACACATGTATACATGTATGATACACATATAAGTCAGCATGTAAAAGCACCTCAATAAAGAGAGATAAGAAAATCCAACACGAAAATAGATGTAATTAATTTCAAAACATGTCACATGCAAAATATTCCTAGCTAATTACAAAAAATATAAAAACTGGTAAATTTACACATTTGAAAACAACTTAAGGCTATAAAAAGAATCTTGAAATAATAATGAAGTTTTAGATGTCTCAAGTTAACTATCAAAATAAAAGTTCTACATCAGTACATGTAATGCTTCTTTAATTTATCCTGGAAATTATAACATACAGTACCTGTACATTTTGGGTTATAGAAGCAGAAATAAGGTGCCATATTTCTGTTTCCTGTTTTGAAAATGTCCAAGTATGTTAGGGTGCATTGGTGCCAGTATGATTGTAGACTGTATATCTAAGATAAGAATAATAGTAGAACAATAGTTGTTGATTGACATGGAACCCAGATAGTTGTTATGATGTATATATGTATGTAGTATAAATATAGTTCACATATTGATTAACCATAGGTCAATATTTTGCGTGTTTTACTAGCCACTGATTGGCCTGCTATTTTTTTGAAAGATATAATCATTTTTGGAACCTAGTTTTAAAACATTTTCAAATAGGAAATTTGTGAATATAATTGTTTTAATACTGAATCATGTTGAACCTTGGTAAAACACAGGAAATATTATACTAACACCTTGCTCCATAATGTGGTTAACTACTATTATGGGTTTAATTATAAATCGAATGTTGATGCATGTAATGTAAGGCTACTGACATGGGCACCCGTCATACAGTGTATCTGCTTGCTAATCTTGAACATTATTGAAATTTACCAACTGGTTAATTTCTCCTCTGTCAATTTACATGCTTTAAAGTTAGGGATAATAAATACTATTAAATAAAAGAGGTGTAATCTATTCATCCAAAACTCAGTGTTACACTGAAACCCTGGTGTCTATTGATTATCAATAATGGTCTGGTTGATTTTGTTTACCAACTGAAGCAGGCAGGGTCTTTAAATATACCTTATAGTTGTTGTTAGTCCAGTTACATTCTATGATTACTGTTAATTATTTTTGTCAATATTGTCATAACACTCTTGACAAGACTGGTCATCATGTGTTTGTTTCTTAGTCTTTTCTAACTAGACACAATGTTATCATCATATTCATGTAACATGTACAGGGGGGAACTGATCAAACAGGCAAGGTCTGGTACACTTGTATCGCTGGGTAATTGTCTGAATGGGTAAAGGATGCCCGGGTTGGTTTTACAATACCGTCCACAATTGAACATGTACATGAATCACCTTGAAAGACTCAGCAATTAAAAATGTAGTGCTTCATTTCCTTGTATGACCTATGTTCTGTCTATGACGGTCACAATAACCTGATGTTCTTCAATTAGGCCTACAAACAAATGTAGATAAATCACTAATAAACCTTGCTTGTGTCTTTAGTCTCCCTCTACCAGACATATGAATTATCATCCCATACACCAAACTTTACTGATAATGTTGTGTGTTTTCCTCAATTTCTTTGTTTTCCACATCAATGTCAGGGTGACCTACCCCAAATGAATATCTCCAAATATCTCGACAATTACACCATAATACTAATATATTTACCTAGCCTTAAATCAGTTTCGCACATTAATAGTCACTAAATAAACGGTCATGTTGAACTTAATAAGCTATGACCATTTAACTGTCTAAAAATGATATACTGAAACCTGGTTCTATGTGTCGTCCATAACATCCAGACACTTTTGAGTAAAAGATAGGTTATGTGCCCTTGTTTTGAAATTAGTCTCGCTTAAAGGGACAATAACACTCTTGCTGGCTTGACAACTCTAGAAAATAAATAATAGCCTTATTCTAAGTACAAGATGTTTAAGTGTCCTACCTGTTGTGTAAATTATCCATTACGACCTATTTTACTTGTCCAGAGAGTTTGAAAATATTTTAAATCATAGTCACATTTGAAAAAGTTTACGTTAGATTTTTCAAATCAATAAGTTGAATTTTTCCAATTTTTTAAATTAGGTGTGTTAAGATGAATTTTATATCATCAATTAATTGGATATTGTAAGATAATACAATTTGTTGACCTGAATGAAGCTTGGGACATATTAAACAGTTACAACAAGAGTGTTATTGGGGCTTTAACCAGTCTACCGATCATTCTATGTCTAATTGACAGGTCGGGATAATCAAAACTATGTTTTTACGAAATGTAACAGAAGGCTGGAACAAGAAATTGAACTTAGAAACACACACATTAGACATCTCAACAATATTTTTAAGAACCTTGTAAAAGTAAAATGAAACTACTGCGAGTATCATGTTATTGCTTTAAGAACATGATTCAGAGATATTATTTGTACTAAACCAAAATATGCAGTTAATTATAAAGCAATTTAAAAAATAAAACAAACGTAATTTCTAAAGATGATGTAATAACCAAGAAGCTGAATTTTACTGCTATTCAAAATCGTCAACAATAGATTTTTTACATCTGTAATAGTTGATAAGTTTGCAGAGAGGTGCTAGTGGAATGGCCGTTTATAGTGTCATTGACTCCACGGCCGAGAATTTCTTACTGCGGAATGAGCGATCATCGCCATGTCGAGACCAACTTTCTGTAGAGAAATTTTAAGGGGATGGGTCACCCTATCAATGCAATATTCTTCAGTTAATCTGCGACAAAAAAATGTATATGGCACAGGTTTACTCACATTTTCACAAATTTTTTATATGTGACTGGATTCAAACAACACATGTAGGCTATAATATACATATATAATGTAATTGACAAAGATTTTGATAAACATGCTAAAACTTTTCACAACCTGAAACTATCCTGATTTGTGTGTAGCGAGATGTGTACTATGATATTATATGATGCAGTCACAATTATTAGATACAAGTTAAGGTTTTTATATGATCTTCTATTTTGTAGGTTTACTGCCAAGAGAATTACGTCAGTTTTTAACAGCGAGATTTCAGAAAGGTTCTGTGGATCATGATCTACAACAGACTATTAGAGATAATCTTTATATGAGAACAGTGCCTTGTAAGTTTTATTTTGTTTTCATCTGTTTGTCATTGTAGTAATGAGAATAGAACTTGGTACAAGAGATTGCAGTCAACTCAAATTTTACAATATGTTTAGTGTCCTGTAAAATAACATTCATGAATACTAATTCTGTTGAACGTTAAACAGTTAACCAAATTGCGGTCTTATTCTTTATTCATGAATAAATGAATAATTTACCACTGAACTTTAAGGTTAAGCTCATATAAATGTACTATTTGAAATCTTTCATTTTAACAGTGTAAGAGTTATTCCCCTTTATTTAGACTTCCAAATTGATTAAAGTAATATACATTTAGATGTAAACTAAAATCAAGAATAAGTAACGATTAGAGTTCTAATTATCTCTTCTTTTGGTGCTAATAAGTTTTCATTTGTTTCACCTGTAAGATTTATTCCCCTTTATTTAGATTTACATGTTTATTAAAATGATCCATGTACGTGTAAACTGAAATACGAGTTCCAATTATCTCTTATTTTTCTGCTGATAGCCTTTTAATTGTTTCACGAGTTTTTGTAATAATATTTTTGTGCTGATAACTTTATAATTGTTTCACCATTTTCTGTTAGAATATTTCCGTTATGTGTGTTTTTGTAATTTCAGGTACAACACGACCACCTAGACCAGGTGAATCAAATGGTGTTGATTATACATTTCTATCTCTAGAAGAATTTTATGAACTTGAAAAAACAGGAGATTTATTAGAGAGTGGAATATTTGATGGTATGTATAGACACTGTAATTATGTTCTTGGTATCTCTACTGCAAATTCTCACCTCCGGTTTCATACCCGATGGAGCCAAACACAGAAGGAGTTTGTTTAAAATTTTTGGTTTAGATACTTTCTTGCCCTGAACTACAAATTGGATTATTATCTCAGAATATCTATTAATGGTTTTAAATGCACAAAAGTGAGACATTTTCCAATTTGGAATAAAATTATCTTCACTACATGACCTATTAAACGAACAATGTGAGATGCACTTTAGATGATATACTAAATCACAATTCTCTGATTTTTTTCTGAATACGCCAATATACTTTTCAATTGGGATTGTATCAAAATAGAAACTATAGATTATTTCCCACTGTATGCGATACATGTGTTCAAAGCTCCTGGATGTACATTATGATGTTAGTAATTTTACAATATACAACTAACTTCCATTTCTAAAAATCTATCAATTATTTTATTCAAAATGTTGCAGTGGCCTTTCATACAGAAAATTATGTACATTGTATTCACTGACCTTCACTGACATTTATGGTCTGTCGTTGGAAATTCAGATTTGTTTTAAATGACATTAGATTATTTATTCATTAATAGAATAGTTAACAACAGTACAGAACACCTGGCCCCATGTTCACAAAACATTCTCAGACTTAAGTTCAGAATTTACTCAACTTTCTATCACTGTTTATGAGTAATATCTTTGATCTAGAAACACAAAACTGTGTACATAGTTTCTTATTGATGTATTTGATACATTAAAACAACAAAATTATTATATAGGGCTATGTTTTAATTAAAATAAGGTAAACAATTTTGAGAAAATTCTTAACTTAAGTCTGAAGATGCTTTGTGAACTTGGGGCCAGGTTATTACATTATAATATTTTATTTTAACACTACTTTAGAGTAGTTCATCTGAAATTATAGAGGAAGTAGATTTAGACCTACATATATATCAAAAGTTTTATAATCATTCAAAAGGGTTAAAATTCAAATCCTTTTTCAAGAAGTCAAAACAGAATGCTCAATACAACATTTACATGTACTTCCAGTTATACTTTGATTAAATTTTAAGATTAGAAGTTCAAAATCTGTAAATTATTTATAAAATGTAGAATAAGTAAAAAAAATTTACCATTTTGTGTTATTCTTTAACTTTTTTAAACGTTAACTACCCCCTATTGTGTAATTAAACTGTTACCATTTTAGGTAACCATTACGGAACACCAAGACCACCAAAAGAACCTCAGCCTAATGCTGTAATGCGTCGTCCAACACCAGGTGGTAACATGGCTGGGTCACCAGGCGATACAAAGAGAAAAAGAAACAACAGTAGTTCTGAAGCTGTCCAATCAAATGACTATACTGATGAATTACCTCTTCCCCCTCTTACACGGAAAAAGTCATTAGAACGAGCTCATAGCTCTTCGAATCTGGGACCTTTACCATCAAACTGGGAGATGGCATTCACAGATGAAGGACAGCCATATTTTATAGAGTAGGTTATTTTTTTTTCAACAAATGTTTTGTTTTTAACTCTCTGTGTGAATCACAAACTACTGAAAATATAACTGAAGTAATACCTTGTTTAATTATGATTTTAAAATTTTGTTGATGTGCATACAGATGTGCATAATACTTCTTGACCAGTTTTGTTGGAAGTTTGACTAAAACCACTGTGATGGATTATTATGTTTATTGCCCAAGACAAAGTATCACTTTATACATTGTAGAATAGATGGACTGGTTGCTAATGCCTTAAGTTTCATAAATGTTTTGCTAAAAAGTACTTCTGTGTGAATGATGAAAATACTTTAAAGAACTGGTCTGTGATAGGTTTCAGATGTTGATATATAATTAAATGAACATAACGATTGGTCAGACGCTTCTATGTATTCGTTTTCCTCATTATTCAATATGTTTTATATTTTTATATTCTTTAGTCATGATACAGAAACAACTCACTGGTTAGATCCTAGATTAGCTAAAGTTAAAAAAGACTCAGATTCTGGTGAAGGTAGGACGTTATTTTAATAACATAATATATAACATATAACATACAAACCATGAAAAACATTTACATTTATTGTATATTCTATTTACATAAAAAAAATGTCTCTACCAAATCATCCCCAATCTTCTGCTGTTAAATAAGCATTTCTCTAGATAATCAGAGAGTAAATAATATAACTAATGTACATTTATAAAAATAGATACAGGTAATTTATAGTATATCACATTTAGTATATATACCATGCCATATTACAAAGTGTTGATTATACAATCACGCATTACAAATTACTGAGGATACAATCTCAAATTACAAAGTATACATTTTCAAAGCATTGGCTAAACAGTAACAAATTACAAAGCATTGTGTATATAGTTGCAAAATACAAAGCTGCAAAACATAAAGCATTGAATACTATTACAAATTACAAAGCATTGAATACCCATGTGCAATCACAAATTACACAGAATACATTTACAAAGTATTGAGTATACAGTTACAAACTACAAATAATTGAGAATACAATTGTGAAGACATAAACCTCATAAAGTATTGAAGTACATTACTAGCATGGAACTGTGTCTGATATAAATATACATATTGTTATTAAAATGTAACCAAGGTGGGAAAATATAAATAAAATACAACCTTAAAACTCGGGTTACCTCCCTTGACACATACATTGTACATGTAGCTTGCAACTTAAAAGAATTAAATTCCAGATACTTCAATCCCCACAAGTTTTCAATCTTACCTCTGCAGTTTGAGATTCTGTCAAGTATTTATAGACAAAATCACAATTTTGCTTAACTTATTAAATTAATTCTAAGAGTATTTTCCAAGGTAAGGGTGTAAAGAAAAAAAACTGTCTTTTTCTTAAGGGCGTTGAGCAGTCTAAGATTCGCACTAACTTTTCAACGCCAATCTTATTAAGTCTTTGCAAACTTGTTCCACTTATAAAATAACTCAGAAAACTCTCGAAAGTCGCGTCGTTTTATGTGTAACAATGGAGATACGAGGCGGAGGAATAAAACTATTTATAGCAAACGAGACTGATTCCCCGACCTAGATAAGGTGTTGAATAAATTATGACGTCGTGCACGCCAGTCACGTGATCAACACAGACGTGGCTTCAACGGGAGTGGAAGATGTCACGTGACCAGAAGGAATTCCCTGTATGACGCTATTATCCAGGTCTATTTATCTATCACGAAAGGAACATGACGGATTTTTTTTTTTATGGTCAAAGATTACTATTTTTTGAATGCATAACATGATTTAGAGTGCGGTGGAGTAGTGCAGTGAAGTAATTATTTACTTTTACATCCGAATTGTTGTATTTTAATACTTGTTGTCGACGTATTCAAAGAATTAACCCAAAATCGCAAAATCTCGTTTGAAGGTAAATAATGAACAACAATTTTAAAATACTTTGAGTTGGTATTTTTTAACGTTTTTGGTGTCGAAATGTAGCTTATAACCTCCACTTTCGATCTACTGGTGGGATTATCAATAAATCTTTTGAGCTTGTACTAATAGAATTTCCAAGAAAACGCATCGTTTTTTTGCGTTTCCATGGATACAAGACAAACCACAACCTATAGCCAAAAATTGACCAGTGTATTTTTGGGACTTGCTATTAGCATTGTTCATGCGAAATTTGATGAAAATATCTGCAGGCATAACTGAGAAAATTCTACTTTTGTTGTCATCAGTACCCCTTTTTATCATGCTTTTGGGCCAAGTTTGGAACATAGTTGGTAAATAAAATTGGTATTTATTTGGTGATTAATATGTAGTTTATCACCCCAAATAACAAAAAATGTCATATCTTATCAACAAAAATTACAGTGCTAGCTTTAAAATTTGCATTTTAGACTACTCAACGCCCTTAAAGATTTCTTAAAGAGGATTTATCCCCCTTGATTCCTCAAGACTTTTAAATTCTTTAAACTTCACCCTGACTTTATTGCTTCTTATTTATTTGTAGTTTTGCTACTTTTATGCCCGTATTACCTAGTTGAAAATGTCATAATCTGAAAAATCAGCATTAAGAAAGAGAATCTGAAGCCAGTTGCATCAATTTCTGATCACCTTTTTTTTTAAAATACCCCCTGATTGAATGAAGCCTTTTATTAATGTCCATCTCAGATATCACATTTACACAAGATTCATTGATGACTAATCCTCCTGAATGGTGCTGTTTAACCAACGAATACTTGACTCTGGACTGCTTTATGTGTCAAACTTCTCAATCATCCACCATTTGTGTTTAATTAGATAAAATTAATCAATATTTCAAATGTTTTAATTACTATCATATTATGTCACAAGTTGCTTTGAAGAATGATGTGATTGATTGCCACTAACTACAAACTCATTAGTATTGTGTCGGGACATCTTTTTGTCCTGTTTAATCTGCCATTAAAATGATTCATTTTTTCAACGCCACCAGAAGAGTTTTAATTATACGGAGACTGGCAGATTGTATTATGTAAATTGAGTGTATTGTACAAATTAATACTTTTCACATTGCGTCACTTCAATTGTTCCTGCATGCTCTTTCTCGTTTAATTTATTTATGATTAACAATGACATTTCTGTGAAGTAAAAATAAAATGAATGGAAAAATGTCAGCAGATCCAACCAGATGTTAAAATATAATATGTCGGTAAATTAATGTTAATTTAAAATCTGATCAGTTTGAATAATTAATACATAGAGTCATAGTGCCTTCGTATTACCTTGTTTAGCCTGACAAGGACAGCTGTCTGGTCATTAGAATGGCACGAAAAACAGAGGTCCAGTGTACACATTGGTGTGCACATAAAAGATCCCTTGGCAGTTGGAATTCGAGTAGGCTGCAGCGCCGCTGCCAGAGGAAAAATTCCATCATAGCACACTGTATGGTGATTGTTGGATGCCCATCTTCATTAGCTCAGTTTAGGAGCAGAACAGTAGGACGTTAAATCCCATTTCATTTCTTTTTGTTCAATAAAAATTCTATTATAAGCACTCAAACATTTTTCCCTTCATGTAAAACTGAACAGCTGATATATAATTACCTTTATTATACAGAATGTCAGAATGTTATCATAATATGGTTGTGTCACACCTTTGAAAAATTGAAATCAAAATTGCAAAGGTATCAATTACTCGCAATCATTGACCCTAGGCTCCTATGTCTATAATGTTGCTTTTTGAAAAAAAGAATACAAATAAAAGCACAAAGTCCATAAACAAAATGTGTGGTCTAAGATTCTTACTCACTGACCTATGATATTTTCATTCCTTAAAGAGAATTGAAGATTTTAATCTGAAGCAATCCATCCACAAGTAGAGTTGAGTTTGTATATCAATAGGATGCCTATCAGTAACTGACAGAAATCTTTGAGGTCAAAATGGGTTTTTCTTCTATACAATTTTAATAAGACAAAAGTTTCTACCAAAATAGATAAGGGTATAGTAGATTTTAAAAAATATTTTAGATGAAAAATATTTGAAAGCATGTCATGATTGACCTATATTGTGCTTTAGGGAACAAAAACATCTATTTACAATGTAGTATGGTATGGTGCAACTAGATGGGTTAAAAATATATTAACTTTTTATCTATTTCATCTCTTGATTATCTTCAGTAGATTTTCTAATAGACAATGATCTTTTTTAAAATTTTAGTGGCTGAAAATATTTAATTATTCTTCATGATTAACATCTATTATGCTGAGATGAACACACTCTTCTTTTTATGATGTAATAGGATACTACAAGATTGTTTGAACTTGTATTTGCAACATTCAGATTTTATATACACTCTATTTCTTCACTGACTCATCTTCTGTAGATTTTTTAGAAATCCAGATTTCCTGGGAAATTTAGATGACTTGAGATTAAAGACAGCACTCTGACCAATTAGCTTAAAAAGACATCTTAGATAAAGTTACAGTTTGATCTATATGGATCTTGACCAGAGGAAAAGCTTGTCTGTTTGACTGACCAATTGAGATTGACTGATGTGAATTAGACATAACAAATGTTGAAGTGTTTGTTTAGATTGTAAGTAATGGAGCTTAGAGATAAATCTACACATGGTATTTCTAATACTTACCAGTGGTTAGATCCTGTTCAATTTACTGATTAAACCATACATATTTTATTCCTCTGATTATTTAACAGTAGGAGGTAGTAATCTTTCTTCAATTCTGAGAACAGAGGAATTGTTTCAATTGTTCAATACATTCATATGTAACAAAAACACTAATAGACATATATATATATTTTATATCGAATTTTTGCTTGGGCCATATGGCGATTTGTAAATTATAATCCAGGTATTCCCTTGCTTTCACAGTTGCCACAGTGGCTCATTGAATATGGCACTCGCTCACTGACTGGGGGGGGGGGGCTGTTGGTTTGATCCAGATCCTCAGGATTTTCTCTCTTTGTTCTCCCTTGCTGCAGTGGTGCAGGGTGGAGGTCCGGAGAAGGAAACAAATCTTTCCATTTGGATGGAAAGAAAAGCAGAGGTTCAGCCATGTAAAAGAACTCTTTGCAGCCATAATTTAATAAAGATGGGTAAACTGTCAGTCAAAGCACACTACATTTTATTCATCCATTCTTTGTTTTTCAATTTCAAACTCCCAATATACATGTAGTAGTTGGTAGACTGTGGAACTCACAAATGTTTTACATCTGCTTGGAAGTAAAGGTCCACAAGGATGATGCAATTACCTGAAAATAAGAAAGATTTTATAGACCAGTATCTTATGCCAAGGACTTGACATATAAACCCATGAATTAATGTGCCATCATGAAACTAGATACATTCTTGTCTTATGACTGAGTTTTGGTGATAATTATATTGATCAGTATATTGACCATTGTTTAAAATTGTCAAGTTATCATACTTTCGGGTTTATAGCATGACTTGAGTCATTTACATTACAACCTATGAGTAGATAAAGATGATGAGTTATAACATTCAACATGTTTAAAACAGTTTAATGTTTAATCTGATTATAGTATGTGTGAGGTCTTAAAATATGTAAGGTAAATACACAGAGGACACATTGGAGTATAAAAACAGACAGATAATATAATAACAGGCTTCTCAATTCCTGTAGATATTACATATTCAGCTAATAAAATATTATTAAACGGATCATTGTAACAGATCCAATATTAGTTTAAAAGGGTGTTCAGCGTATATCTTTTGTATTTTAAAGTGTTAAAAACCTATTTAGACAAATGTCAAAGCAAATATGTGTAGTATATATGGCTTTTGTCATTAAATCGACCAAAGCCAGTATGCAGTAGGTTTCTTCTGCTATAGGGATCACTGTAGCACAACATATAGGATAATTTTTTGAGTTGAGTATTCTTTATTATTGGAGAGTAATTGGGCTGGAATTGCTAATCCCCTCCTCTGTGTCCAAACCCACCTCCGTCCTAAAAACCTACCGATACCTCCCATTCCTCCTTATAATTATTACATTTCAATACAAGGATTTATTCCACAACACTTCTTACTCTTTTTATGTTGTTTTCTGAATCTGCCATTTAATAAAAATGTGTTAGAATAGTTAAGGAAAGGTACAACAAGGCATGTCTTTGTTTTATATAACCTAATGATGTGTTTTTAACATTGATAAGGCAGTAGACATATGCTAAATACATGTAAAAACTACAGAATTACAAATAAACACAAGAGACTGATATATTGTAAAAAATATATAGTAAAAACAGAGGAATCGTGTTTGAAATATGTATATGATATATGGTGTGAATATATAAATATTAAGTAAATGTTCAGATTTTATTAGAGTACATTCTTGTAGCCACTGTAGCTAAATATATATGGTTAGATGTAAATAAACTCATTCGGTGTGTAAACATTTGGATGCAAATCAACTTATCATGGACAGCCAGCATAACAAGTTCTTCTACCACAGGTATTTGTCTTCCAGTCAGTCCCTACTGTCTCCAATACAATCATTCTGTCCATCTTTATTAGCCCAGGTGGTGTAGAAAAGTAGGAAGTTAATTTCCCAATAATTCTGAATGAGCTGTTGACTAATTGGCGTTACGAAACTATTTTTCTTTCAGTCTTTTCTCATATTTCAGTTGTAACACTCTGGCTAAAATATGCAAATTTCAAAGAATCTTGGAGAGCGTCAGCTGCCCTATTTACTATTCATTAGCCGTCTGCCTTTAGTGAGCACCCAATCACTGTATTTAGAGTTTAAACTGCTTTATTTTGTTTATCTGCAGTTCAAAAGCTAGTAAATGTATGCTAATGATGATCACTATTAACAAAAACCTTCAGTGTTATTCAAGAATTAATTATTTGACGATTGACCTATCCTGTGCTTTTTGTTGTTAGAAATTTTTAGCATGTATGCAAAACAGTTGACAATTTTGTGTAAAACCATCTTTGAAAGACACAAATCTGGATCTTATGTGTCTAATATAGATCTGAAACAAAAGTTCTTGATCATACCTCCCCCTTTAATGTGTGAAGGTGATTCATGGTGAACTAAGGTGAAAACCAGTACACAAACATCCCTAACTGTATGTTTACAATAGATCACCATTGTTTAATACTTTATCCCAGTCTACACTATTAAAGATGCATTCTATTCTATTTTGGTTGGTATTAAGACCGCCCAGTTAGAATTGGAATTAAGACAATCAAATTTACTGTAAAGCATGGCAGTTATCCAGTGCTATGGTGAGCTCAAAATTCTCAACCAATTCATGCCCTAAGTCATCTAAGTTTTTCCCCTTTTTGATTCCAAGGTTATACATGTACCTACATTTGCTTTAGTTTTGTGCTGTGCTTCTGCAAATTCCTTTTGAACTAAATCCAAGGAAATAGAGCTTTATAACTTTTATAATTCAAATTTACTGTAAAGCATGTCTCCATTGTTTGAAAGCATGCCTGTTACGACTTGAAGTCTGCATCTCTGATATATAGAATGTACTAAAATTATACTATTTCATCAGCACAATCTTGGACATGACATAAGAATAAGATGATCTTAATTATATTTGACCAAAACATTATTTAAATTTTGAGCATTATCTTAATATTATAGTAAATAATTTCATCAGATCATGTAAGAAGACTATAGCTTTAAATGTTCTACATGTCATCAGGTTTTATACCAGATTAACATTATACCTGAACAAGTTACACAACAGGTGAAGATAATGTGTGGTCTGTTGAATTACTCAAAAAAATTAAAGTTAAACATTTCTCTGTGTGTGACGTGTGTATATAATGTACTACCTAGTTGTAGTTCTCACTTGTACAGGATTTATAAAAAGTACAAAATTATTTTATTGTTAAATCCTTTTAAATTAGATGTTGGCAAATGTAGTTCGGGAGTTGAAAATGTTTGTGGTATGCATAGGCACAGAAATAACTGATGGCACTTGTCACAACATCAGAGCTGACAAAGAGCAGTGCACATTTTAAAACCAGGAATATCTGAAAATTGGCAAAGATTATGCAGTTGACCTTAAAGGAGACAGAAATAACATAATTTACGTATAGACCTTGGATATATCAACATATTTTCTAAGAAACATTATTTCATTTTTTGATATGAAATGGAAAAATTATAATAATAGATTAACTGTTTCATTTTCAAGTATGGTTATTAATCTGTTTTCAACTCTGTGCTATCCTCATCCATTTTAGTTTTACTAACTTCTTCAGCCTATATTAATCTCATGAAATAAATTATCTGTCATTTAGAATTAAAGTACTCTTCTGACTGGATTAATTTACCTCCTCTAAAATAAGAACAAAACTTACCATCAACTCCAGAGATACATTCAGTGTATCAGAAGTCCAAAAATCATTTCCTTATTTAAATTTTACAAATATGTGGATCTGAAAAATATACTGTTGGTGGTCATTTAGATGATAAAAAGATGTTACTATCTTGAGATTGATGTTCATGGATTTGGCTTTCGATAAAAAAATGAAGATGGCAGTTTAGAATCAAGAAGAAGCAGTGTGAACCTTAAATGGCAACAACTTGAATAAGCTACAGTATCTTATGATATATTTGGGTCAATTTTTTTTTTGGTAAGACTATACTTTTTTTGTGTATGGTATGAAAGTCTATATTTGCCATTTAGTCTGGAATATTTTGCCTTTAAATTATATGCTATCTAGTTTAAAACAATACTTGATTCATTTGACAGGGATTGCTATTTCTAACTTTACCACCCGCAAGAGCAAAACAATTTGCATTATATATGTAATTGAATTAGAAATCACTTTAGTGAGATATTTTTGTGGACAGTAGGATATTATACAAATGCAGTAGGAGGGCAACTAAAACAAAAATACAAATGTATGGAGAATAAAAGGGAGAACAAAATGGTCTTGGTTAAAGAAATTTTGTTCTTATGTTCAAAACTGAATAATATTAAAATTGTGGAGTAAAAAGGTTCTATGCATGTGGTCTGTTTGGTGTTTAGGTGTACAAAATGGAATTCATCTTTGTTTTACAACTAAAAAGAAAAAGAGAATTTTTAATCTTAATAGAAGCATACTCTGCCTTATACAAGATCGAGTTACTAAAGCTAACGAGAGCAATTGTTTGAACTTGGATTTAATATTAATGGTTTGTGTCAAATCATTGCTTACCATAAAAGAGATCTTTTGGTGTTCCCAAAATAGTGAACGATGAAGTGACAAGCTTCAACCAATGACAAATCAAACAATGTTAGAAAGGAAAATAAATTGAATATTTTACTAGTGGAGTGTGGCTTTAATCTGGTTGCATTGTTCAATACTCAATAGACCAGTTTACTCTGCATTCAGAACAGAACACTCACCAGGCTTCTCAATACAATAACACCAGTAAACATCAAGTGGTTGGAGATGGTGAACTCTTCAGGCTGGGAGACAGAAATACTGTGAATGACACTCCACGTGCCAGGTTTAACACCGCCAATTTGAGTAAACCATCTTTTGTAATTCTTGATGATTTCGCGTCTTGTCAACGTTCAGTCAGACTGTAGGGATTCAGTATCTTAACAGATACCTGTATGCTGTTAAGCTAAGCTGCCAACAGACTCAAGTCACATCTTGGATTTAATTATTTTAAAATTGTGTAAAATGCGTTGACATTTGGAAAAGATTATTCATAGCTGTTTAGTTTTAGGAGGATTTTGTTGACATTTGATCTTTTATCTTTGGAAAGAGAAAGAAAAGTTGATATTTTGTAAGGTGACATTGATTTTGTGGAGTGACATTGTGTGGAAACTAAAGCTGAACAAAGCGGTGTGGCTCATTACTTTTTGTTAAGAGATCTTCACTTCAAATTATGCTGTTAAATCTTGTGTTTCTCTTGCATATGTTGTTGTGTTCTATGCTGTGATGTGCAGTTTTCCTGCAGGGAGTATTATATCAATAGAGTATTGATCACAAGCACCAACAGTATCACTGTTTTCTACAAAAATATGATCAATGTATGAATTTATGTGCCCATATTTTTCTACTAAGTGAACCATAGTCAAATCCAAAATCCAGATTAAATTAACTGATGGAAAATAAGTGTCATAGAAAATCTGTTACTTTGGATTGAGTAATAGATTTACAGGTACAAGCATTTATATTAAACTGGTGTTGTAATAATTATGAAGTGTGTCACAATATTTGCAAGTCTAGGGGTTTTATGAATATTTGGAATAGCAGTAGATAATGGAAGTTGAATTTGATGTAGACATAGATTAAGGCACATTGCTTATATGGAGAAGAGGAGAAAATAACAATATGTATTAATTAAATCATAAATTAGATATTGATTAATATTTATGAGGAATATCAGTTATGCAAGATTTATGTAATTTGATTGATAGTTCGCAGGGTCTCTTCTTTTATTGTTTTAATGATATTTAATTTAATATAATTTAACATAATTTAACATGATTTAAGGTGTGTGACATGATGTTGGTAACAGATTTGGTCTTACCTTAACCTTAATAGTTTCTGATCTTATTATCTCTTTTTATGGATTAACCATAACAATTAAATCCATGTCTTCAAGTGGCTGATGTTAAACTCAGTCAAACTACCACATGTATATTTTCTTGTTTTTTTTACCTCTGATAGGGTTCATGTGTTAAGAGAAATGTTGGAGATGATTTGTAAACCCATTTATCATAGACTTGTTATGTTAATTTGTTTGTTAAGCGTTTAAGAAAAAGTTGCACAGTGTGATATAGCTCTCTGGGAATATTTGATTACTAATAAGTTAGTATTTTATTTTCAACATGAATAATTGGCGATTTTTTTTCTTTTTATTTTGAAATCATTATATTTCTTTGGGCATAGTTGGTTTTGTCTGTATTGAGCTTATGATATGGAGAACAGCAGCTAGATAATGTCATTTATTAGTTCATATTGGATTAGAATCAAGGTTTTCACTTTAGCATTTTGCCAGTTGTCGGCTTTGACTAGAAAGATTATGTTTCCAAAGAAAATGACATTTTTTTGCATTTTCCCATTTATATATGTAGATTTAACTGTATTTATTGTGTTTTAATTAGAATTTTACATTTATGGCATGCATATTGATGGCAAGTGAGTTCTTCATTCAGCCAATTCCATTGCTACCTGGTCAAGACTATCACATAAGACTGACATGGAAGCCTCCATTGGCTTACCAGTAGTCTGATTCTAATTCAATACCGGTATGCATACAGCTGTAAGCAATATCTCAAGGTATTAGCTATAGAGAAGTTTGTATTGGTTATTTTGTACCGTTTGTTATTTTATTATAACACAAGTCTTTCAGATGGAACAGATGTTACACCAGAAGCTATTGAAATACCTTTAAATGGTGAAGCGTGTGGCTGTCGTATTTATTGAATATTTTCTATAAATGGTCACTATAATTATATACAAAGTTTATTTATAATGGTCAATTGATGATAAAATTTCAGTGTGATGGTCATTAAGTATGGTGTTTGTATTTTCAAACCAGTTATTCAAATGAAACACAAAACCTTAGACAACAAAAATGGACAGGTTATGTGAACTTTCCAGATATGTGAGAAGTGGTATCAAGTGTTCTAGAAAGAGTTAGCATACCATGTGCATAAACTCCACTTTGTAAAAGTGGGAAAAGACTGTTGTACTTGTTGCCCTTATACGCTTTATAGGATGCCAAAGTGATTCCAAAGTCTTTTATCCTGTCTGTAGGTGATATTGAAATTATCATTGTTTACTAAGAACTGAAATAATGCGTGATTGACTTGACCTGTACAAGTAGGAAAAGATATTCCATGTAATTTTATGAGCTAGAAATCGCTTTCTCATAAATTTCTAACTACCAAATAATTGGGTAAATAAAACATTAAAGATTTCTGTAGATGCGATCTTTTAGTATGTGAACACGCTAAGATGAGGGCGATATTATCAAGACTAATTGGCTATATTTATACTCAAGTGGGAGAAGTTTATTACTGTTTTACATTGACTAGTGACCCTAAACTGGCTTTGTTCTGCTTCATAAAATAAATTGTGATAAATAGCAGGGGCGTGTAGTATTAAAATATTACAAGATTATTGTGTGTATCAGCGTTCTCCCCTCTTCATTATGATAATTAAACAGGCTTCAGATTGATTAAAATGCTGTAGTGATATTTTATGGTTGGTGGTTTGATCATTAAGTGATGAAATTATTGGCATTGTCCTTGGTACATGACTATTATACTTCAATAAAATGAGTTGTAAACATTCGAGATAATGATTATTTGTTTTCAACATGGCTCAATATGTGATGTTCATTCTGATGATTTTCTTTCTCCCTTGATAAAATATGGATGTTCTTTTTAGTGATTTATATTTTTGTTGTTTTTGGATAATGTCGCTTTATGGAAAGGATTTATAAAAACCTGCTAGTAATCAGATGGGTTTTTTTGTTTGGAAGATGTTGAAAACTAAGATGGGTGTATCACAGTTGTGGACAAAAAGTTACTTATGAAATGAAAATTGTCTCTTTCTCTAGCCATAAGTAATTTTAATATTAAGAAATTGAAGATGATCTTTATAGTACTTAATGGTGTATAGTATACAAGATTTATAATATACTGTAATTCTATAGATGAGTAGATTTATTCTGCATATATATCAATTTTATATGTATGTACAATGTACTTTTATATCTTATTTTCTCATTGTACAATTCAATGACCTGCATTTCTTTGTAGGTTTCCTTTTTTCCCACAAGAAAACTGCTGAAGGGCGTAAACCTAAAAACCATGAAGTTGTGGTTTTTACCTAGCAGTTCGTTCAGGCAAATCATGAGCACATACAATATATTATGTACCATTATTTCTGAGGTTTTATAAGTTTGAAGAGATTTTAATTATTTTTTGGCTCACCAAGTTTTGTCTTTCAATACACCAGGGTTTGTTGTAGATTGTAAAATTATTCAACATCTGTTTCAAATTCTGATGTTTTTTTTGTTGAGTAAATTGTTTAGAACATCTATGCACGATTTGATTGAAATTGAAATATTTATCAGAATTTTAATTAAAATCTCCTGAAATAATATTATTTGATAACTGAAATTGTATAGCCATTTATAACAAATTACAATCAATGTAGTTTATACTGAAAACCAAGATCTAATATTGTGCTCATTTTGATATGAATGCATTTCGTTGTTAATATATTTCAGTGGGGAGTCCAACGGTTGTATCTGAGATTTTGCAAAATTTTTAGGAGTTCCACAAACAAAACCTAATGAGTAAATTAGAACCAATGTTGTTTACTGAAAAAAAAAGAGATACAATAATATATTAATTTACATGTACATTTCAAAAAACACAATTCCATGAGTCAGGAAATAAGTTTTAAACTCAATTTTACTTAGAGATATCTCCATTTTGTTCCTAGTTCAAAGAATGTTATTATCTGTTTATTCAATTATATAAAAACCAAGATTTGACATGACAACGGGTGATACTTGTATACAGATCAAATATGTGAAACAAATTTTTGACATTTATATTCTGTAATGTATTTAGCTTTTGGTCTTGCAAATTTTTAGTGCATGTAAATGAAATGTAGACATATATGAGACAGGATATGCTTATTCATACAAGAAGAACCTATACCATTTCTTTCATAGGGTTTTGCGTCCACTTCCACCTTGGGTGATATCGCAGATAATCCCTATACCACAATATCATACCAATATTTATAGTTTAAAAATCTGACTCGTACTTCATGTAATTAGATATTGAGATGTGTGTGTATTGTATATTTATATGAACATGAATTATTACTTATATGTGAGATTAAGGTTAATTATATTCATAATCAATGGTAAACTGAATCAGGGATATTCGGACTTGTTGACTCAAGTATTACCATGTCATACGCATAGAAAAATAAAATATAGAGATTTCAGATAAATCTCATTATATATGCAATATTCCTACATGTAAGTACATCTTGCTTTACAAGAGAAGAGAAATGTGAATAGAAAATGGAAATTTGCAATCAACAATATATTTGTACTAATTCTGATTTTGATTCTTTATTTAATGCATTTGTCCTTAAACATACATAATGCAAGAGCAAAATCAGCATATTGTAGGTCTTTCTTTAGGCCTGAAATGTTATAAAAAGTATTAATTAGGCATTAATTAACTTATCCACACCATAATCAACTTTCGATGTCAAGGCTAGCCTACAATATTTGCTGGATTGTAGTTCGATTTGCTGCAAAATTGTCCTTTGTGATTAACAAGTAAATGGATAATCGAGACTGCTAGTTTTGTCTAGCCGACTTAAGTCATGATGACCAAGGCTAAGTGAAACTTTCATTTGCTTAGTAATGTGTTCATAGTGGATCAATTTTGAGTGAAATTTTCAGCAAATTGCCTTTACATTAGCTGCCAAATCGTTATCTAATCATCCATAGTGTATCTTTAATAATAGCATAAACAGTCTTAGAATATTGTTAATAAAAAGTATGGTGTATGTGGGAACTCCGAAAATGAAGTGGGTGTGAGCACAGAAAATGGAATGCCATGTCCCAATACTCCTGCCCTAAATACTCAACTGAAAGGAATATTAAAGGTAGTAATAGTAACATTAACTAGATAACATTTTCAACAAAATAAAACATGATTGCATTGAATTTATTTGGCAATGTGACAAAGTACAGTTAGCTAAATGAATTATAAATGCAATTAGCATCAGTGAAGTTTGTTTGGAAGATACTGCAACCACTAGGGTTCAATTACATTTTCAGTATAATCAAACTTATATTCTATCTGTGCATTATGAAAATAAAATAAAATAAAATCAGGAAAGTATGTAGTGAATGGTTATTGGTCAGAAACTTTGGGACTTTTATGTGGTTTTGTAAGAGTAAGTGTTCAAACTGATGGTGATTTTAATAATTGATGAAGGAAGGTGTTCAACTGTGAGAAATACTCAAGTGCACATTTGATAGATTAGATTTTTGAAACATTTCAGTACTTTCAAGTTTATTGATTTTAGTTTTACCTGCAGATTAAAAAACATTGATCCCTTTACTGATAATGTTTAAATCAATATAAGAATTAAATATTTATGGGTTAGGTTACAAAAACTGTTTGAAAATGTCATGGAACTGCTTCAAGTCTGGGTATTTTGATAATAATCTTAACAGATGTAGAGTCAAGGAATAAGCTGTCCTGGGTTGCCCTGACATTCTGAGGGAGAAGTCTGAACTTTGTACTGATGTTACCTTTTCCACCAGTATTATTACAAACACAGTAATTATCATCTGATGCTGCCATCTGGTGGAGGTAATGAATATCCCCTGATTGCTATGGGTGGTATCGTGTTAGTTAAACAGCTATGTGTATACCTTTGCCGTAGGAAAACAATTTAGTGTTTTTTTGATGTGTCCATTTATCCAGTCTAGGCGATTCCAGATCCCCAGTTCCATGAAAATTTGAGATTCTGTTTTAATTCGATCCTGATTATGGTAGAAATCACCTGTAGATATTGAAAGACTGTGACTCAAGAGTGGTTAGATAGCAAGCTTGATGATACTTCTTTAGGCATATTTTGTCCAAGATGTATATATGGACTCTGCCTTTTTATGTCAGAGGGATAATATAATCATAACGAATTTATAGCAGTTATAACAGTGTTGCAATTTCAAAATAGAGACACCTTTGAAAATTTAAAAGTAAACAAAAAATATGAAGAAACAAATCTGACATTTAATATGCAGTCAATAAAACTATAAAATAAAAGCCAAGGGCCACTTGAATGATTTAAATGTAACTAGTGAAAAAGGTATTAATGATTTTTAAAAAAAAATTAATTCTGCAATCAAGGAACAAGCAATAACTAATTCATGACGTGTGAGGTAAAAGAATTGATGCAAAAAAAACCCAGTAAGATTAACCTGATGTGAAGGTGGGGGGAATTGATTTATTGATTATTAGATTAATAATTCAAAATGATATTCTCAGTATATTTATATATCCAGGTATGTAGGTAGCTAGGGTTCAAGGGCTTTAATATTTTATACACCTCCATTGAAATTTGTTCGGAAATTCTCATCACTTCTGTCTGTTGATGTGATTGATAACCTTGTACATCTTAGCAAGAACTAGATCCTATTAGATTTTGATTATATCTGATAATTACTTTATGGTTTGTTGCCCTTGATCTGTTTTTAATATCTTGCAAGTGCCCCTCCCCCCCCCCCTCTCATTACACTGAAGAATACAAATGAACTGCTGTCGACTTAAAGCTGTCATGGATGTATGTTTCATTGACTGTTCACACTAGCAAAGTTCATGTATATATCTTTTGAAATTTTAAGAGCCAAACCTTAGTTATTAGTAGTGTTCTATACAAAAGGTAGAATCTGACTTATACAGGAAGTTGACATGGTTATCAATTTTTTAAAAACGAATAACATATCAAAAACAATCTAAAAAAGAGATATATATATAAGCATGTTTGATACGCTTTAATCCCATGCTGATACCAACAATATATAAGGATCCCTTCCCCATCCCCCAAGAAGTTAGGTCAATAAATTTGATAGTAAGGAATTTTTAATGTATTAGTTTACTGTTATTCTATAGCACAATATCTGATATAAGATGATATAGGATCAGCATTAAAGCTGATTAAACAACCAACAGAAGTCAAGAGAGAAAATTTAAATATTTTGAAGTCTGTTTATCTGTGATTGAGAAAGTGAGAATGTAAGTAAGAAGTGTTTAGAGATACGTGTATGAAGGTGATATTGTAGAGACTCTCGGCTTTTAATCTGATAATGTCAAGTCAGATTTACACCAAATGGAAAATTTAAAGATTAGACACACAGTATTGGATTCTATACTAAAACAGTTTCCCTCCGGCATTATAAGAACAAAACTTTTTTAAAAAGTTGAGCAAAATATAAGCTTTGTGTTTGGTTTATTTTAATGTTCTTAAAAGAAAAAAAACGCACATGACCATTTTTAAAAATGTTATGATTTCTTTTTGAACAATCATGCTCATATAGTGTAAATTGATAAGCTTTAATTATACCCTTTATTTATGGATACAAACATGTTTGAATAGTTGGAAAAAAGAATTTTTATTTATAAAACTATTTTAGACAAATTGTGATAATAATATTTTAGCCTATTACACATCATATATTTGCAATTCTGTTTGCTTAGTTCGTTGTATTTTAGACAAAGAGAAAACTGGCAGCAATGAAGTGATTCATACTCATTCTAAATATCTCTGAATTTTCAACAGCTAGGTTTTAGCAATCGGATAGTCTAATTCTGACTGTGTTAACTGGAATTTGCATGAAAGCTTTAAAAATTCAGAACTGATTGTTAAATCTTTGTCTGTTCTTAATTTAACCGTTAAACACAGAAGATATGGTTAACTTCATGGTTTTATGGGTCAAACACTTAAGGGGATTTAAATGTAATAATACAAACAAATTGTCATATACTCTGGCAAAAAACTATTAACTTGAAATAAAACTAGATATTAAAAAATTGCTGGACTGGCAACATTTCGAAGTGAAAGTCTGCCCCGCCCTCACTCTGTTCTTCTCTGTTTCTCTCAATATAAGATGTCTGTTAGTCCCAAAATGACCCAGTCATCAATTCATGTGGATGTGAAATCTACATCTTTCTTTCTCCCTACCTCTGTATTTAAGTGTTAGTAGTAACACAGAGTGTGTTCAATAACATTCAAGCTGTTGTCTGTGTGTACAGTGGGTTTACAGAAGTTAAAAGTATGAGTAAGACTAGAGTATCTGTGTGTCATACATGCGCTGACTCTATCATCAGTAGTTGATAATACACTAACAGACGTTCATACATCTACCTGTTGTATATTGATTAGTGAAATTAACATACTTGCGTACCTGTGCTCACTGAACAAGAAACAAGATGTGGAATTACTAAAAGGTGGATTTACATGAACAACTTGTGTATTTTTATGATTTTATTTTGGGATTGCGAGAGTATATTTGCTGATTAGTTTGATATTCATATTGATTAATGACATCAGTGTTTCACATGATATGGATTTGGAATTTGCTGAATGGGTGTGGATAAAACTTGGGTAGTTTTGAATATTGTGATTATTGCTCTGTGTTCTAGTATTGAATAATAACACTGTGATATTTTAATTATACCATGTATTTTATCCGATGGCATTTCGTGTTCCAGAAACAGATGTGGTTATTTGCAAGTTTAACTGTAAGGTGTGTTGTGTATATAGTTGATAATAGATAATATAGTATGAAAAGTTGTTCACCTTTTCAAGTGAGAACAGTCAATCTGGTTATTGTGTGTGGATAATATTTACATGAGAATATAGGTAATACAGGGACATATTTAGAAATTGATTGTAAAGGTGTCGAAAAAGCATTGACTCCTGTCTAAGCATATGATTAATTGTCTCTTAGTGTCCCTCTAATGGATAAAAATGGATATTGGGTTATAGTCTTTAGTTTGAGTAATTTGAAATGTCGGTATAATTATATGGTTTTGGTTTTTAGTATACAGTTTCTGTAAGCTGTATACATAAAGCCACGAGACAGTAATAAATGTTCTTCTGACTAATATTGGAAAAAATGTATCACAATGATTGTTTATATTTTTTGATTGATATAAGATGTCCAGTTGATTATATGGTTTGTGTATCATGATATATTCCTGCCTGGAGGGTGATATGATTACTGATAAGAACTATGTCTTGTGACTAATGAACTGAATGTGTGAAATGTTTGTTCAATTTCTAATAAATAGACTTGATTTTGTGAATCAAATGAAAGTTTATGTGTTAAGTATATGGAATTACTTTGAAGGACTGCCGACTCTAATAACAAACTATATCAGTTGTATTGTCATAATTCTTTGAAAGTTGTGCCAAAAAACCCACATTACTGAGGGACTTTGTGGTAAACAAATAAAGATATTGTAATCTCTACGGTACATAAATTGCTGATCTATGTATGAGGCTGAATATGCTCTTTCTAGAATACTTCATTTTATTTTAGTTATACGAAATTACCATAGTATGATTTATTTTGATCATAGAATGTTAATATGTTATGGTGATTGTTGTCATGCATGAAGCAGAGCATGGCTACTATATTGATACCAATTCTTGTTTAAAGAGTTCCCATAGGTGCAAATTTTGTTGTAATGTTGAATAAAGTAAAGATTTTATGGGATGTGAATTCTGGTACTTTGTTATTTAGTAGAGTGGATTGCTTGCAAGATACTTCAAGGCTGATGTGGATACTATTAAAGATACCCCATATGGATTTTGTCTTTTTAAAAGAATAATCCTTCCAATAGGAAATGTCTATAAAATATTCTAATGATTTCTGTTAAATACATCATCACATGTTTATACAGTTAGAACAGTCAGTAATTAACTAGATATGTGGATATTACAGGATTAGTGCCAAATTTACTTTTTATATCCAACAGTTGCCAATATTGAAAAACATGTTTCCATACATCAAATATCTCAATTAAAATTACAGTGAAACCTCTGCAATTTGACAAAATACGGTGCTTATTGTGCTGACTCAGACCAATGCAAAAAGTGGTATCAAGTGTTCTTGTATGAGTAACAATACCGGGCCCCATGCCTGTCATCTACAACAGTAACTATACTACAATGAATTTTAAGTTTTGGGTTTCAGAAGCCAAAGCTATTTGACAGAAACTGTTGATTACTGTTTTAATTGGTTAAGTTTGTTTTATGCAGGTTACCCAGTTTGTTGGGGTTTTACTGTATTCAGACAGACATATTAATTGTTTGGTTTCTATAGGTAGTTTACTTTGATACAGAATCAAGTTATTTTTGATGTTCATACACTATATATTAATTCTGGAATGTGATAATGATGTTATGTAACTATTCGGGTTGGATTAGGTTGTTAATTTGATTGTGTTATGAATTGTTAGGAATTATTTCCTTCCAGATACTTTCAATTATATGCATGTACTCCCTCCCATCAGAGAAATTATTTGATCAACTATATATTTTATGTTTATTACGCATGGTTACTACTGCTTGGTTTCATATGTTTCGATACTTAGGACTGATTTAATTTTGTGCTAACAATCAGCACGCAAGAGTGTATTATTAGGAGTTCATTTTGAAGAAAAGAATTAAAATAAATTGGAAAAGAAGTACTTTACACTTTATTTTTGGGTGATGTTATTGTTGACCCAGAAAAGGTCTCTGGGAATTTTTGTTTCACAATCTTGATCCTTAAAACTTTGAATTCCTTGGTATAAACAATATAAAGTAGAAATCTGGCAGTCTGGTTGTTTTACAGATAGAAAGTTTATCACCTGTTTATAAAATCAAACATGTTTCTACTTTAAACTTCTGTTTTTATTTCCCTGGTCCCCATTCTGGTGAGAGCTTACGATCCATGATTCTTAGTTTGTAACATTCTCTTGTACTGTTTTGATTCCACAGACTTTCTGTGTATTTGAAAGATTTGGTATAGTTCTATAAGCACCTGTCTTTTTGTCTGTAGTGATTTACTTTTCCAGCTGTGAGGCGCAAACCCTTGGTTGGAACTTTGGTTGTGTTAGCTAGCACTGGACATTTTCTTAGACCATACCCATGCTATAGCTAATTCCTCAGGATTATTACCCTCACCAATTGCTTCAAACCTGCTAGTGTAACTAAAAATCATAATAAATAATTTAATGAAGGAGCTGAGGTGTAAAATGTTTGATTCTCTTTATTATCTCAGGGGGATATATTATGGCTTTGTAATTGATGTAATTCTTGAACATCTTGTATTTATTATGAGCTTATCTTTACTTTCATTTTATTATAAAATTAAAAGGGATTGAAGAAGTTGATATGCTGCAATAACTTTAAAAAAGCAGCTCCTTATTTCAAATATTATTTTCTTCCAAGTGTGATCATTTTGTGTTAAAAGGTAATTTTAAATTTCTGTTAATATTTATAATGGAAATAACTATCCAAACAGAAGTTTATGACTACATTTGTGTACTTCGCAAACCTTTAATAATATTTATTTTTCTGCATGATCTGATATTTGATTTCAGTATAAATATTGGCTAAGAAAACAGTTTGCTAAACTTTTTAAGAACATTTTTAAAAGTCTGTATAATTTGATATGATTTAATATGTGGATAAGAGAAAGAAAAGATGGGTGTTTAGGCATATATTATATAATTTTGAAAGCTTTATCATTGTAACGAGAAGTTATCAGTCTTTAAAATCACTGGTTTCAAATTTAAAAACATGTGCTGAAATTACAATATGAATTTTATAATTGTTAGGCTTTATGTCTCACTTTTAATTTTGCTGATGTCATAATTTAAATTTGAATAATATTTTGAGATTTTGTCATAAGTATTCATAGGGGATCCATTTTTAATCTGCTTCCTAAAGTTGATACATAAATTAGAGTTTTAAAAATCCAATAAAGTATGACTATATAGCTGTAAAGTATTAGCGTTGCAGACAGACCTGAATATAATAGAAAGTAGTGAGCCATGATCTAGTCTCAGTTCATCATGTTACTACATCTATTTATTTGTTCACATTATTTGTCATAATGCATGATATGGAAGATGAGTCCTTTGTTTGAATGATCAAAGCTAAGTTTTTGTCATCTTAAATTTCTCAGCATGTTTTGTTTTGGCTGTTAGATGGATTAGGTCGTTGTTTTTGTTCGGTCTCAGAACAGTTTGATGTCATGCTTGCAGGAATTCTCTAGCCATCTGCCATCCTATGGGTTGATGTATTCAATATGTCGAATCATGCATGTAGGAATGTAATGTTAATCTGGAAAAGGCTAACTTCTTCCTTTAATTGTATGGAGATACCATAAAAGATGTATATTGGCCATATTTATTATATGTCCATATATGGTTATTAATCATTTTCAATGTTTAAAAACACATAATAAAATGTTCTGGAAGGAATTGGCTTGTGAACTTGCTTGAGTTTAATGTCTGGTTCCACAATGGTGATATCACAGAGTCAGCATCCCTTACCTCTTGTACTATACCAGTCACATTCTATAATCAATGAACAATATTCTATGAAATCTTTATGAGAATTAGTTTAGAATTGCGTCGGTATTTTATTTATTTCTACAGATCCATACAATAAATGAATAGCTTACCTTGAAATTGTTGGGGGGGGGGGGGGCTTAGCATGTGCATACTGTATCATAAGGTCTGTTATTGAGGTAACTGGTGTAGTAAATTTTGATCATTAATATCATGCACAGTTCAACAGATGTACATTATGTTAACTCTGAATCAATAAATATTAAATACCTGAAGGCAGACTAACAAGACAACATGACATTAGATATGTAACATGATACATAACTATTAAATATTTTACATCAATTGATTCAACTTATAACAAAATATATCCTGTTTCTACAATTGTTAGGTATTGCAATGGGCATACAATTTGTTCCATGTTATGTAACGGAAGATGATTATTTGATATTTTGGCAAGATAGATTGTTTTAATTTGAGATTTTGTGGTATAAGTATAAGTAACAATAAGCTTGTGTTGCTGTTCCAACTCTCCAACAGCTGTTGCGTGTTGCTATGAGCGTTACCTTATTATGCTCACCTTATTATGCAATGTAGAGTTTGAACAAATCTTTTTTGTAGTTTGAACTTGAATTCGTCCGTTGAATATTTAGTTAATGTTATCCACGGACTGATCTGATGTCAAATGTCGGCTTCAGTTCTGAGTGTTGATGGATCACTTGCAAAATATTTAAATATCTGTTAGAATGTCTGAATCATTGCTTGACTCGTTTGAAAACAGCACATAATTACAGCAAAAATAATTAGATTAACTTAACCAGGTTAAAAAGCAGAGTAAAAATGAAAATATTGATCAGGAGCTTTATTGTTTTGAATATCAATAGCATGAGTTGGGTGGTGTCCAAGTTTCAACCCAGCTCAACGAATTTGATATGGAAAATATTTTGTCATTAGAGTATGGTAGCCTTGTTGAAAAGGCTAGAGGATTTTTTACACATGAACTGAAATGTCAAAATATAATTTGGTGTCATAGTATAGTGTAAAGATTTTGTCCAAATTAGTATGGTACCATTTCTGGTTTTGGCAGTCTTGATTGATTAATATATGTGTTGAAAATCGGTATGGAATTTTTTAACATGTCGTTGAATTATTCAGATGTCAAAATATTCTAGTTATAATAGATTAGATGGACTATATAACTTTCTAGTACTTTCTACTTAGGTTCAATTCTAATTTGATATGCATACAGTGTGATCTCACATTAAGATGTTTTGCTGGAATAAGTGTTATAAGGTTGCAAGGCATGGATGTTATAGTATAAAATAGAAGACTTGCTATATTTTATTTTTTTAGATATATGGTGATATTTAGTTTGTCTTGTGGGGATTATCATATGTTTGATATAACCTAAGCATACCATGACAATATGGACTAATAGCTAAATGAAACAATTATTTAAGAATACAAAGCTTCAAGGTAGATATTGTTGAACTTAATGAACTTTGGTTTTCAAAGTGTGTTTATTGAGCATAATTTCACTAATATTTTTTGTATAATAA
Organism: Patella caerulea; assembly: GCA_036850965.1. Lineage (NCBI taxonomy): Eukaryota > Metazoa > Mollusca > Gastropoda > Patellidae > Patella > Patella caerulea. Next base: position 62,191,681 of record JAZGQO010000010.1, on the reverse strand, counting down.
GTAGAGAGGTAGATCAGCAGTATCCCACCATGTTTATGTGTAAGCAGAGAGGTAGATCAACTGTACATTGTAAGTAGTGAGATTATAGTTGTAGATTATTTAATTATTTCTGACACAAGGGTAAAAACACATGTATGACTGTTAATAATTCACACATGTTGAAGCTTATTGTCAGTTAAATTCTTTATTTGCTACATTTGAAATTGATTCAAAGAATATGTTGATCGGAATATATTGTGTAACTTGGTGCTTTATGAAACTAATAAATATAGCCGATTTTTAAACCAGCTTAACTTAAATGTCTGAAATGCCTATTAGCATGGGCAATCTATGAAACAACAATAAACCAGTAGAGTTTATAAACATTTCTATGATATAAGAATTAAATGTTGTATACTGTTGACAATAGTGTGGTTTATATAAAGATTGTATGGTATGGTAAAATGGTGGCAGCTGGTCTTCTCTTGTTTATTATACCATCTATATATATCTCTGGCATTTTAAATTGTAACTTTTCAAAACAAAGTAAAAGTAAAGGGCGGTATTTAAAACAACAAAAAATGAGATATTTGAGAGATAGCATTTACAAAGAAGTTGTAACAATTGGAAAAGGTACCTTGACTTTAAACAAGAGACAAAAAACATTCAAATCCTCTTTTTAAGTTCAATTCCTCTTTAGCGCAGAAATTGTATCGTAGACTTTCTGTCTGTTAATGAAACAATATCTGGCTCTATGTTACTAATGTTCAAAAATGTAGAATGTAAATTTCAGTTTATAAAAAAAGTAGTTAAAGTAGCTAAGTCTCTAACTCAATATTATCCAAAATCAAAATTGATGATGTGGACTTACCAGGAAAAGATGGGCTTCTGATATCCAATACTCAAGACAAAATAAACATTTTACCTCTGGTACGCGAATGGTGTACCATAATGCGTTTCAGCCCCAGTTCTAGCAAGAGACTCCAGGAACGAGGCTAGAAACATTGCACCAAATCTAGTGGCGCATGTAGACTGAAATAACTAGACTCTAGAAATTTGTATTTGATTGACTGCTGGATTATTTCGCTGAATATAACTGATTTAAAATTAGAGTATAAACAGAAACCATTGGATGTAAATCAGTTTATTAGAGTATTTTAGAGTTGTATGTGTTGGGACCCACTTGTGTCAATTCCTCGCTCCCAAATGTTAACGATTTAACTCCTTTAAATCATGTTCATTACATTCATTTATAATCCATATTAAGTTTATTCTACTTATTCATTTATTTTTATTGTAGTTACCTCAGTGGGTATGGCATACACTCACTCACTAGGAGATCCCAGAGTCTGTCGAAAATGTTCCTCAAGATTTTTTTATGGCTTCCACTTGCAAGTTTCTGTGCATCCTGTGCACACATTATCATGCACATAAAAGAAGTTGGCAGTTTGAATTGAAATGCCAGTTTTTGGTCAAAATTATTTTCATTGTTTACTGGATGACATATATCTATTAAGCCATTTGGTGTAGAAAAGTAGACCATTAAACCCCATTTCATAGAAATTTTAGTTGTCTGGTTCAAGCAATTGAGTTTGATATTTGTATTGTAAGGAATGTCTGGAAGGAATTTCTTTCATTTGGCAAAAATTAGAATTTATGCATTTGTAACTTGCATCAAGTCTATTGGGGAATTATAAAATATCCAGATGTTTTATTCTGGAATTTAAACAAATGTTGAAACATATACTGTTAAGTCACATGTTCACGTGTTAACAATTATATCAGTGATCTGACAAAACTTGTATAAAAATATTACAATTTATTGTCTTTGTTCGGTTGAAATAGAGTAGAAATTCATTTAAGACAATGATGTTTACGAGAATTGAGTCAAGTAATTGCATACTTTATCTTGCGTGTAAACTCTGTCTAGAAAGCCCTAAATTGAAGTTTAATGAATGATAGGTTCAAGTGCAGACTGACATCAGATGTAAAGTCTGATTCCGATGTATGGCTTATAGGTAGTGCTTACTGTTTTAAGTTCTCCTGATACCATTTGACTCTGAACTTAACGGTTTGATAATTAAAGGGTTATTTTTCTGTTTTGTTGTTTCACATAATTTTATACGATTTGTTCTATGTTCTGTTAAGCAGGTAGGCAGTTCTGGCTATGTTACATGTATATCTTTATGTTATCTTTGTCTAAAATCACTTTATTGATTTTAAATCATACTTCTAAAATGAATATAAATTTTGGTATATGTTGTATTATACTTTAAAAACTAATTTCTTATCATGGGGTCTGCATGCTGGAGATATCCCACTCTTTTTAAGACAAACATGGATTTTCATTCATGTGATTAGAAATTGTCGTAGGTGCATGTGTTTTTACATTCAATTTGCATTTTTTGTGTAAAGAGATGTATCAACTTGTTCAATATGTGCTCAGGATTAACTTTACATCATTCGTTCATGGTACTTACATTTTATAGACTGATAACACATTGAAAGAACAATTTTTGGTAAAATCACTCCTGGAGTTATCAGAACTTTTTCCATGTGTACAACATTTTAAAAAAATGAAGACCTAATTTTGATAAAAAAAAAAACAACGTAGGATGGTAATGTATTTCCCAAACATTCTGTAAGATAAAAATTTTGTACAGACTTGTATAACTTGATTTGACATATTTTTATCTTAGATAAAATAAAAAAAGAATTTGCACGGTTGATGCATTTTACAACAATTCATTGATAAAAATCATTTCACATTTTTCTCCTGCTGTTCAAAGACAAAAAACATCTTTTTATATTTTTTCTATTAGGCAAGTGAACTAAATGAAAATAGAGATTCAATGACCTCTGAACTTTAAGACAAGTTTTTGTGTTAAAGGGTTTTCCCCGATGTAGTGTTAAAGTTTTATATATGCAATTGATACGTTCAGAGAGATGAGTGACATTAAGTGAAAGATATTTGATGACATGATGAGAATGTAACTATAGGAAATGTTGAACCATTTTGGTAGAAAAGACCAGATGTCGGGTACATTTTTAAGCCCAAAAGGTATCCGGTAAATTGGAGATATCAGACATTTAAGACTGAACTTTTGACAAAGTTGGGTCTAAGCAGAATAATGCTCAGTATGTTTGTATAATTGAATAGTCTTGGGTGTAATGGAATACTCTGTATACTTGGATTGTTTACTTTGATAGCCAATTGCAGGAACAGATTTGCATGGCAGAAATAATTAGTTTGGATACTTTAAAACTTTTAACCATGACTTTTCGATTTTAATGTTGGCAATTCATGCATTTATTGTTCTTTAGGGTGCTCAACTTTCTATTGGATCTGCAATGTTGTTGTTCTGAGTGATGTTGTGCTGTTGATTTGTCACTTTTAAAAGGTTAAATTTGGATGCAATATTTGTGTAAGACATCAGCCAGTAACTTTTGGATTAATTCATTAATGACTATTTGGTGCAATTGGAATAGTCCATGGTTAAAGAAGAAGCGAAATGAAAGGTGTTTAAATTATTAACCTTTTTATGATGATTTTTAAAGCAAAAAGAAAATCCATAGGAGATGCTTTGATCTTGATCAAATTTTCAACATAAAAGACTATTGATCTTTTAATGTGATATTCGACAATTCATATTTGAATTCAAATTGGGATTTGACTTTGTGCCCAGACAGGAATATAAATACTCATTTTCAGACAAAATTGATAAATGTTTGCATGCTTTTTTTACATAAAGAGAGTAACACTTCTTTGGATATACAGTAGTTTCTTTAGAAGTTTGAAATTTTTTATTGATGCTAAAAAAGAATTATCAGGGTGATTATTTGGAGAAAAATAACTTTGGGTTGAAAAGCCAAATTAACCAAATGATGTTTTGCCAGAAAACTTTTGAAGTTGATGTCTTTCTTAGTTAGTTTTCCAAACTTGTGTCTGAATAGGTCACTGCTTTATATATGTATTATAGACTTATTTCTTGTTTAATTTTCTCTACCAGATTTTTATAAAGACACAAACGAAATAGGACAAAATGATGATATTATAGTAATGATTTTCAAATAATATTTCATTTCATTGATTTTGGGGAATATAAAAATTGGTTCTGAATATAAGAAAGTGTGGTTAGCATTTATCACATTTGTAGTGGGACTGTGGTAGGAGAGTGATCAGGGCTGAGGCTAGGAAGATGACCCTACTCAAGTACAAACTTAGGATAAAAAAAACACCACTTTACTGCTTTCACACATTCTACCTCTTCCAGCAAAATGACAGGAATATTCTTTTAACAACACATTAAATCCCATTTCATTGTCTGGTTTAGAACAAGAACTCTGTATTTCTAGGTTATAAAACTTCATCAGTGTTTTAGTGGTCTATTTATAGATTTAATGTTTTGGAAGTATAATAAAATCATAACTAGTTACTTGTTTGGTGGGGTGAATTATTACATGATTTTCATAAAGTCTGTTCATCGATTCAATGTAAAGTTTATTAAAAAAGAGTTATAAAAAATCTTGTCTATATCGTAAAAGATGTTATAATATTGATCAGGTCTACATCTGGTACATAATACCGTATTCAAGGTAAAAACCACATAGGCATTTAAAGGAAATGTCCAAACTGAGAGACATTAATTATAACCAAATATTGCAAGGTAGTATGAATAAACATCAAACACTTTAAAAAATAAGCTGTGCAACTCAGTAGTACCAGTATGAATAAACCTGAAACCAGCATTTTCCATTTTTTCGGAAGCATGAATGTACACTAACTAGATTTAAAAAGTGGGCAAGCACACCCTGCAGTTCCAAGAAAAGCTTTTTGAAACTGGGTATTTATTAGGTCAGATATGGTAGTGTAGAAAGATGAATTATAAAATGTCTGTTAGAAGATTAAACATTGAATATTGATCAAGTCTATATTTCCTTGTTAATATCACATTGATTAGTCTTAATAACAGATGCATCATCTCCTGCTGGCTCCACATTTACGCTTACAGTTATGTTTTTGTTGGTCCTTCTATTGTCCATTTATATATATTGGACATGAAAACTGATATTGTGATAACATTTTTTTTTTTTTTTTGAAGGTTATTGATTTTGGTAAGATTGCCAAGTTTGTAATGACACTGTATTCAATATAATGTGTTTATGGGGCACACGAAAATGTTGCTGTGGGGTTTTGTCAGATAATAAAATATGAAATAAAGTATAGTTTGTGGTATAAAATGTCAATTAGGAATGTATGTATTACTTAATAAAGAAGTTTTAGTGTTGCTGACTATTTTATACTATATGTTGTGAAGTGTGGCACTGCAATCAAAGAAATTGGAAGCCTGAACAATTTTTTCAGTATCCTGAAAGAAATTTGTGTACAATAATTTAAAATGATTTGTAGATTATTTGAACAAAGTTGTGAATATTACGAACTAAGGCTGTGTTTAAATGAAGTTTTTCATAATTGTAGTTGAGAAATTGAGGGTCGAATTGGTTCAAATTTGTGAATGGTAGTTGAAATAAAGTTGTGTATATTTGAAAACAATGGAATGATTATTTTAAAGGAGTTGTGAATAGTAGATAATAAGTATTTAATTTAAAGAAAGTTTTTTTATAATTAAATTGAAAGTTTTAGAATCAAATGCAAGTATTGGTAAATAGTTATTGTAAATATGATTAAGTTATTCATGAAAATTTACAAATGGAAAAGTTATTTGGAATGTTTGATTATTTTCAAATTATCATATTTTTGTTCAATAAAAGATGGGTCATTTAAATGTTATTAAATTTTTTCATTTAGGAATGGGTGTGTGCATTCAAAGACCAGCATAGAAACTTTGTACATATCAATTAAATTAATGAACAGACTACCAAATTATAGACTCTAAAAAACCTCTTTGAAATGGAACTCTTGTGCTATTAGCCTTAAATACAAGGAAGAGTTAAGTATATTTACCAAAAAAAGATTCATTAATGATAAAAACGACTAGTTCCTAAAAATGGAACTAGTATTTACCCAGTACTCGGTACTGACATGAAATTTAAAGCTCAATTGATCAGTATTGATTGACGTTTTAAAACTTGACATCGTGCTTGTCTACTGAAGTTAGTTGGTTGTTTCTCATCTCTTGTGGTTATCAATACCGAGAAGCTGTGTATATATAGATATATACTCAATTCCTACTTACACTCATTTATATTGAATAAACTACATATGTACTACCAAAAGAACAGTGAGGATTGACTGACAGACTGGACTAGACACAAACCTTATGTTGTTTCTAAATGTGTACGAGATTCTAATCGTTGTGTTCAGCTTCTATTCAGTTCTACATGTTCTTTATTGATGGAAAATTGGAATACTGTACATAAAAACTTCAATACAGAGGAAAAGATATCAAGTGTGTAAACATTGTGACTGAGAGATGATACAGAGGAAACTTTGGATTATATTTTTAGAGAAGAAAGTGTGATTTTTTTTTTAAGTTTGAAAAAAAAAAGTTAATTTACACTAAATCCAGAGTTTTTTGACTGATAAAAAGTTTCATTACATTTGTAAAAGAAACAGAAACAAACTGTAGACTATGTTTACAAAGTTGAAGAAAAAAGATCTTGTAAATTTAGATTGCAGAACCTTATTGACCTGCAGAAAAGAGAAACAATGAAACTTTAGATTGTCTGATGTGAAGAAACTTGATTTGACGAGTGGATTATTTATTTATTTATTTATTTATTTATTTATCTATTTATACTGCCTGTATATGAATTGTGGGTTATTTTTATGAACCAAATTAAATTTTTGAATTGACAACATCAATGCAAACTTAAACTTTCAGAAAGTGTTTATATATTTAACTTTACCAAGATATTTTTTGGGAAAGAAGATAACATTGACATTATAGATTTTAACAATTCGTATCATTGAGCTGTTATGTTTATTTGAATATTGTAAAGGGATAGTTATAGCTGTTTAAACCTGTGTTATCTATACTACACGCCACTTAACTATTACGGTATACTCATTGTGTCTGGGTGTGCAGTTAAGCCATCGGCTGTGATTTCAAAGGTGTTTATTCTGTAAAAATGGCTTTAAACACATTTGTTATGAGACTGAGCTGGATGTCTAGTACAATGAGAAGAAAACACCATGTGCGTTTAATTCTGGGATTTTATTTACTGTCTGAGGAATAAATACTGTGATAAAAACAATTAAACCGTATCGATCATCAATTGATTAATTGATCAAAACCTTGGACTTTGTGTTTAAAATGGTTCTTCTTCAAACCTCAACCATGAGACAAAAAGTTGAAATCGGTGAAGCCAAGGAGGAGCCTGCCTTACCCCCTCCACCACTTCCTGGATATGTGGAAGCTGGACAGGGAAAATGTGAAAATTGTACAAAAGGAAAATGTCAGACGCTGTTTTATCATCTACCAGGCAGGTGTTTTCTTTTTTATATTAAATTCTATCTTCACTTTTTAAAAATTTATTAAATTGCCAAAGGCAAGTACTGATTTATCTTTTAAACAATCAAAAAGAGCATTAATTGTATAACACAACTCAAATTAAACATCATACAAAGAAAAATTCATTAAATTTGTATGAAGCATTTACATTATCTGCATTAGCATTTTATTACACATACAAAAGCACTTATTTGATCTATTGATACCATAGTTTTAAAAGCTTCAGCATGCCAGAAGTTAAGAACAAAGATTGAGACAATACATAATCAAAGCTAATTGTAGTAAAAAATAGATCTGTTTTAACTTTAGTTATGGAAATTTGAAATTTATATTCTGTGGATTTCATACCGCCATCCTTATATGTGTCTCAGGAAATAATATTTCTGCACACATTTTTTTTAAAAAGGTATTAAATATATAATCAATTTATTGGTGAATGGTACATTATGCAAAATTATATCTTTTAAATCTTTTTGTTGATTTCAACTAACAGACTTCAACCTTCACTGATTTTATCATTTATATTTATTCACTGGATTTTTACTAACTTTGAAAAGCTTAATCAAGTGATAACTAATTTATTGGTAAATCTTATGTATTAATCAACATTTATGAAACACCTTATAATACTAGATTAAAAGGACATTTTCTGGTACCCATTAAGGGGTGGTTGGATGGCTGAATGGTTAGCGACCGTGCGCGCTGTATCATACGGCCTGCCATTGATTCATTTGGCGTGGTTTCGAATCCCTGTTGTACATGGCAAGGAGTAGGGTTGTCAGTCCAGCCTCATAGGTTTTGTACAGGGTACTCCAGTTTCCTCCCACCGCTAAAGACCCCTACACGCAACCGAATAATTGAAATAAAATTAAACCTTATGTTAGTCCCGAAATGACCTAGATTGTGTTGAGTGGACTTTAAACCCTATTTCTCTCTCTGTCTGGTACCCATTAAGACATCTATAGCTAACCCAGTGCTTACACCTTTAAAAAAATCAGAAATATTAATCTTTCAGGTATCAGTTATGTGGTCATAATCTATTATGATATGTTCCAATCATTGGGAGGCATTACAAGAATACTTTATTTTTGCTTGAAAACGACTGGTGAAATCTTGTTATAACATTGCGTGTAATAAATGTAGGGATTGCATCCATACTAAGTATTATAATCTATTAATTATGTTAAATTATCAAAATTCCCCAAACTTGCAGACAACAATATTGCATTGCTTCGATGAATCAACTGCATGTATTTGCATCAAGATCTCATTTAGGATCCTAATCTGTTTATGTGGATATCAATGCACGTGCTATAATCAGGCGCCAGTGCCTTCCATACAACCCGCTGTTTAATGTAATTATCACAGTAGATAACATATCATGATGAAAACACTTAATATGCTATGACCTTTGACATCTGTACCTATTAATTACGGATACATTCTATAAATCTATCCAGTATTTGTAAACTTATAAACGTTTGAGTTTTAAAGTGATTGTGCATTAAAATAACAAGAATTATTTGGAGCTATTTAGAACTGCAAGTATATATAGGAATATAGATAGTTCTATCTTGATACACACAAATCTTAAATGCACAAAGTTTACAAATCTCAATTACATAATGGTCAGACTGATTGGAAAATCAGAATAGCCTCTGGAACAGGTTTTTTGATTGGTATTCCATGATCAGTTCTTTCAATTTGGACAGTTCGCTAAGATGTTACAACATAATGTGCTTCTCAGACCCAATATACTGTTAGGATATACTTATAGGAAGCACCTGTAGACCTTTCTCTTCCTAGATTTTCCTAATTCTGCACGGTAGCTTGAATTCACAGAATTCATCCACTGGGACTATGTATTTCCTCTGATTTTTCAAAGCATGTGTAAGATTTAAATCAAATATTTTACTCTACAGCTTTACTGACTTTTACATAAGCTTTGTGGTATGGACAATTGCAAGCTCAATATACGAACATTTAAACCTGAAAACCAAATTTTAATAAATGAAGTTCTACTTTAAGAAACACCTGAGAGAGCTACTAACGGTGACAGGCAATTTTATATAATAACTAAATGACTGATCAAAGTAGTTAAATAGGATTACCCATTTATTTTATTCCATAACATAATAATAGAGATCGTGTTCATTTAATAATATCCTTGAACAGAAAATGATCAACGTAGATTGCGTGTTGACCGTATGTTTTGACATCTTGACAAGGTATAATAATAGGGATAGGAGATGTGTTGAGATGATAAAACAGGAATCAATGTCCAATGATTATTGCCTATTTATTGCGATTACGATAATAATAGGGTTTTACTGAAGTTCGTTTAATATTAGATGATTGTATTATTACCGCTCAATTTGACATCCGATACTGGTATTTTTAACAATCGCTATTATCTGTCCTTTTTTAGTTTAGGTGACCTTTAATTAAGGAATGATTTTATTATAGGACTATTTTATTAGACAATGTTGGCCTTTAACATTGAATGACTCTAAATTTCTTTGATTTAGGTCAAAAAAAATTTTGAATTGGGATGTTCTGATAATGATTTCGATATAGATCAAACTATTTAACCTTTCAAAGGATTGAGGTGAAGATGGTTAATGTAAGTCTGATATTACTGAAATATTGTGTTCAAGAGATTTAAACACAATTCCTTTCCTTTTGTTTGAAAAAAATGTATTCTTCTGCCCATAAGTTTCTTCCCACGACTCACTGTATTTCTTTATTTGGGTTGACCGCTTCTTTCTGCTTTCAGTGTACAACTACATTATATAGCTTAATCAATGAATAACAAAAATACTAATGTTATCAAAATATTTCTGAATACAATCAATGGAGGACTTTGTCCAAGCATTTTAAGACTATGTGTTGATAATCCCAGTAAATCTCTCTGGACCTAAACGGCTGTCCTTCTTGTTTGTGTGATGAATGACACAGCATAGGCTTTTCAACAGACTAAAACTTTTGTTATCCAGGGGAATCCATAGGGACACACAGTACACTTCAACTCAACATATTCGCTAGGCTTTCTCATCAAGACACTCAAAAACACATCTGTTCAAATCAGAAGCTAGTTTTAGGGTTAAAGTAGTCTGATACCATATTGAACTGCATTTGCATATTAGCAGATTACTATGAAATTCTACAAATTATGAATTAAGTCACTAAATCACTTAGATTAACAGGGATTGGATGTAACAGGTTCTTTGGAAATTTTAATTCTCTGAAGAGTAATTGTAAAAGCAAAATAATTTCATACAAGTATTTGTAAAAATCAAAATCATTAGATATATGAGCGCAGTACTTATGTTGTCGAGTCATAAAATCTTTTTAAATGAAATTCTGGACAAAATTTATGAAATGAAATGAGATTTAACTTCCTACATTTCTACTTGATGAAAAAAGCTACATGTGCCCTCAATATAGTAATTCTAGGGTAAAGTTTCAAGTGTTTAGTTACTTCATTGATTGCTGGACCTTAATCTTTGATGTTGGGGTATAAATCTTGTTGAGATCAGTTGACCAGTGGTTCGATGACCATGTTGACGTATAAATGACAAACATCATGTGACTGTCGTTTGTTTCAATTAATCCTTTTGATCAATATTGGGGACTATTATAGAATCTAATATTGATACTTTACAGATCTCTCTTTTGATATCTGTGTTTGGTTTTGGAATTGATATTTCATGAGAATTGTCACTCACAGAATAGATTTGTTCAGACATTCTGTATTGTTCAACAGGGTCATAATCTCCTCCGGCAGCATTCTTGATTGACAGTAGTTCTCTTACTAGGATTTTCAAAGAAAGTTTTATTTTAAAATGTATTATTGAAGAGCTAAATTTGCCATTTGTAGGTCTTTGTATAGGCATTAAATATTAATTAGACATTTATTAACATAGTCAACTCTTGATGCCATTGGATGCTCAAGATTAGAAGGGTTTGACCATTTAATGATTTAATTTAATTTTGAAATGGTGAAGCTAGGTTGCGACTTGATTATACCAGTACCTTTGTTAAGATAAACAATCTGTGCACACATCTTGTCAGAACTACAGTTATAACCTGGCTGAGAATAAAGTAATTTGAATGAAATTTTCAATATATACTTCATTTGGAATTATCTATTTTTGAAATAGTATAGCATCAAGAACTTTCAAGAGCTGATCCTATCGGCTTAAAGCATTCACACATATATCCATCCCAGGCAAATACTGAGGTGTACAATATATGACTTAAATTAATACAATTCAAAACATGGTTAAATAATATTCAACTAACGAATTTTGCTTTGGTATATAGATTGTCTTTTAAATAAAAATAGTATGACTCTAGGTATTGAAATATGGACATGTGTCTGCACGTTGCTTAGTCTCTTATCCTTACTCAATTTTATTATTGTAAGTAGTGATATCATAATCAAATGTTATATTGCCCTTTCATTTCAGAAATTCAAAGTAAGAACCAAGGAAATTAATAGATTTAAAAAAAAAATCCAATTAGTATCCATCTGATTATGACAATTCTACCTATATTCTGTGTTTAATCTGTTTTGTTATCAGACTGTTAACTTATTGTATAAATTTACATGCACAGATGTTCTGTTAAAGATAAAGATGACCCGGTAACAACATGCCTGATTTAGTCTAGAGCATCTTAATCAGCCTCACTGTTCTACATCTTTCATCTAGAGATAAGAATAAGAGATATACACAATACTTATAAATATCTACCAGTACATGAAATCCAAATGCATAACAGAATTGATTACAGGGATGTGTGTGTAAGTAGTCGAGGTGGTACAGTTATCCCTTCTGAATTGGTTTTACATACCAGGTTGTAAAACAATGTAAAATTCTGGTCTTTTCCAAACATTGGTATCGTACTTGACTTTTCTAAAATAAATCTGCTTATTGTGAATACCACGTGCCTTTTGGAGTCGAACATGCAATATTGTGGAATGCAGGAAAACAAATAAGCAATCGCAATGATTGACATGGTTATTAACACCATTATTTCCACAGGCTTATTCATTTAGATAGATAAATATAAATTGAATACTAGGTAGACATATAATAACACATCGATTGGGTGCCTGTCATTACAAATTATACATACACTCTTTGACTTGACATATAGTTATAAACATATTTTAAAATATTATTGAATAAAAGAAAACATTCGATTTAATAGGAATTAAACTACATTGGAATTGATAGGAAATTAAACTACATCAATATTGAAAAAAAAAAGCTTTGTTTATTGGAATCTTATTCCGAAGGTTCCTTCTTAATTCATGTTTGATGGTGCACTGCTTGTTGTCATAGATCTCTGACTCTGAATAGGATGACAGCAATACATTCTTGTGTGCCGTGCCACAAAAGAGACTGATCCATTTTGTCTGCCTACATGAATTTCCTTCCTGGTTGTGTGAACGCAAACATCAATCCAAACCTTTGTTTTTTATTCAAATCAGTCTAAGATTTAGTGGATTCCTGCATATTGGTGTCCAAAGGAATGTGGTGATTTTTTAGGCTTGGGTGGTGATCTGATAAGCACTGATTTACAGACACTAATCAATTTTAAACTTTTCAGAAATAGGAACTGGTATGTGCCAGTCAATTAATTCTTAGTGTAATTCATACAGACAGATTTATCAAAAAGCAATTTATAAACACTGACAGATTTTATCAAGGACTTGAATTAAATCATTCTGTAGTAAAGCTTATAAATGTAAATTTTGGTCTTTTGGGCAGTGTTAATGGTAAAAAATTACTATGTTCAGACTTCAAAATTACTATAGAACGATTGAAGTCCTTTCTAAATTTCAGAATCACATGTATATATCCATTACTTAATCTCTTAAAAGTCTAGCTGAAAGTGGAAGATGATGTTCTTTTTTTTCATTCACCAGACTAATGTTTAATTTCTAAATATGCTTGAATATTTGAAGTAACATTTGAAATACGTCCTATCTCATTATTTATAATGAAATCGGGTTTATTTTTAATATACCTGCACCGATTGGACTGATGAAGACCCGCTCATTTATAGCTCTCTGTTAGAAAAATCCCATCCTTTTATATGCATATATAGAACACTGACTTAAAGAAGAGAACAATTATAATCAGTTGTTAGTCTCATGATTACCCTAATGTTTTTGGTGAAACTTTATTTTCATTACATATATCAGTGCAGAAAAACAAAGCATGAAACAGTCTATTTTTGAAGCGTTTGATTTTTTGGCTGAAGAGCAATAATACATTAACAATGGCGATAGCATGCCTTGAGCCTTTAAAGATTCCCCTATGATCGATTAATTCTATGGTAATGTTGTACAGATACACCACAAGCCAGACCCCGTTCATTGATAATGAAATGTTTTTATTGTAATGAAATAGAGACCGGGAATAATGAAATGGTATGGTAAAGAGGTTGCATGAGAATCAAAGAATTGTATTGTGATCACATTACAGATACATTGTCAATCATTTAATCATTAAGGGTATGGCATCGGTATTGTGATCAGAAGTCGGGAACTTCTGGTCATGGGTATTTTGCGATAGAAAATTATTGTGCTCTGAACAATAGCGTGGATAACACATCATCAGTTATCAATATTATCAGGACGCCTGGAACTCAGAGCCATTACATCCTTTTTAGAAAATTACTTTATTGTATGACTTTTTTTTATATTATCCCCTTTCAGAAAGAAGCTTCATATGTAGAAATAATATTTTTTTAAATTAAATTGATTGAAGGGATTACCTTACTGTCATCTATCAAGGTCTTTACTGTCCAGACTGTTGACAAATTAAATTTTAGTTAGGTTTCGGAATTCAAACATCAAGTCTGTTCATGACATTGAAGGCAGGTGGGCATTCAAGGATTAGGAGACATTGTACACGAACCATTGTTTAAATATCTATTACTCTGTTCGGTGCAATTAGAATATGTGGAGTAGACAGCACCCCTACATGTACATATGTGTATGAGGACAATTGGGAAAATTTGGATTGACTGTCAATAGCACTGATCCTGTTCAGCTTAGAATTTTAACTCAAGGTCATGGTAACTTCAAACATTGCCTGTTGCAATTGCAAATAGCTAAAGCTAAATAAAACTCCCCATTTTTCTGACAAACTATTGGCTTATTTCAGTGATAAAGACTCTTGAATCAAGCGTATAAGTTTCTACATGTAATCAGGTTGAGTGCTATATTTTATGTCGTCATGTCTATGTAATTGTTAAGAGAAATTTGATGAAATTGAAATATAAAACTTTTGCATTGACAAACTGATACAATCTGATGATATTAACATGATAATAGATAAGCTCAACATCTAACAAAATTGATATTTTTCATCATAGATAGCTAATGATGTCAGGTCTGCCATATTCTTCATTATTCATAACTCAAGTGGACATAGATACTTCCATTGATTAAAAAAGGCCTTTGAGATACAACAAGGTTTCATATCAAAGCTGGCTATGAGTTATGATTTTAGATACTGCTCATAAATACACTATCCATGATTAAGAATATTTTTGGTTTGTGAGTTTGGCTTCAAGCTTACCATCAATGATTTACACAGGGCATGAACAATTCAGGGGAAATAACTCCATTTTAAAACCCCCAACTTCATTTCTCCACATCAATACATAGATTGTTGAATGAATGTATCTTCTCTTTTTGAAAATAATTTATTGCATGTAAAACCCAATTCAGTTTAGTTCACATCAAAATTTTGAAATGAAAATGGGTGCTGGTCTTGGCTAATTTAATAATAAAATATTTTTAAACCCGAAATTTATCAGTAACACAAGAGATTATATCGTATGTATTTGAATGTATCTTCACAATAAGAATATAGTTTATTACAAACAAAACATAAATTTTGCAAGTTCAATTCAACATTTAAAATGAAAATAGTTTCTGTTTTCGTCAAAATAATAAACATATTTTGAAATATTATATTTGAATTAATTATAGAAGATGTACTGTGACCCCAAAAAATGATTGTACATTGTGGTTCCAAAAAGTGGTCCACAGGAAAAGCAACCAAATGTAATTCTAAACTTATGTCTGGAAACATGATAGAGGCCAACAGAACTGTGTCTGGCAACAGAACTGTGTCTGGCAAAATCAAAATTTGTCTCCAAATTTACTATTGATAGGTGTGATCTATTTTGAGATCGATTCTTAAATAGCAACCCATTGAAACTTGTGAAAATTATTGTTGAAATATTTCGTATTTGACATGACTTTTAATATTACCCCAGTACATGCTTAGTTTATGACTACAAACAAAGGACTTTGCCACTCCATTTATGACCCTCAATAGATTATAAAAGACACTATTATAATGGATGTTCCATTTAACAAACACTTGTCAGCTTGTCGAATGATGCTATTGTGTCAACATTAACACCATCTTGATTAGGTGTTAAATTTAATGGTTTATCAATTAGTAGTTTATTTACTCCTTTATTAACTGAGTCTTTTTATTGATCCCATGAGTGACTACAGTTTCTGGCCTGATTATCTTCTGAGGGCAGTTGGTCAGTAGGGTCAGTCTGGCAACTGATAGATCAGAGGTTACTAGGGAATTCAGAGGCAGCTTGATAAGTTTAAGTGTGTGAAGTGGAAATTTTCCTTTTAGATACTGTTGATGTTAAAAGTTACTAGGGACATGTGTGTGAAATAGCTTTATTTAACATCAGAGGTTACAAGCAGGGAGTTAGGGGCAAATGTTTCGTGGAATTCTGAGTGTGTGGTTGTATTGATTATTAGTTCTAATTATGGTCATGGATGCTAATATATTTGGTGAGTTTAAACACTTATGTTAACAGTTTTTTTTTTTTTAAAATAAAATTCTCATATAGTAAAAAGACCCAAGATTCCAACAAATCATAGTCTTTCCAAAAAACATGGTCCAAAAATTGATATGAATTGAAATGAATTAATGCTAATGTTGCCATCTATTTTATTCTGAGATTTGGGGGTTGGGTAGCTGATTAAGTTAATGCATGCAAGTTGGATCAGAAGGTCTGTCACTATGAGTCAAGTGACGTGGTTTAGTTTCCCCGACTTGTACGTGACAAGGAGTATGGTCGTCGGTCAAACTTCATGTGTTTTCTCAGTGTTCTCCCGTTTCCTCCCCTTTCGCGCAAGAAAATTATTGAAATAAAAATGAACCATATGTTAGTCTTGGAATGACCTAGTTTGTGTCGTGGACGTTAAACCCCATTTCTCTCTCTCATTAGTCTTAAGATTGCTAGAATAAATGAATGATAACTCTTATGTCTAGCAACAAACATCTATGCATCTTAGACATATTTTAGCATCATGGCTTACGTTTTTTTTGTTTTAATTGTCTAAATTAGTGTTAATTAAAATATTATTTCCTATTTGGTGCATTGCATTGATATGTTGTCTGTAAAACAGATTGGATATAATTCCTTTGTTATTGTGGGTGGTAACCACTTTCTGTATGACTTGAAGTGTGACATGCATTTGCTGAAAATGTCAGAGTTAGAGAATGAACTGAATTACCTTGTATATAAACTGATGTTTACAACAACACAGATGGAAAGTGGCTACTGACCTTTTACATGGTTGCTATTTATCTATCCAGTTGATACAAACCCAGTTAGCAATTCTTTAATTTCATTTCTGAATAATATAGATAAACACTACAGATTCAGGTTTCTCCGAATATATTGCTAATAAGAACACATCAACAGAAAAAAGATGAGAGAGAAATTGGGTTTAATGTTCACTTGACACAAACTAGGTCATTTTGGGACTAACACATGATTCAAATTTATTTCAATAATTCGCTTGCATGTTGTAGGGGTCTTCAGCAGTGGAAGGAAACCAGAGGACCTGAAGAAAACTCGTGAGGTTTGAGAAAAAAAAATTATGTGTGGCTTATACAAGTTTTAAATCTGAATAGCCAGTTCTATGGGTCTTACCACTTTATGAACTAAAGCTAACAGAAATAAATTAACATAGCAATCTCACTGCACAATAATCTCATTTTTAAGGGGCATTGGGTGTATTTTTACTGCATTTTGAATTTTTATTATACAGTCAATAAGTACACATTTATTATAAGTAAACATTTAGATATTTCAAGAATAAATTCTGGTTATAATATATAGGTCCATAAAAAGTGTATTTCACTATAATCAATGCTAAATGATACATATGAATGAATATAGACTGATTAACTTCTTTTACCTCTAGGGACATAATAAAAAAAAAGATGACATTCCAGAAGTTATTAATTTATCATGTAAGTATTAGGCCAGTAAATGAGCTTTTGACACTGATCATAGATCAAAATTGACATAAATCGTGTTTCATGATGTAAAATCTATTTTTTAATGTTACTGATTTAGATATTTTAGCAGAAATACTGATAATTAGTCAGGTAAATGACAGGGGAAAAAAAGGAGTTAATGTATAAAAATGTATCGTAAGTATTTTTACATAATTGTGAAAGAAAAAAAACAAAAATTAGAAATATTTTATAATGAGTGTGTAATTAATTTTGGGAATAATACAGATAATGTTTTTTTAAAATACACTAAGGTAAAAGAATAAAAATATTGTGGTGAAGAAAGTTGTGTAGTCATTTACATGTTCAATGTATTAATGTAATATATAGTTTTACACATTTAAATTCTAATTTTTTAAAACAAGTTCAAATTTAGTGTATGATTACATGCATCTGGAATTCTTTTGATTTTTTATATTGAGTTATATGTCACAGTTGTAAATAGACGATTATATAAATGTGCATTGTTTACGAGAGGAAATGAGACTTAATATCCACTCAACAAAAACTAGGTCATTTTAGAATTATATATTAAGAATGATTCTTTGGATGCCATGGGTTGGCCTGTAACATTAAAAGAATATTGGAGAACCTTGAATAACCTATCTTATCATATACAATGATCAAAATTATTTTGATTTTAAACTTTTCAGGCTACATATTTAAGGCATTTTTTTTACATTTTGGAGTTTGATTTCAATACCTAAACCCACATTTATTACTGGTGTCTCGTGAAATCAGGGATAACCAATGTAACTGAATTCAATTATGAGATTACCTGTAAACGATTTGTTCTTGAGCCACATAGGTATTGTATATTTAAATGTATACAGGTATATGTATCTATAATATACACCTCTACATGTAATTATTGTATAGTTTATGACTTACATCATGTTTTACTACAGCAGAAATACACACCATGGAATTAATCTATAAATAGATCCACCATCCCACCCTTTTAACTTAAACAGCCAGCAGCATTTTCTACCATACCTTAATAAATATTTACCTTTTACCTATGCCTACACCATTATTTGATTATATTATGTAATTAAATATATAATATTTGTGCCATAAATCACATAATATTTGTATTAAGGGGGATTAAAAACTGGCTCCAGAACTGCCATTCCTGCAAAGTTCTTTTAGTTTGTATATTTTTTTTCTTATACCTGGTAGTTCTAATGGTTAAAGAAATTGCTTGAAATGTTCTGTCTGACAAATAAATCCCTGTAAATTTCTTAATATTAGCATTTACATTTCTTGTGGGCATAATGTTCAAATGCCTTATTGAAAATGCCCATTGTGCTTTGTTATTAGTTCTTCATTAGTATTTTGTAGTTACAAATGAAATCTTGTAATTTTTACATCACACAAAGGGATTTAAAAAGTTGTCCATTTCTGCAAGAATTCTTTAAGACATCTCAACATGTTAGCACTGTCTAGCACTTACATGATACACCGAAATGACTTGAGCGACCAGAGTTCTTGCAGAACTTGGAACCAAGTATCAAATATCGAGGATAGATAAAGAAACTGAGGCAGGCTTGTAATCAAAATGGTGGAAAAATTGTTCACTTCTTTTACTGGGATTTATTAGCAGACGGCTAACCTAATTTGATTCTTTCTCTTGTTTTTTTGTGAGGGACTTGGACGTAAGTAATGTTTTTGTTTTACTCAAGAGAAACTTGGATAAATCTATTAAGACGTGACTTATCTTCTGTGTTCTTGTAGAAATTGTTAGCCAGCATTTTGTATAAACATACATGTAGATCTATGCACTGTAAATATGTTATTCTAACTTTTGTTCTTTGTCTCAAACAAAAACTTCTGGCCGACTGGCTTTTTGTGTAATGGGACGTTTTAAGTTATTTTTGCTTAGTTCTTATACAATGTACCACATTCAGTCTACAAAATATAGAATTAAGAATGTAGAATTTCTCAGTAGCAATACTGTGTTTTATTTTATTGGGTAGTTTAAAGAATTAATTTCAAAACATTTTTATTATGTAATGCTTTATTACTTCATAATCTTGAAGAGGCATTTAACTTTTAATGAACAGATTTAACTTTTAAAGAACAGATTGAATTAAGTATTTAAATGTAATTGGTAATGATTTTAGATGAGTTAAAAATTAAAGCAATTAAACAAGCTTATACAGCTAGGTCTAATTATTGTACTGGCTTTGTTGCCAAATATTTTTTTTAAATATAAACAGAAAAGAATTTTATTGGAATTGAGTTGATTAACTAAATTTTATTTTGCAACCAATTTGCTTACACAAACACCATTTAGAATTTGATTGCAAAATTAACTTACTGCACAGTTGAATGATATTGGTGCCAATTACATTCTCTTATAAGTGCAGATGGTACAAACGGATTTCAATCAAATTAATTGAATTACTTTTGATAGCTATGTTTTCTGCATGATCTATAAGGAACAGATGTAGATCAAATATTGCCACTTGTATAAATAGAAATTGGGTGAAATAATGAAACTGAACAAATTAATTTTGCACAATCGACAAAATTTAATAAATACAGACCAGAATTACCACATTTGTAAAAGTGTAATTGTTGAGTAGGTTTTATGCCAATATTAATGTAATATATGTATGTTATTCTGGTAGGTAGAGCTATAAGATAAATAAGAAAACATCACATGTTAACACAGGAACTCAATCTATGATATGTTTGTGCACATGCTACTGTCAATTTAAATATGATTTTAGTATTTTTGTCTTGAAAAAAGCCTATACTTTTTTTCCTGAATAAAGCTTATATTTCTACTAGGCACTAGCACAATGTACATTTAGACCATTAAACAGCCATTTTATAAGCTCTGACTATAAAGATCAGGAAGTGGTTATTTCTAATAATTTCAAATTATATTTTATGAACTCCCTGCAAAATAGTCCTTTACTAACATTGCAGGATTCTTTAATGGTATACTGGTTGCAAACAGGAACGAAGAGAAAAAAAAACGTTTAAAAATATCCAACACCATATCAACTTGGATCCTAATGCAGATAAAACTGTATAAATATCAGTTACTCAGCAGAGAATTATTAATGTTCTTGATTTTATCAGATGGTCTGAGAAAACATCCTGTACTCCCCTTGGTATAATTCAAGGCTTAAAATATTGCTCGTTCTTTTTATTTATTACTTTCTATAGTTTTAAGCAAGGGCACACCAAAAAAAATCCTTATTTTGTCTGTTTTTGAAACAAAATTTTGTTTTTTGTCAATAAAAGAATCTGTCCACTACTCACATTACCTGTTCTGCTTGTCAATCCAATAAACAAGTTTGGTTAAGCTGGTGGACAGCTTCTGAAATAGCTACAAATTATCTGTTTCATGTAAGCATAAGCAGTGTCAGAAATTGCAATGATACATGTAAGAATGCATCGTGTGTTCCTGACTTGAAGAATTTTCTTTATCAATTTTAATATGACCTGCTTTTTGTCAGCTAAGTGTGTACACATTTTACAGAAGTAGAAAATGAAACATAAGACCTTAACTTTTATTCCCCAGACACACATAAAATATCTTCAACAGTCAACCAGTGAGTTAATATTACACAACAGCTGATAGTGACACTCCATGGGGTGGGGCATACAAATTCTCTTAGCAACATGAGAAGCAACTGCTGTTTGACTGGGGTCGTTATATAACTCATATATCACTGTTTATGTGTATGTAAAAAAAGGTCAAGGACTGCTCATAATTCTGTCATTTAATTGAAAAAACGTCTGGAAATTCACAGAAAACTTCTAAATGATCATATGTTTGTTGTCTGTTTTTAAGAAATGAAAGGATACCATAACTGAAAGGATACCAAGACTTGAATGCAAATTTTTAGTTGACATGATTTGACAGCACGGTAAAACATAGACAATTATATAACTTATAAGTATGGTTGTGTTTGTGGTGTCAAAAGGGAAGTGATATCAGGTGTTTTTGAAGTGAACACAATGCTATTATTAGTGCCGACAAAACACTGACTTTGAACCTTCAAGTATTCTAACTGCATAACTTTCGATGTCAAAACCAAGAAGATTTATTATCTGTCTGTAAAGTTTAAGCTATTGGCAGTTCCTCCTAATTTAAGGATGTTTTGGTAATTTCTGGTCATGGTATCTTGAAGTTTATTTCTAGACTAGAAAAAACACAATGTATTTGATGAATCACAGCATCATAAAGAGTTCTAATGAAGCGAGAAACGGTATTTACACCACTGGTATTATAGGATATCAGTAGGTGGTTTATTTTCGTCAGCCACATGTAAGAAAGATTAAAATATCACAAAACACACATACATGTGAAGGTGTTTATGTTGGTTGAGGTGACTTCAAGATGGTGATGATGAAAATGATGATGGAAATAAAGGTGCATTTTGACATGTAAACTTGTAAAGAATGGTGTGCAACATTAAGCACCATATAAACTTTCAACAGCTGCCATGGTAGAAAAACATATACCAAAGAAACAATAGACTCTGCAGATGATTTGTTTCTGGATTGTCTAATACTTAGAAAAAGGCCCAGGCTTAGGTTTTTAGAAAGGACCAAATACCATGGAATAAAATTCCAGAGGGATATTTCTTTATTGAAATGTAGCCCTGTAATAAGAAAAAGTCCTATGTTTTCCCAGTTCAGTTACAAAATTTACAATTTGTAAAAGAATTCACCCAGTAAAGAAGTTTTCAATACAAAATATACAGAGTAGCTAATTTATGAAAACAATATTCCAGGTAACAAAACTCAATTCATTCACCGAAAATGAAACAAAATTAAAACATGTTTAAATTAAAAAAAATAGAGACAATAACAGTATACATACACAGATAAAAAAATAAAGAAAACAATGCACATAATAACAAATTTAACACCACACAATGCATGTAATTTAACCAGAAACAGTATACTGAATAACCAAGTTACAAAGATAATAAGAATTTAACAAAAACATAAACTCAAAACAGATATTAGTTAAATATATTTTTTGACACAAACAGATAATAAATATCAGAGGTATCAATGAAAAGAACATTAACAGTTTAGAACAGATTATAATAAATTTCAACAAAATAAAACCAGTTGCAACCATTCATTAATAAGGGGACAAATTATCTCATCAAGAGAGCTTGAGAAACAATTAAAGTCTGTTAGCACAGGGCCATAGAAAACATAATGACAAGAAGATGTATAGTATGATGGTATAAGTAAGATGGGTAGAGATTAATGTATATTATAAGGTGGGGAGGTTGAACAGGTGTGAGTAAAGATCACAGTATACCTCCATAGCTATATCGGAATATACATAAAGCTACTAATGCCACATGTTTATAATACACCATCTACTAAATAGCTCTGTCTCTAGTATCTTTACTTTATTATATCTCTCTGATATTTTACAGATCTGCCATATGGCTGGGAGAAAGTGGAAGATCCACATTTTGGTACCTATTTTATCGAGTGAGTTTATTTTCTTATTTATTTATTAACCATAGATAGCTACATTAACCATATATTGAAACCCACAATAACATTCTGTACTACAAATTGCTGTGTCTATTATTTTAGATATAGGTATACTTAAAGTAATTGACAATTATTTTAAACATGAGTGATCTAAATTTGTGTATATTACCAATTTATTTATTTTCGCAGAACATTAATTATTTACATTATTATAGCTGTAAGGATACATGCAGTATTGCTTTGATGCTGGGATTTGGTGGAGGGAAGGAATACTTTTGAAAGGGTCTTTATCAGTCGTATCCATCAAAATTTTACTATAACTTTCAGTATCTTTAGTTTTGAATGATAGTGTTTATATAATTTTGTAAATTTCAGTCATGTTCACCGGAAAACTCAGTATGAAAATCCTGTGATATCTGGTAAAAACAATAGTTCTTCAGGTCAAGATTCACCAGGTATAGTATTATTTTTCATGCTTAATATTTTGGAATGTAGGGATGTATATTCTAATGTAAAATGGTATACGTCCATCTCAAACAATATAATTGCTTCACGGAGCTATAATAGTAAGTGCCAAAGGACTGAACCATATGTAACCATTAGCTAGAAATCAAGAAGACAGGCACATGAATCTGATAATAAAATTTAAAAAAATAAGCTTAGAGATTTTAAATGATAAAACTCAAACAAATTAAGTGAATGGATCCAGAAATCGGCCTTAAGCATCCACCGTGCTCTTCAGTCCTTGGTTATAATTATACCTGATCCTGCTTCACATTTAATTAAAAGGTTCCAAACCCATTTGAGCAGCAACATACATGAAATAATGAAAGCACTTGTTCAGTACAATCCATAGTTTAAATCAGTACTCCCTCAGGATCCATAAACCATTATTTTTGTTTATGTTGTTCTTTATAAGTATAAGTATTAAGATAAAATCTATTAATAGGTCTAATTAAATTGACTCCATGGAGGGGTTTTCTGTTATTTTTGGCAACTAAACTTCCAGCATTCATATGGTTCATGAGATCTTTGGTTTCTTCCTCTATAATTAGAGAATTAGCTGAAGGGTAAATCTAAAACATGATAGTAAAACAATGTTATCACTGACACGTTAGTAATTAACTACAGATAACCTATAGCTTTAAGTAAAAAACAGTTCTTATAAATGGTGCCAATGATTTTGTAAACAGCTAAAAGAAGTGTTTTCTTTGAATTTTTTTTTTTTAAATAATTCCTAAATCACTGTCATATTATTATTTCAACACCCAATATGCTTGCAGTTTATCATTGAAGCATGTACAGTAGTTGCTATCCCTTGCTGGCATGGTTTCAATGCCCTGGTTGTATGTGACCAGGAGTAGGGTCACCTGTCCAACTTCAAGAGTTTTCTCAGCATCCTCTGGTTTCCTCCCACTGCTAAGACACCTAACCGCAAGTTAATTATTGAAGTAAAATTGAACCATATGTTAGTCCCGAAATGACCTAGTTTGTGTTAAATAGTTGTAAAACCCTATTTTTTTCTCTTGCCATGCTGGTATGTGATGTTTACCGACTGATCCACTTTGCTAAAGACCCCTCCCCCTCTTCTCAGGCATGAATACCATGCCTTGTTAGTACCAAAATGACCTGTGGTTTGTGTTTGGTATATATTGAAATCTCTCTCACTCTCTCTTTTCTCCCTCACATACACATTTTAGTAGTGTAGCCTCATGACAGACGATTAAATTAAAATTTCATATCAGTGTTTAATGAATGACTGTTTGACAGTATCATCTGTTCCCAGACACTTATTTCAATGTTATTAGCAAGATACATGTAGCTTTAACCGAGATAAATTTAGTGTGCAATAATAATAACTAGAGAAGAACAAAGCCCTATGTTACTTCATAATCTCCTGTTTATAAAGAGAAATAAACAAAAATGTTTGGGTTGTTATTGTATGGCTAATGATAGTAATTCCTGGTAGGGTATATGTGGAATAAGATAAACATTATCATAGTTTATGCCTACATCTCCTATCCTGTAGACATTAAGAAAATAAAATCTTGATTTTGAAAACTTACAATCCTTCCCCTGTATTGTAATGGATGTAGGTAAAAAAAAATAATCTAATCTGTCATTTAGACTGTGGTGGGTTGAGTTTAATACCACTGCCACTTAAAATATACCATTTGGAAATTATATACCGGTAATTTAGAATATAATAATTTCTCTTTGACATAGGTGGTGAATTGAATGGAAATAGTACGTTACCTCGACAAAGTAAGGGTAACGAGGGAACAAAAAGATCTGTCAGCGATTCTGATATGAACAACAAAATGAAACCAGGTAAGTCTTTCATAATTATATCCATGCAAAGTACTTTTTATTCCTAAAGTGCCATGTTGCCCTTAAAGGACATGGTCATGCCTATTTCTGTATTCAAACAAAACATAGATGGGGATAAGAGCTCTGAACAATAACTTTTGAAAACTTTCTACACATCTCTGTGTTTATGACGCCAATGGAAGTACCAGAACTTGCAGTTGTCTATTGTAAAAGGTAGATACCTGGTTAACATTAACACGTTTATTTGATTTACTAAATAAAAGTAGCCATTTTAAAAATTGGGGTAGCCATATACAAAGATCTCAAATTCAGAAGAACCATCTAATTTATTAAAAGGGTACTGTGTATCAGTTATCACAGAAAGAGTAAACAGCTTAATGCACAGCACTTTTATTTACAACTACCCAGTGATATTAAATCATAGGGTTGACGAAACATTTTAATAAAAAAAATGATATGTTTGGAAGATAGTTGACCCAGTTAGTCCCTCTTTGACATGTTACAACAGTAGTTCTAGAAAACTAAGCAATACCCTTCTTTGTTCAATACTTCCTAAAACGTTTTTAGCACTTGTGAAACTGGCTTGAATGTGCTTTGTATGGGGACTATGTGATAATTCTGTACATTACATGCGGTTCTGTTGAATCATAACTGTTCGTACACAGGGGATATGACTCCCCATGTATGATGTAATGGGTTCAATATGTACAGGTGTTGTGAGGATACCTGTGACTACAGACAGGTAATTCCTATAATTCTACATATGATAGTAAGTAAATATGTGTCAAGGGGACTACATGGTGATTCTGTCTGTTGATATAACTGTTACCTGTCTATAATAACATCTTGAGAATCTTATTTATGTTTTGGTAAATTCTGTTGAATGGCTTTCATCAACTTACTATGTTGACCTTACATGTGTGTGTTGGAAGTCTTTGATAAAAAAAAATTCTAGTACACAGTACTTGGTGAATATTTGAAGAACAAAATATTTTAAAAAGAACAAAGGCTATACTGTTATTTTTAATAACCTAATGATAAAAAGAAGACAGAATGTTTGTATTGTCTTCACAAACCACAGTAATTTAAATCAGTTAGAGATTGTTGAGGTCTCAAACACCCCTGTAGGTCTTCAGAATGGTGTGGTAGACCCCAAAATGTCACATGTTGAGACCCCATTCATATGATCCTTACATTTGGGGAGGGGGGGGGAGCGTCAACTTTGAATAATGCCATCTAACCCACAAAAAAATTCAAATTACTTTGGGGGACGATTGGTCAACATTGAATAATATGCCATTTAACCCACAGAAAATTCAAATTTTAATAAATCTGACTGATACTGATACGGAAGCTAAAATTGGGTGAATTCTTGTCTGATGAACTACCAATGCATTACGAGGTGTCCTGTAAATATGTCAATCCTGAAGTCAAGACAAATTTTTCTTGTCCCTAGAACTATAAACCCTTATCATTGAATCTTTACAAAATAATGGAGATTTTGTAGTATCACTATTTATAAACAGTTCGAGTTTTGTCTCAAAATGCTAAAGAACCAAAGGAAATATTACCCTTTAAATCTAGTGTTTGGCATATTACCAGAGTAAAGTGACCTGTTAGTGTCAGATTGGTATGATATAAGAAATATATATTTATATCTACATTGTAATTTTAAAAATGGAAAGTGGTGTCAGAACGTTTGCAACAGTTTTTGGGGAGGCCTATTCAAGTGAACATGTTTTCAAATTTGAATATGATGATTTAAAAGAAACTTTTCTCTGATTTATTCCTTTGCAAATGTATTTGACATATTGTATGGTTCATGAAATCCATTCACAGTAAATGAAAAGGAGAGTAAAAGGAAGGAATTTGATAGAAACTGTAGATAAAGTTTATCATCAACTGTATCAAGTAGATCCTCAGTTCAGTTTATTATAATGACTGCCGGATAGTAGAAGCTGTTCATCTCAGTAACTAGCTGTCTATATTAACACATGCCACTAACAAATACCCATACAGTTTAGTATGGTACTATTCTCATATCTCATGGATGGAGTAGAGATTTTAGAAGATTAAATACTTGGTTGGGAGAGATTAAATTTGCATGTCACAAGTGTTTCATCCAGCTTTTTGAGGGATCGTTCTTTTTGGTTTTAATGACAAACACGATAAATCGCTAGCAACTGTTGTTCACCCAGTCCATAGGAAACCGCAAGACTATTTTATACAATAGTCTAAAAAGGTTAATGTCTCAAAGTGTCATTTGCATTTTTTTTCTAAAATGTAAAATTTCTCACTGCTTATTTGATGTTAATATGTACTCAGATTGATTATTTAGAATTTAAATATGGAAACAAAATCAAAATGCCAACGCCAAATAGTGTCCCAACTTGCATTCAATCAAATTTAAAATAAGTCCGATAAATTTTTCGCTGGCAACAAAATGATGGTGGCTTATTGCATGGCTAGCAGCATTAGATAGGGCAAATCAAAATTCCACATATCTTTGTAAATACTGTACATTTTCATACTGATATTCCTTTTACAATATTGTTATTTGCAAGTTCTTCCATAATGCTAAAATGAGATTTCAGGACTGTTAAGGAATAATCTTTTCTTGTGTGACTTCCTGAATAAGTTTGCTGTTGTGTTTTCACTCTTCAGATCGCACTATCAGTGGGTAGGTCATTTGTATGATGACAACAAAAGGTCTTCAGTATTCATTCGAAGGCATGAAGAAACGGTTCAGTAATGAGTCTCTCTTTAATTAATGATGTTGTGAATAAATTTATCCTAATTATTCCTTAGGGATTAATTATATCTCATTGAACCTGATCTCAACCCTATCATGTGATTGGGTTCTGTATCACCTACACCTTTAATTACTCTAATGAGAAAGTTGATGTTTGAAAGCTGTCTGATGGCGATTCTATTTTAATTCGGTTACATCTGCACCTTCTGATAGTCTAGGCCTGTCATGTTAATAAATGTCTAAATGATAATTTATATAACATCTCAAGCCAAAATACAAACCTGTAGCAGACAGATTTAGCTCCTACATAATGCATCTTCAGTCTCTGATTTAGTCATAAAAAGTATTAAATTGGGTTCATCTCATTGTTACTTTGGTTAGTGTTGGGACAAGCTCTATTCAATTAAATGAGCTTGTTTAATAGTTTTAGCTGAAATTTTAGTTTACTGTGTTGATCGTGAATACAAAATTATTTCTATCTCATCACTGACTCTATCTTCAAATTTTCTCTGAAGAGATTATTATATTGCCACAGCCCATCCAACACTTAAAATTCAATGTAATCAACATTTTTATTTTTGACCCATATCTTATTGTTTCAAATTGTAGTCAATTTGAAAAGATTACAATTTTGGTGGGGGGAAACACTGTTCGTCTTTTCACAACAGTTACCTTTGTGAACTGCCAAATAACACCAATACACAGATGATTACTGTAATTTCTACAGTAATGAATCAGCCTGTTGGGATTGTATTAGATCAAGTTAGACTGATTAGATGGCATTTCTTTCTTTATTTTATTTACTTTGGAAACACTTTCCACCTGTAGTGTAAGAAGTGATTATTTTTAGTTACATGGTATCTAGATTATGGTTACAGATATCTAGGTAATAAATTAGATTTACCTGTAGGTACGTTTTTTTCTTGCTGACAGATTGAATAGAAACCAGAAACCTTAAAGGGATGATTTTGTTAATGATTTATAAAACAAATAATGTCCAGTCTTTGTTCAAATAAGAACTTAAAAATACATTATGCAAGAGCTAAATCTGCCTATTGCTGGTCTTTCTTTAGGCCTGAAATGTTTTCTAAATTATTAATTAGACATTAATTAACTTATCCAGGCCATGATCAGCTCTTGATGGCATCAGATTTTTTTCATATTGGATAGATTAGAACAGTTCAGCCATATTATGATTTAAGCTAAAAATGTAGGAGCGAGACTTAGCTTCAAACAACCAGGATGGTAGTTGCAAATTTTGTACATGTCTTGTCAAACCTTCAAAGGCTAATATCTTTGCACGCAATAGAGCAATTTGATTGAAATTTTCAAATTATTCATTTTGCATTGTCTATTTTAGCTAGCTCTTTATGTAAATCTTTGATTATGTTCTATGAAATTATAGCTTCCTGTGTCTACAAAGCCAAACATTTTTCAAATACAGGTTTGAAAGGATTTTGCTAGAGAATTAAAAACTGACAATCAAATATTCTTGGCATATAAAGTAGAATCTAATCTGATGTCACAGATGATCAGACATTTAAATTAGAAAACACTTGTAGTGTAGTTGTGAGTACATTGTACAGAAGCTAAACAAAGCTGGGAAATACATCAGTTCTTTTCAAGTTATGATATCAGAAACTTGAGACAAAATGTCCTAAATAAAGTTTGTTATGATGAACAACTAAATCTGCCATCTTGATAAATAAATAAATACCCAAGAGTAAACAAACAACTTTCATCAGTTTTAGTCTTATCACTTTATTGAACAAACTTGTCTAAAGATGACAGCTGATATTCACATTATAACTTTTCACATTATCTTTAAATCTGGGGTTGCCATTAAACAGCATGAAACACGCTGGCTACCATCTTCTACTCTCTCCCTCGTCAGTTTTGTGAGAAAATATTTATTCAGTCGTTAACTTGTATACAAATATTGTAGATAGATATAAGTATAGTAATATTATTTGGGTTTTGTTGAGTTGACATGTAAGAGGGTTATTTTTGTCTGTGGATATTGTTGTGTTGATGGATTGAAGGATAAATGACTTTATTGCTAATTATACAGTGTTCATATATGAATATGATATGTATTATGTCATATATATTCTATTACTCAAATTTAAAAAACAGCAAATCATGTCAGTAATTTCTTAGTTGAAATTTAATGAATGTACTCCCAAACATATGTTATCTATATTCTAACTTTGTGAATTAGAACTTTTTTGTGATTAACAGCAGCAAGTGGTTATGTTTCGTGAAATTCATCCCTTCTTAGAAGCCAAGTTTTTAATTTTGAAGTCTTGTAACCGTGTTATCTAGCTATTCATCTATAAAAGAAGAGTCCCACTTTCACATGGAGAATATAGGATTGGATTTTGTTGTTGAATTCGTTTGTCAATACATTGTCACCTAATAGACGTAAAATCTTGTGAAGGTGCTAAAGGTTTGAGAATTTAAATCTGATGTTTCGTATAGATTATTGGAAAAACAAAGTGTTTGTTCACCATGGATATAAAATGTTAAAGTATTTGAAGAATGTGTTGTTGAAAACAAAATGTCGGAGTTAAATATTATGGAGTTATTTGGATATCGGGGTTTTGATGATAATAATATTATACACAGATTACTAGCAGGTTAGTTCTCCATATCTTATACATTGGAAAGGGACTATAATGCTATTGGGGTCCACTGATATAACCCAGTTTATAGTGAGCCCATAGAACCCTGTTATTGAAGTTCACTGATATAACCCGATTCAAACAAAGTCCACTATAGAAGGGTACCTGTTTTTAGGGGACCTGTAGCAGGAAGGTGTTGTACAGACAGCAGGGTCCTTACAGCTATTTTTAGTAAATAGTTGATTGGACAACTGTAATATATTAGTCATTGATGAAATAATGAGAAAGAATTTTGCCAATATCATTTACTCCAATTTGTAGCATTGAATCATAACATTATGATATACATGTATGATAGTGAGCCACTGGATTAGGGTGAATGCAACCTATTGAAATTGGTGATCTATCAGCTCCTGTATTTTCTGCACTGTTGGGTCTTTAAATTAGTAAATTTCTTTTTTTGTGAAAAGTTTAATGTAATATTTAGCTTATGATTTTGTATGTTTATACATAAAAATTACTGTTGGCAGAAATCTGCTTCTCTTATCTGTTGATTATGACACTTTTATCTTTAATATTAGCACATGAATTTTTATAAGGTAAATCATTTAAATACAGTAAATACGGTACTTGCTTCATGCCATATTTTATCAAATAATTGAAATTTGTATACATGTATATCTTAATACATGCTACTTCTTTTAACTGAATTCTTGTTCAACTTTCTTGAAAATATACTTTGTTTAATATTTTGATATTTGCAACTTTTGTAAAAGTGTGTTTTTGTTTAACATTTTGAGCTCAAAAGCAATGGATCGTATTGAATCTTGATCTCAGAGCCATAAAAACACATGTTTAAGCCAAAAATAGAAGAGATTTGCTTTTAGGCCTCTATGGCGAATAGAAAGTGTATGTTAATGTATATTTCTAAGAAATTTTTGTTTGAACCTAATAGCACACCAGGGGACCTAAAATCAGTTCATGTCACAACTACTACTTGCCGCCTTGATTACAGTTTGGTTTAAAAGATCTTGAAGATTAAACATATGTTTCTCAATATCTCAAGCTTACTAAGAAAATCCCAGTGACTTTGTTTTTGTACAAATAGCATTAAATCAAAGAATTAAAGATTTTGTAACATTTTTTAGTTGAATTGTGAGTTTTTTCACGCCCACTCCAGGTCTTGTTGATGCTAAACAAATTCAATGTGTGTTGTAACTACCTTCGAATCAATTTACTTTCCAAACAAAACTTTTCTCAAGTTCTCATTTAATCAAACATGGTGGAGACCTAAATTACTAGGCTGGTTTTGCTAACTTTATTTTGGAGTTAGTTGATACAATGCATGTAGTTTGTTGCCCTTCTCTTAAACTTGTAAGATGATGTGTAAAGTTTATGTTCATGCCTATCACAGTTTTGAAGAAATATTATATAGGTAAATATGTATCAGATATTTCTTGTGATTACTTTTAAGTTAAGCATACAAATTAACAGCAAATGAGATTTTCTACCCTGAGCCCCATGAACCAAAGTTGATGTGGCAAACCATACATAGGGGAAAGCCAATGTAAAATACTGATAAATATTCATAAAGGGTTATATTGAAAATACTCTTGAAGAAGTGCAGAAGCTAAACATGTTATTTTTTGGTTTGGATCAAACTGAGATGTGGAAAGTTATTAGATTATATTAACAATGTGAGAGATAACTGCAAGTGCTGTTGAGGTTTCCAGTCATCATCTTGAATTGTTATCCACTCTAATTAAATCTAGATTTCTTCAAAGTTTTCGGAAAGAAAATGCATATTATTCTTGTAGAAAATTAAGTGGAATATTTTTCACATCAGAAAATATGAAAGATTTATACCTTAAATGGTAAACATGTGTTTATAGAAAACATTATGACTGGCATTTATCTCTGACCTGTAAAATTGAAAAGTTGGAAAAGTTATTAATTACCACACTCAGTGGTAATCTCAAGAGGGGTATAAAACCTTTTTTTCTCAGGCTTTTCATTTTTGTCAGTAAAATATACATTTTATGATAAATGAGCGTAAGTTTTAAAGACATTAATGACCAGCTGGTATTATTAGATCATGGTTCACACAGAAAATTGACATTGAAAATTTGATAAGTTTTAAAAAAAAATATATTACATAAGCCTTCTTCAAGTTGAGCTGTCCTGCTTCTGTTTTCTAAGAATTGACATATGTTTGTTAACGAACTGATTGCTTTATATTTCTAAAATTTTAGGGTGTTTAAACAAACTTTTGTTCCATATGTACCATATCTCGTATTCTGCTAGAATTTGAAATGTAAAACTTATCTAGTCAGCTGTTTAGAATTCCTCTTTGAATCAGTCTGTTCATAATTTTATTATCATTCGGCACTTTATCATAGACCAGTTGTTTTCATTTTCTTGATCAATTGCTTCTTTCATCTTTCTATCTTCTTTATTATTTACATTTTAAGAACTTCTTGGTCTGGGTTTTTTTTTGTACCCAGTGACATTCAATATGTGCTGTTCAATATGTGCTGCATATTCAAATAACTTAAAGAGGTGTGGGGTGACCGAATTGTTTAATGCATGTGTGTTAGATCACAAGGTCTGTAATTGAGTTAAATGGTGTGGTTTCGATTCCCTTCTTGTAAGTGGCAAGGAGTAGTGTTGTGCTGTACAACATCATGGGTTTTCTCTTTGTCCCCCAGTTTCCTCCCATAGATAAAGTCCCTTATATGCATTTAATTAAATGTTGGTGAGATTGTTTTTGTGTTTGGAGAGAAATAAAGTATTGAATTACTATATTAATCAATGAGCTATATTATTTTTTATATATTTTCAATAAACTAAACATCAGTAGTCTCCCTTTAATTGATTTATTCTTGACTTTTATCATATCATATTTTATCTGACTGTATGCCTGTAAAGTTTGAGTTTATTGGTGTAATGTATTTTATTGTAATTTGGGTGACCAGATATTGATACATGTCTCCTAAAAATGACCGAATGAAAATAACTCATTTGTATTACTCCTGAGATTGTTTTCTTTTGGGGTGGGGTGAAGAGAAACATTTTGGGCAGACCTACAAAAATGGCTTTAAAATAGTAGAAAGAATGGTACACAAAATGTCATCTCTTCTATCCTACTTTTTCGGAAACATAGCATACACCACCCACTACTATTAACGCTACTCTTCTCAAAATACTGAGTTTTAGTTCTTAACTTAACAAATATTGTATTATTTTTCAGGTCTGGAGGGAAGACGACCTCGGTTTACCAAAAATGTTGCTGAATTAAAAGGCGATTTACTTCAGACATCTTTAGTGAAAAGTATTCGAGGTTTTGGTTTTACGATTATCGGAGCTGACGAGGAGGATGAAGAGTTTTTACAGGTTAAAAATATTGTTCCTAATGGCCCAGCTTACCTTGATGGTAAACTCCGAACAGGTAATTATGTTATTTTATTTTTTTATTCCATAGCGAAGCATACAATTAATGCTAGCAATAACATTCTACAGGTTACATTTATTTCATTCTTCTTCACGATGTGATTTCATACCATATTTTGGTCAAACATTTTCATCTCATTAAAATTTCTTTCTTGACTATAGTTTAAAGTATCTGAATTGCTTTCAGTTTGATCAAAATAGAATACTAGTACTAGAATGGGTTAATTTGATGTGTTGTTTTAATATAAAGATGAGACAGTATCTATAAGATAAAAAAAAAAAGATACAGCTTTCAACAAGTGATTCAAAATACCTCAAATGAGTATTAATGATTATAACTTAACATTTGGAGAAGTTCCTTTAAAAGAGTTATACGGTTTATGTTTTAGAATAAATCAATGCTGTGTCTGAGGTTTAAGTCCTACTATAGACCTACCTGCAGTAGTCAGTATTTCAAACATGAACTTTTTCTTGAGTATATTTAATTAACTTTCAACTTGTTCTTCCTGTATCAATATGTTGATCTTTTCGCTTGATTTACACCAACTAGTTATTTTAAACCAATCATATGAGTCATTGCAATCTAATGCTGATCAGCTCATGTTAGTCCGATTACAGTTGTCTAGGCGATAAAATAAACAATGGAGGCTTTAAAACTCATCAGAATAGTAGCTAAACTGTTCTGTGGCTATTTATTCGATTGTCGTCTCTTAAAAAATCTACTTGTGTTTGCCAAAAATAATCACACAGTAACTTATACTGTCTCATCAGGTGTTCTCGATTTCTTCCTAAAATAAAGCAGAATTTTATTATTTATTAGTTGCGCTGTAGACTGTGAGCAGTGGATAGGAAGGCTATGCCAATTGGTCTAATGAAGAATAACATATGTCATGCAGTGTGCTATCAGGAAATTGTGAGCCAGACAATAGGCTTTATTGAACAATCCTGTATTAATCAGAATGCATTTATAGGTGTCAATACACACTTTCATTAGAACCAAAAATCATCAAAATTGAAACCCTAATTTCAGGCTTTCTTAGGTAACATAAAAGTACAATAAAAATGGTCTAAAGAGAAGTGATTTCAAGTGTTTTAGAACAATTAAGCATACCCTGCCTCATGTGAACCATCTATCACTTCTTATGGCTATTTGCAGCAGTAATTATACATGTGTTACATTTTATCACCCATTTAAAGGTGACATTTCCACCAAATTCATTTTTGGTTTTGATGACAAAGAAAGTGTACCCAATCATTCAAAGGTACCGGTACATCAATTACACTTTGGCATGAAAGTAAAACAATCCTATGTAATTGGAGTGGGAAAACAAATTAGGTGGAAATGTCCGAGCAAATTTTGAAAAAATATCTGTGTATTGTATTGAGGACACTTTAAACCCTATTTCATTTCATTTTTATCAAAAATTTAGATTACAGCTTTATGTAATGAAAATGAATAATGCTCATCTCTTTACATAATAATGGATTCTGTCATTCTGTAATTGTCTCTATTTAATTTGAAATTGCATATGGTGTATACATTACATTTGAAATATTGTAAAGTAATATATTGTCGTAATATCTTTAATATTAAAACACAAGGATATAGATGTAACATTTTATTTGTTTGAAAATACTTTTCAAATTGTAGTCCTAATAAATTAGTAATTATTGTGTTGAAGATGTATTGGGGCTTAGTTTAAATGAGAGATATACAGTTCACAATTCTATGGAATACAATTACTGCTTATTACTGAGCAACATTTCAACTAGGCTTCGCCAGTCGTTATCAAACAATAAGAGATGTGTTTAAAATTTCAGCAGACCCTTGTTTTATTGAAGGTTATGACACCTGTATGATTATTTGTGATGTTGTGAGTCTTGTGGAATATAAATGGTAGAATTTGTCAGTGTTTTCATGTAGAATTTAAGTGCACCTGTGTTATTAATAGGTGAAATGAACAATGTTTTAATGTCAATATAAACATCATGTTGTTTTCTCTCTATTCTAGGTGATGTCTTGGTTTATATAAACAATAGCTGTGTTCTAGGCTATACACATCAAAATGTTGTTAGTGTCTTTCAAAGCATTCCCCCTGGTGAAACCGTGACTTTGGATGTGTGTCGTGGATACGCCTTACCATCAAATTTGGATGATCCCAATACAGAGATCGTCACAAAACTTGCTGTAAATGCACCGGACCATGGACATTACAGTCGTCCTCCTCCGTATGGTGTTAACGGACTCGATCCATTAAATACATCACAACGAAGTTTAAAATCACTACCAGATTTAGCGAAATCTCATAATGCAAACCCAGACATTAGTTTTTCACAACAAAGCATACAAGGTGACTTAATTAATAATGATGAGCCTCCAGATTTAATCAGCAACAAAATAGAAATGTTAACTGTGAACATAGTGCGTGGACAAAGTGGATTTGGATTTACGATAGCAGATAGTCCATATGGGCAGCGTGTTAAACAGATCTTGGACCGACCTCGATGTAAAAACTTATTAGAAGGCGATATATTACATCATATTAATGAAATCAATGTCCGTGATATGACACATGCTGAGATTGTAGGGGTGTTAAAGGAATGTCCTGTAGGCTCGGATACTAAAATAGTTATACAAAGGGGAGGTAAGTTACTATTTTTAAGTTATTTACATTGCATTCAGGTGTGATGAAGATGGGTGTGGTGACCTGATGCACAAAAGAACAATAACTGGATATATTTATTGTAAAGGAACAAGAGTAAATGATGCAGGCATTCAGAGCATTTCGAAAAAAATAGTTGTTAATATTAAGCAGTAGCATCTCTGCAGTAGCTGTAAATTATTGCAACTTGTAGTTTATACCTGATACTTGGTAAATCTAAGATAAAGTGCAGGTTATCAGTGTAAACTGAAGGCTACAGGTGTATTATATGTTACTTCTGTTAGAGTTAAAACATAACACCCTGCTGTACAGGAAATAGTCTTATATTACACTTACACCTGTACACTGTGTACAGCCTGCAAACTCGTATAATATGTGGGTCTGGTCTTTATTATAAAACTTTACACTAATTGGGGCAGTTTTAAATCGGTATTAAGTGGAAAATTATTGCTTTTGAATTTAAGAAAGCATATTTTATGTTCAAACTCCTTATTGATGAAATCTATTAATGCCTTATTATACATAAATGTAAACTGTGA
Source organism: Patella caerulea (assembly GCA_036850965.1). Taxonomy (NCBI): domain Eukaryota; kingdom Metazoa; phylum Mollusca; class Gastropoda; family Patellidae; genus Patella; species Patella caerulea. The sequence goes on along the minus strand of JAZGQO010000010.1, from coordinate 62,154,008 downwards.
CTCAACAAGTAATGAAAAATTCAATTTGTTGTAGGCCTATAACAAGGTATTAATTGTTTTCAAATTAACATAAATGAATAAAATGTTAATTTATGTCCAAACACCTTATTGCTCTTTATTTTGTCGAAAGACAATGTATCAGGAACTTAAAACGTTATCTACGTTAATCCATCAAGGGAGAAGTGCTATCAGATGTTCTTGAAAAATCTAAAGCATACCCCACATGAACCTTATGCTCAACATACATCAAACCCTGTGCTGATTGGAGCGATAGTTTGCGCTTGGAAAGCGATGAATATATATATAAAGATATTTATTTTTCAAAAATTCTTTTGCCTGTAAGGTTTTTCTTTTAACTTTTGATGTAGATACAGACTCTACATGCTGCATCTTGCAAGACAAAAAAAACATGTATTTTTAGAAAAGAAACTTCCATGCTACCAAATTCATTTTACACAGTTTTTATTTCCACAAGATAAACAAAAAAATACCCAGATTCAAAGTGAATTAGGTGGTTCTATTTACATTAGTTGGTTATCGCATAATCTCCAGGCTAGAAAACCTGCCTAAAAACAGAAAACAATAGAAAAACAAACTTTTTGTTTGTTCAAGAGGCATCTACATGCTTTTCACATTGGACTTCAGCCAATAAATCTTAGCTGCACATGAATTTATTGAATGAGGCATGTTTTTAGGGTTTCACACTGCGAAGCTTGTGTGAAACACTATTGTTTTTGTTAAAATTATTAGGGTTTCACACTGCGTAGCTTGTGTGAAACACTATTGTTTTTGTTAAAATTATTATTCTTATTATTATTATTATTATTATTCAGATTCCAATTTGAATAGATCTCAGCAACTACGTGTCGCATCGTTACGATCTCTTCGGTTTTACTGGGAAAGTGGGTGTGACTTAGAGGATAAAGCTATTTTGAACGTTCTGCGACAATGCGAAATGTCCGAAATCACCGAAGTTATCGTTTTTGAAAATATTGCAGTAATTTTAACAATAATCATTGGATTTTAACTTTCGATACATTTTGGCATAGCCTGAGACAGGGCACATAGCTACGCTACTTTCGATTTTTGATTTTCGGCAAATCTTCGAAGATATTAGGCGCCAAATTTCGAAAATTTAAAATTTTACAAAAAATTTTTTTATTTATGAATATTTTTTAGTCGTATTGTGCACAGAATTAAAGAGTCATCTGACTATTGCAAAAATGTTAAAAAAATTTGTCTCAGTAATTTTCCTTGGCCGCCATTGGCTAATTCAGTTTTTCAGTCCTAGATTAATTTTTTATTGTCCGATTTGTATAAAACAAAATTCATATGCTTCGTTGTATCAATTGTCATTTTTTTTATTACCAAAAGTGTTATCTGTCGGCACCGGAAGTGGCATAATTTTACCAAAAACTACAATTTTGACAGTTATTTTCCTACTTCGAAAACAAATATTATTTTTTGGAAAAATTATTTGACTCAAAGAGTGTGCCCTTTCGAGGCGCAAAAAATGTAGGAAGCAGTTTTTTTAATTTCGATTTCACTTTCGAGCAAATTCGATTAAGAGGCTAAAAATGGTGTAAAATTTACCTATTTACAACCTATTCAGGCTTTTCAGATTTTAAAATATTTCTTCGTAACTTTTATAAACTTGTAGCTATAATCCATACGAAGAAAATGTATGTTAAAATTCGTTTGTAATATAAGCAGTTACCAAGAAATGGGCAGTTCTGTACAAGTCACTGTTTTCGTTATTTTGCCTGTAAAATAGTCAATTATTATTGGATTTTTATAAAAGTGACATCATTTGATTCAAAAAGCATGTAGCGTCATACATATCAAGTTGATTACAATTTAAAATTGACACCGGAAGTGACATCATTTGGTCAAAAACTGCATTTTAAACTTTTTAAATCAATGTTTTATTCAACCAAGAATAACTTAATATGTATTAATAATTTTAACTTTTGGTTTAAATTCACATATAAACAAAACTCATATGGTCATATAGATATCATAAAATTATTTCTAACTTGTTCGGTTGCCGAGAAATAGACGGTTTTCTACAGGTCACTTTTGAAGGTTTCGGGGCCATAAAAGTGTCAATTATTATTCGATTTTCATAAACGTTACACCGTGTTATACCTACTGCCATTTGGGATTTCATTCAAGTAATTTAAGATTTTCATTATCACCGGAAGTAACGTCATTTTGGCAAAAACTGTATTTTTAGCCTTCAAAACAGATATTTTATTCAAATGAGTCTGTTTTGAAATCTTTTTCAAATTATGGTATTTGATGCCAATCAACAAATAGAATGAACCCATACGATCATACAGATACCACACAATGGTTTCTAACTTGTACGGTTGCAGAGAAATAGCCGATTTTCTACAAGTCACTTTTCAAGTTTTTTGGTCAATAAAAGTGGCAATTATTATTCGATTTAAATAAAATTTTCACTATATGATATCGTATGCCATTTCTGATTTCATAAGACTAATTGAACATTTTCATTAACACAGGAAGTAATTTAATTTTGTCAAGATCATTTACAAGTAACAAATGTATAAATTGAATTGATATTGTTGGATTTTGTTGATTCTGCGTCCATTTTATTTGTGTGCAATGTTAATTTGGAAACCTGTTTAGTGGTTTCGCTGGTACCGGAAGTGACATATGTTCAAGGGTAACTTGGCACCGGAAGTGACATGTTTAAGGGTAACATGGCACCAGTGAAACCCGTCATTCCTGCATGCAGGTCTAGTTCTTATTATTATTATTATTCAGATTCCAATTTGAATAGATCTCAGCAACTACGTGTCGCATCGTTACGATCTCTTCGGTTTTACTGGGAAAGTGGGTGTGACTTAGAGGATAAAGCTATTTTGAACGTTCTGCGACAATGCGAAATGTCCGAAATCACCGAAGTTATCGTTTTTGAAAATATTGCAGTAATTTTAACAATAATCATTGGATTTTAACTTTCGATACATTTTGGCATAGCCTGAGACAGGGCACATAGCTACGCTACTTTCGATTTTTGATTTTCGGCAAATCTTCGAAGATATTAGGCGCCAAATTTCGAAAATTTAAAATTTTACAAAAAAATTTTTTATTTATGAATATTTTTTAGTCGTATTGTGCACAGAATTAAAGAGTCATCTGACTAGTGCAAAAATGTTAAAAAAAATTGTCTCAGTAATTTTCCTTGGCCGCCATTGGCTAATTCAGTTTTTCAGTCCTAGATTAATTTTTTATTGTCCGATTTGTATAAAACAAAATTCATATGCTTCGTTGTATCAATTGTCATTTTTTTTATTACCAAAAGTGTTATCTGTTGGCACCGGAAGTGGCATAATTTTACCAAAAACTACAATTTTGACAGTTATTTTCCTACTTCGAAAACAAATATTATTTTTTGGAAAAATCATTTGACTCAAAGAGTGTGCCCTTTCAAGGCGCAAAAAATGTAGGAAGCAGTTTTTTTAATTTCGATTTCACTTTCGGGCAAATTCGATTAAGAGGCTAAAAATGGTGTAAAATTTACCTATTTACAACATATTCAGGCTTTTCAGATTTTAAAATATTTCTTCGTAACTTTTATAAACTTGTAGCTATAATCCATACGAAGAAAATGTATGTTAAAATTCGTTTGTAATATAAGCAGTTACCAAGAAATGGGCAGTTCTGTACAAGTCACTGTTTTCGTTATTTTGCCTGTAAAATAGTCAATTATTATTGGATTTTTATAAAAGTGACATCATTTGATTCAACAAGCATGTAGCGTCATATCAAGTTGATTACAATTTAAAATTGACACCGGAAGTGACATCATTTGGTCAAAAACTGCATTTTAAACTTTTTAAATCAATGTTTTATTCAACCAAGAATAACTTAATATGTATTAATAATTTTAACTTTTGGTTTAAATTCACATATAAACAAAACTCATATGGTCATATAGATATCATAAAATGGTTTCTAACTTGTTCGGTTGCCGAGAAATAGACGGTTTTCTACAGGTCACTTTTGAAGGTTTCGGGGCCATAAAAGTGTCAATTATTATTCGATTTTCATAAACGTTACACCGTGTTATACCTACTGCCATTTGGGATTTCATTCAAGTAATTTAAGATTTTCATTATCACCGGAAGTAACGTCATTTTGGCAAAAACTGTATTTTTAGCCTTCAAAACAGATATTTTATTCAAATGAGTCTGTTTTGAAATCTTTTTCAAATTATGGTATTTGATGCTAATCAACAAATAGAATGAACCCATACGATCACACAGATACCACAAAATGGTTTGTAACTTGTACGGTTGCAGAGAAATAGCAGATTTTCTACAAGTCACTTTTCAAGTTTTTTGGTCTTAAAATTTTACATAAAATTTTCACTATATGATATCGTATGCCATTTCTGATTTCATAAGACTAATTGAACATTTTCATTAACACAGGAAGTAATCTAATTTTGTCAAGATCATTTACAAGTAACAAATGTATAAAATGAATTGATATTGTTGGATTTTGTTGATTCTGCGTCCATTTTATTTGTGTGCAATGTTAATTTGGAAACCTGTTTAGTGGTTTCGCTGGTACCGGAAGTGACATATGTTCAAGGGTAACTTGGCACCGGAAGTGACATGTTTAAGGGTAACATGGCACCAGTGAAACCCGTCATTCCTGCATGCAGGTCTAGTTATTCTTATTATTATTATTCTTCTTTTGTTTTGAGTAGATCTCAGCAACAGCTTGTCGCATCGTTACGATTTCTTCGGTTTTACTGGGAAAGTGGGTGTGACTTAGAGGATAAAGCTATTTTGAACGTTCTGCGACAATGCGAAATGTCCGAAATCACCAAATTATCGTTTTTTAAAATATTGCAGTAATTTTAACAATAATCATTGAATTTTAACTTTCGATACATTTTGGCATAGCCGGAGACAGGGCACATAGCTACACTACTTTCGATTTTTGATTTTCGGTAAATCTTCAAAGATATTAGGCGCCAAATTTTGAAAATTTAAAATTTTACAAAAAACTTTTTTATTTATGAATATTTTTTAGTCGTATTACGCACAGAATTAAAGGGTCATCTGACTAGTGCAAAAATGTTAAAGAATTTTGTCTCAGTAATTTACCTTGGCCGCCATTGGCTAATTCAGTTTTTAAGTCCTAGATTAATTTTTTATTGTTCGATTTGTATAAAACAAAGTTTATATGCTTCGTTGTATCAATTGTCATTTTTTTTATTACCAAAAGTTTTATCTGTCGGCACCGGAAGTGGCATAATTTTACCAAAAACTACAATTTTGACAGTTATTTTCCTTCTTCGAAAACAAATATTATTTTTTGGAAAAATTATTTGACTCAAAGAGTGTGCCCTTTCGAGGCGCGAAAAATGTAGGAAGCAGTTTTTTTAATTTCGATTTCATTTTCGAGCAAATTCGATTAAGAGGCTAAAAATGGTGTAAAATTGGCCTATTTACAACCTATTCAGGCTTTTCAGATTTTAAAATATTTCTTCGTAACTTTTATAAACTTGTAGCTATAATCCATACGAAGAAAATGTATGTTAAAATTCGTTTGTACTATAAGCAGTTACCAAGAAATGAGCAGTTCTGTACAAGTCACTGTTTTGGTTATTTTGCCTGTAAAATAGTCAATTATGATTGGATTTTTATAAAAGTGACATCATTTGATTCAAAAAGCACGTAGCGTCATATCAAGTTGATTACAATTTAAAATTGACACCGGAAGTGACATCATTTGGTCAAAAAATGCATTTTAAACTTTTTAAATCAATGTTTTATTCAACCAAGAATAACGTAATATGTATTAATAATTTTAACATTTGGTTTAAATTCACATATAAACAAAACTCATATGGTCATATAGATATCATAAAATGGTTTCTAACTTGTTCGGTTGCCGAGAAATAGACGGTTTTCTACAGGTCACTTTTGAAGGTTTCGGGGCCATAAAAGGGTCAATTATTATTCGATTTTCATAAACGTCACACCATGTTATACCTAATGCCATTTGGGATTTCATACAAATAATTTAAGATTTTCATTATCACCGGAAGTAACGTCATTTTGGCAAAAACTGTATTTTTAGCCTCTAAAACATATATTTTATTCAAATGAGTCTGTTTTGAAATCTTTTTCAAAGTATGGTATTTGATGCCAATCAACAAATAGAATGAACCCATACGATCATACAGATACCACAAAATGGTTTCTAACTTGTACGGTTGCGGAGAAATAGCCGATTTTCTACAAGTCACTTTTCAAGTGGCAATTATTATTCGATTTACATAAAATTTTCACTATATGATATCGTATGCCATTTCTGATTTCATAAGACTAATTGAACATTTGCATTAACACCGGGAGTAATTTAATTTTGTCAAGATCATTAACAAGTAACAAATGTATAAAATGAATTGATATTGCTGGATTTTGTTGATTCTGCGTCCATTTTATTTGAGTGCAATGTTAATTTGGAAACCTGTTTAGTGGTTTCGCTGGTACCGGAAGTGACATATGTTCAAGGGTAACTTGGCACCGGAAGTGACATGTTTAAGGGTAACGTGGCACCAGTGAAACCCGTCATTCCTGCATGCAGGTCTAGTCTATATTTGTTATTTTTTCCAAGTTTGTATTTGAAAAGTATTTTTGTAATTGTTTAAAGGCTTATGTATAGTACTGTTGTGTATAGTACTGTTAATTTGTTAATACATAATGAATTAATTATGTGTTAGTAAGGCTCAAGTATATTTCGAACAAAGTGTTTACTTTTGTCTCCCAAATTTTGTGTTTTCTCCATTATTTGAAAACGCGACAGTTTGGATGGATATCATATTGTGTTTTGGTAAGGGGCAAAAATGGATTACTTTGCAAGGATGGTGATGGTTTTTTGGGGATTTTTTTTTTGTGTTTAAATTTGAATGAGACTTGTCATCAGGTTTCGAAACATTTTGGATTTCTGCCCAAATTATACTTGTTCATGATAGAATGATGGGAAATTAATAATAGCTAAACATGAAATTTATTTTAGAAGTCATAACATGTCAATTTAAAATTATTTTGTGTATGCAGTGAATCAAGTTCTGGTATGACATAAATTGTAATTATTTCAATATTTCAGGTGTGCCATTTCATATAAAAGGTAGAAAACCAGTGAAACCAGTAAGTATTATGTTTTATTGTATAGAAATGTAGGGAGAGATACATGTATTTATAAAATGTTTTTGTCATGAAATATTTAGTATGATTACTTGGTAAAGTAGTGCACGTAATTCCATTTCTTGACTCTAATGATGTAAAAGTGCTAAAATCTTTGTCGATTGCTATGAAAGTTTATATCAATGTACCAATACAGGATAGAGTTTTTAGCAGAACTGTAAAACAAAAATATGTTAGTTATGTGAACTCATCTAATAGTGATCTCTATATTTATCCATCAATTTATATTGATGATAGCTAATGTTTTGTGTAACACATTCCATATCAATTTGTTTAATGTACAAATAAAATTGTTTTGACTTAATTTTTGACAAATATTAAAAAATGGATTATGCAAACACAGGGTCATGTTTCATTTCATGCATGACTTGGAACGTAAGTAATACATGAATATGGTTGAGTAGGTAGCCCTATGTACATCAAAATGATGACTTTTCAAAGCCATGTTTATTGTCCATGTAAGTACAGATTTTAATTTGTAAATTTTGTTGTTTCAGTCTCGTAGTTTTGATGAAAAACCTAGAGATGGAATAATACAACCAGGTGCATATTTCTTTAACGAGGCCAATAGTCATAACCATGCAGGTATGTAAATGATATTGATGTTTCCGCATCACCCTTCCCTCTAGAATGCCAATGTCTCACCACCTCTTCCAAGTTTGTTCCCTGGCTTTTTAATCCGAAAGACTTATCAATTTTCTTCAAATATGAGAATTCCGCCTTTACTGGTATTTCCTTCTACATGTATGTCCAACAGCCTGTCAATTTTCTTCTTTGATTTAACAAATGAGGTTTTCCCATTGGGTTGATCACTTGATCAGGTGCAGTTTTGCATTAGATTGATTAATAAATCAAATAGGGGTTTCCCCTTGAATGGATCAAATGAGGCTTCATTTTGGATCAAAGAAATGAGGTTTAATAAATCAAATGAACATTCCCTTTGAATTGATCAAGTATATAGTGTTCCCTTGGTTTCATTGAAAGAAGGGGTTAAATAATGAATTCATTGACTGTAGTGCTGTTTCATTAATTTTATGATACTGTTATCTTTAGAAAAATCTGATGAAAGTTTTGCCAGTAGTAATCCACCATTATCACAAGGAGAAAATGATCGATTAAATGAACTCTCGACAGTGCAAGGTAATTTATCATTCACTTAATATTGTGTCAATAATGACTTATTTGTGTTTAAGTTTCTTTAATAGCTTATGCCTGATATGATAATTGTATATTGTGTTGAGATAACTCCAAAACATCAATTTTCGTCATTTATTATAAATAACGTGATGTTTGTTGGTGGCACATAATCTTTTGTTACTTATTGTTTAAGAAAGCATTTGTTTTATAAATTGTTGAATAACAAGAAAATCAAATGCTATTCAAAGAGAAGGTGAAATCACCATTGTCTGGGCAAAATTAACCAATCCCTTGCATATTTTACATGTAGTCATAGAAATGAAGATACTACTAATATGAAGTAAAACAGGTGATTAAGTGTGGCATTGTTTAACTATCAAAAAGTGGACTGAAGCTACCTGTTGGTAACTAAAGCAAAAATTGCCCATATGCTCGAGAAAAACCATAATGTATATATAATAACTCTCACCTGTAATGAAATGTTTATGGGTGGATAAAAAGAAAATAATCAGTTGAAATATGATTATACCATTTATTAATATCAAGGGTGAATTGGATGCCATATGTAATTAAGTGATTGACATGTGTTAGCATCTGAATAATAACGGATGGTTTTACACATCCGACAGCTATATGTATATAATTTGAAACATGTGCTGCCTTCGTCATCTATACTGTAAACCATGATTTCAGCTAACTTTACAGTATTTTAGGCACACTAACTACCTGTGGGTGCAGGTATAAGGTGAAAAGTTTAAAACTCATTTCAAACTTGTGGAAGTGGATGTTCAACTCCAGAAACAAACGAACAAACTCAATTCAATCATTATAGTTGAACACTCCCTTCTAAAAAGCATCTGGCTTTGTTCTTTCATTACTTTTACCAGTATCTCTTGTCCTTTTTGTTCTTGTGGCCTATATTTACCCTTACTGACCATTTATTTGCACTTCATTTACCGTATAATAATTATAAAAGAGAAATGGGTTGTAACATTTATTCAACACAACCCTAGATGTTTTGGGGGCTAATATATAGTTCCTAATATTTCAATAATGCACGGGTGTGGAGTTTTTTTTTAGGCAGTAACAGCAAAAAGATCCTAGGAAGCCATGAGTATAGACAGACCGCACTATTGCTTTGAATTGAATTCATGATTTTTTCCTTTTTTGTTAACTACAACACATGCATTAGATCACTCAACCACCTAACCCTCTAATTATTTAGAAATTTATTATTTAAGAGGAATTTGTATTACCTTATTTATTTGAGACCACACTGCTATAAGTTGTTTATTCAGCAGAATGTTTTTTTTTATATTATACAAAAAATTACTGTCATGATCATAAAAAGATACTTGTTAATGAAATTTTCAAAGAGAGATAAGATCCATGTGAAGCCGTTGATGTTTTAATTACTTAATGGGCATCAAGTTTGTTATTTATATGATAGTTTTATGATTTGTTTACGACTTGATGAATCTGAAAGATAAATTCCAGATATAACTGTACTATTTGCTTACCGTTTATACATTTTGGTAAAAAATTATTATGCAAGGTTCTCCAAGAGATTGTTTATTTGTGAAAACCATAGACCTTAAAGCCATTTCAGAACTTTGTGATTATATAGTATACCATCAAGCTTTACTTACATTATTCAGTATAGACATATTTTTACATGGACTGAGTAACCTTTTGGAACCATGGCATACCAGCAATCAAACTTGAAGAATTTTAGATTAAGTCTCCACCTGTCAGTGATAGAAAAAGTTATTTTGAAAAGAATTACAAATGTACCTTTGGTATGATGATGAACTTATGTAGCAATAGACAGTTATTCAATATCTTACCTTTGTTCATAATGTACTTATAATTTGATGCACTAAATAGTATTTTAAAATATCTTCCTGAAAAACAGAGATGAAATTTTAGAAAATTGATTTATATCTCCTGCATTTTATACCAAATTTAAGAAATTTTTTGGAGTTGAAAATTCTCCAATATACAAAATCAGTGCTTAACTTCTTCTGAATTCTGTTTCTGAAAAACACACCACATGATCAGTAAGTTAGTTTAGTTGGTAAGAGATACTAGTTATAAAACAAGAATTAGTAGAATTTATCACATTAACTATAAAAAAACATCTGGTATAAGTTGATTAAACTTTCTTCTTCTTACAAAAACATCCCACAATTTAATAAACAACTTGACTATATTTCAAGCGTAGTCAAACACTTGCTTAAACTTCTGATTCTGGTACTTACACTTACTGTTCAAAGTGTGGTAACTGTTATGTGTTTTTTCTGTCTTTTCCAAATTAATGGCAAAATTCACTGTTTATCTAAATGTAATTAACAGGGGAAAAATAAGTCCACAGAGAAGGATGTGGCAGCACCAGGGTATGGAAATATAGATAACAAATTTTTATGTGGGTCTAAAAGTTGTCTGTTTACAGTTTAGATTGGCATCCGACCACTGATTATAATAAACTTAACACAAATGTGAGCAAAATGACAAGAAACTAAAAAAAAATATAAAAACACAACACAATTTATATGGAAAACAATCACTGGTTTACACACAGAGCACAAAGTTTTGACAAGTACTCTAACGACAAGATATATGTCAAGATTGTGAAAAACCAGAACTAGGAGAAGATAACTAGTCAAAAAGCCACTTTACCATAGGGAGGCAGACCACCATTAAATTTTACATCTCGGTACCCACAAATTGTAGTTCGTCTATTTATAGCAGTTCTCTCTCTGTCTCTTTTCTCCCCTTTTGCATGCCCATTTTTGTTGATTTTTTGGCCTAGAATGGACTAAGAGGGTTTGAATTAATATTTTCTGCTAGGTTTTGGTAAATATTCATGATTTTGAGGCGGAAGGATAACGGCGTTATGAGGTTGGCTACGGTGATATGTACGGCAACTAGATACATGTTTTGAGTATGCTTCTTCAAGTTCGTGTATCTCAAAATTTTGGTGGTCAACCTCATAAAAATTTTAGTGCAAAGACATGGCCATGTGTTCTTCTGTCTATAGTGAAAAGCATTTCGCCCAACGAAAATTTGGGGATAAGTTGGAGGTGGTCAAAGAGTCCAGAATTAACATTGAAGTCAATGGGGAAATTAATGGTGGTCTGCCTCCTGTATGTAAACAAACTGGCGGTGTATGAGAGGCCTAAATTTGATGCTATGATCTCCAATTTGTCAGAAAATGTGATATATGACATTTTGATAATAAAAAAAGTGAAATGGTAAAATTTCTAAAATATTTGACAAATTTGTGAGGGGAATATTTGATTTTAGTCCAAATTTTGTGATTTTCAGTGTTTATTTGCTTTTTAAAATTAGTGAAAAATATTTTAATGTGTAATTTTGACTTTTTCTGCATCGTAAAGGCTAGATGGGAAGAAAGTATTATAATTTCACTCAATTTTGCCTAAAAATCATGATAATTTGTCTAAAATTCTTCAGATTACCCCCAATATTACTGTCAAAATTTTAATTATTCATCTGTTTTAAAATGAAACAAAATGTCTTGCATGTCTTTATTTCCATTGTTAAATAACTTGGAAAGGAGCCATGTGTTTGTCAGATATTGAAAAAGTATCTATGTGTTTAATAGAAATTTAAAAATTAAGAAATTTTGTCTAATTATGTACTGCTGAGGCATGTTAGAATTTTCAAAACATGAGTGAACTGCATTTTTCTTGGGTGTTCCTCAGACTTAACACAATTTTAATCTTTTAAAACCTGCAATTGTTGCATTTCCCTTCTCGAGAAAGTAAAATCTGTGTGTCTGCAGGGAAATTTCTCTGTCTTCATTTCATTTAGACTGGCTCAACCTCCCCACCCCACCCATTTTCTTGAACATGATATTTGGATATTCAATTGAAAATATATTGACTCCAAATTAACAGTAATTGGATTTTGTGCTTGAATTGTAACCGAGCATTTTATTTTGCACAAACAAATAGTTACATAAAAGATTCCATGAATTTTTAAGACTTTTTGTTTATGGCCAAACATGTTATTCTATGACATTTTCCCCAAATGAGTCCACACCCCAAAATGGATATGTTGTAGATGTGTCTTTTGCAGCTTAATGTTTGACATTTTTGATGTAAATCTATTATTTGTGGTGATCTTTTAAAATGTGGCACTTACAGAGCAATGAAATATTAATTAATAGCCTTTTCATACTCCTTTTATGCAATGAATTATGTCATAACTCCCTTTTTCCACCTCATTTTGTCAGGAAATTGATGTAAAGATTAAAACAACTTGCTTCCACAAAATATTGACACTATATAATTCCAAGGATACCTCTGATTGTTAAAGTGTTTTAAATACTGAGATATTCCCATTTTTTTAAAAAAAATAATGCTTTGTGACCCTTTTGTTGGAGTGGCTGGTTGTCAACTAAATACAGCATTTATTTTACATTTATCAATCCATATTTTAATAAATGATTCATATTTCTTACAAGTACCTGTGTTTGTATGTATGTATACAAGCCAGGGATAGAAAAATGTGGCTTTTAGCCATATTCCATCAACAGTATTACTTATAAGTTAGAAACAAGATGGCCGCCAGTAGTTAGACTCCATTTAGAGAGCTTTAATAATTAGTGAAAAACGACTAAATAACGCATAATAACTAAGGTATAAGATAATATTTATACATCCTGAAGTGCCTGGAGTAAAAAAAAAATATATAATTTTAAAGACATATTGATCTAAAAGGATCTTTGAGAGAAAATATCTAACCACTGTGAAAACTTGCTTGTGGGCAGCCATCTTTGTTGTTTACATTTTGTGACTGTCATGATTTACTGACTCACGAAAGTTCAACAGCCAGACTCTAGAAAAAATCAACTACAACTTATCAGTGGTATACTCTTTATTATTATTAAATCATAACTACCAATAAACACTCATAACTTAATGTATACTCCAGCCAGGGCTAAAGAAGACAGGAAAAGAAAAGGTTCAACTTCCCCATTTCAAATACAAACCGACTTACTCTTGGCTACTGGAGTTAAAAGTTGTAACTTAAAAAAAAGTAAACTCCACCAAAGCTCAATTACTACTTTCATGTCTGAAAATATTGAACCTAACACCAGCTACGAGTATCTAGAAACCACCATGAGTGACACGGAACCTCAAATAAGTGATAATCCAGAAAGCTCAACCCCTCTCTCATCCACTCCTGTCCCTGATGAGGCTTTCACCCGCACTCTAAATGCAGTTACTCTAGAACTATCAAGAGCATTTAGGACACCAGAGGTGCAGAATGCTATCCGACCTATGATAACTCTAATTCTTAGAGAAGAAATTGATAAATTTACTGCTCCCTTAAGAAAGGAAATAAATGACCTCAAATACGAGATTTCGTCAGTTACCCTGCAACTAAATGGTATGCTAAACGAACGATGTGATGACCTAGAGCAATATGGCAGGCGAAACTGCATCCGCATTAGTGGTATTGCCGAAACGCCAAACGAAGTTGTCGAAAACAAGGTAATCGAAGTCCTTAAAAAAGTCATCCCAGCCATAACCCCGTCTGACATCGAAAATAGCCACAGGGTAGGTAAACCTATCATGGGAAACCCAAAAAAGGTTATCGTAAGACTGTCTTCCTACAAAACCAAAGTAATCATAATGCGTGGCAAAAAAGTAGTAAACTCAGCAGAAGACCCTATCTATATAAATGAGGACTTGACAAGGTACCGAGCTCACATCTTTAAACACACTCGAAAATCGTTTAAATCGAATCTAATAAACGGATGTTGGACACGAGATGGCAAAATCTTCATTCGTGAAAGAAAACCTGATGGAACAGATGGTTCTATAAAACGTATACTCAGCATAGTCCAAATTCCTGGATATAAGCCAACGCCAGAGGAACTACTTCACTTCAACTTGAGCCAGAATATCCAAAGTGAACCTGAAGCAACAGCTGTCTAATTAATCTTGTGATTCATCAGTTATTACCCCTACAAAATACAAAGTTATCATTACTATTATTATAAATAATATCATAGTTTGTATCATTTTCATTACATGCTACTGTCAACCATTGTGAAATGACCAGCTCCAAGTAAATTATCAAGTAAATGCTCTCCGATTAGATTATCCCAATCTCTATTAATCCGTCATGCAACTGTTTTACCATAACTAATTGTCACCAAGCAGCCTGAGCATCCTAAATCACAGTAGACTGTACTTTTACTGCAAAACCCCTACGAATCTCCAGGGCAAGCATCATAACTTACCAATCTTGTCTCAACATATTCATTATGTGCCCATAAATATTCGCTCTTCTTTTATTTTCAGTCTCAGCTACTTTACTTAAAATATGTCTTATCTGAAACAAATTTACACTGTATTAATTTATGAATGAAATGTGACTCCCTTATATGATATACATACTATTTATTTATGTACCCTGGCAAAACCAGGCTGCCTGTTCTGAATCATATCTTGTATCACCCTGTTACTGTAAAACCTATGCGTATTGTTTTTCTATTTAAGCCTTAAGTCCTTAGTTAATGATTAAGCATATTCATTATGATCCACCTTACTGGCACCTGCTCACATCCAACAGCAAACAGCTAACAGAAGCTTTTTATTATTATTATTATTATTTATTATAGAAATTAGCCAACTTGCACATCAGGATCAACACCTAAGTATGAATTATGATTTACTGAATAAGGTGCCATCTTTGGCGTGAACGTAAAAGATCCCTTGGCAGTTGAAATTTGTTTTTAAGAGTAGGCCGCAGCACTATCTCCTAGGCAACACAGGCAAAATATACCCCTTAGCAGACTGTATGGCTTATGTCCGCCTTCATTAGCCCAGGTTAGGAGCAGAACAGTAGGACGTTAAACCCCTTTTCAAATTCAAACACTTTCTTCTACACCATCAGCCTCATAATGCTCCTTTTAAGTACTAACAAGCTCAAATCGGAATGTACATTCCAAATCTAGTACACTTTCCTTAAGTGGTTATGTCTTTAAGTTTTTGTTATTTAATCAAGCAATAATAATGTAAAGCAATTTAATAGTGATGACTATAACATTTATCCACCGCATTACCATCTGCCAAATCCAACAGCCCAAAAACTAATGCAAGCTATTAAAAGGAATTGGCAAATATACATTTCCCTAAAAAGGAGCATCATATCGTACCAAACTTGTCTCCACGAACAGTTTCCACAGCTTGTCTCCACGAACAGTTTCCACAATTGTTTCTACTCCACTGTCCTCAGACCCTCAATCAAAGCCACTCTGTCCAAACCATGAGTTACCTGAAATTAAAGCACAATCTGTCATAGTATCACTTCCATGACATTCATAAGTTTTTCACTATAATGTTAAGTAATATGATGCCAACCCAAGTAGGTATTACTACTTATAATTGTATCCCTTATCAACTTCCTGCTATAGAAACTGTTATTATGAGCAGTATGTAATCAAAAATGTATTTTGTACTTATCTTCGTGGCAAAGTGTATTCAGCTGTATGATGTATTTATATATGTAATTGCACCGCCTTCTCAGCTCTATGTCTTATCATCTGTCCTAGAAGGAAAGTGGTGTAACCCATATCTATAAAAGTTTACCCTAATTGATTGCCAAATTGCATTTAAGTAAATATCTCAATAATACTAGGTTTAAAAAGAGCTCATGAATTTTAACTGTATTATACATATTTTTATTGAATGATTGAAAATGTAAACTAAGCTTGGGTCTACCATTTGGTATGCTAACCTAATGACCATCTTACTTGAAATGTTATGTGCTATTGTTATAAATTATTGTAAATGGACACTAGGTGTACTATAGTAGTGCACTGTACAACACACTCATCAACACAAACCATTTAAGTATTAAAAATTCTTGAGTCCACTTCTTACATGCCACCTCCAAACCACTATGATAGCGCCCTAAAATAAAATAAATATAAATATCATTTAGAAACAAATTTACAACCACACAAACACAACAATCAGAAACAATGTATTACCCCCCAAAATACTATTAATACCAATAGACTATAATAAACAAACTTTGTGCTAATCCAAATAAAAACATCAACTAAACATAAAAGTCTAAATTTACTACCCAAATTGTCAAGTATAATCCAAGTCGAACAAGCTATGCAAATTGACAACTCACTGCGTGACTCTGTTACCTACACCAGCCTACAGTCTGGTAATGCTTTCCAAGTTGAACTACATGGTACACATTTCAAAATAAGAACATATTAAACTAACTCTAGTTAAATTTTAAAAGAATATAGACAGGTAATCACTATTCACCTCCAACGGTACAAATGTTTACCTGCCGTCCGTTAAACTACTCTACACAAACAACAGCTTTTCTCCCACTCACCAGTAAAAACACAACGGCACGCTGTACCCACTCGTGCATGTAAACCATCACGTGACTGCTCACAATTATCCAGACACAAAAACAACCAAATTATCGCTTAGCTCTCTCTCCACCGGCGAAACCAAGCGAACAATCACCGTCCATCCGATTGTCTCGCAAACTTGTAAATACTTGTGTACATATGTTGAATTGGTTTCACTCTTTCCCCCTTCATGTATATATGTTCAAATTGACAAACACTACTTACTATATAGGCATAAGACTTCAGAAAGCACCAATTCATTTATGATTTTTTACAGTTTTAATTCTCCATTTCTCATCTTGGCTAAGCCAAAGATAATTGTAAGATACCAAGACTTCCCAGAAATATATATAATCTCGTTCAATATCAAGGTCAAGAGTCAGATATTTTCGCACGCCTGTTTACATAGCTGCACAATCCTTCCTATTGCCGCATTATGTCTGTTTCCGCTACTTATTCGTTCTCTTTTACTACTCTCGGGCAATATCGAACCCAACCCAGGCCCAAATACACAAAACAACAACCGACTCTCAGTAGTGCATTTGAATGTAAGGAGCCTAAAAAATAAACTTGATTTGATAATTGCTGAACTAACTAGCTATGATATAATAACATTAAGTGAGACTTGGCTTGACAAAAACATCACATCTGAATCTATAGCTTTATCTAATTACTATCTGCCCGTCAGGAAAGATAGAAATAATCGTGGTGGCGGGGTGATAATATATATTCGTAATTCCATATCATTCAAACGTAGACATGATTTAGAAAATTTTAATATTGAATCAATCTGGATAGAGATCAACTCTAATAATAAAAAGTTTTTACTTGGTAACTACTACAGACCCCCCTCTTCATCATCCAATCTCAATCAAATGATTTTTAATTCTTTTCAACAAGCTATAACCGATCCTATTGATAAGTGCATAATTTTAGGAGATTTTAATATTGACTTGAATACTAAAACAACCAGCTTCATTCACGATGCAATTAACATATTAGACATGACTCAATTGATAAATAAATCAACCCATTTTAGCAAAACCGGTACACAAAATTCCTTACTAGACCTGATTTTAATAAGTTCAACATTACGCTCAGATGAATGTGATGTGCTAGACAATTTCTGCAGCGACCATTGCCCAGTATTTTGTAAGCTTTCATTTACTGTTCCTAAACAAAAATGTTTCAAGCGATTGATATGGAATTACGAAAACACAAACCTTGAGGGTATACGTACAGAAACAATAAACACTAACTGGTACAATCTTGTTGATCGTTCTGATATCGATGCATCCTGTGTCCAATTTACTAGCAAATTGATCACTATAGCAAAAAATAATATACCAAATAAACTAGTAACTATTAGGCAAAACGATAAACTTTGGATGAATAACAGCATTAGAAGAATGAAAAAGAAAAAAAATAGATTACACAAGAGAGCAGTAAAAAGAAATTTGGAAACTGATTGGCAAAATTTTCGTAAAATAAGAAATGACTACGTAAACCTAATAAGGAAATGTAAAAAAGAATATTTTGAGAATATTGACACAAAAATTAATGATAAAGGAAACTTTGGCACTAAAAAATGGTGGAATCTAATTAACGCATACACCAAGACACAGGCTGCATCTTCAAACGAACCTCCACCACTTACAGTTGGAAATGATACAATGTTTACACCCACTGATAAAGCCAATGCCCTTAATAATTTCTTTATCCAACAAACTGAACTGTCAAGTACCAACAAGACTCTTCCACCCCTCCAAATGAATACTAATAGCCTAAACTCGATTGTACCAACCCCTGGAGAAGTTAAGGACATAATAAATAGCCTAGATACATCAAAAGCTTCAGGCCCAGACGAAATTAGTTCTAAAATCCTAAAATATATCGTTAACGAGATCAGTAATCCCTTATGTCAACTTTTCATTTTTTCTCTAGATACACACACTATTCCAAAGATATGGAAATTCGCAAATGTCATCGCTATTTTCAAAAAAGGACATCCAACCGACTGCAGCAATTACAGACCCATTTCCCTCCTAAGTATTATTATAAAAATATTTGAGAAAATAATATATAAACACGTCTTTAACTTCTTCAAGGACAATTCAATACTAACAGCACTCCAAAGTGGCTTTCTTCCGGGTGACTCAACTATCTACCAACTAATAGATCTAAATCACTTCTTTTGTCAAGCCATCGATCATAACAAACATACTAGGATCGTCTTTTGTGACATCAGCAAGGCTTTTGACAGAGTCTGGCACGCTGGGCTCTGTCATAAGCTGGAGGCTGCTGGGGTCAGAGGAGGTCTGCTTTCATGGTTCAAGAATTATCTTGAAAATCGACAACAATGTGTTATCATAAACGGAATATCCTCTGACCCCAGGGGTATCCCCGCTGGTGTCCCACAGGGAAGCGTACTGGGACCATTATTATTTTTATTATATATAAACGACATTGTCAATAATATAAAATCGAACATTCGACTTTTTGCTGATGATACATCTCTGTACCTAAAAATAGATGACCCAGAGGCATGCGCACTTACATTAAACAAAGATCTTGAAACAATAAATACATGGGCGGAAACATGGCTAGTGACCTTTAACCCCCTCAAGACAGAAACTTTAACCTTCTCCACTAAACGCAATGTCGTGAAACCACCACTTTTAATGAACTCAATAGGAATAAAGGAAGTAACAGAACATAAACACCTTGGACTTATCTTTCAAAGCAACTGCAAATGGAACAGCCACATCGATAGTATAATTAGTAAAGTATCAAAATTAGTAAACAGCTTTCGCTCCTTGAAATATCGTCTAAATAGAAAATCGCTAGATACCCTATATTCTTCCTTTATTCTACCGCACTTTGATTATGCCGATGTTATCTGGGACGGATGCACTGACTACTTATGTAATAACCTTGAATACTTACAGCTTGACGCACTACGCACCATTTGCGGGGCAGTTAAGGGTACTAGCCATGCCTCTCTCTACACAGAAACTGGGTTTATTCCACTCAAAAAAAGACGAAACCGACATAAATTAAAACTACTATACAAAATCATCAATAACCTAACCCCTGCTTATCTTAAAAATCTCATAAATCTAGAACCCCCAAACAAATATTCCCTTCGTAATGAAGACAATTTAAAAGAAATTCGATGTCGTACTGAAATCTTTTCTAAATCGTTCATCCCATCAAGTATAAGAGAGTGGAATAAACTCAGTACCGATGCAAGGAATTCTAGATCTCTGAAAATTTTCTCCGACCATCTATCCCAATCTGATATCAAAGTTCCTTCGTTTTATTATAATGGCCATCGGAAATCTCAAATAATTCACTGTAAATTACGACTACGATGCTCTGACCTGCAGGGTCATAAATTTCTTCGACACATTGCCGACAGTCCCGCATGCCTCTGCGGTCACATATTTGAAGATCCTGATCATTACCTTCTGCGATGTTCCTTACATTCAAATGCACGAACAGAAACCATTGACAAATTACAATATGATTTTAAAAATATAAACTGTCTTTTATTCGGTTCCAAAACCTACAGTCAAGAAATTAATACTAATATTTTTAACCAGGTCCATAAGTTCATTAACATGTCAAACAGATTCTAAACTCAATTCGATCAGGTAATATTTTAATGTATAATCTTGGCTAGCCTATCTAATTTTGTTTATTATCAAATAATCCTCACTTTGCTTGCATATGTATACTTACTTATTAATTACTATATATACTGTACATTTTCACCCATTTTATTATGTTTATATAATATGTATGTGTTTGCCATTTTAACTATGTATATACACCCATTTTTCATTAATAATATGTATACAAATTACTTAGGGAGAGGGGTTTTACATAGGCTAAGCCTGTTCCCCAATCCCATTCAGACAACCTGAATAAAATATTGTTTAAAAAAAAAAAAACAGTATTACTTATGTGGACACAGGTTGGATTTGTTATCAAAGCAACATTTTCAGGGGGTGGGCTTACAAGTTTCATTATAGTTCCTTACAGTTACCCTCAATGCAACCAATTTGCTGCTTGTCTTCTTGTATACTGGCCAAGGTTTCTAGAAATAAATGCCTTTCACCTCAGAGTTTCCAAGAAATAGGGAATTATTGGCATTTTGAGACATACAAAGTGTCAAAAAATGGGCCATTTTGTAAAAAAAAGGTAAAATAAAGTCAATTTTTGAAAAATATCCCAATATTTTGAATATTTTTGATGAGACTTGTTTGAAACTCTTTAAATCTTTTTGCAAAACTCACATTTTGACAAAATTAAGAAAGAGTCTTCAATTCTAGAACAAAAGGCCCATGGACCTGATCTGCAACCCAGCATACAAAACAGTACATAACTTTAAAGGGTCACCATTTCTTCTGCAATTAATTTTTTTTGATTCTGTATTATAATAATTTTGCAAAAATAAATGTGAAGCTATAAAGAAAAGAATTTTGATGATATATGAACTTTTAAAAACATATAGGAGGCAGACCACCATTAAATTTTACATCTCGGTACCCACAAATTGTAGTTCGTCTATTTATAGCAGTTCTCTCTCTGTCTCTTTTCTCCCCTTTTGCATGCCCATTTTTGTTGATTTTTTGGCCTAGAATGGACTAAGAGGGTTTGAATTAATATTTTCTGCTAGGTTTTGGTAAATATTCATGATTTTGAGGCGGAAGGATAACGGCGTTATGAGGTTGGCTACGGTGATATGTACGGCAACTAGATACATGTTTTGAGTATGCTTCTTCAAGTTCGTGTATCTCAAAATTTTGGTGGTCAACCTCATAAAAATTTTAGTGCAAAGACATGGCCATGTGTTCTTCTGTCTATAGTGAAAAGCATTTCGCCCAACGAAAATTTGGGGATAAGTTGGAGGTGGTCAAAGAGTCCAGAATTAACATTGAAGTCAATGGGGAAATTAATGGTGGTCTGCCTCCATAGTAGGTGAGCAATGATTAATAAGTTGTTACAGATAATGCTCAAAACCATTGCTACAGACAAATGTGAACTTAATAAAAGATTTATAGTATCCAACAATTTATATAGATAATTCACCTGTTCTGTTAGATTTGATATTTTAGTGATTACTGGAAAATCTCAAGTTATACATAAAGCATTTGATAAAAATGGCTCTCCTATAAGTTCTCTAAATAATTTGGACCACTTTATCTCTGGTTATGAATGAAGACTATCTTCACTGACATTTAACATGTTTTCTTTATCGTGAATAGAGCGTTGTTATGACTTAGCTGTGTTTGCTGGGTAGTATAGCCTGAAGGAATAGAAGTAGTTTAGTAATGCCATGACTCTGCCAGTAGGATGTGTTGTATGTTAATGCCTTCCTATGGTAGAGAATCTCTCTAACACATGGTATTAATAAGTGATCTTTAACTAGGTGTGAAAGTGGGCAGGTATTATACCTGTGGATGTTTACCAGTTGATCTCACCTGAGTTTTTACCTGGGAATAATTCTTTGTGGATACCTGTAAAGATCTGTGAATAACTGACAAGTGTTAATAAGTGTTGTGAAATTTTGATTCAAATAGATTATAACAGATTATGTGCTTTTCATGGATAAAAATTGAAGCAGAAAAATATTTTTAGTTTTTGATTTGATTACGTGCCAGATGCTTACCGGTAGTAATTAAATATCAGAGTAAAATTTAATCTGTTGTTAGAATATTGAAACCTGTTTATGGAATCCCTTCTTTAAACTAAACATACATGAACAACAGTCTGTTGAAATATTTTACTGGTCAATTTGAAAACTGTTTTGTTGTTAAGTTTCTAATCTGAGTCACATATAAAACTGTTGATTTCCATTTGATTTTATTTAGTTGATTGTTTTTGTGAGGTGACAATCATGTCAATGTTAAACAGGTTTCCATTTTGTTGGTTGTATTATGTTGATATTGATTTTTGTTTGTTGGTGATATTGTTATGTGGTTGTTCATATACATGTATAAGTTATTTAATATGAAAGTATGTTAATTCTGAATTCTGGTTCTAATTTTGTTAGTGGTTATGGCATGTAGTGGGTGAAGTGGTAAGGGTATTTCAAGTAAGTTAATTTGATGACAAAAATCATGTTTTTACAGGTGTTAGTTTAATGTAGATTTAACGAGATATGTGTATTTACGTAACTACAGGTATTTTAGCTAATAAATCTTGTCTCGACATCTTGTGTTAAAATAACATAAATTTCATGTTTTTGCCCCAAATATTCCTTGTTTTACCGTCCATTTTCACAACAGAATTTCTACACAAAGTTTCTTGTCCATGGGCGTTTTAGCTAATTTCTGTGTTTCATCACCTTATGTTTTAACACCAAATTCCTCCTTGTTTTAAGATATTTATAGAGCAATGTTTATGCAAGACGAATGGTAGAAAGGTGAGGTTTCATGTTTTTATAAATATATACACATGTGGGCCTTTGGGTTGAAATGTTGTAATATTGTCTCACCTGTATGTAGTCTGAATCCTACATGATCTACAAACTAACCAAATACTGCTGTCTCTAATAGAGATGAATGCTAGTTGAGTGACTGGAGTCTTACAAGTAGCCTTATAAGTAGGAACTATTAGATGTCAATTACAGGTATAATCTTAAACATGAAACTTTCTTATCCTCAACAGATAGATGATAAAACTAATAAGATAACAGCAGAAATATTCTCACACACAAGAAAAAGATTGTGATGTTTTGAAGGTTTTTTTAAACCATACAACATTTCAGTCCAATTAAACATTCATCATGCACAATCAGAGATCTTCCCTCTGTTGTAAGCAGACAGTCTCTGGAAGTTTTTGCTTCTACCAACGGCTCATTTTAAAAAAACAAAGGCACATTCCCATGTTTTCAATATTCAGATATGGCATATATGGCTGGCATATTTCTGTTTTTTCCTGTAGCAATGTATCCAGTAATAGCAATGGAATGACTGCAATTTAATGTCCTACTTTTCTGTACCGATTGAATCCAGTAAAAGAGGTTAATATGGCATACGTATGAAAATCAATTCTTTATCAAATTCCATCCAGACCTGAAAAGTTAAATTGATATAAAATTCTGAGATTAATGTGTACCATAGATAACCTTTTGAAATTATAAAGAATAAAATTATCATGTACCTTTCCATATTAAAATCGAGTTAAATCATTTTTCCATGGAAATATTGTAATGCAAGATATTCTGGCTTAAAATTTATCATTCTGTCCCTTCTCAATTCATTACAGTTTTCAAATATCTTTGTAGTGTTGACAGCTCATTATCATGAATAATTTATCCCCAACGTCATCTAATTAGTTGGCATGTTTTATAACCTTTTGATGTTGTTTGATTACATCTGTGCAATATATCCACGATTTTCATTTAATTATATTAATTCTTTTTATATCAAATTCACATTTCACAAGTTTTAATAATAAATATCAATGTCAAAGTATTGATGTAATGTACATTAATATGTTGCAATATTAAATTCTAAATGATCAAAAATCCACTTGGATTTAAATTTCAAATTAAACTTAATTTCACCTAGAATGTTGCTTTTGTCTTATGGCTACCACCAATGATGTGTAGCTTGTGCGATGTACGATACGTGTGTATATGCTTCCCGCTTTCTCAATGTTTATTGAATATAACATAAGATAAAAATTGAGGCTCTATGATGAAATGGTGTTGAATGTCACATCATTTTTACAATACATATAGTGATATCAGAAACCAAAATATGTTTTATTGTTATAATGTATAACCATTGTGAAGATAATGGCTCATCAAATCTAAGTGTTCCATATTTTGCCCCAATATAGACTGATTTCCTCATATGAGATGTTTCATATTGCTAATAAATGGTGATATCTGTATGAATCATTCTAGTCTTAGTTACATGTAGAGAGGATATATCTAGAGTTTTTTTCTGTTTCTGATCAAGATGTCTGCAAGAAAAACTGTGATCAAGTGAAAATGTTGATGTTATACATTTCTCACTTTTTTTTCAAAGATTTACTGAGATATTGGGTCAGTGTTATTCTAAATCTCAGAAATTATTTGTTTAATTTAGATCACAGATGTTGTGCACAATGTAAGATTCAGTATGGTCTGAAAATTTTAATCTGGAAAAGGATCTACAAATTGGATCATTGCCGATAAGTTAGTTATCCCAAATATACAGATTTGGATGCACAGATTCCTTTCTATGAAAGTCTGTTTATGTGCTGTATCAATTCATCATAAAAAGCTCCCCTACATCATTCATTCATTCATTCTGAATCATTTATTGTGTATATTATTTATAGAATAACATTCTACAGGATATAAATCTTGATGTGGTATGTACATGTATTACAATATGGATTTTCACATACTGTTAGATTTGGGTGGTACATTGTCTGTCTTCCATTATTGCCATTTTCGACAAGTGGAAATATGATTTCTATATACCAAAGGTACTCTCCATTCATTTATATTAAAATCATGATCAGATTTTATTCTGTTTTTGTAACATCCTGATACTTGTACATAACAGATAAAGCACAAGTTCTAGCTTATATACCTTGATATAAACGTTCGACAACTGTTGTTTGTGATTCAAATGGATATCAATGTAACTTTTTGTACAACATGATCATACAAGAAAAATTTCTTACAACCCATATTAAGTCCACAAATGAAAAATAAAATCAGGTAAGACATTTTTCATGTCAAGCTAAATGGAGATTTAAAGAAACTTAAACCTATACATAGCTATATTTATGGACAAACTGATACCACCTCTGAAGTTCATATAGTTTATTTCTGTTGTACTCTTACACTCTATATTGTGTGGATGGTTATTTTTATGTGTTTTACATACCCCTCTAGTTGTGGAATTAGATTTTTGTCCAAGCATCTTTCATTCTAGTTGCTTAAACTGAATGTGTTTATCAGGACCTCCTCAACTTGTAAATTGGATAGATTTAAATGTGCAATTACATCATCAAGATTCTGAAATGAATTTGTTTGGTTTTATTATATTGAAAGTTCTATGATTGTAATTGGTGGAAAAGTGGAGTATCGAACTTTTATTGTTTATTTGATATCTTTAAAATTTTTGATTTGATGATTTCATACAATAATTTTAACGGTATGAAATGAAAATTAACCGTCCTCTAAATTCTAAACAGTTTGCTTTCGTGTAGATTTGTGACATATGATTTACAGTTGGATCAGTTCTAAGTATTCTGTCGGTGTTCAATATTATCCTACCAAAGTTGCATGTTAAACAAAACTTTAGACACAGAATAAAGTTGTCTTACAACCATTTTACAGGTTCTAACTGGAGGTTTCCTATTTGCATAGCTAGTCTATCAATCTGTATATCTTGTATTGAATGGAAAATGTGATAAATAATTCAGTTGTATTTTACCTCTTAATTACTTTGACCATATTAACAAGTGGCTGTGGTAATTTTGATTAAGTCTATTTGTTAGTTTCGAACTTATGATCTATTTTTTTTAAAATTTAATTATGGTTTTCTGTGTGAACAAGTAGCTCCAATAGTTTAAGTTTTGAAGTTCTGCTGAATTTAAAAAAAGCTATGTGTTATTAATTAAGAAAAATACTAAGTGTGATTAGTGAAATGGATAATAGCCATAAAAAATAAACTAGGTTTTCTTTTATGGCTTTTTACAGACATAACCGACCTGTTACTCTAAATTGGAAAATAATATTCTAGGTTCACAAAAGTTCGTATTACCAGTGTAAACGTTTCTACGAGTAAAGTAACTACCAACGTATGGAGTTATTATAAAGCAATAAGATACTGTAGCTTTCTCCTGACTCACTCATAGAATGGAGTATTTCTTGAAACTGCTGTTTGGAATTGTCATAAAACTTCACAGAAAAGTATTTCTTTCTACTGACTCGATAATTGGACGAATTTCATGGTATAAAACAAGTGTGGAATAATAGAATCGTTTCTCATTAGGATTTGGCAGAAATGAAATATTTAGACAATGACATGTTAAAATGATTGCCAGAAACTGATATTACTCAATACGTCTGCTCATAAATAATGGATAAGCTTCGACATGCATAGTTTCGCATTGTTACTGAATAACCAGAAAAGATGTCATGAAGTAATATCTGTTTGATTATAAAACGAAACATGTGATCTCGGATAATAATTAAAATGAAATTAACATGTGGTTTATGTAATGTGGAGTAACTTGAACAAAAACTGGATGAACAGTAATGAATTCTTGAATTCATTAATTCTGCTTTAGAAAGGGGACAGATTGGAGATAGCTCTACGTGATCATCTCAGGAATTTTTTTTATGTATTGTATTAACTCTGACCAAAATGCAAGTTTTAAGACATTTATGCTTTTCATCCGTTTCAGAAAGTCCTGATGAAGTGGACAGCGGAATGAGGGGTAAAATTCCCAATGATGTGAATCGACCAAAGACACCAATATTAAACGATGGTCGTGCAAAAACACCGACCATGAATGACAATCGCCCCAAAACACCTACAAGATTTCAAGGAACGTTGGTTGATAATCGAACAAAACCCCCTGTCGCTAGTCGACCTGTGTTTAGTGATGTGCAAAATCGTTACAATGGTGATAATATACATGACAATAGTAATCATCATGAATTTAATCATTCCCGATCGGATTTTCATAATTCTGGGAACTACGATTCCAATTCACGACCTCCGCCCGGTCCCCGGGTTGATCAATTTCGTCACATTGATTATGGATCTCATCCAATTCCTCAACAAAATTTTCGCAACGATCCATATGGTTATGCAAGATCTAATAACTATGCTATGCAAAGTAACGGAGATAGGCGCGAACTAGAGCGAGAAAATATCAAACCAGGACAGTTCCGCAGTCGGACACCAGGTCCGGACATGTTAAATCGTGGATATGGTCCAGATTATAGACCAGAACACAGTCGTCCAAAAACTCCAACAGCCAATGATATGAGGAGTAAAACACCAACACCAGGTATGTCCAATCATTCAGGATTTAAACCGAGTGGACGATTTACGCCTAATCCAGCGTGGGAATATGGTCAACAATATCGTCATGATTACAATCGTCCCATTAGACCAGGTGATTCTCCGAACATTGGACGTAGATTTAATCATGATCACACAGATTCTCATGAACGTAGCTATGGTAATGATTTTACAAGAAGTTTCCAAGCTGTAGGTAACAATTCACCATTACCGAATCGTCAGAAACATAGTACATCATTCGAAGGCGAGGAAATGTCGAGAGTGCCAAAACGTTATGGAACCTTACATTCAGGTAACCAGTATGGTGTCTCTCCCTATGGACCACTGACTCGTATTCCAGATCAAGAAGATGGACAGCAGTATCGAGAAATGACTGTTCATCTACCCAGACATGAAAGTGGTTTTGGTTTTAGAATTATTGGAGGAACTGAAGAAGGATCTCAGGTGGGTGAAATATTTTGTTTCTCAAGATTTCTTTGCTGTCAGAACTAATATTCTGTGGGTTTTTTGTTATCACTATAATATTTGTTTCTTTTTAAACGTAAAATCCACTTATTGAAAGTTTGACTAAAAGAATTAAAATCGACCACCACTTAATATTCAAAACATGAAAAATCTGTTTGATCCCACCTTTTTCTGTCAAAGGTAGAATATAATCCATGTCATATTTTTGTTGTGGAAATATTAATTAACTGAATAGATTGATATTAAAGAAAATTAGAGAGAATCTTGTTTTTCACCTTTTTAATATTTCTATGAATTAGGAAGTTATTTGCCTGTTGAGTTTGATTAACTTGGTTATATGAATAAGTAGGTAATAAACACATCAAATCAAACCAATTCCACACTTTTTGACCAAAATCAAAGTTGTGGAGCTACTTTAATACAGACTGTACGGTACCAAAATAGTCTTCAGTTGCATACTAAATTTTGACAAATAAAACATTTACTGTACAAAAATTATGAATAATTGATTAAAAAAAGGAACCGAAAAATTCTTTGATGAATTTTAAACGCTTTTTTTTTTTAACTTAAACATTTTCTTTTGGGGGATTTCTTTTGTCTATAATTTGGTGCCAAGCATTTTATAGAAAGAAATGTTGTCAGTTTGCCAGAATAGCTGATACTTATCATTACAATTTAGTATAAACACTGGAAATGCCAAAGTCATAAAATGTTTCAGAATGTTGTCCAAAATATCTTTTGTTTATAAGTTTAGATGTACAGCTAGCCCTGAAACAATTATCTAAATTGGTACTTGACTGATTGCATGTTGTTGATGCGTGAGGCGTGGCCTATTTATTAATTGAAGCTTATGATTGGTAGGTCAAGCAATTCTTGATTTGGTTACCTGGATAGATAAGCCACATATAGAGGCATATAGATAATGGTCAAGGAGAACTTAAATGGTCCGTTAAAAAGGTCCTGAGAATAAGCCTCAGTGGGTTAAAGGGCGGCAGGGTCCCCAAAGCTACCACAGCATTTAAAACATTAGGAAGTGTTTTTAAACTGTTAAAGGGTACAGAAGTGTTAGGAGATAATGCACATGTATGCCTCCTGCACCATCTTTCAAATATGCCATGGTGACAAAATAAGAAACTGTGAACTGTGAGACTTCTCTGGCGATGCAACATGACTTGCCAGAACATAAAGAATAGGACCATGGCATAGACAGCACAATTAGATACAATTACCCCCCCCCCCCCAAATTTGTTTGAAGTTAAGATAATATGAAAATACAAGAAACATTTTTAGCCATGTGAACACCTCAAATATCATTACAACTAAACTTTACCTGTTTTATCAATATTCATAGATTATTAGGATCTTGAACTTTTTTTGTCAATTGTAAAAGGCAGATTTGCACTTTAATGTTTAATATGTTAGTTATGTATTTATGTGGGTTAAAACAATTTGATTATATTTATATACACCTACAGGAAGGGTTATATTAATATTTACAGCTCACAGTTATAATCATCAACATACTATAAATTCCATCACGTTGAAAGCTTATATTATTTATTTATAATAAAATAGTGGTTGTGATTCTTATCAGGGTAGATTATTTACTACAACTTTCTGCCATGATAATATTTAATGGTATTGCATATTGATACGATATTGACAAAGTTGTTTGTTGTGGTGGACAGTGATGATTAATTTTCATTTCATATTGATCCCCATTGATGGATATTGATAATATTTTAGATTGGGGCTTTTTATTGATCTTTCAATATTGAAGCAATCATGACACAAAATAACAGTGCATCAAAAAATTTGGCATAAAACTGCCACCCATTTGTTTCTGTCCACCTTCCACCTATTGCTAAATGGAAAGAGTGGGTTGCTTTTGTAAAATATTCAAAATCCTTATTTGTCAACTTTAGGCGATTTACAATAAACATTTGTTATGTTATGTTAAAGCTTTACACTTTAAAATTTGTATGATGTGTTTCAAGTTCTTTGGCAATTCCTAATAAATTTGTCCATATTAATATTAACCATCTTTATTTCAGGTATCTGTGGGTTTCATCGTACCAGGTGGGGCTTCAGATCAAGAAGGACAACTCCGTCAAGGAGATGAAATCATGTTTGTTGATCAGAACTGTGTCATCAATTCAACGCATCGTCGTGTTGTACAATTGATGGGACATGCGTCATTAAATGGTCATGTGACAATAACTGCTAGACGGAGATTAACTTCTGCACCAGGTCAGTGTCAAGTTGGATAATTCTAATTTTGATATAATAGACTTAACCAAAAAAAGAAACAAACAAGCAAATATTCATTGTGTCACTATGTTTTCAATATTTCTACACAATGTTACTTGAATTCCCATTAAATTTCTAACTCCCATTGTTATTTGGTGCTGTCTTGTTACAGAACCTCAAAACATAACTCTGAATGGTTCCACTTTACTGCCTATTTGATCAAGTGCTGTGTCTATGAATTTTCTGATAGCCCAATAAGTAAATTTCAGTACTTGGCAATACAATTTTTTTAACCTACAAGTACTTGTACATGTTCAACATGAGGACTGTGTCAACATTTTTAATTTCTAAGATCCTGCGTTCATTTCTCTCCAGATATTTTGTATTGGGGTAAAAAACATTTCAAGAATGACAAGAATAAGATCTTATGAGATGAATAAATTTATTTTAAATGCATAATTTAACAATAATGTTATTTTTTGTAGATGTAACAAGCCATACTACTGGTGGACAGACATATCCCTATGATGTTACAGTAACACGGAGAGAAAACGAAGGATTTGGGTTTGTTATTATTTCCTCGGTAACGAAATCTGGGAGTACCATAGGTGAGTTCATTGGTACGTGTCTGGTTTTCTACTTTTATTTTGTTGGTTAAACTAAACGCATGAGGTTATTTGGTTATTGCATGGCCTCCGTTTAGATTCCCGGGATACGATAAAAAAAAACTAATGTAACGTGACTCTTATAAAAATAAACATTACTTAACAAAACATCTGCTAAAAAACTTTTCATGGGTAAATGAACAGACTTATACTGATTGAAAGTACTATATACAGTTTGAACACCAACTAATTACTTGTTTTAGAAATTATAAACCGTGTCATTAATCAGAAAGTCATAATAGATTTAATGAGGATGAAATAGATGTACGGTAATGCTTTGATTTTAGCAGAACTGGCCAAATTTGCCAACTTGCTATATTGATCAGTGAAAACATTTCACAAAATTTAGAATATATAATCATGTACACAATATAAAATGTGCAGTTAAATCATGAAAAACTTTCGAATTATTGTTGCAGGACAATTTCAAGTGTAGATGTTTTTTAAAGTTATTTTTAGATTTGAATTTATTTTTGAAACAGTCAGCTACTGTTTGAAACATTTATTAAGATTTCCAAATTTATAGGATTTTTACTTTATATGAAGATTTTTGTAAGGAGAAGTAACATTTTTTTTTTGTCGTATCCCACAGATTAAAAATAATAAAAAGACTAAAGATTATTGGAATTGTTAATATTGTGTGATATATTTGTATAAACTGTGTATTATATGATATATTTAATGTAGATTAGCATTATACATAAATATAAGGTAAGTAAAACAGATATTATACAGTGAGTTGGATATTATACAGTGAAATTTCACTTAAGCGACATCTATAGTAAATCGTACCTATAACGAATAATCCATATTTAGACATCCAGACTTTTCAAAACTTTGTTTCATCCTTTTCAACTGAACTAAATATGGTTAATCTGTACGGCCTAGCCCGAACACCTTTGCAGTGTATTCATTTGCATCCCATGGCAATGAATATTTGAATTGCATAGATCAATTTTAAACACAGTAGGTGTCCTCATTTTGCGCCCCCCCCTCCCCTTTCAAAATTCCTAGATCCGCCCCTGCGCCAGATTAAATACTATATTAATTTATCCAAATGTATAAGCTTTGAAATTTTACACACTTTTTACTAAATGGATGTGAGGTTATGTTTTACTAATGTCGGTTAAGTGAGTTTGAACTGCATATTATTTATTATTATTTATTATAAATCATACAAGTAGTGGAATATCTTAGATATGTAGCTTTGCTTTAATTAGATACTGCTGTTTTTGTTTCTATTCTTTTTATCATTAAAATTTATAGTCAGTACAATATCATGGGGTTTACCCATTCCTCTCTATCCTATCAATTTCTCAAGTTGATTTATTACTCGATGAGCAAACCTACTCTTTCACCACATTTTGATTATTAGAATTAGATCACAATTTTGTTTATTTTGGGGGGATTTTTACACGACACAACTTTTAATCATGATGTTCTGACACAACAAATATCAATTGATTATTCGACATTTGTATTCCATCTATAACTAAGGAATTAAGAAGTCATTTTCTCATAATTCACTACACACCACAATGTGCAGCCCTGTATATCAATACAGACCCTTGAATCAGTTTAAAATTGATTTGTTTGGTGTTCGAGTTCAGTTTAGAGTTCAACATGAACTCAAATATGTTGATTATCCTGAATTATATAAGTTAAAGATGAATGATGCAAACTTGTTAGTCTCAAGATAACCAAAGTATTGTGTTGATGAGATGAACCCAATTTAAGAAATGTATCCTATTAAAACGAGCAAATTCTAAACAAATGGATAATTTCAGATGATGATTTTGAATTACCATGGATCGGTGAGATTTTCTTAAGCAGAAATATTATTCCTCTGTGTCACTTGATATTGAACACTTCCCAACAATCAAATTTCACACAAAAATATATTTGATAATTTTTCACTTGACCCACTTATGTATATTGTATACTCAAATATATAGCTTTAAATTGAATTAGCATGATACACTTATCAGCTGCATTTTTTTGAGAAAAAAAACCCAACAAAAAACAAACTGAAATCTATTCATCTTTACTGAAAAAATATATTGTGCAATCTCCTAAATATATTGTATACATCACTTACTAAAACATCTTTCTCACTGTTGAGAGTGAATTTGTCATAGCAGTTTATAATGTGTACGGCAGTGTATGGCTGTCAACTGAGGACATATATTGCATGAATGAACATTTTTGCTGGCAGTGAATAGGTTCAAATCTGTTGCTTGATTAAGTCAATAAAACACAATCATCCCCATCATCATCATTATTGATGTTCACTTTATTATGCTTGATATAAGACACGAATGTGAGTTTTCCCTCCTAAATAACACTGATTGATCCTCAACTTTTGTTCTAAAAATATCAATGATATGGAAGCCTGTCAGTTTTACTTTCTACTAAAAGTTATCCCCGATGTGTAATCAAATAAAAAGTCTATCATTTTCTTGTTTTGATTTAGAATGATTAAATATCTGTTGATCAATGATCACATACAGGGAGAAACATGGCACAGAGCTCTGTCATTTTATGGTTACCTATATGATCTGGCTGTGTGTGAATTTCTGTGTCTGTACAGAAGACATTATTTATCCCATTATTACATTCTACCCATTTGTATATTGGGTCGATCTAGTCAAAATTTATGTAGCACAAAAAATTTCGTAGTCCAAAAAAAGTGTCTTTCAGTGGTATGAACAACACAGTGTTGTATGAACCAGAATAATAGGACTCTTGGAGGCAGAAGTCAAATGTTACCTGTATTTTACTTAATTAAATGTGTATGTACACATTTATTTCCATCTTTCTTTAAAGGAGGCAAGTCTTTTACTCAATATTCGACATTGTAAACATGTTGATGTCTTCCCATGAAAAGATATGCTTCTGATATTCAATATTTTTAAGACAATATGTAAATTTTAAAATTGGCACAAGAATAGTGTACCAGAATGCTTTCGAGCACAATTTATAATATAGCGACTCTATGATCAAGGCTAGACATATTCCACAGGTGAATACTACCTGTAATAACTAAATGTCAGAAAGTGTCATTTAATTTGCATGTAATAATTAAATGTCAAAAACTGTCATTTAATTTGCATTTGTCATTTATTTCGTTGAACATAGCTGATCACAGTGAAATCACAGTAAAAGCAAAAACAATTGAATGTAAATCAATTTCTATTCATTCATATTACATTATTATATGCTTTGCAACCCAATTGTGTCCATTTCTAGGTGCCCAAGCTCCTTTAAAACATCTATATTTTGTAATGCAAGCTAGTTTATTAACATTGGTGGTTTCAGGTATATATTGATGACTGCACATATTATATATAATATCTCATTTTCACTTCTGTCACCTTGACTGCTTTGTAGGACTTTATGTCACTGGTGAATATTCTTTTATATGATTTGAAGGGAAATAATGTCAAATTATTTGGAGGGTTTTCATTAAATTTGGGTAACATTGAATTTCTCAGAATTTTAAAATTTAGATGAAAAGAAAGAAACCGGGCCATATTGCGCAAAAAAAAAAAAAAAAAAAAAAAATTTAGATGAAACAAATCGGTTCATGAGTCAGATAACATTTGCCATAAAGTCAGTGCACTCATTGCTATCTATATTCTGTATCTAAAATGTGTTATAACATTTGAAGCCGTGAAAAATAAATACAGAAATCCGTCTTAGGACAATGGATGGAGACAGACAAAAATCTTTTTATTCATGTTTCAATGTTTACTCTTAACTAAAAAAAACTTTCTGAAAATTGAGCATACTCTTTGTATATTTAATAGTATATCAGATAGTAATGGTTAACTGTTTCACAAATTTTGAGTTTAAAACTAATATTTCTGCTTCATCTTTAGTTGCTATAACACACAGCTTACAATGTGACTATCTAAACACATAAATGATTGGATTTATGCAGATGATAGATGATACACTGTCATTTACAATTTAGTTTATGACCAGTCGAATCCCCCTTCTCAGCATAGAACCATCCTGTTCCTGCTGAAGTAAAAGAATGTTTACGAATCCAAAAATAAATGTATTATATACGATTGTGTTGATTAAATCTCCCCAACTTTTTCTCTGTCGTATCATTACAAATTGTATGTAATTTGATAGTTGTAATGTTAAAGCACCAAATTCAATCATTTCAGTGTTTAAAATAACAGAAATATGTACATAAAATGATCTTTTTTTTTACAGCATAAACATAAATTATTAATGTGATATTATAATTTATGTTAATTTGTGAGAAACTTTGTATATTTTCAGGGCGTATATTGGAGAACAGTCCTGCCGAAAGATGTAATAGATTACATGTTGGTGATAGAATATTAGCTGTAAATGGTGTGAATATATCTCAAATACATCATGAAGACATCGTTAATTTAATTAAAGAATCTGGTTATTCTGTTACTTTAACGATAGGACCTCCTCCAGGTGGGTGAAATCAACAACACTTTTATTTTCTATTTTGAAGGGGCGTTGGATGGTTAGCACATGGCACACTGTATCATAAAGTCTGTCATTTGAGTCAACTGGTGTGTAATGGAATCCCCGGTTGTATGTGGCAAGCAGTAGGATCACCTGTCCAAACTTGTGGGTTTTGTCCGGGTTTTCTAGTTTCCTCCCACTGCTAAAGACACCTATGCGCAAGTGAATTATTAAAATGAAATTAAACCATATGTTAGTCCCAAAATGACCTAGTTTGTGTCAAGTGAACATTAAATCCCATTTCTCTCTCTCAATTTCTATTTTGAAATAATATATGACAAAGTCTTATCCTCCATCTATTGTTATCAAAAGTCATAAAAATGAATATGCTCTTTTCTGGATTGTTAAAATTGATTACAAAATGTTTAGTGAGATTCATGGCTGATTTTATTTTATTTTTACAGATGATGCATCAAGCACTGCCAGTGCCTCTCAAAAGGTAAGGTGATACTAAATAGAATTTATCCACAAAAATATTTCCATCTTATTATAAAATAAATTTTCCGTTTGTTGAGAAAGTCTTTTAACATATTAATCTCTATATTCCACTTTAAAATGCTAAATATGTAAATGAAATCTAATGGTAGTATATCTTTGTAATTTCAGAGTTCTCAAGGGTCTATGGTTAATGCCATGGCTTATCCTGCTGTCTCAGAAACTGAAACAGGTCGTAGACCAGAAGCTCCAAATACACATCAAACATGGGACAATAGGTATACATATTGCTCGTTCAATTTGTAATCAGTAACTAAATATAACAGGACAACAAAAAATGTAAATTCCATGGAGTTTCAGGGGGGTTGGGATGGCCTAGTGGTCTAGAGTGCCGCGTTTCGACCCTTAGCTGGCCAGTCACCTCTGGCTTGCGACTGTGGTTTCGAGCCCTGGTGTGAGCGTATGTGGCATGGAGATAGGGGCGCCTTCTCAACCTCATGAGTTTCCTCCGGGCACTCCGGTTTCCTCCCACTGCTAAAGACCCCTACGTGCAAGCGAATTATTGAAATAAAATTATAACCAAATGTTAGTCCCGAAATGACCTAGTTTGTGTTGAGTGGACGTTAAACCTCATTTCTCTCTCTCTCTCCCATGGAGTTTCAAGAAAAATGAAAAGTGTATTGAGTAAAGTATACCATGCCTCGTACCATGCATGAAAGGTTGGACTTGAAATTCAGATGCAAAGCTGCTTGATCGAAGATATTTTTAAGGGAATCAATAATTTCTGTAAATTGTAAAAGCTATATATAGATATGTATGTATAATATTTTTGTATATTTCAGATATGTAACTGCTCAGGAAGCTAACAGGGCTAGATTTAATAATACTCCTTTGGTAATATATTCTTTATTTAAATTCTATCATTTATAAAATCATTTTACTGTTGTAGGAGACAATTTACACAATAAGCCACTGGAAAAATTGATTTTTCTGTAATGATCTAAATGTGTACACCAATTATTGGTGTGAAATTTTCCTCAAACAGTGTAAAGGAAAATAAAACTATGATCTAAAAAAATATTTTAGATAACTTAGTTTAGTTTTTACTGAAAAAAATGCATTGAACTCGCCATAACTGTCAAGCAGGGAATATGCACGTTTGTGATCAAGCTACTTTCTATTTATGATTTCTCTTATATGGTATAATGTCATCACCTCCGTCCATCCGTCTGGCGTCCACAATTGCTTGCTCTAAAGGCTAAACTTTTGCTGCTGAAGTCATTACTTGATTGACTTTAAAAGCGTTTATGGTCATGAGACAAAAAGTCATGTAGATTTTCAACGATTTCCAGTAATTACTGCATGAGTTCTAGTCCTTGATCACTGAAAAATGTTGTTGATTCTCTAGAGGCTAAAGTGAATATTCAATCGACTTTAAATTTATACACTGTGTTTAAGGTCATGAGACGAAGAAGCTTATTGATTTTAATAATTTCCTGTAATTACTGTCAGAGTTATGGACGGTGATCACTTGAAAAATTCCAGGTGGAATTTCTAGCAGCTAAAGTTAATATTCAGTAGACCTTAAATTTATACACAGTATATGAAGTCATTAGACAAAGAATCCTATTGATTACTTCCAGAGTTATAGCCCTTGATATTGATTTTTTTTTTTAATAATAAATGTTAGTAACGACAGAACTAAAAACAACTGTGGTAGTTGTTTGTGTTAATATGGCATGATGACTATATTATTATTATGTTATCAACAAGGTCAAGACAGGTGACCTTAATGCTAATCATGTACATTCATATCACTCTTGTAACTTGAATAGAAGATTGACCTCTGATCTGCTGCAAGGTACCATGAAACATTTGAACATCCAACTCACCCATTTTGAATATAAAATATGTATTAAAGGAATGATCATTTAGCTCTTGTTAAATTAAAATGTAATTAACAACTGTTTGTTTGTTTGTAGGGTATGAAGACGGCTATTTATCATGTCGAGTTAGATCGTGGTTCAAGAGGATTTGGTTTCTCCATACGTGGTGGGCGCGAATTTAACAACATGCCGTTATTTGTTTTACGGATAGCTGAAGGTGGAGCTGCTGATGTTGACGGACGATTGAGGGTCGGTGATCAGATCCTCGAGATAAATCAAATAGAAACCAGCAATATGACTCACTCAGAAGCTATAGATATTATACAAAATGGTGGAACAATTGTACGATTAAAAATGAAAAGAACAAATAAACCCCCACCAGTATTTGGTAAGTAATGGCTAATGAAATTATCATCAATGATATAACTCAGAGAATGAAATTTTACGCATAATATTTATCGGCAGCCCAATCTATTGGGTTTCTATTTTCTAGTAAAGTGCTATACCTGTTTTCATTGTATTTTTGATTTTTAAGACATGCAACATGTTTGAGAGAAAACTGAATTATGGTAAATTTAAGAGAATTGATGATTAATGGAAGGTAAGGATAACTTAATCCACGACACCTTGAAGATACTTATTTTTTATACCTTTCTTTTATTTTTTCAGAGGGAGCCCCATCTCCAACAGGACCCTACCCTAGAGGTGCTATATCTAATGGTCCAATAGGTCATAGTTCACCTCATTTAGGGCGAAGACAATTAGAAGAATATCCAACATATCCTAGTGGTAGAGCCTTCGTTAACTATTAAACATCCTAAAACAACATATCCATAGTTCCATGCCTTCTGTTATATTTAAATGACATCTGAATCGACTGGAAAGAAAGGAATATTCATTAATTGTCGTTTGACTTGATAAACCCTATTTGGAGTTTTTAATAGCAGTTATGAACAGACATTTATCATACTCATGTCGTGGTTGGATTTACAGTGACTGTTGGATTAGAGTTGTCTTTTGAAATAAAGAGAACAGTTTATTTATGTGAGCTTTTTGAAAGAATCTGTTGAGTGTTGGTGCTAATCTAAAACATATACAATACGTATGTCAAGAAATAATTTGATGCTATCGATGTTTAAAAGTGTATTTTAACCGGTCTTACTTCATGCCCAAGGGAACTAACGATTTAAAGAAAAAAAAATGTTTGTGTAATGATTTAAACTTGTCTCAGAGGAAGACATTTTAATCAGTATTTGAGATATATTCACATGTTATATAACAATCAGAATGACCTCTCCATATTTTCATAGATCATTTTTAGAATCACTCATAGATGTACATGAAATATTTTTAGTGAATGCGTGTTGGTCCTCAAAAATAGATGTATTTTGTACAAAAACAATCATAAAGTGTGACAAAAAGAAAACAATCTCGAATGTTTGATAATTTGGATTGTAATTAAGTGACTTCTTGTGTTAGTAAAATCAACAAAATCCAATATTTATGGAAAAGTTTGTAACCGTGGATACTCAAGAGTTTTTGTAAAGAAATTAGAAGATCTTGTTTTTTAATTGGAATCGACATTGACCAGTAGTTTTTATTTTTTTAATTATCTTCATCATTGTAAATGTTCATTCATCGTCCTTTCATGTAAGATAGTATCACAGAAACAGATTTTAAACAGTAATAGTGCTGAGTTTACTATATTGATAGATGTTTTAGTAGTTTAGTATGATAATATTGTGTATATTCAAACCCAGTTAAAGCATAAACTCATTTAATCTTAATGTTTATAGTAATGTATAATTTCAAACTGTGTTTTTATATAGTCATATAGTCTATGCACTCGGATTGGATACAATTTTAAAGTTTTTGTATTATGCTCTCTGATTGGTTTATCTTTTGTAGTAGAGCTTTGTTCTGTTGCCTTAAAATAATGTGATTTTATGAAACATGGGTGATTTTATACTTAAAAATATTATTGCATGTTTAAAAAAAAACAATTTATGATATGTAATACAGTAGTCCTTCAGACAGGAAAAAAAAATGCTTTGTATTAAAATATTTTGGTTCAACTATTTTAGTATATTGATAACAGTTCAACCCTGTTTCTAACTGGTATATCTAATTTATACACAGTTGTCATATTCACCTTTATAAATTCTGTGTCTTTATAAATCTGATAGACATTAGTGTTTTAAAATGTACAATCATTTATACCAGTTATTTGTTTCTAAAAAATATTTGGGGTAAAGTAATGAACAAAACTGAGTAAGTACACTGAAACCAAATTTACATTTTGTCATTGAATAAAGAAACCGTCACACCTGTACTTTAAAGTTTAAACATCATGTTTTGTATTGGATTTCTTGGAGTCTTTAATGTTATGCATATGAGAAACGGGGTCCTAGCTTAACATTGTGATAGGTAGGGTAAACAAGTTTAGTATTTTCAAATTTGTTACTTTTATTAGAGCCAATAACTATACATAATTTTTGTACAATGCATTTTGTAATATTTCATGTTAGATTATATTTGCCAACATTTTCATGAAGTCAAAATAAGTGTATTTAGAGAAAGTGTATATAAACTCCAGTTAAATGTATATTAGTGTAAATAGATATTATTATATAGATAACTTCAACCATATATTATTAGGTCCTATATATGCAGTTATATACATTGTGTATGTTTATTCTAAAATACATATCTCTTGTCCATATATTATATATGTAAGGATCAAAAGTCTTTTTGTGAATCCATTAATGATGGATTGTATCTAGATTTTTCCAATAAATGAAGAATATCTCTTTTAATACAATCAGTTTTAAACAGGTAGTCTGAGTAGAATAGTGCACAAATTTATGTTACAGCATGCAAAGTCTTCAAATTTGATCCATGGTGAAGAGCCCTTAACTCTGAAAATAGCGATACATTTATAAAGTGGAGATTTGTCATGCTACTCTGTGTCAAATTTTATCCAAGGTGCCAAATCGAAACTAATAGGATTATTATAATCCCCCTGAAAAATGTTTAAAATTTTGAAATGGAAAATTTGTTAGGTTAAGCGTATATGACAGCAAATAAAACACATTTAAATTTCATCTTCATGTTGAACATTTTGGAACGACTTCATCTGTTGAGTTAATAGCTGTTAGAACAAGAAGAGATTATCAATTTATTGGAAAAATATTGTACAAAATAGGTTGTAGGCATACAGGTATTTGTTGTGACCATTTAAATAGGTTGAATTTAGAAACCATTTAGTCTTCAGTTAGGTTGTTAATGTTACATCTTTTTCTTTAATTTTTAACATTTTTGATAATCAAAATATTTATAAATTGCATTGCCTCTATATTATAATAATATATAACTGAGAATTATAATACAGAAATTTCATATACATATTTAACTTAGTCATATATTTTTCTTTTTACTTTTAAAAATCAATGTAATAATATTATGTTTATCGTATGATTTATATGATTACATGGCATGTCTACTTTAAAATATCTCATTATAATTTTTTCTTTTTGTTTGAAATTCTCTTCCAGAATGTTGTATGAGCCAATAATATTTATATGATGCACTAACTGAAATTTATTTAATGCAGAGTATATACTTACTCTGGAGCATCACTAAGTGTGGTTTAGTGTTTACTACAAGATGGAGGCTGCAAACACCAGTATGTTCAAGCCTCAGTGAATCGAAACCCTTGTGTAAATACAACTTACATTAAGAATTGAGAACAGAATTTGGATGTAGCACTGTCCATAATACTAATTCATTAATATGAAACTCTAGCTCCATACTGTGTAATACTATGTATAATTGCACAACAATTATGTAATATTAGACTTCACTTTGCATACCATAAGCTACAAGATTTATTTGCTCAAAAAATTTATAGGTTTCTTTTTTAGAAATTATTATTTTAATTATCATTAAGTTTTTGGCTACATCCATGTGTAGTTATCTTTATTAAAGTAAATTCTCTATGTTGGTGGCTCATATTGATCATAAGGTTAGCTCTGTATTTTGTACCAAGGGAGATAACTCCAATTTGGGGAACTTTTTTTTTCTGTGGCAGTTACAATATATATAATTGCCAATATGCCAAAAATATGAATTTTTTTACAAGCTGAAATAAGAATGAACTTCAAAATATTTGTTATCGGTACTGTAATGTAGTTAACTTAATCCTGGTCTTTTAGGGCACCTTTTCACTGTGTTAGATATTAATTTTAATACCAGAGATTGAATCATTATTTCTAGTCTATTTTTATCCTCATGTCAAACTGTTAATATATAATATTGTATATAAAAATAATAAGAGAAAATCTTTCCATTTTCGTTTGTGCTGTTCTAAAAAGGCTGTGCTTAATGATAGATAAAAAGATTTTTTTATTATAATTATGGATTTTTTTTAAAAAAATCGATAAACAAGAACTGGGGATTCAAATTAAGAGTTCCCAAACTAGACAGGAAAATATTGCATGTGCATTTCACTATTGCTCTTTGTTTTATAAAAAAAACACATTACTTGTTACTAGGTAATAGTTGATGTTGGCTAATTGATGATTTCGCCAAGTTAAAAAATTTAAGTGTTGACTACTATGTAACTACTTAGACGAATTTTAGGATTATTTCAATTTACTGGTAAGCCTTATTCTTTATTTGTCCTCCTATACTTCAACTTTTCAAAACGATACATTTATTAACTTACCTAGGTAGTTTGGAATGTCTTAGTGTTGGTGCCTTTATATATCAACAGAATATTGTTCAGAAAAATACCTCTATTTAAAATTATGGACATTTGTATGAAAAATACCTAATTTTATGGCTTGTACTTGTAATTACAAAGTTGAGCAAAAATGAAACAATGAATCTAGAGTCTGGAGCGTGTTTATCGAAATCTTAACTAAAGATAAAATCCAAATTTTAGTAAATACTTCAATTTTATTTGGCTAAGCACTAAAATCAATCTTTTAATTTCCAAACAAAGTACTAAAATTTGGATTTATTTCAGAATTAAAAT
Source organism: Patella caerulea (assembly GCA_036850965.1). Classification (NCBI taxonomy): domain Eukaryota; kingdom Metazoa; phylum Mollusca; class Gastropoda; family Patellidae; genus Patella; species Patella caerulea. The sequence continues at coordinate 62,110,879 of JAZGQO010000010.1, read as the reverse complement.
TTTGTGAAACAGGTTCCTGGTCTGCTACAAACCATATCGTTCTTGTTTTCAACAATAGGGTAGCATTACAATATGCAATTTGTGTTAATATGGTTGATACTGTAGATTTAAATACATCAATGTAAAGTCTTTCTCATAAACATACATTAATCATTGGCCAATAAGAATTTTCTTTATGTATTTGACAGTATACCCACACTTGATTTAAATAATATCAAAATTCCAGGTGCAGATGTAAAATATGGAAGCGACATAAGTAATTTTCAGTTCTGAAATTGTTATCTTATATAAAATCATACAGCTATTGTCTACTGGTAGCCATCATATTAAATCATACTATAGGTAAAATACTAACCAATAAATAAAGTTTTTTTACATCTATGATATGTTGACTTTTACACTAGATTCCTGAATATTAACCAACCCAAATAGAGAATGAATATACTTGATTATTGCAGAGGTAATCTCTATTTGCATGTAGTTTGTGTTATAGGAATATGGGAGTAAATGTAACAGGGTTTCTAACATCTAAATGTAAGTTGATTATTTCTTTAAGATTAGTCTTACATTTATTAATGTCATATTTTGTTTGTTCTGTTATAAACTAGCTCATACTGTAAATGTTACTATAATAAGATGCAAGTTTTGTACACTATATATATATAAATAATTTACTCAAACTGCAAGTGGATCTTTTCTTGTTTTTTTTTTGTCTCCCACTTTTCAAAGAAAGCAGGGGACTATTAAAATGAGTTGGTTTCTCTTTTCTGCCCGTCACACTTTTTGGGACACAATAACTCTTTCTAATTGAACTAGAATATTCAGGCTAAGTATTGGATTTGTTTTGCCAAATTTAGAGATTAAATATTAACCAAAAAATGGGTGTGTTGTGACACCACAAAAAATAGTTGCTGTCTTTATGTTATAAGGAATAGATATGTAAAGTTCCAAGATGATTGATACATTCAGAATTGCAGTCTGTAGATGATAACTACAAAAATTGGGGACGGCTCTGGAACAATGTAGAAGGTACCACCCTGTTATTTAAATTTAATTGATATGCTGAATTTGAACAAAAGCTGTTAATTATAGCAACCTGAAGAGTAAAGTGGGTGTGGTACCGGAACAACATTATACAGAAGCTTCTGGGTCTCTGGGATCACGGTGGCCAAGACACTGGCTCATAAAGATTTTCAGGCGTGGTTTCTCCTCGTCAGTGATGCAGGACGGAGGACATGACAAGATCAGCTGTCTAGTCGATTTGATGGCCTGGAAAAATGAGGTCCTGTGTACGTAGAAGATCCCTTGGCAGTTGGAATTCGATATAAGAGTAGGCTGTAGCACCGCTGCCCCTGTCTGGGCAAAATTTCCCTCTTGCACACTGTATGGCGTATTATTGTCTTCATTAGCCCAGTTGGGATTGAATGTGGTGCCACTAAACAAAAACACTTGTAACATGGATCTTTTTTTCTTTTTGTTGAATAAACAGATTGTTTTCCCTCTAGTAGATTAGGTGGCGTTTAACCGTGCAATAACTAGACATGTTCAATGTTATTGCACTCTATTGCTGGTTTACACTTGTTTTAGTAGAAATCATATAGAGGAGTGGGGTGGGTTTTCTGTGCAATAACAACAAGCATGTTGAGCAGGTGTCAATGTACCAAGTCATTTATAGTATGTTTAAACCCGTTAACTCACGAAAGCCATGCTATAAATATAACAAACAAAAAACATATCCAATCGACATAGGCCTGAAAACTCAATAAGTCCACCAAGAACAAAAACACATAATTTTAGGTTTCTCATTTTACTTTAATATAAATAACAATACATGTACCTATCTTAGTCTTATCTTAAATATAACAATGCTTATCTTTTCTTATTCCATCATAAATATAACAAAAATAAATCATGATATAACATATCAAATGTTGATGTCCACATAACAATTAGCCGCTGAAGACAAAGCTGGAATAATGTAACTTCCATTCCACTGTTAGTCAAGAAGAGTTTTATTACTGTTGCTTAAAAACAGAGCAGACGCAACTGTCACTCTGTCTACATATTTAGCACCAGATTCTCGAAACAATTCTCTATACTATTTATATTAAATTCTACATAAAACATTACCAGACAACTGATTTTGATTCAAGCATATATTATGGCCATCATCATAGGCAAAATTGATGTTGGTATAGCAATGGTTGCTAGGCTACAGATAATGCTTAAAGACAGTAGTCATGGTAGTCACTACCATGTAAAGAAATATGCTAATTCTTCTTCCTCTTTACTAGCTTGATCAGCACCTTCATCTTCTTTTTTCTTTAATCGAGGAGGCTCGGAACGGAATACTAATTTCTTGCCAGTCTGAAAAAGAAAACAAAAATTAAATTTTTAGAAGATTTCTTAACTAGAAATATGGTCACAAAATCAAGATTCAAATTAGTTGAGGTGTAGGGGCTGATGTAAACAGTTTAGATGCATAATTTTGTAAGTATACCTGTTTTTTAGGTTCAGCCTTCGCCCGTTCTAAAGCTCGTTTAACTCTTTCTTCTTGATATTTCTTTTGTTGTTCAATCTTTTCCTCCCTCATCTTTAATCTTCTTTCTTTCTCTTTAGCCTAAAGGTAATGGTACAGGTATTTTTATAGATTACTAATGTCACTAACTGTAACATTATAAATGTTACTTGCAATGTCACACCATGCACATATTCAGGGCAGGGCAAATTACATTACTATTACTTTTCAAATGTAATCAGTACAATTATATTCTTATTTTACCAATTACTTTATTTGTTCACCTACAAAATCACATTCAAAATAATTTTCAATTCATAACTCTATAGTTACTATAATAGGTTGATGAATTTTGCCCCAACCATGCCGTTTTCTCCTGTATTGTCAATGCATGGTATCTTTTTGGTGCTTGCCAATCTTGACTTTGGATTTTTTGTACCATCTGAAAGACTAGCATGAAAACTACTAAGATATTCTAATCAAGGGTCCAGCATCCTGAACCTCAACTACCACGCTCCCCCCAAACCAGATATCCTGTAAAAAGTCCAAGAGTTGAAGCTTATGCAAGCCAGAAGTAAATCACAGACATAGATCCATCACATTAAATACCAAACATTACCTTCTCTGCAGCTTCCACTTTGTCTTGTGGCATAGTTTCTATTTGTTCAAATAATTCTTCCATTCTGTTTTCTATATTTGTCAACATCTGTAGAGTGCTGGATATATTTCAAGATTTATGATTATACATAGCAATTATACATCATTACAATTTAGTTAGTAGTAAAATAACATTCTGGTTTGTTACATTCTTGATGTTCTCAATAAAATAAGACCTAACAACATTTGGTGATGCAATATTCAGTTAACCTTGGACTTGTGAACTGTTTTGTAACGCATGGTTCCTTTCCAATTTATATGATTAGAACGTTACCAGAAATAATGTTCACCTGCCAGAAGATTTAAGTAATGACATTAAGCATGGGCCTTATAAAACAAGGTCCATGCAATAAATCATTGGGTTTCACTCGGCAATCCTTGACAGATTCCGGAACCTACATCTAGTCTCGACTGTATGATGAATTCCGCCATATTGGAACTACTTTAAAAATCCCGGATGGAACATGGCTGCGCCCATGGTGTCTTGGAACTACTTTAAAGGTTTCGGCTGAAACACGGCTGCGTCCCTGGTGTCTTGTTTGTAATAGCGTCAAGTTTTCCTGTTAAAGTAAACCGGTAGCCGCAATCTGTCAAGATTCGCCAAGTGAATTGGGTTGGATACAAATTCACACTTATGTGCTGGTTTTGAGAAAAGTCATCTGAATACACTTTGGGGAATATTGCTACATCTTAATTTACTTCTGATATAACATCAAAATTATAACAATTAATTTCATAAAAACTAGCATCTGAAAAAAACATAAAACAATTTATATTTGGTTTCGATCAAGGGATGAATCAACATCAAGGCAGCAAGCATTCGGATCAGTGGCTCCACCTGTAGGTTAAATTACAATATCAAAGTTTACAGTAGTAAATTGTCTTTAGGTAATGTGTGATATCTACTGCGGTGATAAACTGAAAGACCATGGCATATAATACAGTGCTATCAGTGTGGTTAATAATTTAAGCAGTGCTGTTAAAATTGATGTGTAAATAAATGCATAAGTGATAAAATAAAATAGTTATGAAGTTGCAGTGAGGACAAAATATTTTCTATTCATCTTATTAAATTTATCTGAATACTTTCCTTCCATATTTTGAACTACAGTCGGTACTTGTATCATTGAGAAGATCTCCTAATTCAATTCAAGGTCTAATAAGGTCACATGCATCTTATAGGTTGATTTTTTTTTTTGTGAATTAATACTATCAGATTATTAATTTTTTGTGCATGCTTAAGAATAATGAAATAAATTAGTACTGTGATATCAACACAATATGATTATTGAAGCAACTTGCAACCATGGTAAATGTCAATAAAGCAATCACAGAATTAATCTGAAAAAAATGCTGCAATGAAAAAAAGCAAAGTGAATATATCAAGCAATAAGCATGCAAATGAAAATATGTGTACTAACTGCTGCAGAAAAAGAAAGCGATGTGATTGAATATACCAAGCAGAAGCATCAATATAAAAGCAACTAACACAATAAACAGGTAAACATGCAACATAGTATAAATAAGCATGAAATAATAGTTACTTCTACTTCTATTACAATAACTTAATAACCAAGCATTGTCATGCAAAATTACATGCATACACTAAGCATAACAAATCAAGCAAAATTTCAGATACACAGTCCTTCACCAACTTTACAATTCCAAATATTCAGTATTTTCTGGGAGGTTAGCATATGAAAAACCCTACTCGACAATCTATGCTATATTTTGACAGCAGACTTTAAATGTTCTAACAACAAATATAACACATAATAATATTGTTTTTAGAATAGTTTTTAAAACAAAGTACTTGGATATAAAATCCATATTATCGTTTTAAAGTAATATTTTGAGAATATTGAAGACCAGGGGCCAGTTTCACAAAATTTCAACTAAGTAAAAATCCAAATTTTAGTACTTTGATTGGATAATAGATAGATTTTAGTGCTTAGCCAATCAAAATTGAAGAATTTAATTAAAATAGGATTTTATTTTCAGATTTCGAGAAAGAAGGCCCAGGCAAAGAACTGTATACCTTTTAAAACAATGAGTCAGCAAGCAATGTACAGTAATCTAAATATGCTAAATTTAAAGAGACATTTTCATGAACAAAATTATTTGCAGAATATATGTTTGCTTCGTGATAACAAGCTTTTTCAAAAACTTTTTTACCAATATTATGCAATGACAACAGAATTTCAACATTTTTTTTTTCATTTTTGTTTAAAATTGAACAATAATCAAAAAAAAAAATTCCTCATTAATGTCAAACAAATTTTTCAGGTTTTTTTACATCTTAAATTTGATAAGAAATGCATACTTTCCTACATATTTTCAAATGACTTTTTCTTCATTAAATGTCTCTTTAACATAACATGTGTCTAAATGCATTATTCATAACCAAAAGACAATTACAATAACAACAACAGAAACATTGGACGGGTCTCTGACTAATAAACTCTGATTCTGTAACTTAACACCAGATGTCTCCACTAACCTGATGTTTGCTTCGTTGTCACCAATACATCCCCGATATACTTCTTCTACTTTACGATTTAACGATGCCAGCATCTTTTCCTGATCTTCTGCTTTAAATTCACCATAGTTAAACATCCTGAAATAAGCCGACAATAAAAAAAGTTTTTCATAATTTAGTTATATTTAATCACACTTGAGGAATTTTTTTGTTTTGTTTTGTTTTGGGTTTTTTTTTGGGGGGGGGGGAATTTAGTAGGGTTAAATTAATTTTATTGGAACTATTTACTGTAAACAAAAATTGGTATTTTTTCAAGGTTGACAGAAAATCATAATTTTTCATTCATAATACTGGATTGGCCTTCCATTAGGTTTTCAATTAAACATATCTGAATGAGAATAAATAATCCTTACTTTGATTTCATTTTTAAATCTGCTGCTTTGGCTTCTTCTTTTTGTATCTGAACATTTAATTTGTCTATTTGTTCTTTTAATATCTGGGTTTCTTTTTCCCTGTAAATAGAAACAAAAATTCATTATCTGAAAAGACAAAGTAAAACATAAAATTGACGCGATGGATAAATAATGGCTCATATTACGATAAACATAAATTTATATCATTTGCTCATAACTATATTACATCACAGACAATCAAAAGAGATGTCAGACAATCAAATGACATCACTGATAATCAAAAGACAATCCGATGACATAGATATTAATAATGGCAAACAAAGATAATCATATGACATCATAGACAATCAAAGGATATAGACAATCAAATAATGTCATTGACAACAAAATAATGTCATTGACAACAAAATATCACAGACAATCAAATAATATCATTGATAATCACGTAATAATGATGTTACAGACAATCAAACAATATTATAGACAATGAAATGATTTCATTGACAATCAAACGATATCATAGACAATGAAACGATGTTACCGACAATGAAACGATTTTACAGACAATAAAATGATGTAACAGGAAATCAAATGATGTTACCATGAAATGACTTCGAAATGACAAGATGAACATTTAAATAACAGAAAATTAAAATGACACCCCAATCAAATGACTTCCATAGACAATAAACTGACATAATATGCATGGTTCATTTCATAATATTATAACTTACATTTTGCGTTTTGTTTGTTTTATTGTTTGTTTCATTTCTTCTAGAGATTCTTCTGTTTCCTGACTGTTTTGAATAAGTGATAAATTTTGTTCTTCTAATTCAGCAAATATATCTAATAATTGTTGAGAGTCTGAGAAAAAAAGTTCTAATTCCTGGAAATAAGAGTTAAACAAATAAATAACAGGAGTAGACCGGTCTGTATCTGTGCATTAATGAACACAACTTTAAATATAAATATCTTTCAAATAAAAAGAATACATCGTGAAAATAAAAGAATAAACAATTTTTCAACTGTGTCTTACTTTTAAAAACATAAAGCTTAATTACCTCATCACTGTCTTCTTCCTCTTCTACCATAGAAGATGATGTACTCTCTGTATCAAGTTGACTAAAATAAAGTAAACAAATAAATACATAAAATGATCACTTAAAAAAACAGCCAGGTAAAAGTCGACATACAAGCCAAAATTTGGATAATTGGGAAAAGTTTATATTTTATTAACAGGGCAGTACGTACCCCATCCTGTAAAAAATTTAACACATTATTTTGTCTTAACATCAAATACCTTTTGCAAGATGAAACACTAGTTTTAGGTGTACCACTTTTTCCCAATCTTTTCTTGAGCTTAAGTGCAGCTGAATTAGTTTTTTCTAATTGTTCCATTTCACTCTTTTTAGCATTTAATGCATTCATCTCACGTTCTTTTCTTCTTTCTTCTCTCATTTTCTTTTTTTCTTTCATCTTATCTTCTGCCCATTCCTACAATTAAAATATTTTTGAAATAACAGTATTGTGATATTTAGCTCTTAAGAAACACTAGGAAATTTTGTAGATGATCTTCCCTTCCTGGATGTATTGAGATTGGATAAATGGTGTACTATACAAGAAATAGTTAAATCATTTGAAATAAGCTAATTAATAACACCACAACCAAAAAAACATTTTAAATTACCTGGGGTGTTAAAGCGTCTAAGAATTTCCTGTACAGTTGATATTCTTTTAAAGTATCTTCATATTTAGATATCTCTGATTTTATTGACATCATTTGAGCGTGAATTCTTTTAATTTCTCCTACTTTCTCTAATTTTAATTTTGTTTCTTGCTCAGCTCTGAAAAAACAATATATCTTAATAAAATTTAATATTAAATTATACTTTAATAAATCGAAAATCAATTCTATTTGGGATAACTTAAAAGCCTGGATGTCCAAGTAGGGTGTTAATGTTTGTAATCAAAAACATAAGCAGACAGGGTCTATTGAGGTTTTTACAGGCGAAAGTATTATATCGATACTGGTGAATTTTCATTGATAACTTTGGGTCAGCGTTTACAGACTTTCCCTCCCTCTCTAAACATATGTGGTCTGGCGGAAGGTCTTCAATTTAACCCTTTACTTTTTGTTTTTATTAATAAATTAGTTTTCGATTTCTTTTTCAACTTTATAACTTACAGTTTGATAGCTTCTACAGAATTTTTGTCATTTTCTTTTAAAAATTCATCAAACATAGCAGCGTCTTCTTCTAAATACTGTTCTGCCAATTCTAATTTTCTTTCTTCAGCTTGAGCAATTTCTTCTAACTTCCTCATTTCGTCTCGTTTCACACCAAGTGAATACTGCAAAATAAATTTTAAATATCAACTAAAAACAAATTTTAGACAGAAAATGAAAGTAAAAGAACCTAACTGGATTAAAATGAATGTAATTTAATATAAATGTTCTTTTTCTCACCTGAACTAGAAACATTTCCCGTTTTTTAGCAATATATTCTGCTAAAGATTCTTTTTCTACATGTCTATCTGCAAATATAAAATTATATATGCATGATTTGAATTTCAAATGACTGATTTACATAACAGAATATAATCTGATCTCAAGAGCTTTTACCTTTTTTTTTTTATATAACCACCAATGTGATTATTAGTTTTGCAAATATGGATTTTTGAACACTGACCATGGTGATTATATCCAACATCTTGTCACGAAATATCTTGATTACATAGAAAGTCATAAAAAGTATGATTTAAAGGATGTGACACAGAATAACCAAATTGACTGGTGATTTTCTAAAAGAAGAAACTGTTTTCATAATATAAGTACGAACCTCTAGTAACAGCGATTGTAAACTGAGGATCATCTTTAACAGCTACAGATTTGTCTGGATCTTCTTCTTGAACTTCCTCATCAGAATCAACGGGTCGAATCATTGATGCTGTACGGAAATTAACACGGGTAGAATAGGTTGTTTTCTCATGAACCTTCAACTGTCTTTGTTTCAATCTTTGCTATAAAAACACAATAATGTAACACGATGATTTTTATTCTCCTTGTTTAAACACATACATGAACTTCTTGCAGTTATTTTTTCTATCTTAAGTTTATAGACTTTGTTCAATTTGTATTTTAAAAAGTCAAATAAATTAATAGAAATAATTCTGATCTTTTTTCAATATAATTTAGTTTCAGAATTTTACCGCAGTTACAGGAGAGTATTAATTAACATTAATATATGAAAAATAAAAAAATTACCAATTGATGCCAATTCGAAGAATTTGATTGAAACAGAATTCTAATTTGTACAATTTGACAGAACTCACCTGTTTCTTTCTCTGTCTTTCTTTATCTCTTAACATGAAGATATCGCTATCTAGAGGCATCTTAAATGGATTTCCCGGTGGCATCATATCATCTATAAACGAAAGAAAAATGCAAATCACATAAGGTTAATTGTTATTATTATTATTTTCCAAACAATATTCATCACTTAAGCTTTGCTCAGAGTCAGAAGTATTTTAGAAAAACATTAAAACAGTATAAAACTTAAATCTACATAAAAGTCCACATAATAAAGAAGGTATGCAATATTACTTCGTGTTTTTACACATACAACCTCAATCTTAAGTACTTCATGTTTTTACAAACACTGACAATTATACACTTTACTTACCTGACATAATCGAACGATGACTAGAATCTGATTTAGCTGAGTTAGGAAAGGTAACTCTACCAGACTGGCGAGATACTACATCTTGTCCTTAAATAAAATAGAAAAATAATAATTTAAAATATATTTTCTTCTTACTATAAAGGACAAATTTATATATTACAGGTACGATAATTAAGAAACTGGTGAACAAAAACAAAGCAACATTTGTTTCAACTTTTTTAAATAAATTTATACAAGGTCTAATTTTAAACTCCTGAAAAATATTAATGCAGTAGTGTCAAACCACTTGAATTTATTTCCGTTCACCTGTTTTGTAATCTAACAATCTGTCTTTGTTTAAATTTGTAAATTCACAGATAAAACAGAATGGTACAGTAGTTAAATCATCAAAGAATAACTTACTAGATTTTTTTTCAGAGATTTGTGAATTAGCTGGGGATACAGCTGTTGATCTTTGATTTGGAGAATCAGACATTGTTAATCTAAAAGAGAAAAGTACTTAAATAACTCAATAAGACAACATTATGGCTATGTTATATTCAAAGGTTCAAACCAGTAAATTTGATGTCTTTATGTCTTGTGCAGGCCTTTGCCTTTAGTGTGTGCCCTAGTTGAATCCTTCAGGAACTGTCTCTTATCGGACGATGTCCGCTGACAGTTCCTATTAAGCCCTATCTTTTACGCGCACGCCAATGTGTATACAGGACCTTGGTTTTTTTTATCCCATCCGAATGACTAGACAGCTGTCCTTGTCAAGCCCTCCGTCCTGCATCACTGACAAGGAGAAATCACGTCGGATGCTGATTGTGACAATTACATATGCTTTCTGTCACGTCATGAGTTATTTATGATGATTAAAATAATATGAATGGGTGAATTCAATCAGATTAAACACATTTTCTATTTTGTTTCGTTTTTTTTTAAAGGCCCAGTTCCAAATTTAGTTTTAGTTTTACTAGGCCTACACACTGAGATAGTGCAAGTACCGTACCGTACAGTGGAGTACGGTCCTAAATATAAATGATGAACTCTGATTCTGAAGGAAATCAACCCAAATTTTAAAAAAAAAATCTGACCTGTAATGGTTTCGATCTCTGGGACGATTGACAATATCGTCAGCTGATTCACACAGTCACACCTAGGGACAGGGTCCTAAACTCAAACTCTGCTGATGATTTGATTTACCTCGGCAAAAAGAGAAACTGCAAAGTCAAATGAACAGGATTGCTATTGACCTAGTCGAATCTTGATAAAATAACAAACGAAAGATAAATAAATAACTAGGTTAAAGCGCACCGTTACACTTACATTAAAGGTGGAGGAGACAAATGATCGGGAACAGCGGTATTCCTTCACCAACAATTTAACAATGACGATTGTTGGCCATGTTGTAAACAATCGACCGGTTGCCACTGACAACGGCCTAAGGGAAATAACTTACAGAAAATATTCAGTCTTGATCGTCCAGATTAATACATTTCGCTCAGCACATGTTTGACATTTGGCATTTGGGGAATTCAATAATTTATAAAACAAAATATTTTGATACAATCGACTGAACATGAACATGCACCCATTTTAATCTCACTACTTTTGTAGTGTGAACATCACCAGTATCATCCGCAACATGATGATATGGCGCGGCGCCAATATATCAGTAAATGAAGTGTCTGAAGTTCATCCGGTACCACTAGTTCCAGTGTTTTACAAATAACAACCAGCATTATCATTATGTTTTATGTAATGTTGCTGTGATCGCCTTGTCTCACCGAATACGAATGAATTAAATTAGGATTCATTTTTTATTCAAATGTCCAGCTTATTTTGCGCCATGTTGTGCAGTGTTCAGTGGACTCAGTGGTCTGAAATTTGGAGTGAGATCATAGTTAATAACCAGGAACACCCTCAGCAAGTATTTGGTGTACGAAAGTGCATTAGCGCTGACTCTTCATCGTATTCCAGCCGTCAAGGGGAGATTGAACTGAATATATAGGCCTACATAAAATGGTAGACATTTTTTTGTCCTTTCCAAATGACCCGACACAATTTCTAATTGCCAGGCCCACACTCCTGTCCCACTGGACAAGGGAAACCCAGAATGGACTCATTCAATACACTACATAATTTAACTGTTATTTGATGTGATCACCAGGTGTAACCCACGTTACCACAGCATAACTGTGAGGATCCCCATGTCTCACCCTCTCAGGCGGGGTTGGGATGGACTAGTGGACTAGAGTGCCGCGCTTCGACCTCTAGCTGGCCGGTCACCTCTGGCTTGCGGTTGTGTTTTCGAGCCCTGGTGTGAGCGTATGTGGCATGGAGATGGAGATAGGGGCGCCTTCTCAACCTCGTGGGTTTCCTCCGGGCATTCCGGTTTCCTCTCACTGCTAAAGACTCCTACGCGCAAGCGAATTAGTGAAATAAAATTAAAAACCATATGTTAGTCCCGAAATGACCTAGTTTATGTTGAGTGGACGTTAAACCCCATTTCTCTCTCTTTCTATCTCACCCTCTCATCCACCCAACCACAGTGTTACTGTGAAAATCATTAGATCTCACCCACCAAACCACGATGTTATTGTGACATTCACAAAGGCTCAGTGGCGTCACCCACCCAACAATAGTGTGACTGTGATCAGCACCAGGTCTCACCCTTCCGCTTCTAGCCATAGGCTAAAGCATTACTGTGATGACTTGGTCTCACCCACCCATGGGAACCAGTGTTACTGTTATGATCACCAGGTCTCACCCACCCAACCAGTGTTATTGTGACGATCACCAGGTCTCAACATTGCCCAGTTTCAATCAATTCATGAATTGAAAAAAATAATTTAAAAACATCAATTGTATGGCACATGATATATTTCCGTATTAACAAAATAAACACAAGAAATAAAATGATAAATTATGATACATATAAACTACAGGTATTAATCTTAAATAATTTACAATTTTACGCCAGCATTTTTGATATTATAATTATTACTGTCTATTTTCTAACTTTAAGTCAGGGATTATTCTAGCCAGTTTTGATAACAAAAACCAGTAACCATATTCCAGAATAAACATGGTCGTAATGATTAGTTTTGTTTACTTTTGTCATCAAATAGATATGGTTCAGTAAAGAATATTATACTTTGCTGGAATTAAAATATCAAGTCATACCACGTCTATCTCAAATGTCTTCAATAATCATGACAGAGGCCTGAATTTAGAAGTCGATAACACTGAGTATCATATTGAGCAATTACCGTAAGAGATAAACAATGACTGTTTTTATTTTCACAAAAGCTACTGAATTTTAAACATTATCTATTTCTTAGACAAATAAAATAGTTATCAATGTTTCCTGTTATATTGTGAACTGATATGTGAAGAAAATGAAGGCATTCTTTGAAAAAAAATTCCAAAGAAAACCTTTTCAATATTTTATTAAAATAATATGTTTGAAGATATGTAAACAAACAGAATAAATTATACATAACATATACAAAAGATAAATAAATATTGCACACATTGTTTGACTATTAACAGACCTTTTTTATGCTAAAACATTTAAATTGAGATTCTAGTCCTCAATAGTCCTTAAATAATACCTCACATCTATATGATATATATGCATAAATAAAAAATATAGTCTGTATAACACAAAATTAAACTTAAAAATAAATATTATGCATTACACGACTGCTTATATACATTGCATGGCTTGTGTTAGGCTTTATATGACTTCAGTTGAGCATAATGTAATTTCTGATATAAATTTCATAAGTTTGGTTGAGATGGGTTGGATGATCAAGACTAAATTAATTGTTCTTCTATAAGTATGTAATATAATTCATCCTGACATCCGAAACTATGCCCTAAAAATTCAACTTATGTTGTTAAGTATGTCACCTAAAACAACCAATGTTTTCACTGACTTAAGGCCAGGTCAGTTTGAATTTTTATACATGTATATCTTTTCATTAATACTCAACATGGATGCATATAATAAACATAATAAATATACAAACAAATAACTAATAAATATATTATACAAATAACAATGACATCAATGACTAGATTACTCATCTCTAGAGATAAGAGTTAATTAATTCTCTCTCTATTTCACAGGTTTATCTTACATATTGCACGTTAGCCCAACCTGATATTGGTGCTTAGATATTAAATATATAGCACTCACATTTTATATTAAACAACACAAAATACTTGATTCAAAAATACACAACTGCATAACTCACATTCACTCAATCTTTCATATTGCAACAGAGTCCAACCTGATATTCAGGCTTTGTTTAGCACTCACATCAATCATTATTGGGTCGAAATCAATTAATTTTGGAACAAGAACTGGACCCCAAAGTGCTACTCTTCTTGTTCATGTGCTTCGTGGGGATGACACTCTTCAAAAAGGGTCAAGACTCTGTAAATTCAAGAAGGAAATGATATCCAACTTGGCATGCCTGTTCCTTGGACAATTGCACATCCTTTGACAGACTCCAATGTTTGATATAACGTGACAATTTCTAGATGGTAGTGAAATGTCCATAGTACGCTCACACTTATTCATTTACACCACATTCTACACTTCATAGATTATTTTTCATTTACACTACACAACACTCTGAACACCCTTTAAACACCTTTTCATACATATTATTATTCATTTATATCATACACACTGATTAAAGCTCCTGTAAATATTGCACAGTAACACAATCTAATAGCCATACATGTAAAGTAGCAATTATCTAATAAACTTAGTATTTTATCATTAATCAGCTAATCATAATGGTTGTTAAAAGTGCAAATTGATATTAAAACTCCTGCAATTTTAGTTGCGTTACCTGCAACCTTTGAAATATAGATACATTTTGTAAAATCCTTTTATTTATATCAAATATGGAGTTGTTCATAAGACTTGCGGAACTATTATTTCATTGTTTAGTTTAATATGTGACACGTACTCATTTGATTAGTGATATTGCTACTTTAAGTTTTAGTTTATGTTTCAATAAACTAACTAGAATTATTCATTCAAAAGCATACACATTCAGTCCACAAATAACATCATACAATTAAGCATAATCACCCAACTTTCATACACTTAATAATTAGTATACATTTCATTTATATTTCAATAAAGTCAATTACATTTACATAAAAATTGTCACAGGTTCAACAATTATTACAATCAATCCATAAGAATCTGCACATTCACTCACATTTTCACTCAAACTTTCATTCAAATATTGCACGGTTTCCCGACCTAACAAATTAGTACTTTATATTTAAATATATAAATATAAGCACACATTTTCTTAGTTACATAAAACACATATTAAGCATTACTTAATACAAATAAATATGTACATTAAATATATTTTGACTGCAACAAAAGAATCTTATGATTATTTATGAATGACGAATTAAAATGAATGGCAGATATAAAATTGAATCTGAAGATAAGGTCACAAGTAACAGAATGTCTAAAATTTGCTTCAAAACATAGTATATATCTATATAATGATTTCAAACACCACAAAGTAAAAAAAAATTCTTTAAATGGTTATTGGTAGAATGAAATGTATCTCAAGATATTTAAGAATGACCAAATTTTTAAGACAATTTTGAAGTTGAATGTGATTTTTTTTTGTGACTTTATCATTCTCAATTGACGCCTTGGAATATTACTCCAAGAGATATGTCAGTGACAAAAAAATATTCAGAACATGGTAAATACAATAACAAATATAAATGTAAACTTTTAATTAAAGTAGGACTGACTTCAGAAGTTCATAAAGATCCTCAATTAAGGTCAAGATAAAATACTGGTATTAAATTGATTTGATCTGATTGTTATTAACGTTTCCTTTGCAATGTTAAGTTTTTCTTTAGGCCAGAAATGTTATCTAAATTATTAATTAGATATTAATTAACTTATCCAGACCATAATCAACTCTTGATGTCAACCCTAGCCTGCGATATTTACTGGATTAGGATCCCATTCGCTGCTTAACTTTCATTCATGATGTAATCATACCGATTTTAGTAATGATGATCGAGGCTAGGTCGAAAATTCAATCGCTAATATCTCGATTCATAGTGGATCAGCAATTTTTCAGTAAATACCTTTACAAAATCTAGTTTTTAACTATTATAATGAGAACATTTATCTAATCTCCCATAATGCATCTTCAAGTTGTCTTGTTCACTAATTTTAGTTACAATTTGGCTTATTGTGTCGAATAATGATATTTATCAGAAAGAATATCAGAGATTGTTATATACTGTATATTATACCGGCTGTTTTTCAGTACTTGGATCATATTGTGAATATGGTGGTGGTGGTGTGTATGGAGGGACATTCACATTGTTTGGTTGATGGCTGTCTGGATGATCATGTAATGGAGGGGCTGGAAAACAGAAACAATTAAAATGTAAATATATCTTTCACTTTCAATATTGATTAATTCATAAAGGAGCAGGGCTAATTACTGGTACTGGTTTTGTTAAAAGAAACTAAGGGACAGGATATTTCTATCAAATAGATCACCAATTAATGATGAGCATGATCCCCAAAATATTGCAAAATATAGATATCTCTATTTTAAATAATTTGCATTGTAAAAACAAAACCAGTATGGGGTATATATAATAGATAGCCTTTACCGGGCAAACCAGGAATATAAGATTAAATTTATGGAAATTCACTAAAATATTTCACCCCTGTCCTTTTTAGCTGAGTTGAAACAGTAGGACGTTAAATCCCATTTCATTTCAAGACTGCAATGGTTAATGATAGAGGCTTACCTGATGGTTGGACTGGATATTGTGGTGGAGGGGCAGTATTAGCTGGGTTATATACTATATTAGCACCAGCACTATGACGCATCTTTTTACAACAACAATATATAACTAAAACCGCTATGACAAGTATAATAATCATAACAGTTACTATAATACCAACAAACACACCAATAGATGTTATAACTACATCTTCACCAGTAAAACTATCACCTGAAAAAAACATATCATACTATATATCACTAATCTTTACAAGGAAACTACAACCATACAACATTTATGTCAGTTTGTCATCCAAAAAGCTTGCACACACCCATGATTATTTTTCGTGATAATTGACATGCATGTAAAAGAATCCTTTGCAGTTGTAATTCAAAGACAAATAGGAGAAAAATATGTTCCACATAGCACATTCCATGACCTTTTAACCTTCTTCATTAGCCCAGTTGGTACTAAAGTAAGACGCTAAACCCTATTTTATTTCATTTCACATCAGAAGATGTCCTCTACTACATACTTACTCTCTTGGACATCAATTTGGAATTCATAATTCTGATTATTATTCAGGGCTGCTTTCTCTAGTTTAACGGTAAAATATCTTTCTGTTGTACAAATTCTATTGGGTTTTCTATCATTACAGCCAAACATATCCTGAAATATTCACAAAATACTCAAATTTTGTCAAGGCTTTTTGTTCAGTGAAATCCATGTCAAAACAAATGTAAGGGGATGTGTGTGGCTGAGTGTTGTAAGGTGTGTGCTGTAGGTCATCAGGCCCAGTTATTCGAGGTAGTTTTTTGTCTAGTGATATTACTGTTTATTCTAAACCAAACATGTTACCCAGTAGTACATGTACCCCTCATCTGAAGATCAATGTTAAATCAGTTGACGATTTCAGGCCATAACAGGACGATTTCAAAAATATACGAATTCAATCTTTGTTTTAAGATTTTTTTTTACTTTATTCACATATTAAAATTAATTAACACTACTTTAAACCATATTTACTAAAGTCGCTTAATATCAATAACTTTCCAAAGAGACATATCCATATATACCTGTCAATTAGTTGAGTAAGCACAGTAATACTTACCCTGTTCTTGCCTGATGCAGTACTTCTTTCAAAGATCTTTAAAGTGACACCACAGTCATCAATAGAGAATGTTTTAAATGTTAAACACAGACTTTTATCATGCCTGGCTTTAAATGTTATTTCACAAATCAAAGATTCATGATTAAATCCACCTCCAGTAGAAAATAAGGTGTAAACATCTCCATCCACTGATATAGCATTTCCGGTACAGTGACCCCATTTATCCATATATACTAAAACACAAAACATTTATCCGTTAATGTCGGGGAAAACAAATACTAAAAGAACCTAGAAATTAAAACACAAAACAGTAAACATTGTGGAAATACACAGAGCATCCCCCCACCACTTTCACTCAGATACTTCTTTGGCAATAACCTTAATTGAAGCTTTTGATATAATTTTTACATACAGAGCTTATTTATTTTTTCTTTTGGAGCAGTCAGGACAGAGGAAAATATCGAGGACCTTTCGGAAAACAGAGCAGACAAAAACTCTGCAGTTTGGACAAAATTCTCCTTTTCTAGCGTTGCCCACTAAACCATAGAAATTGTGTTGAGGAGACAACAAACCCATTCTAATCATCTTTTGATATGATCAGACTGTCTGAACCTAATTTATTCATGGAGACTGTAACTTGTTTTGTAAATGTCAAACATTAATAGGCTGAATCAATCCAGTCTCGTCTGCTATCAGTAATCATCAAAAAGATAGTTTCCTCAACAAATTTCATGACCTGTTTCACCAAATATATCAGATTCTTGAAGAACTTATTTTTAAGATAATTTCATGTGGTAGCAAGTTTCAATTAATCTTAATGGGGTTTTAAATGACTCTTAAATTGGTGTTATCTTCCACTCTGGTAACCTCTTGTCAGGACAGAAGAGTGGCTAGTCATTCAGATTTGGATGAAAAACGGAGGTCATGTGTACACATTGTCCTTGGTGGAAACCAGGTTTGGGCAGGAGTTTTCTCATAGTAGACTCTGCATGATGTATGTCTGTCTTCATTATTCCAGTTCGTACAGATTAGTAGGACATAAAAATCCCATTTGCAAATGGTGGATTATTTTAAATCTTGTGGGTTTACAAGTAGGCATATATGAACTTTATTGTAATTATTTCAACTTCTTACTGATCATAATACAACGTATTGACATACCGGATATATTTAAGAATGTTATCTTTGATGTTGCTAAGTAATCCCAGATCATTCAGATTATTAGAAAAGCTCAGAAAGCAATGAAAATATAAACGTGTCTAAGTATCTGTAGACTATGTATTATAATTCCTTGAGTGGCATTTAGCAACTGACATTGTCTTTTTTATACGCCCACATTTTTATGTGGACGTATATTGTTGTCGCCCCTGTCCGTCCGTCCACAATTTTTATCCGATTTCAATGAAACTTAAAATATAGGTTTATCACCCTAAGATCTCGGTTCCTTTCGATATTGGCATGTATCGGACTGTAACTTCATGGGTTATGGCCCCTGATTGTACGAAAAATCACGTTTTTAGCTTGTGAACAGTGTAGAGGTCACAATTTTGATCCGATTTCGATGAAACTTGAAATGCATGTGTATAACCAAAAGATCTTGGTTCCTTTCGATATTTGCGCATATCGGATCGTAACTTCCTGAATTATGGCCCCTGATTGTCCGAAAAATCACCCTTTTTAGCTTGTGTTCCCTGTGGAGGTCAAAATTGTAATCCGATTCAAAAAACCGTTTGATTATATCACCATTACATAGTTATGGGGGTTGAGTTCGAATTTCGTGAAAATCGGACCAAAATTGACAGACAAAATGGCCGCCGTTTGTACGCGAATAGTGTGAAAATATGTTATATCAAGGTTGTGGACCCTATAGAGGTCACAATTTTGAACCGATTTTCATGAAACTTGAAATGCATGTTTATAACTGAAAGATCTTGGTTCCTTTCGATATTTGCGCATATCGGATCGTAACTTCCTGAATTATGGCCCCTGATTGTCCGAAAAATCACACTTTTTAGCTTTAGTTCCCTGTGGAGGTCAAAATTGCTATCTGATTCAAAAAAACATTTGATTATATCACCGTTACATAGTTATTTCGTGAAAATCGGACCAAAATTGACAGACAAAATGGCCGCCGTTTGTACGCGAATAGTGTGAAAAAATGTTATATCAAGGTTGTGGACCCTATAGAGGTCACAATTTTGAACTGATTTTGATGAAACTTGAAATATATGTTTATAACCGAAAGATCTTGGTTCCTTTCGATATTTGCGCATATCGGATCGTAACGTCCTGAATTATGGCCCCTGATTGTCCGAAAAATCACACTTTTTAGCTTGTGTTCCCTGTGGAGGTCAAAATTGTTATCCGATTCAAAAAAACGTTTGATTATATCACCGTTACATAGTTTTGGGGGTTGAGTTCCAATTTCGTGAAAATCGGACCAAAATTGACACAAAATGGCCGCCGTTTGTACGCGAATAGTGTGAAAAAATGTTATATCAAGGTTGTGGACCCTATAGAGGTCACAATTTTGAACCGATTTTCATGAAACTTGACATGTATGTTTATAACCCAAAGGTCTTGGTTTCTTTCAATATTTGCGCCCATCGGATTGTCCAAAATATCACCCTTTTTAGCTTGTGGTCCCTCTGGAGGTCAAAATTGTTATCCGATTTAAAAAAACGTTTGATTATACCACTGTTACATGGTAATGGAGGTTGAGGTAGAATTTCGTGAAAATCGGACCAAAATTGACAGACAAAATGGCCGCCGTTTGTACTCGAATAGTGTGAAAAAATGTTATATCAAGCTATAGAGGTCACAATTTTGAACCGATTTTGATGAAACTTTACATGTATGTTTATTACCCAAAGATCTTGGGTCCTTTCTATATTTGCGCCCATCTGATCGTAACTTCCTGAAATATGTCCCGTGATTGACCGAAAAATTGCCTTTTTTAGCTTGTGGCCCCTCTGTAGGTCAAAATTATTATCCGATTTAAAAAACGTTTGATTATATCACCGTTACATTGTTATAAAAGATGATGTGGAATTTCGTGAAAATTGGACCAAAATTGACGGACAAAATGGCCGCTGTTTGTACACGAATAGTGTGAAAATATGTTATATCAAGGTTGTGGACCCTATAGAGGTCACAATTTTGAACTGATTTTGATGAAACTTGAAATACATGTTTATAGCATAAAGATCTTGGTTCCTTTCGATATTTGGACATATCTGATCGTCACTTCCTGAATTATGGCCCCTGATTGTACGAAAAGTCGCTATAATATTAAATGTTTCGTATCCAGTGGAGGTGACAGCTTATTCCATAATATTGAATGATTCGTATACTTTACATTAGCATGGAGCAGAACTTTATAAAAAACAAACAAATTCTAATGATTTTCTGATAATTACTTAATATGCGATAACTCTTGTTGACTGCCCGGACGATTTATCTGCTGTGTGGGCGTATGTTTCGTTGCCTGGCAACCTATTTTTTACTTGAAAATGACGTGTGAAATCTTGTTGAAATATTGCTATGTGATAAACAGAGTGATTGAATTCATATCGAGGTATTCTATTTCTAGTATTCTAGTACATATTGATTTAATTTTCTTGTTTTATTTATGCATTTATAATTTATCTTACCATAACACTTTCTTAGATTTTAGAAATTTAATATAAACATCGTGATGAATATTTTTATATCAGATTTGATTAATATCACTCCTCATAGTGGAGACTGCAATATTTCTGGTTAGATATATCGATGTTCTCAAATCACTGATAATGTCATGTGATTCCTGATTAATCTTAGAAGTGACTACATCTGATTAATATGACTACATCTATTTCCATTAACTTAATCATTGGTTACTCGGAACTCATATGGGTTTGTATGAAGTTCAGTCATCATTAAAGACACTTCCTTTTATGTGACTAAGTAATCCCTGATTATTATGATTATTAGAAGAGCAGAGATAAGAAACTGACCTGATTCTGCGTCAATCACAGTAAAGATAAAAGAGGTGAGGAAACAGATGATTTTCAGCCCAGGATAAAACCAGCCGTTATCTGCCATTGGTGATTGAGCCATTATGGTATCTTTAATTCACAACCAGATAAACAGTCTCCATAGAATAGAATGGCTGTTTGTTGATATACAACAGCTACATCTTCATCCCTATCACCATCCCTGCTTCATCTGAAATTATATAACCAAATTATTTAACAACAGAATACTCTAGAATATAACTAAATAACATAATTTTAAAGAGGGTGCTTTCTTAAAAGTGTCGCAAAGGTTTGAGTGCACTTTTTCAATGATGCATGGACAAGATTGTTACAAATTGCACATATTATTTAACCAGATCATCCCAATTTAACTGTAAATGATGTTTACCAAATTTCGGAAGACCTCTGCAATGCCTATACCTATTTAATTATATGGAAGACAAAGCACTTTTTCAGTGGTCCTAAGTAATAGCCATAATATTCCAAGAAATATTCCTCTGCATAGGAAGGTACATCATAAATGAATCATTCTTCAAAATGCCAAAATACAGAAGATCAGGTATCAGAATTCCAAGAAACTAAGCAAACCCAGCTTCATGTACGATGCCCTTCGGTACTAATAAGGGATCTATATTAAAATTTGTAGATGCCATAAATTACCCAAGCTAACCCAGATGTTCAATATACCTGCAATAAAGACAGATTTTAAATCCCAGCACAGTATTATTAATGTATTGACTTCCAAGGTTATCCACACAAGTTTTCTCCGACAGATATTTTTTTTACCTGAATTCGATTCTGCTGCTTATAATTTATATAAGATATGGAGCTGTATGATCAGAAGTATTGATCAATGTGCAGTTATAAGGGATGTTCTGTATGATGTTATATAACTGTATTTCCCCGGGATCTAGTTAATAACTAGTCAATATTACCATGATATAATACTATAGTTAACACATATCACATGAATATCCTAGTGTCTTATTAACCCAAAGTCAATATTACTGTGTTATATTAGTTATTACATAATTCAGTTTGTTATTCCACTTTCATAGTATGCCATATCAATTCCACTTTCCTATAATTAGCGCCAATTTATCATCAGAAGGATGATTCCATCCCAGTTGTTCCTTGAAGTAATTTCTGAGATTTAATTTAGAAAAGTAGTTTTAATAAGAGAAAGGCAATGATGAAAGTATTTTTTTTTTTTAGAAATTTAATTAAGACGGTTAATGATACAGGAGAATACTGTAGTAAGCTATTAACGCACAATTAATAAATCTGTATTGAAGCTGGCTTGGGGAGTTGTTCACAACTGATGCAGGAAGTTCTCAATCAACAGTTTTATCAGAGATATAGAAATGATAAAAGCCACTAAAATATCCAGCTACACACAAAATTTAGACACATAAATAAATAAAAGATAATTCTGGAAAAACTATTCAATGGTTTATTGTACAGAAGTGAGAAGTAGTAAGTTGAATATTCCAAACTGAATCCTAAATCGTAATGATATGGAATGGTGTTTAACATCCTACTGTTCTGCACCGAACTGTGTTAATGAAGACGGGCATACGCCATGCAGTGTGCTATGGGGGAAATTTTGCCAGGACAGCACCACTAAGGCCTACTCTTTTATCAAATTTGAACTGTGAAGGGATCTTTTACGTACATCCCATCCGGACAACTAGACAGCTGTCCTGCATCACGGGGGGGAACAACACCGAAAAATCTGGATGAACTTTCTCAGCCCATGCAGAGATTGAACACCTGACATCCCTACCTCCAGTAGTAAAAAAGTTTAGTTTGAGCATCATCTATAAATAAACTGAAGTTTTGGGAAGACAACTGGGCAGAGATGTTGAAATCAATTATAATATACATCGTTCAATATGTGGTTAGATTCAGATTATGTGGGAGTCAGTCTGGCTCCCAACTGGATCCAAGAACTTTTATCATTGCAATTTACTGGTATTTATCCACAAATCAAATCTCTAATACTCAGTAATTTGCACAGCTTATAAGGCAGTATATTAACGCCTGAATCGAAATATGTCCAGATTATACTAAAGCGAAAACATTGATTTCTTATACAGGGATTGATTTATAATAAATGTCAACCATGTTTGATATCTGACTCATTTATTATTTTTATAAAGAAAATCTCTATTTTACCCTTTTACTTGTCAAAACAAATCTCATATTTCTAATAACATTTGAAAATAGTTGAAAGCACTGATCTAGATCCATTTTCTTTCAGTATTATGCCAATTATTTAGTTATCATTAGTGAAAACTGCTATTACATTGAAAATTAACAAAACATCTAATATTTGTTCATTGGAATTTATTTGGGGTGGTTAGAAGCTGTGAAATTGCACATGAATCTGCTGACAAGGAAATAATGTTGGAAACATTTACAATACTAGTTAAAGACATGTCATTGCAGCTACAATCTCATCAATGTTATTTTATTTCAAAAGATATTAAATTTATTATTTTTCAATGCTAAAAGTGGGGGATGGATAGCCGAATGGTTAGCACATGAGTGCTGTGTTATTGAGTCAACTGGTGTGGTTGCCTCCCACTGCTAAAGATCTCTACATGCAAGCGAATTATTGAACAAAAATTGAACTATGTGTTAGTCCCAAATTGACCTGGTTTGTGTCAAGTTGACAATAAACCCCATTTCCCCCACCCCCCTTTCTCTCTCATTACAAAAAGAATATTATCAGTCCCTACAAAAACTTGTGATTCAATATATATGTGGGTTAAACAAAGAATCTATAACGATTCAAAACACAAGTTATATAAACATCTGTCACATCGACAATATGGGGATTGTACACCACAGGCTTTTAGTCATATCACTGCCTATACACCTGTACCATCTGTTTCATATCTACATTAATAATCAATATCATAATTAGATATATATACCT
This sequence comes from Patella caerulea, assembly GCA_036850965.1. NCBI lineage: Eukaryota > Metazoa > Mollusca > Gastropoda > Patellidae > Patella > Patella caerulea. The sequence goes on along the minus strand of JAZGQO010000010.1, from coordinate 62,086,263 downwards.
ACAGTACCTATATACATATATAGTATTAATTAATTACAATTATTTGGCTAATTCTATCAAATTTATTACTGGTAATTATCAGTCTAATCCTGAAAATTATCTGAGAAAAAGACTCTATTTAGATATAAATTCCAATGAAAAAAGAGAATAATAGTTGATGGGGGTGTGTGGAAAATGCAAGCAATCTAGATATCAATAACTGACATTATTGACTGGGTGACACATGTAAGCTGAGCACCTTTTTACTTTATTGTTACAATTTTCAATTGACAATGTTTAGGATTGCCTGCCTAACCTTCCTTGTGTGTTTTCTCCAGTTTCCTATGTGCAAGTGAATTATTACACCATCATCTGTCTCCCTGTACCACACTCCATCATCCCCCCTCTCCCTTTCTCTCTCTCTCTTGGATATTTATATACATAATATTCCTCTCTATACTCAGTATTGTATATTGATACCAGACAAGACAGCACATGTTTTTCTCATCATCTGACATATACATATATATAACAACATTCTGCATCTTAATAAACTTGTAAATCATTTTGTATGATTCATCCAATATGGTGCTGGCTAGTTACTGGTAGTAAACTGTACAACTACAACAAGCATATACAAAAACAAATGATTCAGGCCTATTATTAGGCACAATCAGATTTAATTCCAGAGCAAATAATGGACAGAGGTTTAGCATCTTGGATTTTTAACTTTGTCATTTTGAGACTAATGTTAGTCTCGTGTGCAATATGAGAAAGGAGATTTTTGTATGGGCACCAATATGTAAACCTACCACTCTTAGAGCAAAAACAAAATTAAAACAGAAAAAAAAATACTATAATACTATTTTAGATGTACATGTACTAAAAATATAATGAAGTTAATACTTCATTAACACATTTTTTATTTATAATAAACTATAACACATACTTATGGAAAACAGCTACTAATTATCTTTGAAACAAATAGTAGCTGTTTCCATAAGTATGTGTCACAGGTTATTGCTCTATCCAGTTGCCTCTAAAAGATAATTGTTTATTTACAATTTAGTAATGGACCCCTAATGTTATCTGGCACCCAAATCTTATCATATATTTTCAAGAAAGGGCCATTTACATGGCTGGCTGGTGTTTATCACATATTGAAAGAAAGTTTAGCACAGATAGCCTATTCATCATCTTGTATTAATGTCTTTAGCAGTAAAAATTAGATTCCTTCCACATTCTCCAAGTTTGTTTCGAAAATTTCAAATATTAATATGTACTGTAAAAAAAGTTTGTTGTAGGCATGATATTTATATTAAACTTGTCTTGACTGATAGACAGATATAAACTCACAGAGATAATAATTGGTGATTCAAAAATTATTCAGTTTTATATATGTACGTTTTACATAGAATCATAAAAAAAAACATAATTCTTATCGATGAATCGTCAGTTTATATAGGTATGGCTTACATAGAATCTTAAACAACATAATTCTCGTCGATGAATTGTCAGTTATGTTTCAAATTTTGACCACAAAATTAAGAATTTGAATAACCTTGATGTACTTAAATTGCAGCAAATCAAAAAAACATTTTTTGACCAATTATCAAAGCTTTTACCTCGTTTGTTGATTTTTTTTTATGTCTTTGTCATTATCAATAAAATAGATCATTTTCAATAACTTACAATGTCAGATTTTTTAATTTACCAGAGTACTAAAATTAATCCATATCTTCTTCATAATATTCAATTAATCCCTGTCCTACTATGTATAGCCTATTTATCCACTAATAATATATGAACCGCCTGTTTTAAGCGCACCATTCAAGTTTTAAAAATCAATATACATACATACACTGGTTTCTATAAATAAACTATACATACAGATCTATTCATTTAAAACTGGTATTTACATTAATCAGGAAGAATATATAAATTCTAGACTGCATATCCAGGCAGTGGATGTTATTCTTTTTATCTTGGGTCATTCCCTTTCAAAATTCCTGTATCCTTGTTAGTAATATTAATAAAGATTTGATCTATTCAATTCTGCAAAATATATTTAGATAATGTTTTTATCATCAATTACTTAAATATTTGCCTGTGTAGTTTCTTTTTTTCTTCCTTTATGTTAAATTTCAAAATGTTAAATTATATAAATTTTAAAACCATATATACACAATAAAAGTACATTTTGGTTCAGGAATTAAATTTTTCAAACTCATCAATTCTGTCTAAAGCTGTTGTGATTTCAAGTGACACTGCCATTTTTATATGTCTAAGATAAATTAAGTAATAAGAATTCTTATGGGTATTTCATATTAGCAGGAGAAATTTTTATTTCTTGGTTTTACTTAATTATATACCGGTATTGACTTGACACTACCAGTAACTAGATTTTTTTCCACTGATATTTTGTTTGTGGTTCTGAGGTTTCATATATTAAGGATCTGTATAGGGTTACAGCCTACAGATTTTTCTACTAGAAGGGTAAGCCAAAATAATATTAGTTTCACAAATATCGTAATAATTTCATTAAATCTAACGGTAAAATTCATGGTCAACAAGAACGGGAAACTATCGATTGTTAGAAAAAAAGAACTCTACCCAGTCGTACACAAAGAAATATATTTATAACCTTGTAAAACACAGATATAAAATGTTCTTCTCAACAATGCCATTGGGAGTCTACAACCATAATTTTTTTTAACGGCATCTGTCTGTTTGCTGAAAGAACCAAGATATCAGTAGCCATGCAAAACTGACAGAAGCAGACGATACTTGCCCGACATTGATTGCCTATTTATCATTTGGAGTGTTGGGAATTTTTAATTTCCATAAAAACAAATTAAATCTTACCTAATTCTGCCCGTTTAACACGTTGGAACAATATTCCTTTATTTCAAGACAAATAAATGGCGAATAGAGAACGTGTAACATTCATACAATATTCTTCCATTGAGCACGCGCCAGGTAATCAATATTCCACTACTCGCGTGTAAAATAGAATACAAAGAGCCGACAGAGTGAGGCTACACGCTCCAATAATATGAATTAATATAGGTAATTGAGTCTACATAATGTATTACCTGCATCCAGCCTTTCAATTTATGCAATAATAAATAAAATGCTAATAGTTTACGCTAGAATGGAATTATTTATTTTCTTACCTTCGTAAAACTCGATGACTCACAGCGGCGCCGTTAACTTTTGACAGCCAACCAAAATGGCCGGTGATATATTTCCTTGGTAACATCTTCCTTCACAAGACAGTACCGTTATACGCTTAATATGGAAGGGTCAGATTCTTAACAAGTACAGACCCCAGTGTATTAAATTACAAGACATATAGACGGCACGTGCACGCTCCACGCGCTATTAGTTTATCTGAGTAAACAGAAGTTAAGGCTCGCACACATCTTTATTATAAAAAGATAAAATGATATACATAATATTTCACAAGTTTTCGTAAATTATAGTTTCGCAACAGACAGATTTACATTTTATTCCGTTGCTTTTATTGACACATAGACATAGTGCGATAACATCGTCAATTGATAGAATTAAAGATTTCCGGCATTTTTTTCAGTTAAACCGAAATCCTTCCCAGTGGGTTTGAGATCGGGTTCGATGTTATTTGGGTTTTTTTTGTTTGTGGGGTGGGGGTATCAATGTCACTGCTTTTTATAACTTGGGCACTGGGCTATCATTACATTCGACTGTGTCCTATTCAATAGCCCAGTCGGAGCAGAACGTGGGCCCCATGATTTCGTTCGTAAGGCTTGATAATGTCCACTTCCTCCTTATGTGATATCGCAGACAAGAAAAACACCAGTTTTCATTTTATTTCCTATTTCTGTACACTGTGATAAGACATTACCGGGACTATTACTGCATAGTTTTGAGATTGAAATTACTCCTACATTTAATTTCTATAACCCCATTAAATACACATCGTAAATCACAATGTGTAATACACATCACACCTTGAAAAATACATACATTTTGTAATATACATTATAAATATACACTTAACTTATTTGATAATCTTTTAGAGGAAGAACAATAGGCCTACGTTGAGAGAATACTCTTCCAAACGTCGCCTAAATAAACCAGTAATTGTTCTAGTTTAAAACTTATTTGATCGCAGAAGAATATATTACTTGAACATGAATAATGAACAATTTACTGAATTAATTACCATATGCAACAGTTGGGCAAGGATTATGTAAGGTTTAGATAAAGAGCTGGCTGTTCTTGCTATAATAGTTTAAAATAGACCATGCAAAATGAATAATTGAATATTTCATTCAAATTGCTTTATTCAGAGGGAAGTTATCACTTTTTGACGTGGCATAGAATGTTTATTATCGTAACAATGATATTTATTATTTAAGACTTAGCCTAGCTTCACCTATTTTAGATATTAAATTAATGGTAATCGTGTTCTAATCCGTTTATATCTGCACCACTCGGTGGACCTACGAATATTTACGTGTACCCTAATGTGTACACGGGACCTCGGGATTTTTTTTTGTCCCATCCGAAAGACTAGACAACTGTCTTTTGTCAGACCCTCCGTCCTGCACCACTGAGGGAAACCAATTCGGAAAAAACCCAATGAAATTTCTCTGCCAACACCTCGAACGAACTGGCGATCTCCATGCTATAGAGATCCAGCGTCTTACTCACTTACCCACCATGGCTACCAATGATCTACAAAGTTAATTATAGGCCTGTAATGTGAATAATTGTCTAGATATTATAACATTAGAAGCTAAAATAAAAACCTGTGTTTGTTCTTAAACTTGACAGCGTTACTTGTACATGTAGGCCCCCTATGTGTTTCGAAACGAATTATGTGATTATCAGTTTAGTACAGATAATTTTATTTAGATATTTCGACATGCTGGTTTCATATTCTATGACCTAACGCTTTTCTGTTTTTCTCTCTCCACTGCTCATTTTATATAAATAAAATAATCTGTTCCTTATCTCATAGTGGCCGTTTATTAATTCGCAAATCAATTCTACGATGTAAGGTACACAACTCCATTTTACAACTTACCTCCCCTTATAAACGGGCACCTGCTAGACGGAGCTGTGAAGACGCAAACATGGAGCTGTCAAGTTGACTTGGTGATAGGTGTGCAGACATTTAATTATTATACAAGTACATTTACACGTTTTGGGCGACAGGTTTCACCGTGTCAAAGAGATCGCAGGGTCTTTATTATTTTGAAATATGTGTGGTTTTAAGATATTTAGCTATTAACGGAAAGAAGCAAGCAAATTTGTCTGGAAGTCTGGTTTTGTTTACTTTTTTAATGAAACTGGTCTAGATCAGTGACCTTAATTTCCTCAATTAGATTGGACTAATTAATAGGCTATTGTAGAGTTCATTAGGTCAATAGTTTATGCAAGTCATGTTAAAAAAAAATAACTAAATTACAATTATTGTGAAAGAAATGATCCAAACACACCCAAATGGTAATAGTAGTGAATTAATGTGAAAATACTGAGAAGGACATTAAATTTATTCATTTATGGATTCATTTAATTAAAGTAGCTAAGCCTTTAACTCAATATCATCCAAAGTCTTCGTCATTGAAAACAAAATTTTTTGTCAATTAAATTCGGGAAAGGTGGGCTTCTGATATCCAATAATTAAGACAAAATAAACATTTTATCATCAATATACACAAATCGTGTAGCCTACCATAATGCATTTCGGTGCCATTTATAACAAGGGATTCGAAGGACGAGGCTAGACATATTCCAAGAATACTGAGAGGCTAGAGATTGTCATTCCATTGAGACTTCTGGCGTATTTTGCCGAACATAACGTATTTGAAATTTCAGTAAAACAGAAACGATTGAATGCAAATCAGTTTATATACATTCATATTACATTATTATATTATATACATTGGGACCCATTTGTGTCAATTTCTAGGATCCAGATATTATCGATTTAGTTCATTTAATGTAGAACTGGCTTATGAAGTAGATTTTTATTCTAAATTAAATTCTTAAACACTATCTTTGACTGATGTATAGACAATGATACCTGACTTCGACTCGACCCCTGTTAGCTTAGCTGATGACAATATTATTGTTGGCCACAGTTTGAAATTTTTACTCTTATTATATTTTTCTCTTTCTGAATGGCTTAAGAAAGTTATTATTTCTTTTGAGATGGATAATGATTAGTACATTTATCACCCTGGTTTACTTCAAACTTGTTCAATAATATTTTTCTGTCAACATGCTTCTGTTCAGTTTTTTAGCACACATATTTGCATGGCAGATTCAACATGGCATTTGCAACGATTAGGTACATGTCTGTATTCGGCTTTTCCATTTCAGATGGTACCTAATTCCTCTGATTGTTTCATGTTTTATTGTTATCTGTATTAAAACACTCTATTTATAAGTAGTAGAAAGCCCTTGATTGGGTGTTTTATTTGTACCTTTTTCTTATTTACTCATTATTATGTTTGCCTATATTATCTAGAAGTTTATATGCCACATTTTGAAGAAGTGTGATAAATTCAGCTTCATGTAGTTAATAATAGGTCTAATGTCGAGACAAACTATAATTTACAAGTTTTATTATCTGGTAATTGAGTTTATTGATTAGCTAATAGAACAAATGACCTACTACTGACTGCTTACCCTAGACATTTGTATTACCAGGTACTGATTCTTTTTCATCAGCATATTGCAATTTTACAGTGCGGTATCAATATATTTTGTCTGTCTTTCATTGGATTTTAGGTTGTCTAAGTTGACTGTTGTTTTAAAAGTTTGAATGGAGGATTGCTAACCACAATCAGTACTCCCAAATTTAACATGCTTTTTGTTCTGTAACTGTTTAGACAGATTATTGAGAGACATTATTGGAGTAATTATGAACAATATACCAGGAATCTAATCTGGGGTAACTGTACTGTGATGTTCACTGGATATTTTGTCAATGTAGCTGGTGTAATTCTAAAACCTAAATGGAAAATCATCATTCCTACATTCTCTTTAAGTGGCATTTAGCAATTGGGAAACACATTAACAGAACACATTTTTTATGGGAATCAATCACTAATTTATTCTAAAAGCATGTCATTTCGACAAGTGTCCTCTTATTGTTATCAAGGATACTCGTCGAAACGTCATCCTTTTAGAATAAACCAGTAATTGTTTTCCATAAAAACTCTGTTCTGTTAATTCCTACATTCTTTGGATTTTTATAAAATTAAATATCTTTGTGAAATTTTCATCACTTTTTTCTTTTCTCTTACAGATATGATGTAGAAAGGAATGGTGTACTGGTAGAATGTCATGTGACTTCGAGTGAAGTACATGCAGATTGGCGCATGGTATCTGAAACTGACAAGTTCCGTGGATTAATTTACGGTTGAGCAAGTTGGAAGACAGTCTGTAACTACAGTCTGTGTCTGGATTTGACATTTTATTGAAGGCTTTATAATTAAGCTATCACAAAATCTCAAGTTGCACCAATATGGTACCATACCCTAAATTTAAAAAATGAAAATACAATGACTTTGATAGAAATGTAGTTAATTTGAACACAAGTGTGATTACACATAATTAAAATGTACATGATGAAAAATATCACTATTTAATCAAAAGGAGGGACATTACGTTGAACAGTAATCCAACATGGCCGAGGCAAGCTTAATGGCCCTATTAGAGGCTATGCTGTCTCTAGCAGCGAGACCAGCTCTAGTTAGACGGCCTACACCTAATATAAAGGCAGGTGGTTACCCTGATGAAATATTCCTAGATTTAACAGATGAGAAAAGAGATGAATATGAATGTTCTATATGGTTAGTATTTGTGCTAGCGCCATAATTTGTTAAATCATTGTGTCACTTTCTCTGTATCAAATAGAAATGTGTTGATCACTATAAATTTGATTGTCACATTTATAGTAAAAAAACTCTCACAACAAATGTCAACAGAATACCTAAGTTCTAGTTGTATTAGATACAAAATTATTAATCTATTTACTACTGTTCATAGTTCATAACATGGTAAGCCCCAGAATTGGTTAATTTAGAACTTATCAGAGTGGAAATAAGGCACCTGTCTCAGACATTGTCAGGAATAAATGCAGACTTTAAAGATGCACTGATTGGTTTCTATTCAGTTTTTGACTGAACTTCTATGTGTTGATATGTTGATTTCTTTTTTAAGTTAGATACATATGTAATTGTCTGTGTTTAAAATGTTCGACCTGTATGTACATCAGATGAACCAGTTTCAACGCTTTATTTTGATCTCTTTTAAGCTGTGATGATTAAGTTCAAATCCCGTCTACCCAGCTCTCCAACCTACTTATGACATTTTTCTAATCTGAAAATGGGGTTAAGTAACCAATTAATTCCTCCTATCTTTTTATTTCAGTTATCTAATGATGAAGGATGTAATGGAATGTAGAAATAAACACAAATTCTGTTTTTCTTGTATTCAAGTCTGGTCAACCACAGGTGAATTTATGAATAGAGTTCGTTGTCCAGTCTGCAGATGTGAAGGTCATTACACCAAAAACCCTGTATTAGACAACAAGATTTTGATGAATAGGGTTAAATGTACGATGAAAGGTTGTGATTGGAAGGGTTTATTGAAATATGCCGAAACACACAAACATTCCAATTACCAAACATCTTCTAATTCCAGTTCCACAAATCTTCCACCATTAAAAGATGCCACAACACGACCTACAGAATCAAGGTCGATGTTGCAACCACGCTCCAACACAAGGTCAAGGTTGACCCCTTCTATTAGTGACCCCAATAATAACAGTATTAGTATAGACAGTAATGATAATAGACACCTTGATCCTTTATCTCCCAGTGGTAATGCCAACTCTGAGTCGGATCAACCCTCCGTGTTGTCCCCTAGAGCCCCAGCCCCGCCTCAAACCCCACGACCAAATGCACTAGTACGTCGTAGGGTTCCCACTTTGCCATCTCTCATTAATCCAGTTCCTCCATCTGTGCCTCCTGCGTCAACTTCCGGTTCTGGTTTATTGACGAGGAGGCGTGCAAGCCAAAATCTGACACCAGCGACCTTACGACCGACCAATGAAACAGGAGGAAGAGGTCTAACAACTGTTAGGGATCGTTTAGTTGAAAGCCGAAACAGATTGGAAGGGTTGATGTCAACATACGCTGATGATGCCGATCAACATGCTGAAGAGGCCTACACTTTCCAAGAAGAGCGGGAGAATAGTCGGCGTCAGCAATTACAAGAGGTCCAGGAGCTTGGAAGACGTCTTGGACAAGTTGCTGCGGAGCTAAGACAGTTGTTAGATCACCGTCGTATAATCTCACGAGATAGTGATAGTGATTAACTTTTAACAGGATTGGGTTATAAATCTACAACCAGAACTCATAATATGCAAATATACAAAATATTTAAAATTGGTGTTTCTGTGTGATTAGAACAGAGTGATTAAAGATGCATTATGTAAAAGAATTGATAAAGAGTTGGGCATTCTTACTGAATATTTAAAAAATAGATAATGAAAAATGAATATATTGAAATTATCAGTCAAATTTTTGTTAGAAGTTTTGACAACATGTAGCATAAATTGTTTATTAACGTAGCAATCTAGATTATGTATTTTATTATTAAATGTCTGTGGTATTCTAATCTAGATGAAATCAGAATCGTCAGATGACCCAGAGAGTTGACTATAGGCTTAGTATTTTATATAACTTTTGAAGTCAGACAAAAGATTATAATAGGAACGTCCAGCTCATAACGCATCTTTAGCCTATACTAAGGAAAATAAAACATGGATTAACCGTATTCAATTCTTACTAGATTTTGACTTAAAAAGAGGGTTAGCTCCTTTAAAGTCGCAGAAAGTATATATTCTAATTGTGATAATGTCATATAACAAACATCTCTGTTACAGTCAATACATCCTAGTACTTTTAAATTGTAATAATGTGTAAATCATTTCTGATAGTATTAGCATTAAAAAATAATGATTTTGTTTGATTTATTAATATGTATTCCTGCTTTATTTTTTTTTATATACTTTTTTTGATATTTTACTTTATATTTAGTTATGAGAGTGTAACTTAATAATGTATTAGTTTTCCATTTGTTTGGTATTGGTTTTATAATTTTATATCAAATAATCACCTCTGGTGAAATCTATGTTCCACTTTATCATTGATATTGTTTAGGTTTACCGAAAAATATATTTTAGAAATTTACCCACACCTGGCTGCAGCAGGGAAAGTAAATAAACATTGGATTCGGGGTTAACTTCAGTTCCTACCTAGATAAAGTGGTGTAGTTGTATTAAAGTTGCCATGGTAATCTTTAGGGTAATAAATTATGTATGTTGGCTGAACTGTGATACTGAATGTGAATGGACGTTTGTTACTTATTGATGATAGAATTTGTGGTTGTTTTTAGTTCTAATTGATATTAGAGTATACCTTCATGTTGACATTATCTCTTCAGTGGGATCTATTAGTATATTTACGAAGTTTGTGTCCAGTTCAAGGAGAACAGAGATTTAGTATAGAAGTAGTTAGATCTTTATGTAGTCAATTCCAACAAAATTAAACCCAAATTGAAATAGTTAAATTATATTGTGTTATTTTATACAAAAAATTGTAGAGAAACTGTCATGGTACTGCTTTCCTACTTTCTTTTTAATTGTAGCCTAATTGCACATAATACTCCATTGTTTCAAAACCTTATATAAAATGTTTTTATTCTGTTATATTTTGTCTGGGATTGAATCTTCCAGGCATTTAGTACATAGAATATTGTATAAAGGGTATCTAACTATCAAACCCTTATTGAATCTATCATGGAGTAGTATTATCTGATCCAATACATCTAACTATTAAAACCATAATGTTAAAGATATGTTATAGTTTGTTTGTAAATATTTTCTGTGATATTTATTTGATAAGCAATTAGAAATAAAGGTTTGTTTAATGAGATATATTTTTATACTGATCTACCTGTATATTATATAGTGTGATAGTGGTAGGTAGCGGTATTTAGTTTCTTATATAGATCATGTAAAGTATTTTCTTCAAATCTCTCTTCTATGTAATACTGCTCTCTTATATACTGTGATGCAATGAAAATTGCACCACTAATTTGATTGGAAGTCTGGCGAGACATAATACAGCTGATTTGATTTTTTGGCATGGCATAATTGTTGGCTTGACATTAACTGACAAAAAGTCAAAAGGGACTAAGAATCAAAAGTCAGTAGTAGCGATGAGTCAGAATTGTTACATCATAAGGCCGTCTGATTAACTTGTGAGGACACCTCACAGTAGCAGTAGTACAGGAAGCCTCCAGCGTGCGATGTTGCAGGAAATGTTGTAAGGCCTTGTTGTAATTTACGGTCTAGACTTGGGTTGATCTAAAGTGGACCCCATCTGTTGGAAATGATTCACAATGTTTAGTGTTATAGCATCCAAAATTTACAACCACCCATTTATAAAAGTTATACCATTTTTTGCATCTCAATATATTTTGTCAATTGCTTATTCAAAAAGAAAAAAAGATTTATGGTCGAGGATCTATTATAATTTTTTATATGAATACAGTTATCTATGCCATTATTGTCAGTGTTCGATTGGTGAAATGTTAAAAATGGGAGCTTTGATCTGTACCATAGGAAATCTCAACAATTTCGATGCTTTTTAAGGCTGAAGTAAATTAATGAAACAACAACTGGTGTATGCTCTGTCCTTAAAATTGTTTAATAATTTCTGTTGAGATAACACATTAATATTTTTGAGTTAATCAAGATACTCAACTAACATGGTAAAAAACACAAACACAACAGTACTGACTTTAAGAGGAGCAAAGTTTCAACAATGATGCGCTTGTTGCTATTCATTTCACAAAAAGCTGTCACTTTTGACACAAGACTAAGCAATCAGTTGTATGCATGCTGGGAGGACGTTAAATTCATTTAAGACTGTAACTTTATAGCCTAATTTGTATGGTTCCTTATAATTTTATGGTGCTGCGCTGATTTCCTTTGGGTGCACAGCTCTGTAGAACTTAGTGTACTTTACATAAGACTTGAACACATAAATTGTAGAATTATGAACTAAAGAATTATATTGAACTTGATTTGGGGAACGAAATGCAGTATGTAGGGGTTCTCTCTCTGGATCATGGATGACCCCTGATTGAATATTGTGTCTGGATTTGTTTTAGAAGCTACTGTTATGATGTAGGAGTATGAGTGCATCATGTGTATCTTTAAGATTTGTTTAAATATATGCAACCGAGTCCTTGATAAGATCATCTATGTTAATTTTTAAACTATCTATCAGTCAGTGTGTTTAGTATATGAAGCATGAGCCTATGCTGCATTTTTAATTTTCACATAATGAGTTAACCTACATCATACAATATATTTCTTTTTGAGTAGATCAAATTTGGTGTCTACGTATATGGACAATGTTATGAAATACCTTGGGTTCTTACTAGTAATAATATTTCTAAACAGTATTATAATAATTTATAGGATGACCTGAACAGTATTGTCTTTATTTATGTATATATATTTATTTATTGATACTTGGTCCTTGTTCACTATGGCAAGATTTATGTCTGAACAGTCATATATCTTAACTGCATTAACCACTTCTGTTTTAAGTTTTAACATAGAAATAAACTAATGATTGCAACTTAATAATGAAGAGTAAAAAGATTAGATGTATGATGTAACATAAAACAAGACATTCACATAACCCATTGTTGACATACTTGCATTAATTTCTTGTTTTATTCTGCCTTGACATTGTGATGATGTAGTTTGTGTCAAGCCATTAAATAAACATGTTTATCGCATAAACCCCCTGTAGTCCGTGTACATATATTGTATACAACCATGTCTAAAAATGTAATAATGTAAATAAATCCTTACCTATTGCTGTTTGATAATTTTTGTATTGTCTTTATCTTGAATGCAGTACACTACAGTCTTATATATTTAATAACTATATATATATTTATATGACTGAAGTGGCAGTAGAAAAAATGTGTGTGTTTGGGGGAAGAAGAGATTCTGGAAATTTTTGACTGGCATATAGTTTTGAATGTTCCAATTTAGGTTCTAGTGTCCTTTAGGACCTGGGGGTTGGGATGGCCTAGTGGTCTAGAGTGCCACACCTCGACCTCTAGCTGGCCGGTCACCTCTGGCTTGCGGCTGTGGTTTTGATCCCTGGTGTGAGTGTATGTGGCATGGAGATAGAGACACCTTCTTAACCTCGTGGGTTTCCTCCGGACATTCCGGTTTCCTCTTACTGCTAAAAACCCCTAGGCGCAAGCAAATTATTGATATAAAATTAAACCATGTGTTAGTTCCGAAATGACCTAGTTTGTGTCGAGTGGAAGTTAAACCCCATTTCTCTCTCTCTCTTTTATGACCGTTTGGGGAAATCCTCTTCCATTTTGATAGATTTGATTTGCAGTGTAATAGTCTTACCAACCAGTCAAATTACTTCATTCTGAGCTGAGTTATTGTTTGAAGAATAGTGTAGTTTCGATTGTCATAACTACCATTTTTACGATAATAAACAAAGTCTGGATAATTTTTTAATAGAATTATTAACTTGCTCCTGTGTTCATATCCATTGAAAATCTCAACCATCTGATGCTCTAGAGAGTTCATTATTGGCTTGTCATGTGAAATAATGTGTAGGCCTTATTAATGATTTATAGCACATTTGAAGCCAAAATAGGGTTAGGTCTTAGATATTGCATCTTTGATGTGCATTATAAAGAGTCTCACAATCTCTTTCAGGGAGACACAGGTATTTTTAATAGCCTACTTTGAAATGTAATCATATTGTCATCAATTTTGTCAGTCATCCACAGCTGGTTGCGAACGGGCCACTCCCCCCCCCCCCCCAATATTTCGCCAAAAATAATGATTTCTTAGGAGTGTTCGTAGCTGGCCACACCCTCAGGCCCTCCGAAACATTCTGTAGCCCCCCCCCCCAAAAAAAAACAATATTTTATGAGCTGGCTATGGGCCTGGTTGCAGATGCCCTTGGCTTGTAATTTATACAAGGTGTTTATGTTCATAAAATGAAAAGTCTTTTGATTTTCAATATCACAGAATTACCATCCTTGATCACTTTGATAAATCTTCGTGTATACTCTAGAGGCTGAAGCTATCATTTGGTTGAATTAAAATTTATATGCAGTGTTTATGTTGATTTCAAATAAAAGTAACAGCATAGGTTATCATCTTATTACACCAGGACAATATTTTTTTGGAAATGACTGGTGTATAATTCTGCGAGGCTTAAGAATCAGAAATGAAATGGGTTTAAAGTTCCAATTTCATATTTTCTAAGAAAGGCAAAACATAATTATTTCTATGTCTTTTGCTCAAAAGGTTGTCAACTCACTATTATACGATCATAGGCAAAATTTCACAGACGTTAAAATGATCGACACAGGCTGATTGAGGAAATAGTAACTCAATTACCTCCCTTGTTTTCCCATTCCTCTCCATGGATGCCAATCTTCAAACGTTTGAATTTGAAGTTGAAAATGATATTTTTGCCAATTTCTCAACTGGCAATAGTGAATTTTGGGATTAATAGGATTATTCTTTAACAAGGTAGGACTGTTTATAGGTAAAATCTAGTTTAGGGTTTTATTTTAATATATTTTAAAAATATGCTATTGGAACTTTAAAGTCCTACTTTTCTTCTCCATCTGAGCTAATGAAGATGGGCATATCAAAGTTGCCTGGAAAGTGGTGATGTGGTCTTCTCTTGTTTTGATATTGATATTGATTTGCAACCTCCAAGGGTTCTTTTAAGTGCATGTCAATGTGTAAACAGAAAAATCCTGATAAACTTTCTTCTTGGCAAACAGCAGGTTGCTCAATGATTTTATAATCAGTCTGCCACTCTATTCATTAGCTATATTGCATGTACAGTATACAGAGGCAGATCCCCCCTAATTTTTGACAGTGCCTTTTTACTGCTAAAAGTGCCTTTTCTCAGACCCAAATATGTCCATTCTGAACATTTACTTAGACGAAAATATCAGCCAAATGGCTACAGATGCAAGGAAATGACAGATAATTTTCCTGGGGCCCCACTTCCCTCCGCTGCTGCCCTTGTCCACGGTCAGTGCCCTCATTTTGCGGCACCCCCCCTTTTCAAAATTCAAAGATCCGCCAGTGGTATACATTCAGGTTATCTGGGGTTAGGTAAGGGAAAATAGATATTAAAGGACAAATATCGCTCATCAACTGCAAGCAAACACCTGTCATTAATAAGTTGACCTTTCTTACCCGGGCAAAGAAAGCCTTTAACACAATACTCAAACAATGTTTATGAAATTTGATTCTGACCATGGAATATTATTCTTTATTTAGATAAAGTTAATATTTCGAGGGATTTTCTTTTTTTTTAAAATATTCTATTTAATGTGCTTTAAGTTTTATTTTTTATCATATATATACATTTGATCGAAATTGTTGAGTAAACTATGTTATCTCCCTTTAGTCATCACGGCTCAATCAACATGTATTTTGTAACACGTCGGTACATCCTTCCAACTTTCATTTGTTATAACACGATAAATACCTAAACTTTTGGTTTGAAGAGATGTCAGAATCTGTTACTAAACGATTACCTTCGTTCGGCGCCGTACATTATGCTGTATTCGTTACTCCTCGGTTTTATGCAAAATACGACTATGGTAAGTAGCGTTCGTAACTACGAAAAAAGGCTCGGAGGTCGTAATTACTACTGGAGAACTCGGGTAGCTAAATCTATACCGAGTTCACGACATGTGACGTGACAAGATGGAAGCGAAAGTTACAAAGTTGAACTTTTTAAAAGATAATTATGCTATTTTTGTAGTTAAATTAGTGTTGTGGACGTGGATATCGATTTGAATATGTGATTTTTAAAATTTTACATATTGGGATACATTTTCTGAATAATGTAAGAAAATGAGAAAGATGCCTGACTTTCCATTGTGTTCCAACTTGTTATTGTACGGCAGTTCAGGTTTTAGGACGATATCAACAAAAAAGTTACTGTAATGTGACAAAAAAAAAACCTGTGGCACAAACTAGGTCTTTTGCGGAATAACGTACATTTTGTTGAATTTAAGATGTCTACATACAGAAACATTTAAATAGATATTACCAGTAGGCCTTTGCTAAGCTAACTGACCGTGCCACTCATCGACAATAGACCCAATCTTATTTTTCCCAGCATTATGGAAGATCAGATAAAGAGATGGTGTTCTCATTATAATAGTTTAAAACTAGATAAGGTAAAGGGAATATGCTTAAAATTTTAATCAAATTGCTCCACTCTGAACGGAGATAATAGCGTTTAAATTATAGGTCTAGCCTCCATAATGTAACGGGAATATGCTGAAACGAGATATTACAGATTGAACTTTAGGCCTAGCCACGATCATCATTACTAAAGTCGGTACGATAAAAAAAAACCCTCGATTATCCATTTTTCGATTAAATCATCAATGAGCATTGAACATCAGATCGGATACAAATCCAATGAAAAACGGACACATAAGATTGCATCGAGGGTTGACTATGTTCGTTTCATGTTAATAGAGTCTGGGCCCTGTTTCACCCGATACAACTGAAGTTAGCCGCTTTATCAGAAGTTAAGTTAGTAAAGTTAGGCCTCTTCATTAGAGTGTATATTATCAGTTGATCATAGGTATTATAATACAGCCCTGTTCAAGCGGCTAACTCCAACACTCATGCCTTCAACGTTAATTTATTGACCAATCATTGACAAGAATGCATACTCACACATGCGCGAAGTGGCAGTAATCTTGCATAACCAGCCTCTCTGCTGCCAAGAGTAAATCTGAAATGAAATGAAATTGGGTTTAACGTCCTACTCTTTTGCACCTAACCTGGGCTAATGGAAGACGGGCATACGCCACACAGTGCTATGAGGGAAATTTTGCCCGGGCAGCGGCGCTACGGCCTACTCTTATATCGAATTCCAACTGCCAAGGGATCTTTTACGTGCACTCCAATGTGTACACGGGACCTCGGTTTTTTGTCCCATCCGAACGACTAGGCAGCTGTCCTTGTCAGGCCCTCCTTCTGCATCACTGACAAGGGGAAATCACGCCGGAAAATCGAGATGAACTTTCTCGGCCAATGCAGGGATCGAACACCCGACCTCCAGGTTAGCGAACCAGCGCCTTGTCCACTTAGCCACCGTGACCCCAAGAGTAAATCTACTATTTTAATAGCCTTTACAGTAAAGCATTGTAGGAATCGAGGTGTGTGCGCGTTTTGAGAGGTGCCGTTGGTTGCTTAGGCATTTTCAAAGATGACATGGAGCGACCTGGGCTTACTGTCGGTGGTTTAAAACCTATTTAACACATCTCAAATTCGCATGGCACCACCAGATCTGGTCGTTTTCGTGAATAAAGTGTAAATAATGTGTCAAGCCTAATTCCCACTGTTGTAAAATGAGGAGATTATAATGTTACTGCCCTTAAATATTTAGTGGTCTCATTCCCTTTTTTGCTTGTAAGAGTTAACAGGAGTGCCTGGTATGACCTAGGCTCAATTTTGTTGTCTCCTTGGGAGTACTTATTGTTTACTGTATATTATAGTTTATGCATGCTTATTCTTGCATGGCAAGCCACATACCACAGAATTTATGTGTATATGCATTATGCAAAATTATTTAGGTTCTATCCATGTTCTTAACATGCACCCACCAGCCTTTATTAATAGTAGTCAAAGTATTAAGGATTACTCAGCACCTGGTTTGTGAGTTGGGAGCATGATGGCTGACATGTTGTATTTATTTCCCCTGTAAACTCATAGAGTTTTTACGTCTGAATCAAGTCTGAAAAATGGTCTATAATATGTAACAGGCCTTGCCTGAGTAGAGCGAAGCTGGTTTTTGCAAAAAAGAACAAAAAAGTGTGAGAATTTTCATTGACGTCAAAAATATGTGACGTCATTACATTCGACGCGTCATAGAAATATTTCTTAGAGACGCGAAATCTCGCTTGGGCGAGATTTGGTAAGTTGACATGCGCTGACATGCGCATTGCCAGACATGCGCATTGCCAATTTGCCCAGTGTATCCGGTTCCGGTCTGAATTTTTTTTTAATCAACAGTCTGTGGGTGACATTTTGCTTACGCTCCTGTGTTACCGGAAAAGAGCTTTGCTCAAGCACCGCGCTTTGCGCGATGCTTTAGAGCTTCGCTCTATATCAAGTCTGAACTAAGTCTGAAAATGATCTGTGTAACTTAATCAACTTTTCTCACTGTAAAATTTTAATGTCAATATAAACATTCAGTCAGTAAACTACGGTACTACAAAACCTATGATGATGCTCATACTCATGGTCATACTATAGTCATTGTGTTTGAATGTCAAGCCTCAAGTGAAGTTAGTCGACAAGCTAACAGAATCCGGAATGGTCTAAGCCCAGTCAGCCATATGCCTGCCCTACTGCCATGCGCCTAGTTAAGCTCAGTCCACGACGTGCGATGTCTGAGGTGTCGTGCACAGCAGCATATATAATAATTATTAATATTATAGCCAAGAACATCACCGAGGTAGATGTGCCTGTTGCTGATCTGTAGGTCAGGGAAAACGAGTCTATATTCCCGCCTTTTATAAATATTTATTATAGTAATGGCGAATCGAAGAAAAAGACTAACAAGACAACCACCAAAAGTAACCAGAATTTCGTATAGGAACTCCAAAAAATCGATAGCATTAATTAGCAGGATCGTGTACAGGAATGTGAACAACAACAGAGGAGGTATCGATGTACCGGAGACGTCGACTATTGGCATTTCTAGTTCATCAAGTTCGACACAGCACTGGTCACAGCACGGGCACGGGCAGGCTGCACCACAACCGCATGCAACCCCAACAGCTTCTTATCAACAAAAGAAGTTTAAACTACTGGAAGCCTGGTGTTCAATTCGTGATAGATTGTTATCAGTCCGATTGGAAGAGTTCAGCCCTGTCAACAACATGTGGATTGTGTGGGGATCAGGACGACTATATTCTGAAATGCAACACTTGTGGACCAGCCTCCTATTTTTGCCAGCAGTGTGCTAGGTCTGGTCATCAGAATGTGGTATTTCATGACTTGGAGATATGGAACGTAAGTTCGAACAATTTAAATGTGCTCATGTTGTGCATAGGAATGCATGTAGGCTACCGGTAATCATTTAAATGTTAAAGCCTGTTGAATTCCTAATCAATAATGGCTGGCTGATTCTACCCGATACCTTCTATACCTGGGGCATATTTCTAGAAATCATAACCTAAGATATCTGAGGAATACATCCCCATAGGAAGCTGATTAACTAACAGTATAATTTTGTCAGATATTGATCAATCAGCTGTCAATATGCTCAAGATGTCTCAGTAAAGATGGGTTGTCGCATTTTATTTACTCATATATTATATATAATTATTAGCAGTCTTATTCGTACATAGACTGAGAGTCGAGATATCCTACGGTTTTCATTATGCGATCAGTCATTCTGTCCTCAATTACTTTGTAAACACTCTACTTGGTAAACTAATAGACGTAAATTTTCAAACCTTGGTAGGATTGTTATAATAGATAGGAGGTCAGTTCCTTTCAAATTTGGTTCTGATTAGACTGTTAGGGGAGGTGTCAGGAGGTGCCACGCCTTAGCCACACCCCTTTATTGTTGTAATCTAGTTAAACAAGAAGGTTTTTGATTAAAATTTTATTGTTTCAATTGAAGGGATGTCAGTTTCTTTTGAATTTGGTTTTGATTAGACAAAAATATTTTTTTTAAAACTTCCATTCAAGAAAAAGCGAAATACTGAAGAATTTGTGTAATATACCGTTAAATTTGCTGCCATG
Source organism: Patella caerulea (assembly GCA_036850965.1). Taxonomy (NCBI): domain Eukaryota; kingdom Metazoa; phylum Mollusca; class Gastropoda; family Patellidae; genus Patella; species Patella caerulea. The sequence continues at coordinate 62,066,342 of JAZGQO010000010.1, read as the reverse complement.
TTGGCAAATGTTGCGAGGCGACGGCTCGTTTATTATTACAACAACTCTTCTTTTATATTTTGCAGGGTAAAGTTTTTCTTCCATATCATGTGGAGACCACGCTCAAAGGATAGACCATGAGTGTGACCATTGCTATGCACATAATATTCTAGCATTTGATATCAAAGGTAACTTCATTAATGCTAATATCTTAGCTTATGTTTTGTCAACCGAGATGAAAATGAATAGCAAGACTTTGCACCAGATAAACTATGAAACCCTTGTCAGGGGTGCTAGAAACCAATATATAATATTTTTGAATGGTATAAAATGTTTGAAGATAAATGGAAAATAATGTAATGTTTACATAGACAATGAGTTTCACTATTGTGCATGAAGGTTGGTACAAAAAACATAAACTCGCTCACTTACCTGCTTATTCATTATACTCTCTTATAATCTGTCGATCTTTTCGTTCAGACCTAAAATTTTCATTTTTTTTTTTAGAGCATGATTAATCAGTAGCACTACTACCACATACATGTCCTCATGTCCCTTTCTTGATCAGGAGAGTAAATTTGTTTATTCTGTTGCATCACCAGTAAATTTGTTTATTCAGTTGCATCACCAGTAGATTTGTTCTTCCAGTTGCATCATAAGGTTTTTATGTTGTTTACTGAAAGTCCAGTAGTTTAGTTTGTTTTCTTTTTGCAGGTATTCTGAGGAAAATTTCTGTCAAGCTATGTCTTTCCGAAGAACCAGCTGAGACGCTACTTCGGTTTGGTCTGTGGCCAGCAACACCGTCATCCCCCAAAATAGCCTTTGACTTGAAATTTATGGAATTACTGTCCGTCATGCAGCTGGAGTGCCAGACAAGCACTAAAAGTTTTTTTGAGGCTGTCAAAAATCAAATAGATTTTAAGATTCGTCAATTGCCCATTGTAAGTAATTCAACTGGTGTTTTACTTACACATTGTAATTGTAATACATTTGTATTTATCCAGGAAAGCATTCAGAATCTGTTATTAGCAAACTCTACAATATTTGAAAAGCTTGTAGTTGGAGGTACTAGATCTTTCGTTATGTTGTTTGTGCTCATATAATTGTGATTATGTTTGAATTGAGCTCTCTTTCATATTTTGTTGCTTTCAGCTGTCGAATGTTTGTGAGTCTTTCTAATATATTTCTGAAAAAAGATATCTATCGTGCCTTGGTTTGTGATTGTCTTATTGAATATATGTATCACCGTAGTTGTCTGATCACCAAACATGGTACATGTATTAGCAACAATACAATGGGGAAAGAGTGTCCCGTTTGTCAGGATGTAAGTACCAAATATTGCAATTAATCAGACAATAATCAACTTTGTCTTGGTAACATAATGTAAACAGTACGTTATTATTATTAGTCACTGAATTCATTACAGAAGGCTCTATTACACATGGCATCATAATGTTTATTCTTGGACAGATGCAAAATTGTAAAAGAAGCAAACTATATTCCTAACACATGACTAATCATACTGATTGACCTTTGATACCTCATATCAACAGAATTGGGTGTCAAAAGAGGTAGATTTGTAATTTTATTGGAAAAACAGCTTCAAAAACTCTGATAACCATCTCAAAAGTGACCGAAAAGACTGAGAATCACATGAAATATATGTCTGCAAAAGATTCAAATCCTTTTGAGAGAGAAAAAGTTGAAAAACATTAGGCCGCGGTTAATTAATTGTTTGTTTCTCATGACCTGCCCGCATGTACGTTTTGATCCGTAATAATCACGCACTTCCTTAATTATTTGGTCAAATTTAGTGAGGTCAAAAATTTGTCCTGTAAAACTATATTTGTTTGCCTTTGAATATGAACAATGAATTGACGAATTAAAATCCACTAGTTATCGATGAAAATGACACTGTAGGTGATAAGTATAAAGTAAAGTAGGCTAGAATGTGAATAAATAGTAAATACAGAGTCCGTACGTAAAACAGGAAGTGAATCAAGCTGTATAATATCTGCCATCCAAACCAAGCAATGAGAGCTGCAACATTCACCAAAGCCACATAAACTCTATTAGGCACTTGTCATTTGTAATAAAATTCACAGAAAGATATAATGTCTTTAAATTCCTGCTAAATTATTTTATTTACGTGAGCAACGGTCTCAAATCTGTTGCCACGATATAGCCTCGAGCATGAGGTACGGACTGATTGACACCGCTTCACGGCACTATAAATAAACAGTCTCAAAATGACACAAAGGGGGTGCTCGATTCACAGTTCCGGAATTGAATTCCAAAACTGGTGTCAATCGAGTGAAACAGAGAATTTCGGAGTACAACGCATGTGTCGACTGTACAATAAATATCTCAACCAATCACGACAGCTGAAACATATTTTTTACCGAGGAATACGTCACGATTCTACTCACTCCACCTCAGCTGTCGGGACTGGCAGAACTGTGACAGGACTGAATTCCGCGTCACTCGATTGTAATTCTGTCGATTCGGGACGTTCTGGACTGTGAATCGAGCATCCCAAAAGATACAAATAAATGTAAACAGTTTGATTATGATAGACACAATAATAAAACTATTTATATTATCGTGATGCCATATGTGCCGATGGGTTCAAAGTTGAAGACAATTAACATAGGCCTACGGCACGGGCCATTGCATTGACAATGCCCTTGTTACTATCTTCCATCACGGCTACAGAAACGACCACGTGTGTAGTAAATTTTGTTGACAGACATGTTAAATAATCTAACTTTATTTTGTATATCCAAGGGTATGCTTTTAATTATTTATGTCAGAAAAAATCACCAACTTGTTTGAAACCGGTCATTTCGTAACCGTAGGGAAAGATAAAGAAATGAAATGCCAGGAATGAATGAATTAACGAATCGTTAACTTAAAAGCATAATTATCACTAATATCAAACTTATTTATTATGATCAAGTCTTCCGTTGTTTGGATATTGTGCAACAGATATTTATAAATATTTTTTAAATTATTAAATATGAACAAATCAGTACCCTTTTGTTTTCAAGGACCAAGAAACTGAAATTAGTTAATGCTGAAATAGAAAAGGCGTTTAACTAAAAAAAAAAAAAAAATTTATCTCAATAATTAATAATTACCTCATGTAGCATGTATATTTCACAAACTCAGGTCATGACAAACTGAAAATTAATTACCCGCGGCCTTAGAACCCACACGAAAGAGGGAGATATAATATGTGTGTGTCTATGTAACTACATTTACAAGAAATACAGTTACAAATAGAATTGATTCCATGTTTTTCAGACTCCATCTCTAGTCTCTTATGATGCTAATTTTGGCCTCGTGCACAAAATATCTTCGGGTGTCAGTACTGGTCTTGAAGCAAGACACAAAGGCCCATACTTCAAAACACAAAGAAAGTTTCTAGACTTTGTGGAAGATTATGCTATGGATCCGAAGAGTATTGTAAGTTGAATTTGATTATGTTTCATTAGCTACCTTGAGAGACAAAAAAATATTGAAGAACATGTTTTGGGGGTGAAAATGTTTAGTCACATTATCTACTAAACATATTTAGAATTATAGAACATCTCATGTAAGGTTCTCATGTAAGAACTGGCATGTAAAGAGATTCTGGTCAATTTGTCTTGTGGAATATGTTATTTATCACACATTTGTAGTTTAAACAGAAATGAGGGTAGACCCAGATTGCCCAAAAACCGAAAGAGAAAAAAAATAATCAAGTGTCTGTCACAAGAGGATGTCTGGTGTCATCAAGTGAGCAATAATTCTTGTTGCATTTCTGTTAATTTTGTTTTCTAGGATTGTTCAAATTTCCAGGCAGGCAATGTGTTGAGATCAAAAGTGAAAAATTCTAAACTTGACATCACTGGTGTATTCGGATCGATCTGCAAACATGACATTCCACTTCTATTTTTGAATATGACCAAAGGAGAAAGGTGAGTAATCAGGTACTTCAATTGAGTTCTTTTTTTAGGTACCGGTACAGTCTGGCCTAATGAGATATTTTCTGAATAATAATACACATAATATATAATTAAAGTTATAGTGTCTGAAATCATGTATTCAATACTTCTCCGTGACATTACGTTTGTTTAAAGGGATTGTTTCACGTAATTGCATAGTTTTCTATAGAGCATTTCCGGTTGTTCACGGTGACGTCATCGAATTGCTAAAAATCGAGTATCGCAATAATGAACAACAACACTCTTTACATGGACAGTTGTTGCAAGGATACACATGGTTAATTAGGTCCCTCATCTCATAACTCATGTAGCATGCTGACAGTACCTTAATATTTTTCATTCACAAATTGACTTTAGGAAATGCAACAGCTATTGTGGTTTCTATTTTCAGTCTAGCATATTCAGCATTTCTAACTGAGCAATTTCTGAAAGACAGATCTGAAAAGTTAACAGTAACCTATGATATAGCCTGTTCTCTGGCTTCATATTTGAAGGTATTTTCATGAAATTTTACATTTGTTGCAATAATCAAGCAGACTAGATTAAGTTCTTGACTGAAATACAGTGATTTTATGATATTTATTTAGGGTTATTCCTTCGAAGTCAACTTGAAAGGTTTATGAGGTTCAAGGCTACATAATGGATTAAGAAGTCTATTGTTTAGAGCATGTGGCTAGGGTCAATGAGAAACTCAGATCCTGCACTTTATTCCCTGTATGACTCAACTCGACTGAAAGTCAGTAAAACATGTAGTAATCCATAGTCTCATGCAATATTGATAATTTCCTTGATGTTTATATGTAAAAGCTTTTTTTCTCTCTTTTTAGAAACGCAACCCTGATTTATTAGCAAAATGCAATTTAGCTGTTCCTGTATTCCACAGTTTTGCTCATACAATGTCTTGTCAGGTAACTTATTTTAACTTTGTACCTTCGAATCTTCTATAATGAAGGTTGATATTGAGATCTCGATCTTCCTTGTTGGTACTCTGATATGGAGAACACCAAATGGGTAGCTTTGAGGTAAGAGCAGTTGTAGATGTATGTAAGGAAGTCTTATGTATTAATTTTTGATGAATCAGTAACTAGTAATTACATATTGTAAGGATATATATATGATATAGGTTGTATTATATAGCATTGGTTGTGTGCAATGTTTATGTTCTTGCTTCTATCTATTGTATTATTTTCAGCTGAATTTTGGACAACGCTATGTGGAATTTACTGGTTTATGTGACGGAGAGGGAATTGAACGATTTTGGTCTTTCCTACGTCCATTTAAGAAAATATCAAAAGAGATGACTGTAAACAATAGAAATGACCTCCTAACTGAAGCGCTTATGTATTACTCTGATAAGAGTATAGTGAAAATAGGTAATATATCATCTTGTTTGTTATATTTCATGCTATATATATGTGGCTTAGCTGTGTTTGGTCAATAATCGTCGTAGGGGCCTGACTGTCGGGTGAAAAAACATTAATTAAAATAATCAAAATCCCAGAAATGAAATCGAATAACAATTGTTTGAAAGATTAATAACATGAGTTCCAACTGTACAGTTGTCTCTTTCATGGATTTATAGATTTCATAAATTCTTCTTTTATAGGACAGAAATTGAAGTCTAAGTTGGAAGAAGCCAAACAACTAAATGTAAAATGCAGTAAAGAGTTAAACACTCTACTAACGTGCAAAAATCTAGGTATAATTCAAGAAGTTTTCTCACTGAACACTTGCACTAGTAAGACAGACGTTTTCTGACCAGCACCATGGCTCACCATTCGAACACAAATACCACATTGTCCCCATTGTACAGCATGACAGACTTTCTTTATGGTGTTACTAGTAACCAATATAGACTCATCATGCTCAATAAAATTGGAAAAGTTGTAATCATGAAACAAAAATGTTACTGAAATATCAAGAGTTGAGAGAATAATTGAAAGTGACCAACATATTATGATTATGAAGCTTTTATTATAAGCCATGTTGTCAATCCTGTAAATTTGACAAAAACATACCTGGTGAAATTCTTTTTCACTAAATGAAATTGTTCAATATTTGGCTACTTTTTTTCAGACTACTTTGATATTGGAACATGATTTTCTATTTTGAAGAATCAATGTCAACGGAATAATGGTACAAAAGGTACATTTTAAATTACCTTTTTGTCATCAGTGCCAGGCGTAAACTTGACAACTCGGGTGTTCAAATAATTTGTTTATTTGGCTATAATGCTTTCAAATTTGCAAACACATCGTTGTTCAAGGACAAGAATTGGTATTACCAACCGGCATATTGATGTCCATGACTAAGAGACATTTTGTTTTGGTCATTTAAATTCTACAGCAGTCAAATAATGCTTTTGCTGACAGCCTGGAGGGATTGTTTGACATAATCAAATATTCTTGCTTGTAGATGGATACTAATTTTAAATTCACTCATAATTTCATCAGTCCAATACTACACTGTCATCAACCAGGGGTGGGCCCAGTGTGGCAGGGTGGTAATGACGCTTGCTGCTCATGCTGGAGGTCTGGGTTCAAATCCCAGCGTTGGTTCATGTTCAATAGGAGAGCATGTTAAAGACACCTTGGCAGTTTGAAATCGATAATAAGAGTAGGTGCCGCTGCCATATCAAAATTCACCCTCATTACACATGTCTGACATATGCCTGTCTAGTTACTAAAGTATAGCTCTGGAAAATGGGATGTTAAACTCCATTTCATTTCATCAACCAGGACCCCAAAACAATATCTCACAATGATATAGGCTTCAAACTGGAAATTATAAAACATCTTAGAGAAGGAATTGTGTTTGGAGCTAGTTTCATGTTAATCTCCTTTTAATTTGCAGATAACAATAAAGATAAAATTCTTCATAAACTCCAGCAACTGGCTATAGAAAGACACCATCTTTGTGTTATGATGAAAAAATATGCTGGTAGGTATAGTATGTCCCAAGTTATGAGTGAATGTGCTGTGTTGATCATTAAAGAAATTGTTTCACGTAATTATATAATTAACAGACGATAGTCTGATTTCAGCTTCATTTGAGAATTTGTCTGAGATTTCTAAAACTTCCCGATCGATTTCTACCGAGCAATAAAATCCTTAAATGTGACGTCATCAATTATTGTCGATAGGGAGGTCGTAGAAATCTCAAACAAATTCTCAATTGAAGAACCTGGCTTCAGTCTCAATTGACAATTTGTTTGAGATTACTATGAAGTCCCTAGGACCTGCCTATTGATTCCTAACAATTTGATGCCCTCACATTGAAGCATTTTCAAAAACCCAATATAAAATTTAACTGACAAATACTTCTTGAAACCGAATATTCAGATTCAAGTTTTGGCACTAAGTCAAAACACTGATTTTGTCAATCCTTGACTGTTGACTAAGTTTCTCATACTGCTATTTGAAATGACAAGTTTTCCCATGCACTGCCATATCGACACAAAAAAGCATTAAAAAAAATATTTGTAGCATGTAAAACGGGTAAATTGACTCATAAATGGTGATTTGCTGTTTTTTCTTCTTCAGATGGACAACACATATGGAAAAGAATTTGTCAAAATTTGTCGAAAAATACAGCTTCTATAAAGAAAAAAAATGGTAAAACTGAGTATGGTGACGAATGAAGAATTTGACTTCAAAGAAGTTTGTGACATGTCATCACCATTGTATTCTATGAATAACATAACAGAAGACCAAAAAAGGGCAATTTGAAATAACAGAAACTGAGGGCGAAATCCTCAAATTATCCGATTATTTTCATCGACAAAGTGAAGATATTCACAACAATATTTTATATCTTGAAAACAGTGATGAGCGTTACAACAGGGGTAATTCTCATTTTTTACACTATCACCATTACAGACTGGAAACAATATGGAATGGGTGGTGTTTAACTGGTGTTAGTGCATTGCCACAACTTATTAATTCATTACTTTCTTCATATCTAGAGAGTAATAATATTGAAGAAGACAGTGATAGTGATGATTGTGATAATAGTGATGATTGTGATAATGTCGATGATAGTGGTGATAGTGATATCGATGATTGTGATAGTGGTGATAGTGATAGTATCGATGATTGTGATAGTGGTGATAGTGATAATATTGATGATTGTAATAGTGATAATGTAGATGATTAATTAGTCAGTCATGTATATCATCTCTAAATCGTCCAGACCAATGATTGTTGAATTTCTAAGATTATTATATGGCTTTCGACTGAGAACTTATTTCCGCTAATTTTGCATACAAATTATAGAAGTAGTAATAGTATGCTAAATCAATAGTGCTGGCGATCGATTCAATTTTCCACATTGATTATCTGCAGTTCTGTACCGATAATCGATCGATAAATTGCCTATATGGTCTTTGGCCAGTTTGTAGGATGTTCAACGGCGTGATGTGAACCGAAAAATCCTATTTTATCGCTAGTTTTCAACAGCTTCGTATTCCATCAATTTTCAATATTTCAACTAGAATTTTTTCAATTTGTATGCTGAACTTTTATTGTTCCATCAATTTTCAGTATTTCAACTAGAGTTTTTTCAATTTGTATGAAGAACTGTTATTGTCTAACCATGAAATAATTACATTATAAGATTATATTTGCCACTATTTAAAATTAATATAATTTGTTGTGTTATGTACTATTAAAAAAAATATTTATATAACGAAACACCTTTTTTATACTGAGTTACTCCCTGTGGTGATCAACCCCATCCTAGACTACAAAACTCTGTTACTTTACAATTCCCTCATGCTTTAGAATAACCAGACACCACGAAGTTACAAGTAACCCAATGCTAAATGATACCACTCAGTTACAAGTAACCCCATGCTAGATGATGCCACTCAGTTACAAGTAACCCCATACTAGATGATACCATGGGGTAATGATTAACCCCTTACTAGATGATAGCCCTCTGCGTAATGAGTAACACCATGCTAGCTGATACCTCTGAGTAATGGGTAACACCAAGTAGTCGGATCCCATGCTCGATGATATCACTCAGTTACAAGTGTGTCTTAAACATGACTTTGGAGATGGTATCATATTAAATTGGTTTGATTCATACCTTACTAATAGACTCCAATCTGTTCTAGTAGATAAAGTGAAATCAGACAAGATTCAGTTAAGCTGTGGAGTTCCGCAAGGCTCAGTCCTAGGACCTGTCCTTTTTGTGATGTATACTAAGAATTTAGGACAACTCATCGATAATCATGGTTGAGGACGACATTCTTATGCAGATGACACACAACTGACTGCAAATTACTCCATTTCAAAAACTGTTCCATCCCGAAATTTCTCTGATATCAAATCGTGTACACGTGACATAAAAGACTGGATGACAAGAAACATGTTGAAACTGAATGACACTAAAACAGAATGTATCTTCTTTGGTCCAAATACTCGTCTGAAAAATCTAGGTTCGAATGGTGTGGTTGTAGGAGATGCAGTTATTGCACCTTCAGACACTGTGAAGAACTTAGGTGTCCTCTTAGAGCCCAATCTAAGCATGGACAATCACATTCGGGAAATTTGTCGAAAATGCTATTTTCAGCTCAGAAACATTAGCCATATAAGACATTTGAATAGTAAGGAAGCAGCTGCCACACTTATATGTTCTCTAGTGTTCTCAAGGATTGACTACTGTAACAGCTTGTTAGCAGAAACATCTTGTGTCAATATTAAAAAAATTCAACTTGTGCAAAATACCGCAGCTAGAATTGTTACCAGAGCAACAAAATACTCTCATATAACTCCTGTTCTAAAATCACTCCATTGGCTGCCAATAAATGAAAGAATCATCTTCAAAGTTCTGTCCTTGACTTATCAGTGTGTAAATGGGGAAAATGGCTCTTTTCAGCAGGCGCATTAAATATCTGAAATAAGGCATGAGTTTTATACGGAAAGGTCGCTCTTGTCAGTAAAATGATTCAATACTCGAAGTCAGGGGGGGGGGGGGTCGCTCTTGTCAGCAGAAGCATGTAATATCTGGAGCAAGGGATGAGGGTTTTATAGGGGAAGGTACCTCTTATCAGCAGGGGTGGGTTTTACATGGAAAATCGCTCTATGCAACAGAAGCATTGAATATCCGGAGTAAGGGATATGGATGGATGCACTATATATCTGGAATAAGGTATTTATGTCATGATGAAAGTCGCTCTTTTAATTAGGAGCATGAAATATCGGGAAGCAGGCGTGGGTTTTATAGGAGAAGGTAGGTACCTCTTGTCAGCAAGGAATCGTGTTTTACAGGGGAAAATCGCTCTTTTCAACACACTGTTAAGATTTTTATGTATTTTTACCTCGTTTTAACTGGCAGAAATATTGCCATCGTTTTACCATGTGATATTACAAATCCTGTACTGTATTTTTACTATAGTCATAGCTGTAAATATACATATAATTTTAACAGTTGCAGAAACATTGAATATCCGGAATAAGGAATGGATTTTATAGGGGAAGGTCTCTCTTTTTAACATAAGCATTGAATAGCCGGAGTAAAGTCGCTCTTGTCATTAAAATCATTCAATACTCCGAGAAATAGATGGGTTTTATAGGGGGAAGTCGCGCTTCTCAGCAGAATCATCCTATACCTTACGCAAGGGATGGGTTTTATAGCGGAAAGTCGCTCTTTTCAACAGAAACATTGAATATCCGTAGTAAGGAATGGTTTTAGAGGGGAAGGTCTCTCTTTTTTAACATAAGCATTGGATATCTGGAGTAAGGTCGCTCCTGTCATTAAAATCATTCAATACTCGGAGTAAGAGATTGGTTTTAATAGTTTTATATGTGGAATTCGCGCTTGTCAGCAGAAGCATTCTATATCTTACGTAAAGGATGGGTTTTATAGGGGAAAGTCGCCCTTTTCAACAGAAACATTGAATATCCGGAGTAAGGAATGGATTTTATAGGGGAAGGTCTCTCTTTTTATCATAAGCATTGAATATCTGGAGTGAGGTCGCTCTTGTCATTAAAATAATTCAATACTCCGAGTAATAGATAGGTTTTATAGGGGGAAGTCGCGCTTCTCAGCAGAAGCATTCTATATCTTACCCAAGGGATGGGTTTTATAGTCGCTATCTACAGTAGGATGCTCTTTTCATCAGAAGCATTAAATATCTGGAGTAAGGGATATGGATGGGTTTCAAATGGATGGATGTGTTTTACAGGGAAATGGATGGATGCATTAAATATCTGGAGTAAGGTATGTATATCATGGGGGAAGTCGCTCTTTTAAATAGGAGCATCAATTATCGGGAAGCAGGCGTTGGTTTTATAGGGGAAGGTACCTCTTGTCAGCAAGACATGGATTTTACATGGAAAAGTCGTTCTTTTCATCAGAAGCATTGACTATCCGGAGTAAGGGATAGATTTTATACGGGGGAAAGTCGCTATCGTCAGCAAGGGAAGGGGGTTTTATAGGGGAAGGTATGGATTTTAAAGGGGAAGGTCGCCCTTTTCAACAGAAGCATTGAAAAGTCGCTCTTTTCAACAGAATCATTAAATATCCGGAGTAAGGGATAGGTTTTATAGCGGAAAGTCGCTCTTTTCAACAGAAACATTGAATACCCGGAGTAAGGAATTGTTTTATAGGGGGAGGTCTCTCTTTTTTAACATAAGCATTGGTTATCTGTAGTAAGGTCGCTCCTGTCATTAAAATCATCCAATACTCGGAGTATGAGATTGGTTTTAATAGTTTTATAGGGGGAATTCGCGCTTGTCAACAGAAGCATTCTGTATCTTACGCAAGGGATGGGTTTTATAGTCGCTATCTACAGTAGGTTGCTCTTTTCATCAGAAGCATTAAATATCTGGAGTAAGGGATATGGATGGGTTTCAAATGGATAGATGTGTTTTACAGGGAAATGGATGGATGCATTAAATATCTGGAGTAAGGTATGTATTTCATGGGGGAAGTCGCTCTTTTAAATAGGAGCATCAATTATCGGGAAGCAGGCGTTGGTTTTATAGGGGAAGGTACCTCTTATCAGCAAGACATGGATTTTACAGCAAGACATGGATTTTACATGGAAAAGTCGTTCTTTTCATCAGAAGCATTGACTATCTGGAGTAAGGGGTGGATTTTTATAGGGGAATGTCTTTATTTTCAACATAAGCATTGAATATCCGGAGTAAGGGATAGATTTTATACGGGGAAAGTCGCTATCGTCAGCAAGGGATGGGGGTTTTATAGGGGAAGGTATGGATTTTAAAGGGGAAGGTCTTCCTTTTCAACATAAGCATTGAATATCCGGAGTAAGGGATAGGCTTTATACGGGGAAAGTCGATATCGTCAGCAAGGGAAGGGGGTTTTATAGGGGAAGGTATGGATTTTAAAGGGGAAGGTCGCTCTTTTCAACAGAAGCATTGAAAAGTCGCTCTTTTCAACAGAATCATTAAATATCCGGAGTAAGGGATGGGTTCTATAGGGGGAAAGTAACTCTTGTAAGCAGACGCATTCATTATCTGGAGCAAGGGATTAGATTTACAGGGAGTGGGAGTTGCTTTTTTTCAGCAGACGAATTAAATATCTATAGTAAGTTGTTCTTTTCAACAGTCCGCAGAATCCCCTCCGTGAAAATTTTGGAGTTACGAACCAACGGCAGACGTCTCTGGCGTATCGCCACAAACAGGGTGCAGGATTATGAATTCCGACCCACACCCAGCCCAGAAAGTTTATTGTACCAGTCCATTCCAGACTCCAGTGATGGCGTGCCATGGCGGTCCGTTAAAGCCATCAGCCACATACAACATGATCATCATCGCTCCATGGCCGGGCGGGGCCAATCCCCAACGTCCCATATAATGTTCAGCAGAAAAGTTTTTTTTTGACGAATTGGACAAAACTATTTTTTGTCCGACCGGCATTGCGGGCGAACGCCCGATGGCCCAATCCAACCCTGGAAGCATTAAATATCTGGAGTAAAAGATATGGATGGAAATCATAGGGTAAGTCGCTCATTTTAGCAGTCGCATTTAATATCTGAGGTAAGACGTGCGTTTTATTGGGAAAGAAAATATCTGGACTAACGGATTGGATTTATGGGGTAGGGGAGTCGTTCAGATGCATTAAAAAGGTAGTGTATGTGCCAGTTATCGACGATCCATTGGATGCGTGGATATCTTTTGTTACGGTTGGGATTCATCCAGGAAAGAAAAAGTACTTTGATGGAAAATAAAACTAACGTCAATCACATTATAAATCAGAAATTTTGCAATTTATATATCTTCAAAAAGTCAACATATGCATAACAAATATACACAAATAATAGAAAATATTCTTATCTAATAATTGTACAATCATTATACTTATGGTTCCTTTTGTCATTTTTCGTGTTAATGATAATACCACACTACACTGTTAGAAATAAATGTTAATTTACCATAAGAATATGTTGAAGTCAACAACCAAATAGCAAATGATGTCACGACATTCACGACATCCAGGAAAGAAAAAGTACTTTGATGGAAAATAAAACTAACGTCAATCACATTATAAATCAGAAATTTTGCAATTTATATATCTTCAAAAAGTCAACATATGCATAACAAATATACACAAATAATAGAAAATATTCTTATCTAATAATTGTACAATCATTATACTTATGGTTCCTTTTGTCATTTTTCGTGTTAATGATAATACCACACTACACTGTTAGAAATAAATGTTAATTTACCATAAGAATATGTTGAAGTCAACAACCAAATAGCAAATGATGTCACGACATTCACGACATCCAGGAAAGAAAAAGTACTTTGATGGAAAATAAAACTAACGTCAATCACATTATAAATCAGAAATTTTGCAATTTATATATCTTCAAAAAGTCAACATATGCATAACAAATATACACAAATAATAGAAAATATTCTTATCTAATAATTGTACAATCATTATACTTATAGTTCCTTTTGTCATTTTTCGTGTTAATGATAATACCACACTACACTGTTAGAAATAAATGTTAATTTACCATAAGAATATGTTGAAGTCAACAACCAAATAGCAAATGATGTCACGACATTCACGACAACCGTCAGGTACACTGTCAGAAATGTATGTAAAATTACGATAGTACAAGTCGTTGTTGTACCGCAATTGTTGGTATATTTTACAACATATACTGCTTTCAACAAGTCCGATGTATTTTTACCGAGGTTAGTGTATGTTTATCGAGTTTCATGTCTTTTTAACAATAAGCGGCAATGATTTCAAAGACATATTCAAAATCGGGTAAACATACATTCGTAAATATTATGTAATAAAATTGAGCTGAAAGTAATGAAGCGAGCATGTAACTTTACAGAATTTACGTTTATTAACATATTGTGTAATTTACTTTTAGGCACATTCAATATTCGGTAAAAAAAAATACATGCTTACTGGGGCTACTGGTCGCTTATTATCACAACAGTTGCCTGCATCCTGATGTAAAACCAATATTTAGTATTTTTTAACAAAAGTGTAAATTAACAGTTTGATGTACTTTTACAAGAAATATAAATTAACATTGTGATGTATGTTTACAAAAGAAATGTAATACCAAGTTTTAGTATTTTTAACAAAAGTGTAAATTAACAGTGTGATGTACTTTTACAAGAAATATAAATTAACATTGTGGTGTATTTTTACAAACGAAAAATAAATGAACATTTTGATGTAAATTTTTACAAGAAAAGTAAATTAACATATATGTCTTTCTACAGTAAAATGCTAAATAACTAATGGTGTAATTTTACCTATGATTTAGGGGCAACTTTTGCTGTCCGTAATTTATTGGGTAAAACAACCAAAATGCCTTTAACAGTGTAACTAATACAGTTTAATGATAATACTACACTATATAATACAGTTTAATGATAATACCAGCTCACTGAAGTTAATAAACTGATACCAAACTAATTAATCCGGTTTAATGATAATACCACACTAACTAATCAGGCGCGGATCCAGGATTTTTTGCAGGGGGGGGGGGGGGGGTTCTGGCTTTGATAATTGCGGAGGGCGTCAGTGCCGAAGGCGATCAACCAATTAACGGGGGGGTTGTGGGCCCTCCCCCAGAAAAAATTGGTAAATTAGATTCAATTTGGTGCATTCAGACGTATTTCCGGAAGGTAAATTCCAAAATTACAGGTCTAAAAATCGCCAATAAAATTGTTTCAAGCCTGAGCAGAGGTCGTGGATCCGCGCCTGACTAATTCGGTTTAATGATAATATCACACTCACCGCTCGTTATTAGGTTAATAAACTAATCCGGTTTAATAACGATAATTATTGTCGGTATATTTTACAACCTACACTGCTTTCACCAAGTCCGATGTATTTTACCGAGGTTAGTGTATGTTTATCGAGTTTCATGTTAATAAACTAATCCGGTATTGAGATAATATCACACTCACCGTTCGTTATTAAGTTAATAAACGATAATTATTCCGGTTTAATGATGATACCACCATCACCGTTCTTAATAAAGTTAATAAACTTATCCGATTTAAAAATGACAATGTAACACTCATTATTCCGGTTTAATGATGATATAACCCTCACTGTTCGTGGTAAAGTTTATAAACTAATCCGATAATATCAACCATTATTGTACACTTAGTAATATAATTATTCAGGAGTACACTGACTACATTGTACTGTCGTCGTCGTCGTCTTCGTCGTCAATATCATCTTCGATACTGTCATCATCATCATCATCATCATCATACCTTTCAAACTGAGCTGTTTCTGTGGACAGCATAGAATATACATTTATTGGAAATTCTACTTGGCATTCCAATTGCCATCCATTCCATATCTTCTCTAAATTGTAATGATGAAAAAAAAGAAAATGTATGTTTCCTTTCGTAAAACGTGACAGGTTTTGACTATTATCAAGATATGTAATATTGTTACTTATGTCTTCACTTTGATTAAGAAAATTTGCACGCAGTTGAATTAATTCAAGTTTTATTTCATTTATCTCTTTTTCTGTTCTTTTTATTAGGAAATGGATATCGATCATCTTTTTCTGTTCATCAGTGATGATATCAACTGAATAAAATGGAGATGATGGGTCACTGATCGTCTTAAAATCGTAGGCAATGCTTGTTATATTGTTTAACTCTGATAACTTAGTTTTTAACGAATTTGTATTCTTTGAAAGATTGTTGCACAGCCTTTTCCATATATTTTGACCATCTGAAATAAGAAAATGTGTTGTTGTTTTTTTTAATTTAAACTACAGAAACATTGACGAAAAACAAATATATATCATTTATTTGAAGAAAACAAAAACGCCCCATAAACCTGTATACATGTACATGTTTTAAAACAAAAAAGGTTGTGAATTTAATTACTTTACCTGAATTTTATAAACCCCTTATAATTGAATCCGAGTACATGTGAAATTACATTTATAGTCCATTGTTTGTATACTAACCGTACCTTCGATTAGTTTCCCTGTTGAAGTAAATTGAGTTTATTCTATTACAAATATATTCAAACGGGCTAAATCATGTCATTGTTAACCTACCAGCATATTTTTTCATCGCAAGACATAATTGCTGTCTTTCTACTGCTAACCGCAGAAGGTTTTCCATAACAGCATCTTTTTTACTGTTCCCTGAAATTTTTTTAAAGGATTGTCATTATTTAATGGTAGATAATGCTTTAATGAATAAATGCTATTCATGGTAATCAAGGATGCCACCATAAGGAATAAGAGGCAACGTCCAGCAGTAAAATACTATATCATTTACTGAAAAAATGACATCTAAAGCTGAATTTGGGTTATCATTTACCTTAATTCTAAATCAAAGCACGGGAGGTTCGGAATTTCCGGAGTCCAAAATGGTCGCTTTATATAAATGAGTATTTTGGGGAATACTAAGCCGAACAATTTTAAGAGGGGTAAAAGGTAAATTGGATTTCAGGGAAGTCTTCTTAAAGGAGTTAGGGTTAGGTCTATTATTCCCCAAACGACTCAGTTATATAAATCGGCCATACTGGTCTCCGGAAACACCCAAACCTCCCTGACCGGCCTACAATTAGCATCTCCCAATGAAATAACGTTGTATATCTTACCTGGTTGTGCTTTTTTACTTGTTGGCTCTACAAAATAAATGATTCTGTTTTTCACAAATAGATATATAATATTTATGCAATTTTTAACTTTATTTCAATGCGTTTGCAACTTTAAAAACAATTACATGTGTGCCTTTACCATATTTTATTTCAAAATCAACATACAAAAATGCCCTGTAGCAGAGCATGACATGACTGATTTTTTTTTTCATTTGCTTACTTTGGCATCGATTCTTCAAACTATTATACCACATATCCACATCTCTGTAACCTATAAATAAAATAATCCAAATCTTTACAATAAGCATGATAATAGACTTACATGAATTAAATCTAAAAGGCCGTGAGATATCAGATAACGAAAACAGCTTTGAGCTCTTTAAATATTTATTATCCCATATTCCAGTTAAATTTCCAGAGCAACCTATCCTTAAGGCTTTATCGTTGCTCTAACATACCTAAATTTTTGGACTCAAGGAAATGGTTCAATGTTGCATAGCTCTTATCATACAACTCTTTGGCTTCTACCAGTTTGTTCGTCAACTTATTCCCTGAAAAATATAAATATAACTGCACATGAGACTTAAGTATGGCAATGGGAGGAAACCTGACAACACAATGCTTTCCATAACACGTACAAACAATGGTTCATAATTACAACATTTGCAACCTGGACTATTGGGTTATTTAATCTTTAAAACACTTCGCAAAGTATTGTTTAGTGACCACTTATATGGAAGACAGTTACATCAATTAAAACTTATTTGTGATCTCAACTATTCAGTGGTATGTATATATCTGGTTATTTTCATCTTTGCATGTGTACATGACACAAACTAGATCATTTCGGGACTAACATATGGTTTAAATTTATTTCAATATTTCTCTTGCGCGTAGGGTCTTTAGCAGTGGGAGGAAACCGAAGGAACCGGAGAAAACCCACGAGGTTGGACAGGCGATACTATTCCTTGTCACGCACAACCAGGGATTCGAAACCACGCCATTTGACTCAATGACAAGCTTTATGATACAGCAAGCATGTGTCAATCATTCGGCCACCCCCCCCCCCCCCCTAGAAGTGTTAAAGCAATGTTAATGCAAAAATACATTAAGTTTTGGTCAATTTGAAACATCAATCAGAACAAAAATCTATTTCAGCTCAACGATTAATTTACTACTTGGGAAAAAAATAAAGATACCTATTTTAATAATTGTTTTCTCGGTGCTGTATATCATTGCTTCTGTAAGTAAATCACTTCTGTTATTTAAAGTCATTTCTTTCGTGATTTTTTTGAAGGGACGAAGATATGACCAAAAACGCTCAATACCTTCACCATCAACTAATCCTGTTGATGGCACATATCTCTGGCCATATGTTAACTGAAGCAAATACACCAAAATTAAATCTTAGTGACAATAAATTAACTTATGAAAATGCAAGAAAAACATTAAATTTCAAGAATATTCTTTTCATTCAGATTCTGCTCGTTTTCATTCAGTTGACCGTCTTGTATCTTATTTTTAAATTCCTGCTTTAGAATGACTCATAAAAGTCATTTTATGCTACTGAAAACTAGAGCAAATACCTGACAGGACATGTTGTGGCCAAAACTGTGGAACACAGGAACAGCAAGTTGCAATTTTTCCATGACACCAGGATTGTGCCTCTAAAATGATACAAAGAATTAAACTCCAAAACAACATAAATGGCAGAAAACTGTAGTAGGGGGGGGGCCATAGGCATTATTTCCCACACTTGAAAAATGATTCACGCTGGAAATAATAACACAAATAACCCCCTTGCTTTTCTTCCCCCCACCCCCAGCCATTGAATAACTATCTTCAAATGTTTGAATTTGAATTTGGAAATTCTATTTTTGCCAATTTCTCAACTGGAAATAGTGAATTATAGGATTAATAGGATTATTCTTTAACAAGGTAGGACTGGTTATAGATACCATCCATTTAAAGATACATTATGGGAGATTAGGTAACGAGTTGGCAGGTTTCCACTACAATAGTTAAAAACTAACTAATGCAAAGGCAATTTGCTGAAAATGTCAGTCAAATTGATCCACTATTAACCCAGAACTAAGCAAATGAAAGTTCCGCTTAGCCTCGATCATCATTACTAAAGTCGGTAAGACAAAACTAGTAGTCTCGGTTATTCACAATAGGCAGATTTTGCTCTTGAATAATGTATGTTTAAGGTCTTTATTTTAATACATTTTCAAAATATAAATTAAAAATTGAAATTGTAGCTTTAAAAACAAACCTGTAAATATTTAGCTAAAGAACATGCAATGTCATATGTCACAGTTAGAGGTTTTGGTTCCACATGTGATCTATCCTTGACAAATTCCTCCACCAGGAAAGCGGAATATGCAAGACTGTAATAAAATAAAACAACATTTTAAAACAAGTAGATCATTTTACATGCATAATAATAACCTCATATTTATTTTTTTACAAAATGCTGTCACTAGCGAGTTCTACAAGTCTAGTTTAACATTTTTTGATACTTTGACAAATCTAAGTAAACAAGACACAAATATATTTTTAAAATTATTGCCATCTAATTTAGATTTTAATAATAACAACCATGGATGTCGCAACAGATCTCAAATCGCATATTCATAATCATTCTAACTTACCTTTCTCCTTTAGACATATTTAAAAATTGCAGGGGGATTTCATGTTTACAGATAGACCCAAATACCCCTGTAACGTCTAGTTTGGAGTTTTTCACCTTGGATCGTAACAGATTTCCAGCTTGGAAATTAGAACATTCCTGAGGAAAATGAAAGCAATTATAGAAATTTACAAGAATACAACTTATAACTGTCACATTATTTTACAATTGTCCTTGAAAATAGACTGTAGAATGATATTCGATGATGTTGTTAATAGTAAATTAGAGCATCATTCATTCTAACATACTTTTCATCTACAGTAACATTTTTTACGTCCGGCACTGCGTTTTCTCTCATTCAAATCGAAGTAAACATTGTAATGGTATTATAATCTACTTCTCACCAAGCTTTTGGGATTAACAGAATAATCCTCCACGAAGCCTTTGAATCTAGTTTGCCATTTAAAAAATGGACCACTGTGTCGTGTGTTTAGACCCAAGCTGCTACCCGAAGACAATTTATGCACTAGGCCAAAATTCGCGTCCATAGACACCAATGTAGGGCTCTGAAAAACAAATTACCTTGGAATTAATCATCACTGCATTTGCTCGATTCTATAGATTCATATCATGTGAAACACGTGTGTACAGTATATGACCATTTTATTTGGCATTTTGAAATGGTAAAGATCCGATAAGAAAGTTGACGAAATTTGGTTTCGTTGAAATATAACAACTATCAATCACAGTATTACTTAGATAGATATTTATCCAGGTCGCCAGGTACTTACATTTTGACAAATAGGACATTCTTTTCCAATTGTATGGTTGCATACCGAAGCTCTTGTTTTAAGGCAACTCCTGTGGTACATGTACTCAATTAAGCAATCTCCCACTAAACAACGGTACATGTCTTTTTCCTGAAATACACAAGAACAGATTAGAGAGAAGTAGATTATAATACCATTTGTATTGTAAATTTACCTTAACATACAACCTCATGGTTACGGACACTACTGATTAATAATTAATCAGCTTGCCCTTTTGAGCTTTTCAATGCCCTAACTTGAAAAATGCGATCCATGAATGTCATGATGTTACAATATTTTAAATGTTGATAAAAAGCGAGTCTTAAAAAAACAATAGCAGTGTTTTCCGTGCACATAACAAAACATAGCCTTAATACACTTATCTATTTGTATAATCAAACTACCAAAATCTATTACAGGAAATGTTCTATAAGCATGCATTATATCCTTTCAAAAAAAGTCACAGAAAATACATGTACAATTTATTGAAGTGAGACAGCATAACGTAAAATGACTATTTTTGGGACACGCATGTTTATTGCCATAACTCAACAAGGAAGATATATATTGTCTTTAAATTTGGTGGTCATTAGGAGAGGTCTTTATTACAAATGTTGAATATAAGAAAGGGACTGTAAATGGTGGAGGTCGTTTCCAAACTTCATATAACATTAGAAAATTGAAAATGGGACATATACCGTGTTTTACGCATTAATGTATGAGGTCGTCTGTCGGGCTGAAAAGAATCGAACATGCTGTTGCATAATAAGCGTCAAATTCGTGTACATGTCGCTTTAAAACACTAGACTTACAGAATGTAAAAAAGGTTGGATTCTAAAGAATGACTGCCTCTTTAGTGCCTCGCAGAAGCTTTTTGTCGATGTTTGACATTCGAGTTGGAGAACGGATAGTAACTCCATCAATTCCACATCGAAAGCCACCCTGGGAGCAGATGGGGTGGCTGGCCATAACCCAAACCTCAAGAGGGTTAACGCTGCATCTTCGCATGGACAAAAATTAATCGAAACATCTTGCTGAATACCTATAACAAAATTTGAAACATTCGGATTTATATCTAAAAGAAATCGGGAGAAATGTTTTCATTAAAAGGGGTTAAATCGCTAATATATAGGACATAGAAATTGACACAAATGGATTGCAAAGCATGTACTAATGTAATATGAATGTATATTAACTGATTTACATTCAATCGTTTCTGTTTTACTATAATTTCTAATCAGTTATGTTCGGCGAAATACGCCAGAAGTCTCAATCGAATTGCAATCTGTGGCATCTGGTTATTCCAGTCTACACCTATAATATGTATTGCACATGCTCTCCAGACAAGAATATGGCCTCACTGTTTTACATGACTTGTCGAATATGCCTATAGCCTCGTTTTTCGAGACTCTTATTACAATGGCGCCGAAACGCATTACGGTACACGATTCGTGTACCAATGGTAAAAAGTTTATTTTGTCTTAAATATTGGATATCAGACGCCCATCTTTTCTCGGCAAGACCACACCATCAATGTTGATTTAAATTGACAAATAATTCGTGTTTTCAATGTCGAAGATATTGGATGATCTTGTGTTAGAGACTTAGCTACTTTAACACAATTGTGAAATAAAAAATCATTGAATGGATTAGCAGGTCTCATATAATTATCAATAAAATAAAGGCACACCTGATGGAGGTTTATCAATTCAAGTATTTTGGATCACAGAACTTCCTAGATTATTCTTATGCCTCTTATCAGATTTAATGACGTGATAGGCAGTGGAACACAAACACCAAGTACAGTTTTAATGACTTACCTTTTATGTTAAACGCCAACACCTTACCAGTATACTGTTGACCACAATCATGGTCAAGCCGCTTTAGTGAGGTTTCGCACTTTAAAGGTAGAAAAAGTTTACCCTTTAATAAAAGAAAAGAGATGTCAATTAAATACATGCAATATTAATATTAATCTTAATTTTATTTGTAACCTTAGTATAATTTATTTGAATCTAACCTGCAAAATAGAGACGATTAAAATTCTTTATGCGGCCTTACATATGAATATCATATACTGCTATTTTCTATTTATAATTTTTTTATCGTTTAATCTGTATACTTTATGAGGATTATTTGTCATTGTTTGGTACAATACGGAGATTTCAATTTACAGTCAAGTATTTGCACCAGTATCATTCTTACGTTCCATATTTCTGTAGAGTGAAATAATACATGTCTGTGCGCTTTTGGGCCACACGCATGACAAAAATAAGCCAGTGGACCACAACTGGAACATTTTATAATGTTGTCGTCCACTGATTCGCAGACCCCACAAACAGTCGTCATTGGAGAAAACTCTTCAATCCTTGTGTCTATCAATTTTTCCCTAATTTTAGACCAGCTTTCCTGGAGAGCGGCTTTCTTCTGTTGATAGGTATCTGCAATTATAGGATATTTAAGGATTGTGAAATAACAAGATTGTCAAACGTGCATTTACTGTAAATGGTCCATAATCGGTTTGAATATTGGTGATAGGCCGATAAGTGGCCAATCGGAAGAGATCGGTATCGTTCGATACTGGGCCATTTTGCCGATAATGGAGTTGCCGATATCTGTTAAAAAGGACTCGGTAATTGAAACAAATTCACATTGGATGATTGCGTAGGAGTAGGAAGCGTGGCTCAATTATTCTTTCAGAGAAACATCGTGTTGGGTTTGATTTCAGAGATGAAATAGTGACAAGTGTTTCCCGACTATAGGAGCAGAACAGTAGGGCGTCGTTAAACCCCATTTCATTTTCGTTTCTCGACTAACAATGACATGTATCTACATCAATTATTATGACTTTCGGGGCCTTTTAAAATACCATTATGCAAGAGCAAAATCTGCTTATTACAAGTCTTTCTTTAGGCCTGAAATGTTATCTAAATAATTAATTAGACATTAATTAACATATCCAGACCATAATAAACTCTTGATGGCAAGGGTAGCCTTCGATGTTGGCGGATTAAATTCATATATGCCGCTTAATGGCCGTTGATAATTAAATGAATCAAGTGGATAATCGGGACTATGCTGTTTATATTAATGATTTGAGTAATGATGACCGAGGCTATGTGAATATTTCAAACGCTTTTTTCTCGGCTAATAGTGGATCAATTTGACTGAAATTTTCTGCAAATTACCTTTACACTATCTATTTTTTAACTATTAGGCCTATAGTTAGAACTGCCATCTCTTTATCTTATCTCCCATAATGTAACTTTAATATGTAATGTATAGTACCCACTACTGGTAATTGTAGGCTATTATAGCCTACTATTTCAAAACAGATCCCTACAATCTAAGTAGCACCAGCCAAAATTCGAAACTACAATGATACATGTAGCCAGCAGAAGCTCTAAATGATAGAGTTACATTACTGTTAAGAAACTATTTTAACATGTCAGCACAACGCAAACGAAATCATAAAATCTTTGTGTTAAAACCTAGTTTGTGAAGAGTTAGATTATTGTACCACTATCAGAGAAGAATATAAACAAAGTCTCAATAAAAATAAATAAAAAGAATGAGTCTTCGGGGTCACAAAAATGAGGATACCTTGATGCTGACCATGAGTAATACAATTTTCATCTTTAACCTGGGGACTACTTATTGGTCCTGATGTACCGGCACTGTCACTAGGTGGTAATGTAAGTAAATCTGAAACAAAATAGAAGTTACACATTTATAAGTGTGAGAATGGAGAGAGAGAGAGAGAGAGAGAAATTGGGTTTTATGTCCACTTGATACAAACTAGGTCATTTCATATGGTTTAATTAACTTTATTTCAATAATTCGCTTGCGCGTAGGGGTCTTTAGCAGTGGGAGGAAACCGGAGTTACCGGAGAAAAACCAACGAGGTTGGACAGGCGATCCTACTCCTTGCCACGTACAACCGGGGATTTGAAACCACGCCAGCTGACTCAATGAACAGGCCGTATGATAGCCCGTGCACGCTAACCACCCCCCCCCCTCCGCATGTGAGATGGTGTGTGCGTGTGAGAGAGAGAGCGAGGGGCGGGCAGGGCGGGGGGCTCATTTTTGAACTGGCACAGGGGTCAATGATCAATCCTACCTGAATAACTCGGTTGCCCTTTAGGCCAGCGGTAGCACTGCAGGCCCCAATAAGGGATGTTTGGGGGACACCAAAGAACAACTAAAAATGTCACAAACACATGGCTGGACTGGTGTAACTGCGTCATGGTACAGGGTAATAATATAATATTATACTAATTACTATACAATTTGTGCAGTGTGCAAATCAAAATTAGGCCTATTGGATATATTAGCCTCAGTCATAAAACGAATAATTGACTTAGAGAGAGAGAGAGAGCGAGAGAGAAATGGGGTTTAACGTCCACTCCACACAAATTTTGGGACTAACATATTATGGTTTAATTTTATGTCAGTAATTCACTTGTGCATAGGGGTCTTTAGCAGTGGGAGGAAAACGGAGTACCCGGAGAAAACCCACGAGGCTGGACAGGCGAACCTACTCCTTGCCACGTAAAACCGGGGATTCGAAAGCACGCCAGTACTTGCCAGTAGGCAGTTGACTCAAATAGCAGGCCGTATGATACAGCGTGCACACGCTAACCATTCGGCCACCCAACCCCAAATTGACTTTGATCTATGGCGGAAGATATAATCTGTACATAAGAACGGGGATTTTGTTTGTCCAATCCGAGCGACTAGAGGCTGTTTCTTGTCAGGCCCTGCGAGTAGGCCTACTAACTACTCTAATCAGCAAGAACAGGGCACAACTAAGACCTATTGTAATGCCTTATTATTAGTCATATTATCTTAGTCTCTAGTCAATATCGCTGATTTATATCAATACTCTGTATGTTAACGATATCCATACCGAGTATGGCAATTAACAAAAGTTATTCTTGAAAGGACTAGGGAAAGTAATCACTGTTATTCATTTATTGTAATCGTAAGCCATTGCATCAAGGCCTGTAGGCACTGTCCTCTTAATTTTAATATTATTTATCGTAACTTACTGCATTCATCTGGTTTATCATTACCAAATCTGTTAACATATGTAACAGATTTACGGCCATTTCGGTAAGAAATCCTGGGTATTTTGGGGGGTAACCTGGAATAGTGTCGCCTATTCGACATAATTTCAGCTGGAATTGGCGGGAATTTAAAAATCTTTAGGTCTTGGTGACCACACAAATCCTTGCTGAGAGTTGTCCTTCAGTTAAATTTGATTGGTCAAAGTTTCTCCATAGAGAATATATTGTGTTAATGTTAACTGCTTCAATAAGGGCTGTATTATAATACCTATGATCAACTGATAATATACACTCTAATGAAGAGGCCTAACTTTACTAACTTAACTTCTGATAAAGCGGCTAACTTCAGTTGTATCGGGTGCCTGTTTCACGAAATTTTAACTTAAGATAAAATCCAATGTTATTAGATACTTCAAATTGATTGGCTAAGCACTAAAATCAATCTAATATTATCCAATCAAATTACTAAAATTGGGATCATATCTTAGTTAAAATTTCGTGAAATAGGCCCCTGATTAATAGTTGGTATAATATTTCAGGCCTAAAGCATGTTTAACTTACGATAAATTGATTATTTAACATTTAATTTAGAAAGCAAAACCAAAATAGGCCATCAATGGTATTTGTAGATATTTTCCAGCTTGAATTCAATTGGATTTTAAAAAAAAAGGCCTGTTAAAAGATTGACCAGTTTTTATCGTTTGCATTGGACGCCGAACGCTGAAAATTTTCGATTCATCGTATCTTTGTAAATACTGAACAGAAATGAAACTTCTTTTGATTCATATTCCTTTTAGCGACATGGGCGTCACACATGGGGGGTCCGGGAGGGTCGGACCCCCCACCCCCCCCCCCCCCCCAATTGTTTTACTGGGGGGTGTGTGAATATACTTGCCCCCCCCCCCCCAAAAAAAAAAAAAAATTGGTAAAGTAAAGTGCCCGAAATCTCATAAAACACTAATTTTAGGACTGGAATAGCAGTAAAACGCGTTTGCGGCCATCAAATATTCCAAAATTTTCTTGGGGGTCCATACAAGGTCAGCTCCGCTTCTTCGCCCCGCGAAGAAAACTGGCCGCCCGTAAACCTGCTTTGGGCATTTCTAGTTTTGCTTCCCTTCACTGTTCTTTTTACTGAATACCACGAATTTGTACCGAGTTGACTATCGTTTTGTCTGGGGCCACTCTACTTTGTGAATGCAACTGCAACAGTGTGATTGGATGGAATTCAGAGTGGGATTTCGGTTACAGAACCATTGGATACTTTTGGACTTGCTCACACAGGCTAGAATAGCAGAAAACGCATTTGCGGTGGTTAAATTTTCAAAATTTTCTCCGGGAGGGTGAGGCTCCGATTGATTGGTTGTTTGGAATTCCGGGCAGCCAGGTAGGCTATATTGGACCAAATTGAAGTTGCTGTGGGTGTAAACGATTGATTGGAATTCGAGTCAGCAAGCCACCTCAATTAGGCTATATTAGACAACTTTGAAATTGCTTTGTTCATGGGCCAAAATAGCAGGAGAAATTGTTTGCAGCCGTTCAATATTCCAAAATTTTCTTAGGTGGGGGTAAGCCAGCTTTTTCGCCTCTCGGGGAAGACCGGTGCCGCTGTCTGTAAACATGATAAACGTTGTATTGGTGTGATATTTTAGTTTAACCCCGTAAATTATGCCAAACAATGTTTACAGAAGACTGAGACTTATGGGTACCACCCCCCCCCCCCCCGCGCCGAAGTTGCGGACCCCCCCCCCCCAATATATATTTCACGGCTACGCCCCTGTTTAGCGATTTAAATTTCACAAAACAAGTGTGGTAATTACTATTTCCAAGTGGGAAGCACCATATTTCCGAACGGTAACGAATACAGCATTAACCATAAAGATCTCGGTTACGCAAAAAACTGTGAGAGCATGTTCGGTCGGACCGAGGACTCCGTATACTGGTGGCAGTGATGAACATTGTGGTCCGATAATTCCGTATATCCGTGTTTCTTTATTTGCATAGGCGGAATACTCTAGAGGCAGTGTAGGCAGCTGCCTATAGGGCCTAAGAAAAAAAAAGGGCACATAAAATTGTGGACGACCTTTTTAAATGTGATGTTTAACATTTGATGTGAATTTAGAAATGTGAAAGTGAATTACAGAATATATTTCTCTTCTTTTAAGCAATAATAAGTTAAATTTGTTTTAATTTTATCCAGCAATTGGCTGTTGCTGTGATTCCCTGGGCATCAAAAGATTATCACTGGTCGAATGACATGGTAATGTTTGATTAAGTTGTAGTGCTTGACATTATTCCATTAGTATATCCTCGTTTCCTACAGTGGTCTTAGTTTTACTACGGCAAACAAGTTTTGCGGAGCGCCCAGCTATGGTCGAGCTTCCTAGGGCCCATCCGAGCCTTGATCGGAAAAAGTGTAGCAAGAAAACACATTAAAATCCTCTTTAGCGGCATTATTTTGGTTACAACTTTGAACCCATTTATATTTGAGTCTTTAATGTAACATCTGTCAAAAATTCATTGTTAATATCCGGGCGTATTTTTTTCGTTTTGTTGCCGGTGAACGAGTAACGTTGGTTCCTGTAATAGTATTCTTCGATGTTTGGCTTCTATTGACTATAAAATTATTTGGTGTGTGTAATATGTATACTTTCTGCATATTACTTGCGACATTTCGCGTTTTAGTTCCAATGAAACGGTTTTAAATTTGGGTCGGTTGATTGGCATAGATTGGCGCATATGATCACATCAAATGATCTTATTTCTTGAAGGATCTCGTATCATCGTATAGTTCTTACACTATGTTATAAAGTTACGATCTTCGCAGATATGACTCTCCCTAATTTATCACTGACCGACTTCAAATTAGGTTTGGTGTGGTTATATCATATGTATGGAATAACACTGCCTACGATTTTGTCCCTGGTGTTAGATTGGGATCCGCAATTCCCAGTGCAAGACATTTTTACCCGCAAGGAACTTTCCCGGAAAACACCGGGATACAGCCTTGGATGAGCCACCGCCACATTCTCCAGGTCACCATGGTTCCATCTTAAATATAAAATAAAACAGTTAAATAATTTAACATCTGTTTGGAAGGAGTCAGTTATTAATGATTCCGCCATCATTTTTCTGTCATAAAATAAGTTAATCTGAACTCTAACCCTTATTCACAACGAATTGACAAAATCTCACTTTCCAGATTTCCATACCGGCTAAAAAATAACCTGGTGCTTGGGCTTTCCCTCAAATTATATTCTCTGATCTGGCTACATGGAATTCCAAACCTCAGGTTTAATTTTGCGGGTGTGTGGGGTGGTGGTGGGAGTTCAAACACAGATGGCTCTGATATTTGTATAAAAGCTTTCTATTATTGTAATCATCACCCGTTAATTAGATTAATCTGTCTACTCGTCTAATCAGTAATTCTATTATTATATCTGACTTTAATTATCTTAAATCTTTAATCACAATACTTACTTTAACTAATAAGGTCTATCACAAAATGGCTAACTATTTACCTGAGTGACGTTAGCATTTAAAATCAGTCACAGTCGCATCTTGTTTAAAATGTTTTTGTGGCTCACTGCATGTAGAGTTCTTTTTGTCCTGAATATATTATGTATCCATTCCAACATTAAATACTATATTTAAAGGATATTCAAATGTTTAAAGCCTTGGAAAATAAACTTCCTTTACCAATCGTAATTATCTGTGCGTCACGCCACTGGTCTCACAAGGGTACCATGTTTGACCCAGCAGTTCAGTGTGTATGGAACTCGGTGAAAAGGCTTCATCTACGTACCTCAGATCTCCTGTTGTAAAACGAAAATATTGTATTCATCGTCTTTACAAAATATTGCTTGTTAAATATGTGTTTTTTATTTATTATTCATTTACATATTATTTGTCTTTGTATAATATTTGTATGGCTCTATTGAGTACTCGGCGTGTTTACATTGGCATGGACAGCTGTCTAGTCGTTCAGATGGGACATAAAAACCGAGGTCCCGTAAAAGATCCTTGACAGTTGAAATTCGATATAAAAGTAGGCGGTAGCGCCACTGCCCGGGCAAAATTTCCCTCGTAGCACATTGTATGGCGTTAAACCCCATTTCATTTCATTTCTATTGACTATTGTTATTGCCGGCGATATCACTTCTGTGGAAGCGGACGTTAAAGAAAGCTATTTCACACACAGAGAAACCATAACCATGATAGAACAAAGTATACTCGATCGGTAGATCTCTGCATCCTAGATTTCTAACCGTAACTACAAATTTGTTCATGAATATACATGTACATGTATAACAAAACCAGCTTCGACTCCATGTTGAACTTGCTTGGTCTAATTACCTTTATCCAGTGTTTTTAAATTTGAGCAAATACTCAATTACCTACGACCAATTCACTTGTATGGACGTACGACCAACCTGTATATCTGTTCAGCTGCACGTCCATGAATTTTCAATATTTATTCTGTAGAAATGCTCCGATAACAGCTATTTCCAAAATATGATTTTACTTTTTATAAGGATTAGTCTTATTTTCCATCGAACGTCAACGATGCTAATAGCCTAAGTTAAAAGTAATTAAACAAGTACGAACTTTATCAGTTATGCAATGTCAACGTTGCCCTGGTAAACAATCTGCTGCATGGTGCATATCATCTTACAGAAATATATAATAAAGCACCTTTCCCGTTTTTTGAAGATGTATTAAATCTAAAACAAGATCATGCTTGCATAATAAAAGAATATGAGTTGCAATAGGCCTACATTATGTTTTCTTTTACAATTAACCGATTTCATTGCAAAGTTGTGTCAACTTTGATACAGAGTTATGCCCCTTAAATAAAAAAAATGTGTTTACCTGTCCGTCAGATGTCGCTGTACAATTATGTTATTCACGGTGACAGGTCGGGCGCGTCAAGGGTCAGAATGGAACGTAAATGGAGATACAGTTATCGTCTTCTTATCGCGCGCGCAGGATTGTGGTATATCGGTGTAATGTAGGGGAAGGGTGTTCAATTCGAATAAACAGGTAACTTTCTTTGTAATTTCAGCCGACATTTCTTACAACAAGGATCGATTCAATCAATTATTCTTAGGAAATGTTTTTAGTTGACATAAGCGAGAATCTAGGTCACCCCGAACGTTACATGGATATAACGTCAATTTGTTTATGAAAAGCGTTTGAAGATCTACTTCTGTAGGACGTGATAAGTGTATTGGGCTATCGAAGATCGTATTTGTGGCCAGGTATTTGTGTTAACATCAGTGACATAATCAAAAATCTTTGGTCAATATTGACTATGTAATAGATATAGGACTTATTAAGTGTGCGTTCTATCCAGATCGCCAATAACCATAAACGTTATTTGTTATAATAGAAATCTCTTTGTCTTTTCAGGTAAAACAATAGGTATATAGGTGTTATACAAATTGGGGTTAAGGGGGTTTGTTGATGGTAGGTAAACAGTGTAAGTGGTTAATTAGCGATTGTTTTACTTGTGATTAAGGGGTTTAATTAGGTTTTAGTGAAAGTAAATTTGTAAAACGGTGACATTGGAATGTAGGACTGAGTGTGGGAACTGGACTTGTTTTGTTCAATGATGCGTTTAAAAAGATGTCGAGACTTAAATATATGAAAAATATGGCTTCAAAGACAGACATTATAAGGTGGAATATTCAGACATTGTTATGTGGTTTGCTGTTGGTTATTGTATGGATACCTGATTCTCATCAAGATGTTTCTTTTACCTCAAGTGGTAAGTAAAACAGTTTTTTTTAAATTATAATTTATCTATAGTCTGTGTATTATTTATGTACATGTAATGTTACAATCAATATGAAGCCCCCCACCCATCCACATATTATAATATTGAAAATGTTATAACATACATGTACATGTACATGTATACAAAAATCCATTTATTGCATCATAGGTGTATAATGTAGATAATAAGGATGTAATTTTCACAATATACTACCTGTAATTTTACCTGTAATTTTCCTGTATATTATTAAAACAATAGAAACCCGTCAATTGACAAAATATATAGTATTTTCATTAAACCAACTTATTTTATAGTCAATATGTAGTGCTAACAACGTCCATTGAAGTACACGTATGCTACCTGCACACAAAGCACGATTCCGAGGTTATGTTAGAAACGCCAAGGAAAAATCCTATGCAAAAGATGTTTATCGGTTGATTTCTTCATGAGGGTTTACTTACATGTGCATGTTTCAGACTAAACCCAGAGTCGCTCTTTAGTACTTTATTTCACACATTTAGGCCTGCTGTCAAAAATGGATACACAATTTAATAAAATCCTGTATATAGTCTATCATATAAAATGATAACGTAATACTGGATACGTAGAATGAAGGATACCGAATAAAGATTTTAGAGATTTTAAGATACTAAATCCAAGAGACACACCCGAAACAATCAATATCAACAAAGCGGTCTCATTCCATGAATATTTGGCAAAAGCATACCTAATACATACTGTACTATAACAGTTTGCAACTATTTCTAATTTGAATGTAAAAAGGAGAAAAAAAATGAGGACATATTAAATAAGCAGAAGAAATAAATGTCGTTATGTTAGTAACAGTGTTATCATTGTTTTATCTATTTTAACATGTACCTATTATAAACAGTTTCACCTTTACACACAAACTTTGTCATTTCGTCACAGACTTGTTCTGACTCGACGTACATGTATTGGATTATTTGTTTACCCATCTCGTCCTAATCTTATCTTACTAAAACATTCTTTGTAAATTACTGTTCGTTTGGTTTTATTTAAAACAAATAATAAAACAATTACATTTACATGTAGTTAGGCGTGTGAGGCTTCTAAATAAATAAGAAGTGATTTAGGCTGTTACAGAAAGAGGAAGTACATGCGTACATGTATTTCACAACACTCACCACTTAAAAGGCTATAAAACCAGATTTATGGAACAGATACATTTTTGTCTGCGATATCACCTCGGTGGAAGCGGACGTTAAATAAAGCTATTTCACACACGATACATTTCTGTAAGTCGACCAGTTATGAAACCACCTTACTTTTCGAAATATATACATGTATCTGTCCTTATTTCTTTTATCATTTGAAATAACTATATCTCTTTAATACGGGCCGGAATAAGACTTTCGATTTCTTTTGATTTGATTTGAATTGATAGTGCATATGTATGTTTTCGCATCCGTTTTATCGTGAATACCCCAAGTTAGAACCTACGTAGCAATAACCAATGACCCAGATTGTAACAAAAAAAAATGACGCCTCATCGGAGAAAAATGCCGATGATTATACGTGAATAGAGTGCTTAAGTTATTTCGCAATTTTTTCCCAGCAATAGTCACGGTTGGAAGAATACAAGAACGCACACGCCATGTTCATAGTAACCTAGTTGTGATGTTTACCGTGGCCGCCTTTTATGCTTCATATAATGTGCACAGATAAGAATCAACTTAGCTTTTTATGCCAAAGAACCTAACTGTAGGCTATACGTGCATTTTACAAGCCATCTTCAATACAATACCAACGTACATGTAGATTACATGCACATGATTTCTGATATCCATATGCATGTACTGTATAAAAATACACGATCGTACAAAAAACTCTCCCAATATGAAATGAAATATGGTTTAAAGACACGTCAGCACAAACTGGGCTATATTGCGCCAAAAATATGGTGAAATATACGATATAGGCCATAAGATATCACAAAAAAACACAGTTCTTAAGTATGAAAATATATATCATGAACTTATAAGCATACAACTATTAAAATAGATACATGTACATGAAAATTCCAATTTAAAATTAAAATCGGTTTCCTTTCAAAAGTCTAACACTTTAATACATAAACACGGTTTGGCAAATACATGTATATGATTAATATAAATTTGAATAAACCCTTTATGTTCAACTAGATATATGTACATGTAGTGAGCCTTGTCTGTTATCACTATTTTCTACATATTATTAGAACAATGGCCCGAGAAACCCCTCTATAGGATTAGGTCTGATCAAACGAAACAATTCGATAAGTATATTATACATGTACACGTTCATGTAGTACGATTTCTGATCACATGACTATTCTATATTGTACTTAAGGTGCATTCAAATTTATCGTAATGCCGTCTATAATTCATAGATAATGAAGAGTGTCGGATCAAATATGATTTATAACCTACGATTTAGTAAATATGTCTTTAACAAACCTTTTTATTAAATGATTGATTTATGTCGTTTGTGCTGGGTGTAAAACATGTGATTAATACATGTACGTACCTGTAGCCACAAGGTAAATTTAAAATTTAGGCCTACACTTAAACATACATATAAGGCGCAATTTAATATCACAAGAAATATACCTACATACATGTAGTCCCGTCTCTTTCCTGGCATATAATAGAATACAATGTATTTACAAATGTAAAATACCAGCAAGTTGACATAGATGTATCAAGAGCAAGAAATTCCACCAAACATAAATTGGCTTGACCACTTACATGTGCACGTAGGATCGTTTGCGGCTGTGGTTTCAATCCCTGGTGTAAGCGTATTTGGCATGGAGATAGGGGCGCCTTCTCAACCACGTGGGTTTCCTCTGGGCACTCCCACCGTTAAAGACCCCTACGCGCAACCGTATTATTGAAATAAAATTGAAACCATATGTTAGTCCCCAAATTACCTAGTTTGTGTCGAGTGGACTTTAAACCCCATTTCTCTCTCTACAGAAATGAAAAATATAAGAAATGTACTGTCATTTACTAAGTGACGCATTGTATTATTACTGTCCGTTAAAAAATAGTCATCTACAAAACTTCCCGGTATGATACGTCAACTTCTCATAAAGATGCTTGCTTATAACATATTGAGTCATACATTGTACATGTACAAAGTAGATACTGTATAGTATAGTTGTTTTTTTTTTAAATTGTAAAATACAAAGGATGTTATTAAATGAATATTATAATTTCTTAACATGACATGTATGTTAAAGTATACATGTACATAAATATATTTTAATAATTAATATTGTATTCATAAAAATGACCGGACGTTTGTTGAACAAGCAATGCCAATGTATAGGTAGATATTCGTAAATATACATTTGTTATGTAATATTTGAATGTACTAAATAAGGTTATTCTATTGTATTATAACCCATCGATGTACATGTAATATGGTCTATTTACATGTATGTAGATATTTATAGAGCTAGATATTATGTTAATTTGGTTATCAATACTATTGTATAAATGGACATGTACCCGATCAACCGTTATATTAACTTGGTTTATACATGTACATGTACGTCAACCACATACATACAAATCTTAAATTGATGACTGAATCACTGTCATTGCCCAATCCGTCATATGAACAATGATTTTCGTAAAATATACAGATATTACAAAGGGGCGATGCACGTTAGTTGTAATGAATGCCCTGTCGGAGCTGCAAGTACCAAATATTGAAATGACACTCAAGACATTAAGCAGAAAGTAATGAATTCATTCACAGCTATTTTTTTGCGAAATTAAAATGTCACTCGTCATCACATACATGTGTACTACATGTATTAATACAATATACTAGAAAATCATCAAAGAAGTATCTACGCGTAGGTCAACCCCGAGAGTACATATATACTGATTAATGTTTATTACAGATGTTTAATACAAGTACATTCAAGATATTAAACAAAAAGTGTCGAATTCGTTTACAGTTTTTTGGGGTTTTTTTTGCGAAATTAAAATGCCACTCGTCATTTACATACATGTATATACTGGAAAATCCCAGAGGAAGTTTCCGGGATCGACCTCTGTATATCCTGGTTAGGCATTGCTCAACGAGTCACGCCTCATTTTATAAGCTTATTATAAAATATATATGCATATTCATTATGCCCCGTTGGGACATCATACACCAAAACAAGCTGTTTAAAACGTTAGCCTCATTCCACAGATGACAGGTTTTATTTTTATCTACATTTGAATAGATATTAAGCGAGGCTGTCATACCTGTTGACATAAAACTAATATTTGCATATATTTTTTTGAAATAAAATTTGCGTCGTATGTAAGTGTATTTATAAATCAGATACGCTATACATGTATAAGAAGGAACGTAAAGGACACGCCGTACTGAAGTTTATTTGTTTAAGAAGATGATAAACATACCCAAACGTAACAACACTATTCGCGACCGAGATGTCGAGATGAGATACATGCCGTCGATCACACCCGATCCATTACAAACGAAACCAGCAACCCGATACTGTTTAAAAGATAAAATCATAATTATAATCAAAGTAAACATTGTGCAACTTAACAACACAGGTCTCTATTTAATTTGATTGTTGGGGTGTGGGGCGGGGCCGCAATGGCTAAGTGAGTAAGACACTGGTTCGCGGGTCCTCTCCCGGTGTTGGCCGAGAAAGTTCATTAGGATTTTCCGGCGAGGATTATCCTTGTCAGTGGTGCAGGATGGAGACCCTTGCAAGGACAGTTATCTAGTCGTTCATGCAGAAAACCGAGGTCCTGTGTATACATTAAAGTGCACGTAAAAGATCCCATGGCAGTTGGAATTTGAGATAAAAGTTGGTCGTAGTGCCGCTCTCCGAACAAAATCTCCCTCAGCACACTTTAGCCTATCTGAGCAGAACACAAAGGGCGTTAAACCCATTTCATTTCTTTTGGATTGGTTGGGGTTTTATCTGCAATGAAGGACATTTAAGTACGGGGACATGCGCTAATGTATCTCAGTGAGAAAGGTCTTGACTCACTGACCACCCCTAGATTCATCTCGTTATTGACTCAAAAAGTTCATCCGGATTAATCTTCAGTGTGTTTGTTGCTGGTCTAGTATGAAACTGTTCTGGCAATTTCCCCCATGGTACACAACATGGCGTATGTCCGTCTGAATTATCCCGGTTGTTGCAGAGGCGTTTGGCGTTAACCCCATTTCATTTATAAACTACAGCGGTACTACAATGGTTTTTATCAAGACTCTTATGATGGTATCGTCATCATCTATTCTAAATCTGACATCACGCTGAATCGAACAAGGGTATTGAAACAAATTGTTTTAGATTAGATAAGCGAGTAATTGCGACCATTACGTCATTAATGTGTGTAATTAAAAATTAATTAAACAGTATGATAAAATCTAAACCATAAATGAAATTAATATTACGTAATTATCTGGCATAAAATCGATAATTAGAAACTGATTAAATGTGAATGATTCTCGGTGGTAATTAAGGATGCAATAAAATAGGTTGTTGTTATGTTGTTGATCTGAGATGTCTGTGTGCTCAAGCTTAAAGTGCAGTTCCTACACATAAGCTTTGTTAGCATAAAAATTGTCCAAGAACCAAATATTATCGGAAAGGTCCTTTCTATGACTCTGCGCAGGACCCACAGGGGAAAAGACAGGGGGGGGGGGAGGTGTGCTCTCTCCCCAGATCATAGGCTGCGATTTTCAGTTTACTTCTGCCCAAGCATTAACCAATTCCAAAATCTGAGCACCCACTCCCGCCACCACTCCGCTATTTATGTACATGTAGCTGTTTGCAGATGTCCTTTAACAAAGACATTATTGTTTAAATGGTTGGCATATGTTTTGACGTATGCTAAAGCGTACCGTAATATTAAATATGTTGTCTAATTTCCACACTAATCAAGAATGTTGAGAAGTATGTCGGTGATAAGTTATATTACTGTAAGAAAGTCAGGGTGGTATTAAAGTGTTATACATTAAAGAGATGATTTGTATAAATTGTCACGTCTTACCTACACGGTGTACACTGTAAGTTACAGATGTTATATTGTTGACGACTTTTCTAGTAGTTTAGAAAGACAACGGCAACAAAAGCTGATTAAAATACAATTCGATTGAAATGCAGTTTTATGTTTCATGTCGCTTTCACCCAGAAGACAGTCTATGTAACAACTTTTCCAGGTCCTAGTGTAGTAAAGACAAGTGCAATCTGATTAAAATAGTTTCGGTTTTTACCCCAAAACTTGTCATAACAGACTATTTCATTGGCTTATGCCTCACATCATCTGGGTTATATGAAAAACTTTACAGATCCTAATTATGCAGTTAAGACAAGCAAAACGAAATTTTGAACTGTAAGAAACGAAACGAACTGGGATATGTGTCTTAATCAAATGAACAGAGTAGATCCGCATTACAAAAAAGTATATTAGTTTTGGGATATGGCAGAGATCTGTTCTCGATATACATGTAGAATGGCGTAGTATTGGTGTAGAGAAGATGGGGTTGAGATATACATAAAATAAAATGCAATGAAAGGTTATGTGAAATTTATAGCACATTGATTTAACACGGGTGTTTTTACTGTGATGATATTTGTCTTATTCGTGAATGACCGAAAATCAACAGCTGTTGTCCAGTATTAGCTTTAGTAAACATCCTCGACCGTTCTATGACTGACCTGCATTTATAAGGGAAAAGTATAGAAGGATATTATATATCGATTAGCTAATCATTAAGTTATCTTTAATTGGGTTTTGTTTGGCAGGCGTGACGTTAGTGCTAATATATGTAGGCTATAAAAACTATTGATTGTTGATGAGTGGATGATAATGCTAACGGTCGTACAAGTTTTTGAAAATTATACGTGCAAGTTTAAAATCCTTGGTTTAGTAAAATCGATCTGTGTATTCACAATTCGCGATACTGTTCCAAAATTGTTCATACTATCCACAATTAAAACTGAAGACGCATATATAGTCACTTGTTCTGTAGCTACGCGTATGCATGTTTTCGACCTTACTGGGGGCACCTGTATATCTATCAAACGAAAACACTAAGAATAGAATAATTAAATATTGAATTGCTAATGAACCATCACAGGGAGAGCAAACAATTAAAAGAAAAAAATCCAATCGATATTTTTTTTTATTATTTTTAAAGAAACAACATTGATATACATGCCCATCTTTCATAAAAACTAGTTTTAAATAAAATTGCTGGAGCATAATACTTTGTTGTCAAGCTTGAACTGCTAGTTTCAAAACGAGCAACTTTACCGCACCAATGTACAATTACATTTTTCTTAAACATATGTTTTCTTAAAAAAAAGTCCCCGATCAGAATCAAGTCAGAGGCAGCTGCGGTTGTGTGAAGATAAACAACGAACATTTATGTCTGTTCTTCGGGCTACGCCCACATTTTCATCAGTTTTGTATTACCTTTGTATTTAGTAAGGTTTAACAAAGTTGTAAGGATTTCTCATGATGGGTATTTCAATAACTGACAAATTTACACACTTCAGCAACATCCATTATGCTACTACATGTATTAGGTCTGTCAGTCTTGGCATGCTTTAAATACTTTTAAACAGCATTGTTTGTTATTTGCATTATTGAGAAACGACACACTCATGGGAACCCAGGGTTGGAAACAATAATGACGTTATAGCTGTTGGTGCAAATTACTCTCTACAAATCTGGGGCCTGTTTTACGAATTTTTATGTAAGATAACATCCCAATTTTAGTAATTAAATTGGTTAATATTAGATTGAATTTAGGCGTTAGCCATCAAACTTGGGCTTTCTACTCAAATTTAGATTTCTTCTTTAGCTAAGATTTCAAGAAACAGGGCCCTGTGTTAGAAAATTGACTAAATGATGAACGAACCGTAACCCAAAAACTTCATTGGTCCATATTACAACCATTACCCATTACCACAAACAATCAACAACGAGTTTCTTTTAACCCAGGTCATTGATGACAGGAGGTCATAGAGCTCATTCTATACCAATAACGGATGGTGGTTCACAATGCAATCCATACATATAGATTCACAAACGAGTCTTGTTAGGGATAATGGGGTTTTAATCACTGCATTTAACCACGTGAAAACATCCAAAATAATAATCTGCAAATTGTAGAGATAGCAGAAGTCCGATCGTCCACTTTGGATACTATAATGGGCACGAAGACATCGACAAATTCAAAAACCAGTGTGAGCTTTCTTTTTTAAATCACGCTATAATATTAACAAAATTTTATATTTATAAAACAAAAATCGCATCTAATCAACCAACTAGAGAAGGATACATGTACATGGCTTTTCTGCATTCAAAAGCAAAGATAGACTCACAAGTAGATAAGGACAAATTAGAAAAATGGAAATTCCTTTTAAGTCACTAATCCCCCTTGAACAGTTGAATTGAGATTGTAAAGATTTTGAACTGATTATAATGTTGAATGTGTCTATATTGTTTCTTTTATGTACTTGTTAATGTATATTACTGTATTACATTACGAATTATGAACAATGTTACTCAGGTAGCTTGAACAGTTACCCAGATATTCTCGAGAATAATAATTACACCCCAAAATTGGTTTCTATGGATACACATTTATTCAACCGATAATTTTCAAATGAGTGTGAAACGCTACTACTATAATAGATTGCCGTGTGAACAAGTTTCATAAATATATCTTTAACGGTTTTCAGATATACCCCAGAATGATAATTAGAAACCGTAATAAATATCATTGGTTTCCATGGAAATACAAAATATTATTCAAACCGCGATTTCATAATTCGCAAAAGGCACGGTTATTTTAATAGGCTAATTACAGTATAAAGATTCGTATATATTTTTTGAGAAATTTCTGAGGAACATGTCAATGTATGCTCTGAAAAATGTCTTCCCGGAACTTACATGTAGTTCGGCGAAGGAAATAATCCACGTTTAGTTTCTTGCTATGAATTTGTTTAGGAAGGCAAAGACTATTTACCATCTTTTATCAGGGATCACCAACTGTGATATAAAAAAATGTATTATTGTGTTCACTTTCACGCTGTCATGGCGTTTATGAATATATTGTATATCAATACAATCGTTCTCATTGAATGTCTGAAAATATCTGGGGGGTTTTATCCAGCAGTATTCTAAAAACTAGTCCATTGAGCTTTATTTATATGACCACAAGTTACGATCGATCCTGTTAGATTTTTATTTTCTTGAATGTGTTTACACCCCAAAAATGTTCATGGAATTTATTAGGTCATTATATATATAGTTGTATAAAGGTTAAAAAACGTTCTAAATTTTAGTCATATACATATACATGAATATATAGATCCAATCAAGTTTAAAATATGGAATAACGTAATTCAATTGTTCAATGGAATATTATTTTTGAAAAAAAGTTCAAGAGTGGCTGGGGAAACTTTGTCTCGAAAACAAATACCGCACATGAACGAGTAAAGTTCTTGATGGTTCGACAATATGTTATAACAATACTCTTTTATACTTTTGATTTAGTGTGATCTGAAAATCTAAGATTTCCTGTTTATTTATGAATATCAATATCAAGCCGCTAACCATCCAATATTCCTTCTTATGCATGTAATCGCCTGATTCAGACTATTCACGACTATGCGCCTAGTCGATTGCCAAACCCCTGGTACCATTGACAATTTGGTACTCTTTGTAAAGGTACATATATCTAGAATTCGAAGGGGATTCGGTGACCGAATGCTTTAACACATACGTGTTAGATCATAAGCTCTGCCATTAACTTAAGTTCTTACAGTAGGTGGCATGGTTTTGATTCCCTGTTTATACCTGACAAGACGTCGTCCATCCCCGGTCCCCCCCCCCCAGCTAAATACCCGTAACAAAAAGCTTAGCCATGTGTTGTCCCGCGATGATCCAGTTTGTGTCGAGTGGGTGGCCCAATTTCTCACGCACCCCCTCTCCTCGTTCTCGGAGACGAGTAGACGGAATCAATGCAGTCCAGAC
Organism: Patella caerulea; assembly: GCA_036850965.1. Lineage (NCBI taxonomy): Eukaryota > Metazoa > Mollusca > Gastropoda > Patellidae > Patella > Patella caerulea. Next base: position 62,024,932 of record JAZGQO010000010.1, on the reverse strand, counting down.
ACAAATGTCCCCTCCCTTAATTTATGCTTTTTCGCCGTGTCATGATAAGAATGGTGTATATTTATATGTGTGTGTCAACATGACGAATATGTTGACACGAAAATATCAGATAAGAATGAAATATGTATCTGACATATTTCTGTGACTCTAGAAAACTCAGTGTTACCTGTGCGTGGCATTTATTTCAATAAAGGCAGTTTACACAAACTACCCTTTTGGTTATGTCTCCATTAAAACCTTTAAAATGCCACGGTTTCTTTTCTGAAATATTATAGTAAATTTTGTATTCATTATGCATGATTTCGAAATTTATCTGAAAATGCATGTTTACGTGTAAGGACAGTAAAAGGTGAAAGGGGGTTGGGTACTGTTGTAAAATGAGCTCCTTTTCACCATCAACCTTACACTGAGACAATGAATATTTATTCTTCTGTGGCCATTGTAATGATCTGACCTATCATTGACATTGCTTGAATGATATGATCTTAACGAGGGATCTGCTTGACATAAAACCATACTGATAGTTGTCATTATGATATGGTGGTAATTGAACTGTTTAGCAGCAAAATATTTAAATCTTTTAGAAAGATTATATGATTATTTTAATGAAGTCTAAATTTTAGAAATCATTCAAATTGTACTTTGACCAATTTCATCCAGCTGAAAGTAATTCTCAGAAACAGTAACTTCGTAAACTTATTTATCAGAGATATCGAAAGATAAATTTTGCTGTTAAAATAGTTCACAAGATGCTACCAAGAGTCATAACAATGATAGGATTTAACAGTACATGTATTCTTCTTCTTACTCTTGTTGACAACGTATACTAATTTGAGGGACGGACGGACGCGCGCGACGACAATGAACAGCTATTTTACAGCGCGGACATCTAAATTGAACCCAATATAAACTGGTCAATTGTAAGATGCAATTTGGATATTTTACTATGCAAGTACTAGAGAACGACCCGGCATTTAGAGGCACTTTTTCGTCCGGTTTCTGCTTGTCAATAATGTGTCCCTTATTTCAGAAAGCTGAGGCCGGGGCGTGTGCTCATATTTTTATAGAACATATTTCCATTCATAATTCGTATGTTGTACTCTTCGTGATTGCAGGAATAAAACCGGGGCATTTGATACATGGTTATCCTGCAACTTACATAATTATTTAGCCAGTAAATGTGGTCAGAGTGAGAAATTGGACCGCGGATCTTTTGTATTTCGGGTAGATGCCCATGGACATACCTACATGTACATGTGTGTCAGTATTGTAAAACGTACAATAGCCATTGACCTCCGTCGCTAGATACATGTTCGCCCCGTAGGTTTTGACCACTATGTATTACAACATGATCTAATTTGTGCGCTTGCTGTTTGAATTGTATGTGTACATTGTGTCCTGTCCGTAGGTTTGTCTTAAGTAATTGTTTGTGTTCGGTGCGGTCCCCCTGCAATCACTATGTATGACCAATCTGTAATGTACAAAGAAACTCCTATGTTTAACGTCCACATTCACTCATGTAACAATACGATGGCAATGTTTAAACAGACAAAACCCTCAGGTACCGGCAAGCAACAAAGTGATCTCAGCGAATAGAGTAACCAATGGTATGTTAAAACACGCCTTATATTGACCATGGATTTTATTTAGCTGTCATCAACTAATCGTTTAACTGTTTAGAGACCGGCAACATTATGTCCCATTTCAGTAACTGTTCATTCATAATTCATGACCTGGTGACGTTTTCTGTAACCCTCAGGCGTTCGGTCTTGAAAAGCATGATCTGATAAATCGCACATTCGGATTGACTGTTGAATCTGATCAATGGTCGTCGATGTGGAAGAATGATTGTCTTTCTCAGATCAAAATATGTAAGATAATATATCAACAAAATTCGTTTTTGGCATATTCGGTCTCCAATGTAGCGATATGGGATAATTCATTATTAATAAAAGCAAACTGTTTGCTAATCATGCTCACACAACATGTCAGTGACGAAATAACGTCGTTGAGTTCATTCATTGACTCACACCATTATAAATATTAAGGCAATCCTCTGAATATGACAGTCTCTGAATATGACAGTGTCGGATGACTTGACGTAACCAACATGCCGTTTCAGTTTATTACCATTCAATTTTCAACAAGCGATTTCAAATTTCCACCAGTCATTGACTCAGTGGGGTATAAATAGAACTGTTATCTCATCTGAGACATTAAATTTATACACACCTGAATACGATCGCCTCACCTCGATTATTTACAACTAATCTTTGACCTTATAGATGGGTGCAGTTAATAATACTGTCAATATTATAATGATTCAAACTAGCAAATGTACATGACCAATTTATTTTAAAAATAGATATTTAAATTATCGTTGATTGCACTTCGAGGCAAAGTGATTTTAAAATAAATGGAAAACCTCAAGATCAACGACTTAATTTGATTCAAAAAAGCAAAAATGAAACACAGCCACAGCTATAGCATGGGGTCAAGCGGTGTTTAATCAGCATAGCCCCTTGATATTATCACTTTTCATAAGTAAGTAATCAAAAAATAAACATTGATTCAGCAAGTCACACGTACTGTTTTACTAACCTAATAACGCCAGAATTGAATTTATTGATTAAAAGCATTACGCGTGTATCACCCACGCTCTTTTATATTGTTACCGACCACAGAGTGAATTTGACATGAATATAAATATGTGGGTTTGACAAACGATTGTATATATAGACTACATGTAACAGGGAAATGAGTCACATTTTGCCTAATCTTTTATTCCTCTAACTTCCCCCACCCCATCCGTAAACGAGTCACGTGTGCCTTGAACCCAAGAGTTGGTCCAGAAAAAAACCTAGTTGAATAGATTCTTAACCAACTTCATACATGAAATTTCTCTCTAAAGTTAAATGGTTCTCTCTAAAGTTAAATGGTTCTTAAAGTTAAATGGGTAAATGGTTCTCTCTAAATTTAAATGGTTCTCTCTAAATTTAAATGGTTCTCTCTAAATTTTAATGGTTCTTTATAAAGTTAAATGGCGCTATATGCCCACTTCCTCTACGAGAAACCACACATGTACTAATATCGTTGTGGGAGTGTGTCTAAAAACAAAATTAGTTTCCTACTCGAATATAGAGAGATATTCGGCGAAATGGGGTTTAAAGCCCACATTCTGTTCGGATTAATGAATGCGGGAACGTGGACAGAAAACAGGCGGCAAATCTACACGGAAAGTTAAAATTTACAATGCCCCCCCCCCATCTGCAATCATTTCTGCGCAGAAAGTTATAATTTGATTATGTTTAGAACCACTGCAGGCGCGGATCCAGAGGGGGGGTCCGGACCCCCCCCCCCCCCACCTGCTCAGGCGTGAAAATTTTTTTATGCGATTTTATTGGCGATTTAGACCTGTTATTTTGGAATTTACCTTCCGGAAATACGTCAGAATGAACCAAATTGAATCTAATTTACCAAATTATCGGTTGAGCGCAGACCCCCCCTGCAAAAAATCCTGGATCCGCACCTGCACTGGTCAGCTAAATCCTTCCAATCTTTACCGACAACAACTGTCAGCGGGGTTCATAATTTGGAAGCTCGTTAAAGGGTCCTTGTTCCACAACAGACAAAACAACCACGAAAACGACGACGGCGGCTTCACCACGACATTAATACCATTGTGTAATAACATGCTCATGAACCCGCATGTCTATAGTTTGTGGTCAATTGCCCGAGGCTGTACACAGGTATTCGCCTGCAATGTCGAGCACCTGTACTATATGGTCATGTACATGATGTATAGTTGGCTCGAGGGTAGGATGATACATCGTGCTAGCTACTGTACTATTACAAGTATATAGGTTGACCATTAACTAAAACCAAATATGCACTTCAGTAAAACCAGTTTAACGGCCTAACAGGCCGGTTACAAATGATGCATGGTTGCCACTTTCATTTTCATGACATTTGATAAAAACACAAGCCATCCAATAGATTTTGTACCAATACATACTTTTACATGTAGCACTTATTGAAGGGGGGGGCATAGTGGTCTAGAGTGCCGCGCTTCGACCTCTAGCTGGCCGGTCACCTCTGGATTGCGGCTGTGGTTTCGAGCCCTGGTGTGAGCGTATGTGGCATGGAGATAGGGGCGCCTTCTCAACGTCGTGGGTTTCCTCTGGGCACACCGGTTTCCTCCCACTGCTAAAAGACCCCTATTCGCAAGCGAATTGTTGACATAAAATTAAACCATATTAGTCCTGAAATGACCTAGTTTGTGTTGAGTGGACGTTAAACCCCATTTCTCTCTCTCTCTCTCTTCCTCTCTCTCTCTCTCTCTCTCTCTCTCTCTTATTTAAAAGGTGCATTTCATGCTCTCTAGATCACCGTTATATTGGATTTATTTATTTATTGATATATTCAAAGTGCAACGAACTTAACGATACAAGTACTATGTGGCGTGTGTGTGGTTTTTATTCATAATGCCGATTGGAATAATATTTATACCAGAGAGGGATAAAAGTTACATAAAGCAATGTTCCAATAGCGTTCTTTAGTTACGTCAAATAAGCCTAAACAGGAAAAACTCTGTCGGATACCCCAAGCTATCAACTACAAAAGAATGGCCTTCACCTGTCAACACGACGTCAATTTCTATTAAATGCCGTTTGTTCCTTTGTTTTACTATGTGTGTATTAGGGCCGAAAGGATTCACCGGTGAACCGGTGTACCGCGATTTTTTCCATGAAAACGATGAACGATATTTTTTTTAAGAATATCGATAATCGCGATTTTTTTTTCAATTTAAGGTTCACGATTAATTTCATACTATATCGCGATATTTGTTCAATAAATGAGACATGTGGGACCCTTAGAAATTGCCTATCAGTTCAGTACGTACGTACACAAGGCCTAAATGTAAAGAAACTAAATCAGCACGCGTCTTCTATAGGCCTGGGCATCCAGACTTCACAATCATTGCAAAACTGACTTACTAATCGCGTGCAAAATACGACTCGGAAACTGGATAAGAACTTTTTTTCCATTGGACAAAATACCGGAAGCCATGCATTTTACACCAATGAAATCGCATTTTATTTAACAGTCATTTCTTCCTCGCCATGCCGGTGACTCTTATTCGAATGAATGAAAAGCGTGTTGAAATTTTGGTTAACAGTCTCTCGTAGTCTTTCGACTATTATGTTCACGCCCAGTACTGGTGGTAGCAGTGTTACACTTGGTGAAGTTGAAATAGAAAAGCCACCCGCCTGTTCGATCGAAGCAAACTGATCCCGCAGTGAATATTCGCTTGGCCGCTACAATCACTGATAAGCATGACATCGACGAGGTTTAATGAGTTCGGCATATTAACTTTTTTACTCAGACAAATTTAATTCTCAAACATTTTTTTGAGGTATAAGAAAAATAACTAAAGACGTTTGAAGTATTTGTAGTTAAAAAATATTTCCTATTTAGTGTAAATGGGTATTAAAATGAGTAAAATGCACCATTTTGCCCGAAGCAGTTAGGTGTTAAGTAAACATTGCACGAGCCGTTGAGCCAATGACTGGCGCCGCCTGCAGTCAACGCACGTGTTGTGGACAGTCATCTGTTACAGAGTTAATTCGTAAGTAATTCTCTGTGAAACAGATTGCGATCGAAGGTGTGGGAGAATATTGGTTTTCCTGTTTCGTACTTCCTGTTTGAGTGTTTCGCACAAAATGAAAAATGTGCCAAAAATATTAATTAAAAGTTAAATATAAATTTTAATTATCTAATAATAAACAATATACATTTAAAACATTGTGTATTTTTTCTTTATTTCAAGAAAACTTTAGTCAATTTCCCATTAAGGGCGTATGTATCGTGATGCACCCGTATCGTTGGGCTACGACATCATGCTGTATCATATCGTGCCTCAGCGTATCGTTTCGGCCCTAGTGTGTATACTATCTAGGGAGAGGGGTTTTACATAGGCTAAGCCTGTTCCCCAGTCCCATTCAGACATCATGAATAAAATATTGTTTTAAAAGAAAAACAAAAAAAAAAAAAAAACGACGTCAATTTCTATTACATGTAATTAAATGCCGCCTTAATTAAATGAAGACGAATATAAGTTAAACATTTAAGGTTATTTTAAGGACTTCTATATTTTATGCTGTCTTGTAAGTATATCTGTTTAACATTTCACTGACATTGTTTTTTCTATTTCTTTGTTATGATATATGATATAAATAGTTAGCCAGTCATGTTGTGTAATGCAATTGAAATTACGGGAGGTTTGATACTAGTTGTAATGGATTTTTTCACGTATACATGCAAAATTTCACTAACTGCACATTTATTTTTGTTTTTAAAGAAAAAAACATGAGTTTTTATGTACTATTAACGTACAGTACATGTAATACGCATACAACTCAAGCCAAATATCTCCCACAATGTGTGGCCTACATTTTGGGCAAGGTGCTCAAAAAGACAAAAGAAAACCTGGTTGTTGACAACATACATCTAAAGGTAGTCAACCGTGCACTGTTTTATGTGAAATTATTTACACTGCAAACAGATTTTTCAATTATTCATTCATTTTTTAAATGTGTCCTTGGCCGACATGTAAACCTGTATAAATGCCCCAGTCGTGTAACTTATCTTGTGGCATGTACATGTGACACGTCAATCAGTCATTTTTGAAATTTATGTTAAACGTATTAAAAATAAAATCCCACAAATTATAGGCCATACAGTAGCAACTCACATGAAAATGGAGTATAGATAATATTGGCGTAATAAACTTTTGTTTCTCAGACATCCTCAATAGATGTTCCCAACTCCCATGCCAACCTTAAAGCCCCAATAACACTCTTGTTGTAACTGAAAAATATGTCCCAATCTTCATTCTGGTCAACAAATCGTACTATTTTAGAATATTCCAATTAATTGATGATATAAATTTCATCTTAACACACCTAATTTAAAAAATTGGAAAAATTCAACCAATTGATTTGAAAAGTCTAACGTAAACCTTTTCAAATGTGACTTGGATTTTACAATATTTTCGAACGCTCTGGACAAATAAAATAGGTTGTAATGGATAATTTACACAACAGGTAGGACATTTAAACATCTAGTACTTAGAATAAGAGTATTATTTATTTTCTGGGGCTACCAAGCCAGCAAGAATGTTATTGTCCCTTTAAGCATTAATATCAGTAATTTTAGAATATTGTGCCTACATCCCCATCTTTACGGAGCTGATATACACGTATTTGGGGAGATTCCAAGCTGCTCAGAAATTAATCTCCCTGGGGCATGTCTTTAATATTTTAGGATGTTTTTTTAAACGATACTTCAGTCGCATCGCACCATATTTAATGTTTCAAGGATTGGGCCTGATAGGGTATCCTCATAATGACACTGGCGATGGAGATTCTCTCTCACAGCAGATTTACAAGTCAGTGGTTTTAAAATACGTCCAAATGTGTTTACACCTGCTTTAATCTTTACAAGTTGTTCATATAGCTGGCGGTGATGCCGATCATATATAATACAAAAGTACAAGTGCATTACGTGTAGCTATGTGAAATCATATGTTTAAGGGTTGGCTGGGTGGCCGAATGGTTAATTTGTGCGCTTTATATCGTAAGGTCTTTCATTGAGTCAAGTGGCTTTTGTCTACGATATCACCCTTGGACTATACATGTAGGAACAAACGAAGGTCAAGTGGCGTGGTTTTGGTACCCCGCTTGTACGTGAAAAGGAGTCGGGTCGCCTGTCCAAACTAGTGGGTTTTATCCGGGTCGTCCGGTCGAGTGTGCGTTAAACCCCATTTATCACAGTTTGCTAATTTAAGACGCGATGATACGTTTTCCCAGGTGAAAACAAGAGTAAAACTGTACCCCATTCATTTAACTGGATTAAAACTGTCAAGATGTGGAAGTTGTCAAGACGACCTACTCGTGGGAGTGACTTTCTTACATGTACTTAATCTGTATGAAGTAAAAGGTCACAGCATGTCGGGTGGGAAAATAGTGTACATGTACCTGTCTGGAATTATGAGAAGATTATGACGTAACGGGTGATGGGTGATTATGGTTAATCTTGTATTTAAGCGGTTAATTAACCGAACTAAGGAATTCGTGACCCCAGGTTTGACTACTGAACCAGAAACCAGAAGCCACAGTTGATGGTTTAATGTATGCGTCTACAGTAGTGAGAGGGCAAGAACTGTTGTTTCTGATATGTTTTTTTGAAATGCAAAATCACATCTTTTTTAATACATTTACGTGTATGTGCGTTAGGTGTACGTTCTGTGTACGTTCTTTTCTATAATATCATCTGTGACCAAGAAACATTTAGCAAAAGAGCATGTAACCTGCATATGCTGTCATTCAGACAATCAATAAACTTCCTTTGACATCATAAATCTATAAAAGAAAGTCACAGGCATCAGTACAATAATTCGTTAGACTAACGTTTATCATGACACCATGGCATACTTGACTGGATTTGCTTTTCTATACTTTTGCACTCACCCCCCCCCCCCTGCGACTTTTTAATATTTGACTTGTGTTATGTTGATTTTAGTTTATTGATTGGTTGATAGCAGTGACAGACTGACAAGGTTGATATCAGTGACAGTTTGACATGGCTACAAGAGAAAAGTAATTACAATCATATACAGTTTGTCAAGTGTATATAGTACATGTACATTAATAATTCATACATAGCGTGATATACACTACGTGTACATGGATCTGGCAAGAGGTCAAGTACTGTATATCCATGGCCGGATTTGAAAAAGGGAGCGGCGACTGGGCTGCAGAGGGCCCAAGTACTAGTATTAAAGAACCCCCTATTAGTTCTTACAAAAAATGTACCGAAAATAAATGTCATTTGTTATGTGGTATATTGTGTGGAAGTGGCGAATAAAGAGCACAATATACCCGCTTTGGCACTGTTCGTGTAAGGGCCCCACTGACATTTACATTCAGGGGACTCAATGGAAGCACAATTCGGCTCTGGATATATCGATCAACAAGATCAACAAGCGACCCCTTAAAGATGCTTATTTCCCCTGGTGTAAAATGAATTATCTTGCATAAATTTAAAGAAAACACTAAAAAGTTCTACAACCGAAAATACAAATAACTAATAAATGTAAGAGGTATTTGTTTACACTACAAGAACTGTTCAAATGTATTTTAGTCCAAACTATGCCTCATGAAATTCACACAAAGTGTTGTAAATACACAGTTTTTATAAGAAATGAACTAAGTTTCCTTAACGTCACATCAGAACCATTAACTAGCATTGTATATTTGATTTTAATAATTGGCTATATAGGCAGAAACCAGAGATCCCAGAGAAATCTCACACTTATAAGCGATTGGTGGAACTCCAGAATCTTGCATCATTGATTGGTTTTTCATAGATCCACTTTCGGTGCAGAACAGTAGGACGCTAAACCCCATTCCATTTCATAAACCCACCCCCAGGATCCTGCATAGAAATCAAATTAATCATGATAATTAGGTGTGTAGGCACATAAATATATATTAACTCTTACAAACGTTTTTTTTTTTCTTTTTACCCATCCCTTCAAAATAAATTTGATGTTAATCTTTATTTTCCTTTAGAATAGATTAGGCCGAGTACTGAGGCATAAACAGATACCGGTCCTTTTGGGGACCATTTTATTTTTTCGTTAACGTAAGCATGTTTGTAGCCTATATAATTTATTACTTAAAATATTTTCTACTTTCAGTGGATATGACCGGATCTGATTGTGATCGGGGAGCCATCACAATTACAGATACCGATATTATTCAGGTGTCCGCCAACCCGCCACAGCTTCCATCGGGTGAAGGAACACGAGATTCATGTACAGTAGAATTCAGAGTAGATGCCAGTCGTCGTATCCGGATATTTATTCTTGGCATCGTTATATATGACTGTGGAACCTCTCTTAATTTTTTTGATGCAGAGAGTCACCTGGTCAAACCAAGGGTAAGTACGGGATGAAGAACTGTTTCCTTTAACCCAAATAACTCCCGAGTAGAAGTGCTACCAAGGCCGTAACTACGTAACTAGTTCAGAGAAACGAGTGGGGTGGGGGTGGGGTAGGGCTGTTCTCGGGAGTGATGTAAAATTGACGGACAATGTATATATGTATCTAAGTGCTACGTGTAAAATCAGCAAACCCCATCTCTTTTAAAATGTAAACTTATTTTTAAAATCTCAAAGGCCAAAAATGCACTGCATTATCGTGCATACCCATGCCTATTGACTAAGACAGTAAATCGCGTTGCGTTGCAGATACAGGCCATTTTGTTTCAAACATTTCAAACAAATGACATTCAATTTGTACTTTTAAACTCATGGTGACTAATAGAAACATCTTAAAACCATGTCAGTGATTTTGGTATGTATGTTCATGCAATCTTTGTGTCAACAGTGTATATTTGAATTTTTGATCTTTTACACTCCACACCTAAAGATATCATCACCAGCTTACACCCCTTTCAAAAATAGGGAGCCACACTGACTCAGTGATTAGGATGTTGGCTCGCAAACCTGGAGGTCCCATGTTCGACGGCGGTATTGGCCTAGAAAGTTCATCAAGATTTATTGACGTACACGTAAAAGATCCCTTGGCAGTTTGAATTCGGTAAAGAGCAGACTGTAGCGCCGCTGTCCGGGCAAAATTTCCCTCACAGCACACTGTATGGTTTATGCCCGTCTCTATTAGCCCAGTTCGGAGCAGAACAGTAGGACGTTAAACCTCATTTCATTTCATCAAGATTTTCCGGCCTGGTTCCCCCTTGTCAGTGGTGTAGGACGTAGGGTCCGATAAGCGATAACGTATAGATGTCCGGGTGGGACAAAAAAAGAGGTCCCATGTAAACATTAGCGCGCACCTTGAGAGTTGGAAGAGATTTGGAGTAGAAAGGGCCCGCAGTCCGGGTATCATAGCCCCCCCCCCCCATAGCAGAGTCGTAACAGATGTATTTTCATCCCTTTCATATGAGTCATAAACAAAATTTAAACCGTGGTCTAAAATATTTCAACAAAAACCATTGACGTGATATCACTTGACAAAAAAACCTATAAGTCCCAGATCTAGTTTATAGCAGAAATCATTGATGTGGAAAAATATTTCGACCTAGATTTATATTTCTTGTAGCGTATTTTGCGTACTTATGTTATACAATGTTATGTTATCCCGAATTGGGTACATTTGAACCCGTTTGTAAATGTCAGATTACAGGACGACGTTCGTGTTTACTGTTTTTCTCGATTTTTGGTAACTAATCTAATCAGGTTTTAATTAGTATGAGGTACATGTACTGTTCTAGTTGGATTTGTCGTCATGCAGACATGATACGACTCGGCGACATTTAACCATAACCCGTTGTTCACTTGCCCGGTGTTCACACACCACGCAACTGTAACGCTAGTCGACTTTAAATTAACATTCTTTGTGGGTTTTTTATGTTTCTGGCTTATTTTATGTTCTGAAATTTGGTCCAGATTAACTGGTATTTAAGGTGGTTACAAAACCTGCTCAGAGGAAGTCTTTAGAATCATACTTTATCTGGAGTCAAAGACGGGAGATATCAGTAGTGGAACCATTTCTTAATAATTGGTTGCAATCTGATAATTGATTATCACGGTGATGGGGGTGGGGGTGGTATTTTGTCCTGAATTGATCTAGCTGTGACGAAGGGGCGTAAAAGCCAGTATTCTTATTCTATTTTAACCTCGTCAGTTTAATACATTTTCCATGGAAAGTATTATTTTGAATGTTGTTTTCATTTCCAGTGGACATTGGGCTGTAAATCAGGAACAGGAATGCAATGGACATCGTCGTACAGTCGCCTTGTAATAAAATTAGAGAAACAGACGCCTCAAGCTATTAATTACAAATTTAATATAGCGCTTACAACAACAGAAGGTAAGCCCACCTCCATCAATTCAACCAATTGGTAGCAAATTGGGGTAAACAGTGACTGACCGCTCTATGCCGATGGAAACTATTTCTAATATATGATGCCTTTAGAAGGTCCGCGATATCTATGAGACACAATGCTAGTCCTCCAAATTCTTGAACTTTTCTCCGACATATTATGCTGCATATTAAATTACTTACTCTGTCTGTTTCCTGTTCGTTAACGGAGCGTTCCACTTACAAGCCAAATATGAAGCAAATTTAAAGGGACAATAACACTCTTGCTGGCTTGGTAGCCCCAGAAAATAAATAATACTCTTATGCTAAGTACTAGATGTTTAAGTGTCCTACCTGTTGTGTAAATTATCCATTACAACATATTTTACTTGTCCAGAGGGTTCGAAAATATTTTAAAATCCAAGTCACATTTGAAGAGGTTTACGTTAGACTTTTCAAATCAATTGGTTGAATTTTTCCAATTTTTTAAAATAGGTGGGTTAAGATGAAATTTATATCATCATTTAATTGGAATATTCTAAAATAATACGATTTGTTGACCAGAATGAAGATTGGGACATATTATTCAGTTACAGCAAGAGTGTTATTGGGGCTTTAAATATTTAATCATCATTAGAGTTTGGTGAATAATTGAACCTCTCATAGTCTTTGTCCAAGGGTCCCACAAGTACATAAATAAATCAATTTATGGTGTCTTAGAGAGTAAAGTCGGTCCCATTAACCAGGTGATCCGATTTTCGATTACAATTTTATCAGTGACAAGTAAAGTGCCTAGTCGTTCGGGTGGGACAGCATACCAAGGTCCGATATACACGTTAGTGCTTCTAAAAGAACCCTTAACATGTTTGAATTTGAAATATCACACTGAATGGTACAAGCCACAGGACATTTTACCACGTTTTAGAAAGAAAGATGGAGGCACCTTTAACTCATTTGAAATCTTTGGCAGATGTCCACTTCAAGAAAGGTTATAGAATAATTTAGTAGTAGTCAAAATGGGATAAGTTTTTTATGATTAGATTGTTGTATATCTCGGTTTAGAATATTATCTTATTTTCTGAAGGGTTTGCATTCAAACATCGATGTCAAGTTTTGGCAGATCACGTGATTCTCTGATAACATTTGAATTTCTGAACTTATCAAATAAATCACGTGATTACGAGATAAGAGACGAATTGATATGATGTCATATCTAATTTTATGAAAAAATGATTATTAGTCTAATGCAAAAGAAAAATAAAATTCCTCATATGAGACTTGACATCAGATGTTCCAGAAAAAGTAGATTTTGATTATCCTAAACCTGAGGACATTCATTGTATTACGTTCTGTTAACTGACGATAAAATAAAGTCAATTATTAGACTGGCTGGATAGCCTATACTGTCGGAATACTATACATATTTATCATGCATCAATATTTAAAACATTTCGTTTGATTCCAGGTCCGGTGTTAGATTTTGAGCAAGCGGCAGCTAATTGGCGCCAGGAAATACTAACAGATGGGGCTATAGCTGGAATTGGCGTTGCTGCTGCCGTCATTATTCTTGCGTTCGTTCTCATCATAATCTTCATCGTTGTGCGAGTAAAGAAAAAGCAGAGAATGGAGGATACCCAGCGAGCTTCAACCAAAGCCGCCTCTACAAGTAAGTTAACCTCAGTGTAAAAAGATCGGATGGTCCAGTTCGGTTAAAGAATTTTTAAAAGATGCATCAGAAGAAATTGATTTAATGAGCGAGTCTTTGAAAATTCTGTCCCTTGCATGATACTGTTGCTTTATCATAAATAATTTAGAGAAATAATAAAATAATCTTCACCTGGAAAAACGCCAAAAGATGGATTCGTTAGAGGCTGGTGAATGGTAAATAATAATTCGTTTCAGTATCAGCAATTTCGCGAAATAAGTATCCACGTTGAGTGCGTTCTAAACACGTCTTACTGAGTCCTAGGACAAAATATAATTAACACCAAGATGCAAAAACTTTGGACAGAGTATCCGTCAGAACCTTTATTTACCTTTTCTTTCTTTTGTATTTCAGCTTATTCTCAGCAGACTTTCGCATCATACGCATCACGCCACTACTCCCATGATAATAGTCAGGATTATAGCAGCGTGGACAGTAAAGATGCCCCTTCGACCTATAAAAACTCTGCTTATAAACCAGATAGTCCCAAGAAGTCCGTCAAGTCCATTCTGAAATCTGATAAAGAGTTTAAAAACGAAGCTTATGACAGTGAACCTACGATGGACACGACTAAGTTGGCCAAGGACAAGAAGGCAACTAATGGTTTTATTTATCGTCAATCTCGTAGCGGTAGCACGAGAAGTCTGGACAAACCACACATAGAATATACCGATATTTCCGATGTTGAATATCAATCGGATAGAGATCGGGAGAAGATTTTGGAAAGCAAAAGACGTCGGAGTCACCGAGATAAGAACCGACAAAGTGGGGATTATGATAACAAGAGAAACGAAAGCAAAGATAGAACACGCGAACGTTCGCGTACACGTTCCGAAACCCGATCCGAACGGAGTCGGCATCAAAGTGAATATGATCGGGACTATGACTATAAAAGGGAAAGAGACCATCGTGATAGGGACAATGAAAATGGCCGTCATAGAGAACGCGAAAGGGATCACCATGACAATGGTCGTCATAGAGACAGGGAGTATGATAGGGAATATGATCAAAGGAGACGTTCGGAACGGGAAAGACCAAGGGAACGAGAACGTAGTCGGGGAAGAAGTCGCACAGACAGTGAGCATCGTGATTATAGGGAGAGAGACCGGTCCTATTCACCCCACCGCAGATCATCTTCAAATTCCAGACCTCGAGCCAATTCAACAAGGTCGCAATCCCAATCAAACGGAAGATATTCCACCTTTGGTCGATATAAGACCCCGTCCTCTGGGGGTCGATCAGCCTCCTCTGATTATGTTGATACTTCACGGAGGAAGGGCTCAGAGAGATCTAGTCGCCAAAGGTCGCATTCGGCAAGCGGCCGGAATGGCAGGTCAAGATCGTCCGATCGCCATTCTAGACGAGATTATTAGCGTCTTTGTTCCATTTATTGTCGATTTCATTATCTTCCCTATGGACAATCTATAAAGGTATAAATTTCTATTTGAACTCCATAAATTCTGGAATTCATTTATGTTACTGGTGAGCAAGATATAAAAACATAAAGAACCAAAGCGGGAATTAGAATTTGTTTCATAACAACTGTCTCACAGTCATGTTTAAATGATATTTATCTTGCTTTTGTAGTATCAAATTTGATTGTCATGTGTTTGTATTTCATATCAGATCGCCAAGTCACAATTATTCCATGTTTTGTATGTGCCATGACAATAGTAATACTATGAATTGAAAATGTTGGGAAGAAGAATAATTTGTAATATAAGGGGTATAACATTCGGAGGGGGGGGGGGGTGAATTTAATTGACTAAAGAACTGCCTTCAATTTCATATAACCCGTCATCATTAATTAGTCTTTAATCAAAATGATTATTAAATGAATCATATAATTTTGAAATTCTAAGCTCTGTATGCAACCATTCCGGGTAATTTGCTTTGCTCATCTCTCAATATAACTTCGCTTATTGTAAACTAATGCCACTTTCTTTGCCAACTCATTTAAGAAATTGCATTTCAAAAAGCTATATCTGTGAAGTATGATGGTTTGATTAATGTATGATATGGTATCTTCATTTTCCATATTGTATTGAATTAATGGTTAATTTATTTAATGATATCTGGGAAAGATTTATGTTGTATGAGCCAAATTCATTTGTATAGATGGCCGAAGGCCTTACATCATTCATAAACAGAGGGTTGTATCCAAACGGCATGGCTTATCCGGAATACAGATTTGTAGTAAAAGGACAATTTTGTTTAGAACAATACATTGCAATTTATTACCCGTTCATATTCCTGGAATTATTGTGGTCTGTTCTTTCAAACGATACACATGGTGGCCCAAGAAATTTATCGACTATGATTAGTTTACTTGTAGTTAGCAAAAACGTACTTCACCAGAAATACTCGAACAATTCTGAATGGAGGCTTTTGAAAATTCTTGTGTCGCCTATTGGGTATTTCCACTTATGTTCATTTCCCGTTTAGTACTGTCATCGAGAACCCGGTAATGTTAGCGAAAGACCTTCATAACTGTATTGTGACATTATAATCTGACTTACTTCACGTACCATATTATTACCGAAAATTCATAGTTTTAACTAGTGACCTAATGATTTTAACGCGCGACCTTGGTTATTCAGCGCATTATTGTAACGCCGAACTGTCATTTTAATATTGTAACAAAATGTTTTTATTTCTTAATAACTTCCTATTGTATCATTATGCAGAGGTTATTTTACCAATCACATCATTTTGTACATTGTATTTGATTACATTCTATTAGTGCTTTTTGTATTGCAGTGTAAATATTTTCATTCCAGTAGAAATTGTTTTGTATATAATTAGTCTGATATATTTGCATAATAAAATATTCAAATAGTAAATGTGTTACGTTTCAGAAAATGAACTGTCTGCGAGCATGTCTATTTTTGTTTTCTTTAGTTTTTTTTCCGAAAATACGAGGACATTTCATGAGATTATCTTCTTTGTTTGACAAATTTGCACATAATTTAATATTGCAGTTCGAAAAATTTTCATCGGAAAGCTATTATGTTGTTATTTCAATAATTCGGACTTCTCATTTCATTGTAAAATTTTGTAATCACCATTTCATTTCAGATGGTGCATGGATGCTCGCTACAGTTCAATTTCTGAAATGTCCCTATACTTCCAATGCGAAAACTCAACTAAACTTCTGTTCCTTTGACTTTCAGAATATGGTGCATGTTATGAAACTTTAACTTCAGATGAAATCCCATGAAATGTTCTCGTAAATATTGTTAGTGTGAAACAAGCGTGTATTGCCAAGGGTAGACAATCCACAATCAAATTTTGTTCAAGAGAAATAGGTGTTGCAGATAGTTAAAACGCTTATGGCAGTAGTAAAAGACAACGAATAAGGGATATGGATTATTAATGCAGTAATGATTTACATCTCAAAAGTTTAATTGTTGAACAACAAAAAAAAAACAATCAAAATGGCGGAAGGTGATTTAAATATTGGAGTAATTATTGGCATTGTGATAGCACTTCTTGTGGTTGTATTTGCTGTAATTCTTGTGATTATTTATTGTTTTGTGAAAGTGCGGCGTGACGAAAAGGCGGGTCACAACATAGAAGCGCCTAGTAGAGCCGATTCCTCCTGGTCAACAAAGGCTTCTTCAAGTAAGTATGCTGGGAAATCTGAATGGTCAAAACTCATTTATTAAACAGGCATTATTCAAGAATTAAATCTGCATATTGCAGGTATTTCTGTAGACATTAGCATGGCAAGACCATAATCAACTCCCTGTCATCTGTTAGGTCAGATTCTAAACGGATTTGTATCCGATCTGCGGTTCAACGGATTAACCGTCAATCGATACTATAGAGTTATTGAAATGTGTTTTCTCAGTTCAGAGTGAAGTAATTTAAAATTTTTAGTATAATTCCTTTACATTATGCGGTTTTAATGATTATAGAGAAAACTAACACAATACCGCTTTAAGCACTTACTATCATCCATCATTTATTGTGCTGCGCAACGGCGTGTCTAATGCTTTTACCGTGCAATGTTTGCTGAACTTAAAGACGTTGATCCGTCATTTGCATTATTCGGACAAGGTTTAATTTTACAAGGCTTAATCCACACTAAATGTATTCCAGTTGATTATGGAACATCTTTTTAAGGTCCCTTTATTAGTATACCGTGGCGTTAATGTTTTAATCGGCTTACCTAGCGTTTACGTTATGATTATTTTTTTTTTGATTCCCCGCTTGTACGTGACAAGGAGTAGGGTCGCCCGTCCAACCCCCGGTTTCTAACCACTGCTGAAGACACTTACGCGCAAGCGAATTATTGAAATAAAATTGAACCTTAGTCCCGAAATGACCTGGTTTGTGTCCCGAAATGTACTCTCGGAATTCATATTAGCGTGGATTGGGTCGTGAGGTAGACAGTCTTCCGCCTTAGATTCAATCCATGTTAACAGACGACCGGAGAAAAGTGTCGCATAAGGATTCTAGTTGCTGGAGCCTGCTTGTTTTGGCCATATTGTCGACAAAGTATGTTGAATGATGTTTATATTGTTCATCATATTCTTGTTGAGATGCAACTTTCAGAAAATAAAATTCCAATCAGTATTTGAGTGTTATTAATATTAAAAATATATATATATTCCTATTTCCTTTCAGATTATTCTGCTTCAAACGCATCTCAGGCACAACATCATGACAAAGATAGCAGTCAAGACATTACAAGTATCAGCAGCAACGACTCTGTGTTCGGTTACAATAATGTTACCTATAATCCTAACGGCGGCGAAAGAGGTAAAAAGGTCGCGTATCATAAAAAGCACGTGTATTTTAACGAAGGGTTTGAAAGTACGACTGCCGACAGCAGTACTGAACGAATTAAATATAAGAAAAATGAACCGCGAAATGGTTCAATTTCGCGGGAATCCAGAACCGGAAGTAAACGGAGATCTCGTGAAAGAAACAGTGTGTCTGATAAGCCAGATCGATCGGACAGTGTTGATACTAGTAAATCACGTGGTAGTGGCGACAGGTCATCACGACCACAGGACAGACCGTCATCTAATGGGTCATTGCCGCGAGCATCATCTGGTGGACATCGATCTAGTGGGCGATCACGGTCAAGGTCTTCCGGGAGGCGATCACAATCTGGTGGTCGTCCGCGATCGCATGGTCGACGATCACATTATGCGAGATCTGCTTCTTCAGATGGCAGCAGTCGCAACCCAAAGAGTTCTCTTCCAGATGAGCAACGACCAAGTATTTCTTCCATGTACAAAAATAAAGCGTTCAGGGACGATGATGATCGCTCTCCTTCACCGGATCTAGAACGAGCTGTTTCTTCACACCCAGAAAGTCAGGTTTAGTAAAAGCAAAATGCATTGCAATGTCTGTGTTTCCATTTCGCTGTACTTTACAATCATCAGACCATCAATATATGGGTCGTGAAGGGAATCTTGACATGTCCATTACTTGTGTTGATATATAAGAAGCCGCAACTCTTCATGGTAAAACAGAAAACTTTGACGCGATGCTCAAAGTAAGGCCTGGGAGATTATGAAGTGGTGATACATCTTGTGCAAGTCTGATATTAATTGTGCCTTTTGATTAATTTAACAGTATCTGTGTACGAACGAAATTTTGACGGACTAGATATTATTTTGATTCAAGCTCTGAAAGACCGATTCCTCGACGGCTGCTGCTGAAGGTGATGGCGGTTCAATGTGATTTTAAATGTGATAAATTATCCATGTCAAGCAGCTATATCTTACGCCGATGATAAGTAACGGATATTAGGTTCCCACGCGGCATTACGTGTGCGTTTAATCTGTATTATTATTTCTACACGTCGTTGGGTGTGCTTTTAGGGTGCATCCAAAGTGTGTGCCGGTAGAAATAAGAAAACATTTTTCATGCAACTGAAATTTCAGTTGATAAGAAAGTACTTGTTATTGATGGTACTGATATTATCAAAGTTTAAATCATAGATCATAAATATATAAATATATATTGATAATCGTATATATTCATATGTAGATACCTTGGATATAAAACAAATTGAATGTGGGTTATAGAATAATTGATCTGCTATTATTGTAAATTATAATGATAATCAATAATACGGAAGTATACCTTGAAAACCGTTTTAAAAAGTTTAAAGTTAATTTGAACAAAAATAATGCATCAAGAATTTACGAAATGAAAATCTGTCTGAAATAATTCATCAGCATTGTTCTTGCCAGAGATGTTCACAGAATTTAAAAAGATCATAGTTCTTATAACTCAACTCCGTGTAAGTTAGCAAGTGTTAAATGGCAGCATACCAGTTAATGATCGGTGACAAGACGGTGCCTCTTCTGTGAAGTTTGGTGTACTGTTGATTTAAATAATACGCCCCAACACAGCGGATTACGAACTATTTGTTTGTGGTCCTATGAGAAATTATTAAATAGTTTCTTTTCATCCTAATTAAATTAGTATATTAAGCCTATATATGTTTGTAGAATAATTATGATTAGTGTAAACAAGAAATTTATGCTGACAAGTGGCATGTGTGGGATTTTTAAATTTGTTTAAATAGACATCTATGGAGATTTTTGAATTGAATACCCCCCCCCCCAAACAGGGTTATTTTTATAGATTAAGTTAAATATTGTCCCGTTTATAAAAAATATTGATGACCGATAAGATTTTGGCAACGGTAGCAATAGATCACATTAATTCCTTTCTCGCATAAATTTCTTGTTTTTTACGATATATTTTACCCTTAATGTGGTATATATTTTCTTGTAATAATTTATTTCGCTTTCTATATTTATAGTATAACATTCGGATATACTAGTATATATTTTGTTTTTTACCATCTATGCTCAAAAATTGTTATTGTTAATTTAGCTTTAGTTAAAATTATTTTATTATTTTAAAAACGAGAAGCAACATTATTTTAATATATAATTTATTTCTTGACTAAAGGGGCATACTTAATTAAAGTTGATAGACTGATCAAGCTAAATCTTGAGCAGTTTTGATCAGTTTTATATAAATCGAACAAACTGGGATAGGTCTTTTGAAGAAGAAATTTGTAAAAAAAAGAAAAAAACATCATGGAACCATGTGACGATACAATGGCGTTTACATCATTTGCATACTTCTTCCCAAAACGTTTACCTATTATATTCTTCCAACTATGGTCACGATCATCATGGGCTCATTAACCATTGCTGAAGTCAGCTTACAATTACGGCTATATACATCCTCTGGTGTTATTACTTGTATGAAATAAACATGATTGGAGTATCATTCAAACAAGCATTCATTAAGTTTTTACAGAAATTAATAGTTTATTTCAATCAGAGAAATTGTGAGTTTTTATCTAGGGGCGGCTTTATCAAACTGTAACTAAATTAGCAAATCTGTTTTGATGACATAGGGTTCTGAAAAGGGTCTCTAATCAAAAAAAACACATAGGCCTAACCATATTAATTGTAGCATTTGTTTTGTTTTGAACATATTTTATTGTACCAGATAATAAAATGCAGTACAAAAGCATTGGGACAAAAGGTATGATATCATACAGATTCCACCATCCACAATTGTTAATGAAACGAAAAAGACTTGTTGAAGAATCGAGCAATTCTTAAGAAAACAGCCATGTTGTCGATACCTTGGTGCTGCCATTTCGTAAGCGAACACGATACTTTAGCTAGAGCTCATTGGTCAAGCAAAGCACATATCCCCAAAGTACCCCACCAGATTGCTTACCGTGCGAATTCAAAGCGACGGACAATGCTCTATCGCAGAATATCAAACTTCTTTGACATTTAGCAACTTGTCGACGGCAACAAAAATCGGAATCCGCTGTTTTCTTGTAGCAATTTGGGTGTAACGAAATCTGATTAAAACAGATCCTTTTTTGTTTCGTTTTTAGGATCCGGAAGAATTGTTATATATAGCTCGTGTTCTGAATGAAACGATCTATTACGGGAAATTTTTGACGTGAGGTGCACAGATTGGGGGTAACCCACTAGAAACAACAACGCTGGTTGCTTAATCACATGCCGGGCGTCATAAGGACAAAAGCCACTCGTATGACTTCAGACTCAACCTTTCACTACAGCCGGACAGATATTCATGTAGGCTAATATAGGCCATCGAAAGTATAAAAAACGAAACGAAATATAAAAACAGTATTTTAATCCGATTTGGTGTAACGAATAATCTTGTATAAATTTCCCAAGTCGCCCGTGTGTGGCATATGCTGTTAGCTGCACCTGCGCAAATGCGCATGACTTTGAGTCGTGAATTTGCTTACAAAGTCAGGCTGACACTTGCACGATTCCGTGGCACGCATTGGCACGACTCGCGTCGGCACGACGCCGTCCGATTTGCGCAAACTATTCGTGCCAATGATGGAAGTGCGTAAACGATGCGCAAACTATGCGTGAACTCGTCGTGCCAGTTCGTGTCAATGTGGACACTGATGCGCACGACAAAATCGTGGCCAAAAGTCGTGCAAGTGTCAGCCTGGCTTAACTCAGAGAGATGTACATATTGTATGCCTCGTATAGTATAATTAATCATCAAGTGGATAGAGACATGAACTGATGCTCAAATTTCACTCCTCAATTATTTTTTTTTCTCTCTCTCTCAGGAAATATTTTTTAAAACTAATTTTATCTATCTCAAATATCATTAATATGCATAATGTCTGGTTTTCCTTGTCATTAATTATTGTTTGTTTAATGAGGTAGTAATATTATTTAAACACCCTATTATTGTAGATGCTTTGCTTTTGAACTAGACTGTTTGGTAGGTAGTTAGGCCGACATTTATGTAATTGCGAAAATACTTTTCCAAAACAAAACAAAACAAAAACAAAACAGTGTAAGGCCACGGACGTAATAATAGGGCACAGGTCTTGTATAGCACACAAAGTCTTTAGTGAAGGGTGTATAATGTTGATCAAAGATACATCCTGGACGATCGAATTTCACTTTAATGTTTTATGAAACATTGGAAGCCGTCCTTTACTTTCACCAGTTGAATGAATCGTGTGTTTTTTACAGTTAAATGTCAACTTTATGTATCTTATGCTCTTGTTATTGTTAAGTATATTAATTTATTTGTTTTCCTGTTTGATATTTGTTTTGATAGAAGACACAGTACTTTATTCTTGACAATACTTCCGTTTGTTATAAGTTTAGCGTATTGGAATGCACGTATACATTGGGTAGTGGTGTTGATGGTGAGGGGTAAGGGGCTGAGAATGATTCGAAATAATTGCTTCTTTCCTGCACACCCAGTGCAATGCACACCCAGTGCGAGACTATGCTAAGGGAAATAAATGTCTAATTATGAAAACAGTCTGTGTTTTGCCTTCCACTGCTTATAGCTTATAATGCTAATATGTTACGCCTTGTTTTTAAAAATAGTTATTTTTAGTTTTATCATAAATCATATTATATTATATAAAGTTATATTTTTAAACAAAGAATCATAAAATGAAATTGTCATCTCTTGTATATTAATTTGTTTATATTCCTGCTAATTGTAACAAATTCTCTCTATATATATTTACATATGTACATTAATTATTGATGGCGTTTTCTATAACAAAATTAAATCGACGATTTGTATCTATTGAGTTAAGTTATTTGTTTTGAAAAGAACGGACCGGCAATACATTGAAAATGAAATGAAATGGTGTTTAACGTCCTACTGTTCTGCTGCCACTGGGCTTACTTGGCTCGGACAGTGGCGCCATGACCTTCTCTTATTTCGAATTCCAACTGTGAATTTTCTGTTACGTACGCACCAATGAGTACACGAGATCTCGGTTTTTGTCCCATCCGAATGATTATACTTGTCCCTTGTCAGGCCCTCCATTCTACGCCACTGACAATTGGGGGAACCCAATGAACTTTCTCGACCAACGCAGGGATAGAATACTGGTCCCCCCCTGCTAGAGAGCAAATGTCTTACTCTCTGAGCCACCGTGACTTCTACGGTAATACATTTTAGCTACGGTATTCGTTTTGGATTGATCGTTATTTGATCTTTAGGGTGTTGTATCCGTATATCATAGTAAATTTGACCGGAAAGAAATAACTTGCCTTATTTACACGCAATATGAAATTAATGAAAATTGCGCTGTACCCCCATCTTTGTTCAACGGCTATTTTGGGTTATTTGCCCTCTATTTTTCACAATAATTCGGCTATTTTCCTCAAAAGGAATCCCTTCTGTGTACATTCCCCTCTGTCATTGAGTCAACTGGCGGGGTATTGATTCCCCCGGTTGTACGTGTCAAGGAGTTGGGTCGCCTGTCCAACCTCCCTCTTTTCTCTGGGGCCTCCGGTTTCCCCCCACTGCTAAAAATAATATTGAACCATGTCCCGAAATGACCTAGTTTGTGTCGAGTGGACGTTAACCCCCATTTCTCTCTCATGGAGTAGAGGAGACGCCCGTAGTTCTCTTTAAAATAGTATGCGGATTCCATGCGGCCCGTAGGGTGCGTCCCACACACCCTGCCTTCACGGTATTTACATAGGAAAGAGATAGACCGATTCGATAGGGAAAGTTTGGGCAAAGGTCACGAGATGTAGGGCTAGCGCTAATCCTTATCTTGGACCTGGCTCTTACGCCTACCTTAACCCTAACTACAGGTACCATGTCCAGTTCGCCAACAATCACGTGCCCAAAATCTTATTTATATCTCGTACACCTTGAGTTGGCCTTAACAAATAGACCTAGCCGTGGATAATATGTCCAATCAATGGACCGTTAAAACTATTTGATATTGTTGCAAAGATGGATCATGGCCCTCTAGTCCGGTAGCCTACCCATGAGTCAAAGCAAGAAGGGGAGAGTGTAACAGTTTTAATTTTTTAATGACGTTTCATAAAACATTAAAAATTGACTTTGACTCTTCACGTTTTGTGGAAAAATAATTCAAAACAAAGTAAGTCAAATTCAAAATAAGAAAAAGATTAAAATGGTCTATCTTTGCAACAATAACCAAAGCTCATGTCATGGACATGTTATCCAGGGGCATGCCCGGGATTGTCAAGATCAAAATACAAGCTAAAAACATAAAAGAGTTGACAAGGACTGTAGCAGACTACGAAGGGACGTGGTACCGGTCCAACATAATCTCAGAAACAGCCCCTGAGAATAATTGCTTGAGAGAAATCTATTATAGCAGAAAGAAAATTTATAAAAAGGTAACAACAGATAAAAGCCGTGAAGCTAAATAAAAATTTAATTATTAAGACGCTTAATGAGTTAGAGGCAAATGATCCCAAAATTTATTGGAACCTGGTAAATTCTTTGTTAGATGATAAAAATGATACACCTAAAGCTGACAGTGACATTTCTATTCATAACTGACATCAGCATTTTTCTACATTATTCCAAAATAATAATATAAACGATTCTCACTCTCAGGAAATAAATAAATAAATCAATCCACAATCTCCAAATATCAACTAATATAAACCTTGAACTAAACCAAGAAATTTCAGCCTTAGAAGTAAGAAATGCATTAAAAAGTTAATTTGGAAAATCAAATGGCTCAAAACTAATTCTAAACGAAATGATAATGTAAACAATCTCGAAACCAGAAAAATTTCTCAGGTGAATCGGGGTAGCCATTTTCCCGGAAGGTGACATGTAATTCCTACGCGCGAAATTTCTCGTTTATTTGTGTCGTACGCCCCTGATTTTACGTGCCTGGATGACCGAATCACTTAAAAATATACCCACGCGTAGAAAAATAGATTTTTACAAAAACTTGAAAAGATTGACCAATCAGAGGTCAAAATGGGCGGGGCTTAGGTTTGGAGAAAATTGGAAAAAATGGACGGTCTAATGCGCCAGAGGCCTTCGGCTCCGCTGCTGCCTCTGGGAACGAGATTGCCTTCGACTCCGCTGCTGTCTCTGGGAACGAGATTGTAATGTAATAGGATCAGTACATGATTTTGTTTTAAATTTGATCCTCGTTTCTGGAGTAATAGAAATGAACCGATCTATGAAGACTGGCATAAGCCAGTGTACGGAATTTTACCCGGACAGTGGCACTACGGCCTACTCTTTTATCAAATTCCATCTGTTACTGGATCGTCTTCGTGCACGCCAATGTGTACATTGGACCTCGGTTTGATCCTCGTTTCTGGAGTAATAGAAATGAACCGATCTATGAAGACTGGCACTACGGCCTACTCTTTTATCAAATTCCATCTGTTACTGGATCGTCTTCGTGCACGCCAATGTGTACATTGGACCTCGGTTTAACGTCCCATTCAAACGACTAGACCATGGTCCTTGTCACTGACGGGGGGGGGGGGGGGGTCACACCTGAAAATCCAGCCAGCGCTTTACCCACTTCATCTTGACGACCTTATGGAATAATACCTCCAAGCTGAAATACAAATCCTACATAGTACCAATACATAAAAAAAGGTTCAATGTTAGACCGTGGGAATTACCAAGGAATTGTCCTGGCTAGTTGTCTTTATAAATGCTTCTTCTCTATTATTAATAATAGGATTATAGATAATCTTGAGTCAAACAATATGTTAGATCAAGAGCATGGTGTCTGTTGTAAAGGTCATTGTTTATACTGACAATATATACATTCTCAAAACGATCCTAAATAAATAAAAAAGTAAGAATCAAAATGTTTTTATCAGTTTCATAGAGTTTACTAAAACATTCGATACGATTTGGAGAAGTGGGCTCTTTCTTAAATTACTTAAACATGACATAAATGGAATATCTTTAACATAATAAATTCAATGTATAACGGTACCTCAAATATAGTTAAAACAATGGACATACCAAATAAATAAGTTCAGATATCGGTGTCAAAACAGTGCTGTGTGTTAAGCCCCACGCTATTTAATATTTATGTGAATGAATTGCAAATTTATATCGATGAGACAGCAGCTTCCTGTTTCGGTAGAAAGTGGAAATTAGAAGTTAACCCAATTAAATCTAAAATAATGTGTTTTATAAATACAGCAAAAGATAATCAAGTTTTCGTAATACTTATCCGGATATTGTTAATTCATAATATGTAGGCCTATTTAGGAGTACATATTTTAAGTGGGCTGTGTCAGGTCTATTAAAAAAGGCAAGGTGGGGTAATATCATACTCCGCGCAGTGTTGCGTCTGATTAGAGGTAATCCAACTACACACTGCTATTATGAGTGGATATTGTTGTGTTAAATTTTGATTGATCAGTAGTCCGTCTACCAACCAATCACGAGCTGCCAATACTGGACCAAATATGTTTACATAACGTATACGTCATGACTCGCGATTTTATTATGCCTAATTAACCCAATTAACCCATGCATAGCAGAATACTGCAGTAAAACTAATTGCGTGACAAACGAGGCTATCAAGTCGAATGAAATGTAAACAACACTGTTTGGAAACGAACATACTTTAACCGTTTTAATACCTTAAATCACTGTCCAAAGTTTTAGGGAAGACCCAGATGAAACGAAGGACTGTCATGTTGCTGTACTTAAGTGATAGCTTTCATTGAATGGAAAGAATAGACACACTCCCGCATAAGTTCAAGAAACAGACGTTATTCCAGCAATGGTCAGAGAGGGATTTCTCGGGCCATTGCTTCAGGAATATGGGGTAATATAGAACAGAAGATAACCATAAAAATCTGTACGTCGATATTATGCCAACCCCCTAAAACTACTAATATGGGTTGCCTTGTCAAGATATACACCACAGAATACTACCCTTTTATAGGAGATTAAACCTACCGGTCATAAAGGAAATGAAATGAAATGGAGTTTAACGTCCTGCTGCTCTGCTCCTAACCTGGTTTAATGAAGATGGGCATACGCCATACAGTGCGCTTCGAGGCCTACTCTTACGTCGAACTTCAACTGCCAAGGGATCTTTTACGTGCACACCAATTTAAACGGGACCCTGATTTTTCGTCCCATCCGAACAACTAGAAGGTTTTAAGATCTATATCGACCAAAATGTTGTTAATTAAGTATTCATGTTACTTTTTTGTTGTTTACTCAATTATTTCTTTTACATATCCATATTAATTCTTGTATTTGGGAAAGAGGTCATATAGGCTATGCCTGTTCCTCAATCCCTTTCAATTTCTGAATAAAATATTGTTTTAAAAAAAAAGGTCATGCATCAATTAATTCAACATAAATCCGTCCAACCTCACTAAAATTCATATCGAATCATCACTGCAGTCTAAACTCAACTATTTGTTTCACTGAATATAATATAACCAGTATTTACAGATAATTGTCTACACTATACCTTAGAAAACCTATTCAGTCCACCTACAAATAGCTTCGTTTTTATTATTTTTTTAACTTTTATTCAGATTTGTATTTTTATACGGTATGGGGAACATGAATTTATAATGATACGCGGCCATATCCAACTCATTCACATCTTTTCGTTGAGATGCGCTTCGTCGAGTAATAAGATAATAACAAGATAAGAAGTTTATTGCATTAAAACGTCCATTATGGACAGCGTGCATACATATACATTTATACATAGTCATATACATTTAATAATACATGCACATACACAATACATTCATGCAAACAATATACTACATCTATATCTATAAAGTAGCATATAGATATCCTTCCTATTGGCCAGGGCATCTGCTTGAAGGGACTACTGTTCAGGGGAGACAATTCTTTTTTGACAAAATTGCCCCACGATTAATTTGTCTTTCACTAAAATCTCATCATAATATTTAACAAACATGATCTAACTGACTAGGCTTGTTATTCCAGATATGTAGAAAAGTACAATTTGGTATTCCAAAATATACAAATAAAAATAGATAGAAAAGTTCAACCAAAGTTTTCTTTGTTCAATACTTGTCCTTAAGAGTTATCCACTCTTGATAGCAGATGTCTCTGTCGGCTTGTTGACAATTTGCGAATTAAATGTCATAATTTTGTGATGGTAAATTATGTGTTTATCTGAATAGCAATTGAAATATAATGCGCAAATTGTATCCTATTTTAAGCTAGAAGTAGTCAGTGATGTTATCAATGATGAATAGGAGGTAGTAAAAGGTATGATTTAATTGAAATAATTCAATAAAACCAAGGTTCCAAACCAAAAGTTGGTTGCGTAGTACAGCCTATTTTTTTTATTAGAATCACCGGGCATTACTAGGCAAACACAAGACACCGGTATTTTGTTTTTATTTTATTAACATTACTCCCTTTATTCAGTCCATTTACAATTTTAAAAAAAGAAAATCTTGAACGATTAAAGCCCCAATAACACTCTTGTTGTAACTGAATAATATGTCCCAATTTTCATTCTGGTCAACAAATTGTATTATTTTATAATCTTCCAATTAAATGATGATATAAATTTCATCTTAACACAGCTATTTTAAAAAATTGGAAAAATTCAACCAATTGATTTGAAAAGTCTAACGTAAACCTTTTCAAATGTGACTTGGATTTTAAAATATTTTCGAACCCTCTGGACAAGTAAAATAGGATATAATGGATAATTTACACAAATAAGGACACTTAAACATCTAGTACTTAGAATAAGGGTATTATTTATTTTCTGGAGCTACCAAGCCAGCAAGAATGTTATTGTCCCTTTAATGTTGATTTGTAAGCACAGTAGCCAGTCAAGTCATCGTCCACACGGAAAATCTGATTAAGTCGCCCACACGGTGGTCCACACTCGTTGGTGGAGTCGTCCACAAGACTTAGTTTAATTTCGGGATATAGTAAATAGTAATAAGGGGGGTTGGGATGGCCTAGTGGTCAAGAGTGCCGCGCCTCGACCTCTAGCTGGCCAGTTACCTCTGGCTTGCGGCTGTGGATTCGATCCCCGGGGTGTAAGCGTATGTTACATGGAGATAGGGGCTCCTTCTCAACCTCGTGGGTGTCCTCCGGGCACTCCGGTTTCCTCCCACAGCAAAGACCCCTCTGCGTGCGTTAAAATAATGAAAATGAAAAATAAGACTTGTCTGTGATATCACCTTCAGTGGAAGCGGACGTTAAACACCAAGAACAACAAATAGTAGTAATACGTTGGTAAAGTCGTCCATACAACATAGTTTACTTTCAGGACATGGGTATTCCTTATCAGTATATTTTTTTTGTGCTCAGTTCTGCGTAATCATCCACACGCGTTGGTGGAGTCGTCCGTACAACTTAGTTTAATTTTGGGATATAATAATACGATGATAAAGTCGTCCACACAACAGTTTACTTTCGGGACATGAGTATTCTTAATTAATATATATTTTTTGTGCCGAGTTCTGTGTGATCATCCACACAACATAGTTTACTTTCTGGACATAAGTTTTCTTAATTAATATATTTTTTTGTGCCGAGTTCTGTGTCATCATCCACTCTGATTGGTGGAATCGTCCACACAACTTAGTTTAATTTAGTGAATAAATAACAAAGTAATCATTTTATTCAATAAATAACAATTTCATAAATGTAACAAATTTGCTAAATAATTTGACAAATTCAAAAAACAATTTCATGAATAAAATAAATTCAATTTCATTAAGATAAACCTAATGAAGGTAATGAATGCTAAATTTTACGGTCAATATATCCCTGTTTTGTAATTAATATTTTTTGCTTGTCACATGGTCACTTCAAGTATCACCAATGTTTCCATTTTTAATTAAAAATTGCAATGCCTCTTGTCGGGACGCACATGGTCCTTGGAGCAAACCACACAGAAACTAGCCATAATAAATTATTAGATTTCAATTACAGCTTATGATATATATCGGTAAGAACGAATGAAGGTCATGAATGTTAAATTTTACGGTCAATATATACCCGTTTTGTAATTAATATGACTTTGAGTTAAATTTAGCTAATCTCCGAGGGGCAGCGTTTTTAATCTTCAGACAAATTGCGGCTAAAATCGTAATATCAAATAACAATCAACACTTTGTTATAAAAACATTGTTGATACTAATGAAAATCAAAAAATCAAAACTACTAAAATCATAACGCCAATTAACAAATAATACAAGTATACTTCATACAAACAATTCGATAAACTTCATTACAAAAACATTGTCAATACTAATCAATCAAAATTCATTAAAAAAAAACATTGGTGAACAACAAAACAATGATCATACGATCATGCAAACAATATGATTAACTTTATTACAAATCATCAGTGATTCGATCTGAAATCAAATAACAAAATAGTCAGTACTAGCTACTGGCGTAATCTACTGTTTACCAACCTCTTCTTTGGATATCATTATTAATGCATGTGCAATAACGTCTTTAATAAATTGTTTTGCACTCAGCTACTGAAGTAATGACAATAAAGGATCTAATGTAACAATCCAAAATCTGTATGTTAACGGCATTAACAGATTCCAAAAAGAATTTTAAAGTAGTAAGGATCAGTTTATAATAGTTGCTTGAGTAACATATCCAACTCTGCTTGCAAGTTCTGTGTGTCACACAAATGCAGGAGACCAGCTATTGTTACTGATTAAAGGAGCCAGCAATAACAGGTAAACAGTCGACTTTAAGCTGATTGCGCAAAACGAGACTGTGAAATTTCGAACCAAAATTAAGGACCGATTGCAGTTTCTGCAACAACTGAAAACATAGGTACGAAAACAGTCATGGTGTAGTCGTTTAGATGGGATGTAAAATCGAGGTCCTGTGTACTTCTAAAAAAAAATTGGACAGTCATAATTAAATGAAGAGTAGTTGGAACCCTGCTCTCCAGAGAAACTTTCCCTCTTGGCATCCTTGATGTCATACAAGTATTCTCCCCTTAATTAACCCAGTTGGTGCAGAGCAGTGGGATATTAATCCCCATTTCATTTCAAATAAATAAGATTATAACAGTGGAATATTAAGCCTCATTTCTTTCATTTTAAATTAATAAGATTATAATAGTTTTCTGTAAAATCAAAATAAGAGAGAGCCAATTTGTGGAACATCTGCAATATTGTGGCTTTTTAAAATAGATTAATCATTTAAAGTGACCAGCAGTAATCTATATATGTGAAGAGTTTAAATGCAAAATGTGGCATTCACCATTCCTGCCAAATATAAAATAAATTTTTCAATGAGATATATTAGGTCAATATAAGAACTTATAGCAATGTTAGTTTTCTTCCATAGCATTGTAATATAAATAGAATCGATCATTTAAATTTAGAACTAATTATCATAGTACGTACGATATGTGGGACCCATTAAAAATATTTTACTCAAAATGACTAGAATGGTTTGCACTGCATTGCATAATTTAAACTCCTCAAGTAGGTATCTTTTAAATCAATAGTTGTCTAGTGTGCACCTTGCATAGACATCCTTCCCTTATGAGTCATACTTGTGACATGACACTATACATAACATTGATACATCCTGTTAATTATTGATATAATGGTAAGTTTTAGGCAGTTCAAATATTTTACAAAATTTCAGTACCGGTAACTGATTATCAAATAATCAATTACCATAGTTTTATTGATTTCAAGAATTGGAAGGTCAAAATAATGCATTGTATTTTGTTTGTATATATTTTTATTCAGCCACATTTAAATGTGGTCCTACATATATATTGCAACCTCCAGCGTCTATTTGTAGGTTTGTATTTAAATTTCTTTTTTTGCACAATAGAGAGTCTACAATATTCCATATCTTGTCAAAGTTAGTTTCGTTTGGCAGTTTTAATTAAACCTATTGGTTTTCAACATTTAATCCCCTCCAGAGTTATGCCCCTTGTTATGTCATCTTGTTAGCACATAATCAGTGTGTTTCGTAGAAGTATTGCGAAAGCTTTCTTCTAACTCTGTATAAGATGACTGACCTTTATCATTTTAAATGCATTCTACATGTGATGTAACATCAATCTGCATCGACCATTGGCTCGATGCTGTGTGCATTGTTTACAAAGCATTAACTGGTTCAGACAGAATTTACTAATTTTATATACCATTATTTTTTTATCCAGATATACATACACCTTTATTTACTTTTCTAATGCTTTAAAAAAAATGTTCTAAAATTTGATTTGCAGGAGGGAAAAAAGTTAATATTTCGAGGTAATTCATTCACACCAATGTCATCCCCTTTTAGTTGTATATTTCATTCAAACCAATCGTTAAAGATGGCTTTGTTTTAACTCTGTATGATTTAGAATCTTGTATCAATAACCAATTTTTTAAAGCTGAACAATGATAAAACTGAATGTCTTTTAATCAGCTTACAAACAGTTCAAGCATCGACAACATTTCCGAAGAACCATTAAATACTGCTACATGTAGAAACATTGGTGTAATGTTTGATAGTGATTTAAACTTATAGTCTTGTGTAAATGAAGTATGTAAATTATGTTATTACCCCCTACGTAGTATTAGTAAAATTCGCAATATAACCTCTCAACTGATGCCATACAAACAGTTGTATGTACACTTATTACCTTCAGACTGGACAGTTACAACTGGTTATTGGATGTCGCATTATGGATAAACTCCAAAAAAGAGCAGAATTCAGCAACAAGACTCATCACATACACAAAATATAATGAGCTAACTACTCTAGTTTCCTATGGTTTTTAGAATTAAATATAAGATATTTCTACTGACTTTTAAATATTTTAACTTGCCCTGTCTTTTGGATAGATACATTGTATATAAACCTTCACAAATGTTACGGTCATCTAGTTATAACTTTTTATTAACAGATGTTAATTATTTCTGTTTCATGGGTTGTTAGTCTTGACCAGCTTTTAGTGTCTGTTTACTGCTCATTACAATGAATGTAAGAAAACCACCTATGTGGACTGCTTGAAAGATTTAGCTGTTGTAGCCTTATGTTTCTTTGCATGGCAAACTATTTTTAAAGAAATCTGGTTAGAATATCATTAGGTTGCTTAACTCATTCTACGCCTATCCTTTTTTTGCTCTTTTCGTTCACCTATGATCAGTTAAACTGAATGTTGATATAGATATGCTCACTTGGATTAAAATACGGTACATATCTATATATTTTGTTTTTTTATACATTTGTTAGCCTCCATTACATGAAGACCTGACCAGTTGTTGTGGGAGGTCTCATCTGAGGTCATATCATCAGTGGCTTTTGACCCTATCACGTCAGACTTGCATGGATGTTTCTACTGGCATAAGCACCGTTCCGTACACCATACGCTACAACCTCACCGTAACAGATCTTTTCATTGGCTTATTCCTCACATCCACCAGAACCGAACACATGTTATATAATAACTCTTCCAGATCCTTGTGTAAATAAATACAAGTGAAACGAAATTTTGAACTATAGAAATGAAATAGGATCAGACATGATAAAATAAAAGCTACTTTAGCAGAATGATCAGCATACACATATGAAAAGTAAATTTTACTGTTAGTATTTTAATCATTTTCTCTGTTTTTTATTTTACAGGAAAAATGAAGAATTTGTGCGACAGAATTTTCTTCTTTGTTTCCTTTCTCTCATATCACTGGTGTTATAGTATTTCTGCTTCTGAACCACAGTTTCAAAAATGTAAGTATATCAAATTTAATGGACTTTAATAGTTGTTGGGAAGGGATGAAAAATCGAGGTCTGGTGTACAACAGTTGGAATTCAATATAAGAGTGGACTGGTCATAGCACTGCTGTCTATGTAATATCTCCCTCATAGTATACTCATACCATATGAACGATATGGTGTTTGCCCATCTTCATTAGCGTGTTTGAAACAGAAAAGTAGGATATTAATCCAACATTTCATTTCCTTCCCATCTTCATTAGCCTATGGAGAAGAACAGTAGGAAGTTGAACCCCATTTAATTTCATTTGATTTTCATTTCTCTTAAGCAGTTTCAATCACTTTGTTGTATATTTTCTTTTCAAGATGGTATGGATGATAGTAATGTGTGTTTGAAAGACACTAAAACTTTATTTTGGATAAACGATGGAACTAGTGTAATTGTGATTGGTAAAGATACGCCGCCACTTAGTGCCAATGCAGCAGCGGTCTGCAAACTAATTTTTGGTTCCAAGTCAGAGAAAGGGATGAATACATTACATGTGAATTTTGAAAGTTTTTATATCAACGATTGTGCAATTAGTTTACATTTACATCAGTCACCATCAAGTGTCTTTGATGCGGATGTTGAAAAAATTGTAAGTACAGTCACCAGTTCAAGTTCTTTTACCAAACCCATAATACACATCAAGATCAGAGTCCGAGAAATCAGATTAATCTGTAACCTAATTTATATACAGATCTAAGATCTGGGTTTTTTTCTCCTTTTTTTGGGGGGCCATCATTGCTTACGTATATATTGACCCGTTCTGTTCAACTGGTCATACAACTGCATGAGTCCTCATTGTGTTGTCTTAAACTTTGTATTGAACCTTTAAAGGGCCAATCCTGATAACTTTTTGGGGAATAAAACTGCTTAATTTTGTGTTAAAATCTCTTAAAACTCATTACCTAAGGCCGACCAACTAACCCGATATTTGTGATATGCTTGTAAATAACTTAAACCTGACAGTCTTCATCTGGAAATGGAGACCGTTGTATTATTCAGTATCTGGATAAAACCAGACTTTTTGTATGAAAATAATATGTAGGTGGAATTTACCTCTTGTTATCAAGTGCAGTATATGGGTCATTCACTGTATAGACCTCTCAAGAAACGGGAATCGATTATCAGGTCACCCAATGAAAAAATTGACCATAAATCTTAAAAGGGTTGCGCGTCCGGATAAGCAGTGTCCACGTTAACGTCAAAGCGACTCAATATTTTGAGCTGAAATTTTGAGACAGTGCAAATACACCATGCCTCTATATTTTGGTCCATAAATTTCCTAAATGCTCTGACTTTAATTTTTGAGACTCTGTTCTTATCGGGATTGTCCCTTTAATCTGGTGTGCCAGGAATTTAATATTTAATACAGTACAGCTGGAGCTAAAGTAAAAGCAGTGTGCATAACTGTTGATTGTACATTAAGGGTAATAACTAGTTAGTATTTAGGTTTATCTACAAATACTCATATGCAATGCCACTAATGGAGATTCAAGCTTCTATTTTAATGATCCCCAAAACACTGTCATAGAAAAAAATAGGAGCTATTTGTGTTGTTTTCTTTAAATTTCAGTTAAGTTTATCTTGTGAAATGCCCAAACCTGCTGCATTTTATACAAAAGAAGGTAACTTATTGATGCTATCTTTAGACAGAGAAGATCAGTATATGAGAGAATATAATTTTAGAATAAATATCACATTATCAGGTAATAAATCATGGCTGAAGGTTATGAACGATTTTATGTAACTCATCATCAAAAACAATGTAATATTTCTTTTTAAAAAAAATCTCCAGCACAAGCAACCATCATCTTAAGTTTAAAAAATACTTGACTTGAGCCATCAGGGGTTTTAAAGTTTTAATATCACTTGGGGACTAGGTACGTTTAACAATTCATGTTCAAACAGTGCCAGAGATTTCTTCAGCAGTCATTTACCATATTGAATATTGACACTAGATTAGCTTTGTTTTGTTTTTTTGTGTAGTTTTATTTTTCATAGCAGTTTTGTAATTTTGTTAGCCCATCTGGTTTCTGAAATTTCTGTTCTGTTATTAGTGGTCGATCGATTAGTGATACTAGCTCGGGGTGCTTGATTGGCTTCTAATTTTTTTTTTTATGAGATAATAGAAATATATATCTGAAAAGGCAACGAAGATCAAGATTGGTATGTTCGACTGTTCAGTTATTTGTTGTCCATCCGGCATACAGGTTCTTAAATGAAATATTGTTTTATTTTTTTTACAGTTGGTCCTCCCAAAACAGGACCATCAACAGCAGTGTTGATTATTGTTGCAGTTGCCTTATTATCGGCAATAGTAATTATAGCTTTTGTAATAATGAAATATTTAAAATTAAAACGTGAAGTGTGGAGGGAGAGACGAGCAGAACGTGCAATAGTACAGGCTATACATGTTTATAATTCACAAGAATTACATCATAGAGACACTCATTATACATCAGTTCCTTCCAGTAGACACTGTCCGACTCATGAACGATTACAATATGGTTCCAATCAGCATAATGGTAAGTTTAATAAATCAAATATATCAATTTTCTAAATACGCTGGGGCCTCACTATTTCAGAATAAAACTAAATCGTTTGTTATATCCTGAACTAAAGATGGATTTTATTATAACAGCACAACTCCCTGCTGCATTGTAGTAAATTGTTAAGTGAAGGTCTTAGAATGAGATGATCAAATGGTGTACCATATGTTCATCAAATATTAGATTCAGTTCAAATGATAAATTTTGGGTGTATCTTTTGATTTCTAGAAATTTTGAGTATTTCTAAAAATGAAAGAGGCAGCTTGGTTAAGGTGTAGGAACAGACTAATTAATAGAGAAAATTGGGAGTTTTACACCATAAGATAGTCATCTTAACATGAAAGGAAAGACAGATGAGTGGGGAGGGTGTGTGTGTTGGAACAGAGCAATTTGAATTGAAATAGGAAAATAGGGAGTTTTACAACAAAACATATTCATCTTAACATGATATTGTTCTTTTATTTTAGGAAGTCATAATGGAAGTTTAATACATGGAGACAGTGGTAATTTATATAATATAGACTATAGTGATTCAGATATACAACAACCTTTATGTGAACTTGATGAAAATATTTTAAATGAAAGTAATCGTCAAGAAAGTGACTCCCAATCTTTACCGCCTTCTTATGAAGAAGCTTTGGATATGCCAAAACCATCTTTGCCTGAATCACCGATTTATGCAAATACGTAACACAAGCCAGCTTTTGGTCACAGATTAATCTAAACTTTTACCTGTAACAATAATCATGATAGTTGAATATCCAATGCGGGTAAAGCTGTCAGACATACTGATATCCAAAGCCTATATGAATAAAGAAAGAATTTTTCTTACTTGTTTCATACAAATTTACGATGACTCTTCAGGACAACCTGCCCATCAATTAATTGAATTTTAAATATTTTGCAAAATTACTAAGGTTATTACAGCAGTATTACTGTGAAATTATGTATTTGTTTTTCTGATTTGCCACTCATAAATATGTCCCATTGTAAGCTCAAGTACATTTTCGTATGGTTTATATATGCCCACTTGGAAATGTGGTTGTATATTGCTGTTGCCCAAGATTGTCGGTCGTCCACAATTTATTGTGAACAATCTACAGACTTACATTTATCATATGATTGTTTTGAAATTGATATTTGTTGGTTACATAAGTGAGATAAAGAACCCTATTTCATTTCAATAATTTCTGTAAATTTATTCTGGAATTATGGCCCTTGTTTCACTTGATTGCACAATGTGAATGCTTTAACATTAATAATTATCATCCAGTCTGTATGAAATTTTTATGCATCCTTTAATTTAGTGAAACGAAGCAGCGTATTACATTTCATCAATTTCCGATAATTACGTCTCGAGTTATGCTTCACTTTGTTAAACGCTGTGAACGCTCTAGCGGCAAAAGTTATCGTCCGATCTGTAAGAAATTTGTATACTTTACTTTAATCAGTGAAACAAAGAAGCCTAGTTCAGCAATTTCTGTTATGTCTAGAGTTATGGCTCTTGTTACACTTTGTTGAACCACGTGAATGTTCCAACAATAAAAGTTATCATCCGATCTATATGAAATTTATATGCATTATTTAAATATGAAACAACGAAGTCTATCGAATTTCAGCAATTTCTGTCAATTGCTTCTAGAGTTATGGCCCTTGATTTACAAAAATTATATTATCTGTATGAAATTAATATACGTGATTTGAAATAGTGAAATGAAGAAGTCTATTGAATTTCAACAATTTTGTCATTTACTTCTATAGCTATGAACCGTGTTTCAGTTTGTAGCACCTTGTGAACCCACAAAGGACAAAAATTATAATATGATCTGTATGAAATTGTCTTGTAAATGCCCCCCATTGCTTACTACAAAAGATTATGCCAAACCATTGTTGACAGCTTGGATAATTTAACTGCTGTAGGTGTATGTGTTTTTGACTGGCAACCTATCTTTATTTAATACTATTAAAGCTTTTTCTATAACCACATGTAAATAGGATGAAGGACAACATATTATATTAGATTGTGGAAAAAAAACCCTGTTTGAATGCCAAATGATAGGTTGCTAGGCAATGAAACATACACTCAAAGCAGCAAGGTCGTACAAGCAGTCCACGAAAGTTTTCACATTTTGAATCTCTAAGTATATACATGTAAATGGCAAAAACTTTATATTGTAAATTATCATTTACATGTTAACAAGATTCTATGACATCAAAGAGAATACAAGTCTAGAAATTATGAAAAATATGATAGGCTATTGGAACTCACTAATCTGAATAATGCATATAAATTTGCATATCAAAAATCACTAATGTAGTCAGAAGATGGTCAACAACAATTGACAACTCCATTTCAATGTGAAATCCAGTTGCATGCAAGGATCTTGTGACAGCCTTTTCAATTATCTGATATAAAGATAGGACTTTAATCCTTGAAATTGTTGCAGTTTTACAGCATTTGAAATAAAAAGTGAATAAAAAGAGTGATCATTGTTAATAGCATGAACTAGTAAGTTATTGAAATGGAATAAAAGAAAGTGTTTAGTAAAGCAGTACACGTGGATACAGTTATTAATGTTACCGTTACACCATGCATTTAATTTATAAATTTTTTTAACGAATTTCAAATTTTCATCTATATAATATGTGTTTTATAGTGTGTGTAATCATGTTTGCTTTAAAAAAGCAAGAGTTATTAGTCTTTATTTTTGAAAATTGAATGTTGCGACGACGGTAAACTATTTTTTCTATGTTAAAGTATTTTTATTACAAATTTTCAAGCCAGTAAATGAGCAACCAAAGTGAAATTATAATCACCTTTTCGTGTAATCACATCTTGGTTAATAGACTTTCTCATCCAGACAGTTAGGATAATAACATTGATTTATGTGATTGATAATTAGGAGTTAAGACCATACACAACACTCTTACAACATTGAAGTATTCATGAGACAACATTTTTAAGATTTTCATCAGTAATTTTTCAATTTGACATTATTTGACTGATATTTGAAACAAATCTGCCAAGCCATCAATTGAGATGAAGTTCAAAGGTTAGGGATAGATATGATCATCATATATTTAATGAATTCCTGGGTTTGATTATGCTTTGTATAATTTGAATACATGTGCCTATATATATTTATTTTGTACTTTGTCAATTTTGAAAAACGAATACCCCTGTCTTACCCATTACAATTTATAATATGTACTTTTGTATATAATGTTTCCTTTAATATAAGATAACAACTGATGTTGTACATCATTGATATCTGTTATAAGTCGGTGTTCAGTACACTTGGATATTTTGGAAAATCAGATTGCTTGTATTAGTCTATAAGACAGTGTTTTGTGGTAATTATGTGAATTTGGGTTTGGTTTAGAGTTAGAATGTGATTGATTGATACTAATAGAACTCTTGTCTGACAAAATGTAGTTGGTATGGAGGAGTTTCCATTACAATTTTGTGTAAAAAATCTGAATGAGTAGATTGTTAATGATGTTAAACTGGATAGTTTTGACGCTAATCACTTGTAAGTCATTGCAAATCTCTAATATGAGGATCAGTTTGATTAATTAACTCTAATACAGTCCCCATTCATTTTCCAAGAAATCAACATCATGCCACTAACTTATTATTGCCAGCAACTCCTGCTTTCATAACAACCATATGTGACAAGCTAAATACCATATGTTTTGGGTTTCTTCCATTGAGAAGAGCAAGCTTGACGTAATTTTATTAGAAATAATGTAACTGGATCAGCAAAACCAACTACATGTATAACATGTCTCAAAGAGTTTACGGCTATTGATTTCGCCCTAGATGTATGTAAAAATTAGATTCACGTGTCATACAATGAGTCCAATTTCAATCCTTTTTGACTGTCATTATCTGACAGAGAAATCAAGTCATTGGTCAATTTGCATGTGAGAAATATTTTTGTCATAAGTGTTGTATGTGTAATAAATGTCTGTCTCACTCGTCAAACCTCAGCAGATTCCAGTATCCTATATCTAACCTCGGCTGTATGACGAAGTCATATTAGAACTACTTTCAAGTTCCCAGATTGCCAACTGCATTGCTCATGACGACACCTTTGAAGAATGTTCAAAGCTGTTTTACTTTCAAGTTTATCCGATCTTCTTTAGACAAGGACAAGTTTGCACTGAAAATTCAACACACCCTTCGAACGAAGCAATTTTGAGAACTTCTTTCTAAAAGCGGGAAGTATTTCTAATAAATAAACCGGTGCCCCCCACAATTGTATAGGCATAGGTACATATCACTCACTGTCATACAGCCGAGGCTAGATGCAAGTTCCGCAATCTGCCAAGGTTTGCCGAGTGCTGTCTGTCTGAGTGTTCAGGTTTTAAAGTAAGAACTCCATGTTACCATTTTAGTATTTCTATTCTATAATTTAAGACAATTTGTATTTTCAATATATAAGTTATTTTAAAAACCATAAAAATTTATTTATGCTTTATACACTGTCAGATTCATTATTAATTTTATAAATACATGTACTGGTATTTTCTTCATATGACATTTTGTATCTTTTGATATTTAGTTTTTCCTGAATATACATAAATGAAGGCAATAGATTTAAATTATTTTAGGAGCTGATGAATGAAACCTGTTTATTAAAGGGACTCATAATTAGATAATGAATAAAAAAAATTTTATTAAAATAATTACGAAGAAAAAGTGATTAATTTTGATTACAGTAAATCACCAAGATTATGCATAATCTAAACTGTATGCAGTGTTCTCATTTTTAGCTGAAGTCATACTATACTGATATTTAATTTTTCTATTTTAATATTTCACAAGCATTTGAAGAGTTTATGAGTATTTAATTTAGGTTTGAAAAAAGTTCAATGAGTTTACAGAATCATATTTTATTTTAAAAATTAAGCAGTAGAGGTTATATCATTTTACAGTTTGTCTTTAAAAAATTGTAAAAGTAGCGACATTACTTCAGCTAAACAAAAAGCTCTCCATACAATTTAAAACACCGATTTATTAAATATTGAATAACAAAAAGAGATAACCACTTCATATCTGTATCAGGAGTTGAGAAGAATTATATTATATAAGTTTCCAGTATATTTAATTAAGACTTTCCCAGATATTTTTATATTGCCATTGCCACAATCTTTATTCAACACTAATGTGACCATGGTAAAATAGTGTCATGTTTGTGCTCATTTTTCTTATTGTTTTTTGTTGGGTTTTTTTCTATTGAATATCATATGTACCTTTGTGAAAAAAGTTATTGAAAATTCTATGGACTGAATGCTCAGCTCATTTGGTACATGGAGTTACTTGTGCTTTTGAAAAGTAATTTAGATGATTAAAGCTAAAAAAACTAGGTTAGACTCCATTTTTGAGCTCCACAGTTAATGGACATAAATAAGTTATGTTTAGTCTGTGTCTAAGTTGATATAGAGTGCAACATAAAATCAATACAGAGTAATATGAACCTAGGCTTACAGGTCGATTTTCCTTGGTGGTATTCTGTGTCATTTTTGCACGAAAAATGAACCTACATAACTTTACCATACAGTGCCCGATCAGCAATCAGTGAAAGTCACTAACTTACATTGACTGGTCTCATAGTATATTACTCATCATCACTTTTAATTAATAAGTTTCATTGACACATACACACCATTCTAGTGGTATTAAACACAACACAACAATCTGAATCAAAATCGGTCTATGTTTTGCCCAAATCCAGGGGTCTCAACCTAAGTTTTTTTGTATTCATCATCTAGAACACGTTTAAGATTGTATTTTTGTTAAAATAAAACAAGGAAAATGATTATGGGCTTCCTTCTGGTACATTCAGAGTTTAATTTCAAGTTGAGCATGCAGCCCAAAGCCGATCATCTGATGATAATCAAATAGCAAAGTTTATGAATATATCCCCACCCAAGCTAATCATGTAGGCGTCTGCCAAACTAATTCACATCATGTTTGATTAATTGTAGCTGCACATAGAACTTTCAATAATTTCTTGAGCAAAATGTTTTTATGGTTTATTTTGAAATGAAAATAAAAAAATAAAAATTGTGAAAATCAAGTGACCTATTTTTGTTTTTCAATTGAATAAATCAAGAAGAGATAAATGGGGATTACAGTCAGTCTGATTAAAACTTGTCTTTGCTGCACTAGGATCTGGAAAAGTTGTTATATAACCCGCCTTCTGGTTGCTGTGAGGGATTAGCCAATAGCGAATTTTTGGCGTGAGGTGCACGAAACTGTGAATAACTCACTAGAAACATCAATGCTGATTGGTTAATCAAATGTCTGACATTATAGGATTAAAAGTCGCTTATAGACCTCTGGTGCAACCTTCCAATACAACCGAACAGATCTTTATGTAGTGTAAGCCATCAAATGTATTCAAAAACGAAATAAAATACAGATCTGCATTTAAATCAGATTGTGTTACGGTCCATTTGACATAAATTTATCTCAGTATTTTCCTTTAATAGTATGAGGAAACAGAGATCCCAGAGAAACTCATACATGTAGGCAAGTGAGGCTAATCCTAGTCACGTACAAACACTGGATCAAATCCATCTCATGCATACTTGACAGGCCTTACTATATGATTTACCCCTCACCCAACCCCAACTGACTAGTACTGATAGTATCAAATATTCCTTAAAGGGACAATAACATTCTTGCCTGCTTGGTAGCTCCAGAAAATAAATAATACCCTTATTCTAAGTACTAGATGTTTAAGTGTCCTACCTGTTGTGTAAATTATCCATTACAACCTATTTTACTTGTCCAGAGGGTTCGAAAATATTTTAAAATCCAAGTCACACTTGAAAAGGTTTACGTTAGACTTTTCAAATCAATTGGTTGAATTTTTCCAATTTTTTAAAATAGGTGAGATAAGATGAAATTTATATCGTCATTTAATTGGAATATTCTAAAATAATACGATTTGTTGACCAGATTGAAGATTGGGACATATTATTCAGTTACAGCAAGAGTGTTATTGGGGCTTTAACAAGATGAAAAATATTATCATAGGTGGATTATCAGTTAAAGATTTCTCTTGGGAGATGAAATGGAGTTTAACGTCAAGTTTTTCTCAATCTGTTGAAAACACAGATCCTATTACGTTTTGTTTTTATAGTTTTTTTCTTGTCTTTACTGCACTAGGATCTAGAAGAGTTGTTATCATTGAGTGATCTGTATGATGTGATGGATTAA
Source organism: Patella caerulea (assembly GCA_036850965.1). Classification (NCBI taxonomy): domain Eukaryota; kingdom Metazoa; phylum Mollusca; class Gastropoda; family Patellidae; genus Patella; species Patella caerulea. The sequence continues at coordinate 61,980,928 of JAZGQO010000010.1, read as the reverse complement.
CCAATGAAACTCTTATGACGAGCTTTAGGTGTGTTTTGCACGGAACTGTGGGTAATCCACTAGTAACATCAATGCTGATTGGCTAATCGTACGACCTCTGATGCTACTTATCGCTACAACAGATCAGATCCTCATGTAGTGTAGGTCATCAAAAGTAAAAAAGGAGAAACAAAATATAGATCAGTATCTTAATAGAATTGAGTTTTTCTGTACCTAACGAAGACAGGCATACACCATACAGTGTATTATGATAAAGGACAGCAGCCATGCAGTGTTCTCTTTAATTTGAATTCCAACTATTAAAGGTTATTTTTATGTGCATGATAATGTTTACACAGTATCTCGTTTTTTCTTTCCCTCCAAATGACTATTCCTTGACTGGTCCTCCGTCCTGCATCATTGGCAAGGTGAAACCACTCCACAAAAAAAAAATCTGTTATAAAATTATGTTTGCATATATTGATGAATTAATTTAGAGGTCAAAACTATGTCCAGGGTCAAAACAGTTAGAATTTTGGCTGGATCTGAGATTTTCAAGATGTTGAGCAGATATATGGAATGTCAAAAAAAAATTCCATGCCCAGATATTGCATAAAATTAACATTGAAGTCAAGAAGGAAATAAATTAGTAGCCTAACTCCTTTTAAAATGATGTTATCTCCCTTTAAACAACTCTCAGTGTGAAGAGATAGATAAAGTAGAAAACCTTTCAAGAAAAAATTGTTCTTGTTATTGACACTTGACTGTATTTCGTAATTTATTTATAGAAGACAATAAAGACAGATGTGTTGGAAAATTACAAACTTTTTTATTTCATAATGTAGTGGAACGTGTTGTCATTCTATGAGAATGTCAAAATCGTTTGTTTAATACAGATAATGAGTGTCAAAATGTATCTCTTTATGTTATTTATTAATTGTTTTTCGTCTTTAATTTTAGAAATTAGGTCTGCCAGCATATTAGGTTAGTATGAGGGTTAGATGTGTGCATGTGCGTGGATGTGGGTTTAAGGGGGTGGGACCCCCCCCCCCCTTAGAATCGGAAGGGGGGAATGGATAGGTCTCTGCTCTGTGCCCCCCTCCCCGGATTATATCCACAGAATGAGGACTTGCGAACTTGGAACAGAAATTTCGATTTTTCAAGCGGCCGTTTTGGGCCAAATCTATTTCACTTGTGCACAAAGTGTCCTAAGTAGCTCTAGGCTATGTCACCTGAAGTGAGACAGCTATTCTCCATCTCAGTACACTGCTGAACACCCAACAAAGCATGTTGCCAATTAAGATATTCATAGAGAACAGTCCTGATTAATATTTTTGCAGCTTAATTTTTCACATCTTCATCCTAATATCCTTAAGTTAAAACTTTCATCGAAATAACCCTGGTACAGTAAACTGTTCGTAATTATTGTTTTGCGAAATTTTGCCTGGATATCAATCTGATTAAAACAGATCCAATTTCGTTTTGTTTTTCATAGTTCAAAATTTCGTTTTTGCTTTTCTTTAAAACTCTTGGATTGGATGACTTGTTATTTAACTCGCGTTCTGCATGAAATGAGGGATCAGCCAATCAAATAGTATGTCGAATGGACCGTTTGACCTTTTCATGTGTGGAACTGTGGGTAGATATTACCAGCCAATGATGTCTATACGAACAGCAGCGGATAGAAATCAAAACAAAACAAAAGTAGAATTTAGAATTTAAAAAGCATGGCGGTTGCTAATTGGTTACTCGAATGACTGACGTTATCGGGTCAAATGTCCCATGCTTGATACCTGACGTCATAGAACGTGAGCCCCTACTATAACTTTTTAGATCTACCGTACATGAGTTTAGGCCATCGAAACTGTAAAAAACAAAACGAAATATAGATCTATATTTTAGTTAGATTGCCTTGATATTTGCTGTACGTCTTACTATTTTGAATTCAAGCTGTTATGGATTATTTTACGTGCACGCTGATGTAGGCCTTTAACATGCGAACTCAATTTTTTTTGTCACATCGGAATGTCTAAACACACTTCTTTGTCAGGCACTTTAACCAGGCAGAAACCATGCCGGAAACTGTCTAGGCCAACACCAAAAGAGAACCCAAGACCTCCTGGTTGGCAAGTCAGCATCTTCTTACCGTCTGAACCACGATCTAGTTCAGTTCTGAAGAACATAGGTCTCCAACATTCTTGGTTCAGAATTTATTCTGTTTATGTAGTCTAAACCTCCCACATTTAGAGTGTCCAAATCAAAAAGTATTGTCAATCTTTAATTTAGTGCTATGTAATCTCAAATCTGTAATTATTTTTTTTTTCTTTTAAGGTGAAAATGGACAACAGTTTGGAGTATTATCATCATGGCATGTGTTAGTGTTGTGTATTGTGTCTTCAGTGGTTGTGATATGTTTAGCTGTATTTGTGATATTAAATTGTGGAGACTGTTATAATTCAGAAGTTGGAAGTATGAATCATCCAGCAAGTGGTGGTTCAACTGGAACTCAAACAGCTAATGTAAAATGGGGAGGAAGTGATGGATATGTTCCTCAGTCATATGGAGAAGTAGTGAATCGAAGCAACAGCAATGCCAATCTTCCTTACTCAGCAGCATTTTCGTCTTCTCCAAATAGAAACGAATCGGCATCGTTTCAGGGATTTTCTACAGAACCATCAGCACCTATGGTACCTGGTGGCGGCAATAGACATTATAATCCTTTGCTTGACAGTCAAGAACCCCCACCTCCTTACAGTGAATTTAATGCACGATAATTAATATTTTATTACAAACACTGATCTCTCTGTTGGTTTTCTATTTACAATTTTGAAAGCTTTAATGAGATTGCAATGCGGTTTTAAAAACAACTTTAAAGATACATCATTCACACCAATGATGTAAGTGGAATGTTGAATAATTATCAAACATTTAACAAACACTTATATATCGTGAAATTGAGGTTGTCCATCCCAGCAAAGTTAACCATTTGACCTGTGTATGACACAAAAGCAAGCAATCATCACAGAATACATCATATTACCAGTTCGCTTTCCAAAGAAATATTAACCTACCAATATAAATATTACTTTTAGACTGGTTTTGTTTATTATGGAAATTGTATCATTTCTTTTCATTGAAAAACTAAGTTTACATAGTCTCCATTGTCAAGGCCTGTGGTTAAACAGATAATGATGCCTGGTTGACTGAGGCAAAATTTCCTCCCCGAATAGAACATTGTAATAGGATTATTGATTATTCTTTAACTAGGTAGGATTGTGTATGGATTCCATGTCACTGTGTTTTAAGATATTTTAAACATATTACTTTAAAAATGCTATCATTGCTTTAAAGATACAGATATATATGTATCAGAAGTTATTTCAGTGCACAACATACATGTACTTATATTAGAGAAACTCCAGAGATATTCAAGTGAATATAACTGTTTCTTTTGTGTGATACGATTCTTAGAAACTATTATTTTAAATGGAATATAATCTTTCTGAAACTTCAAATGGCTGCTACTTTTGAATGATTATGCATAATACTAATATGTGATCTGTCATTTAAGATCTCTGAAATTGTGCTATTTGAGAAATGTTAATGTTACAACCAGTGTTTTCATAGCATTACCCTCCAAGCATGAGTATATTGTAAATCTCACATTATTGTATCCATGTCTTATATTGATAACCACCTAACCCAACTGTGATCATTTTAATATTTTTGATATGTATGCCTGGCTGATGCCATAATTGGTGCCATGACATGGTTGTATAGACTTGAACCTGAAGACAATTTGTCCCCTAATTAATTATCTTGTCTCGGGGACAATTGGCATTGCCATTTGTCATGAATCAAATATCATGTATATATAAACAACATTTACTGCTTTTTTTCACTCTTTATATGAATTAAAAGTCTTTAATCTCTCATAATTCTTGACATTATTATTTTGCAATCAATTAAGACTTATAGACTTCTTCATTTCAATATTATCTTCATTGCAATATTTTAAGCACCATACATTAACAGATCAAATCATAATATTTGTCAGATGGCAAATGTAATGTAGTCTGTCGAGTGTTGGTAAGAAATTGTGGAAAATGGACGAACAGATGAAGCAACAACTTTGTGTTCAATACGATGGAGAGAATTTGCTCAAGATGGTGTCATTTCCACCTCCACTTATTCACATTTAAACTGCCAATGGTTCTTTTATTGCCAAGGGTTCTTTCATGTGCACATCAAAGTGTGTACCATTTACCATCCAAACAGTTAACACTTTAGCATTTGGACAACCAAATGTTCCATACAGCTCCAAAAATTACTGCAGTCATGTGAATAGCAGTAGTTATAGATGGTTTTCTAATCCATGGATTTTCTGGTATGACAAACTATCACTTTTCTAACATTCTTTTTTAAGGAACCACAGTGATCAACACATGTATAAAGTACTAAAGAGTTAAACACAATTTCTTTCTAGATCTGCAGTCATCAATGTGAATTAGTTCTGCAATGACTGCAAGTTTTATAGCTATTGCTAGATTAGTCTAAACTTTCCAAACTGTTAGATATGTTATCTCCCTTTATCACAGGCTTGTGATCCAGACACAACGGAATAGATTTGGTTACAACCACTGAAAGCTGTTTTTTCCTTGAAACACTGATGGACGAAGGAATAAAAGCAACTTTACTAGCGTAATGGACAAATCGAAAAGTAAATTAGGTTTCAACTAAGATCTGTAGTGAATCATAGTAGAAAACTTCCAGCAACTGTGATATTGTACAACCCTTGAAGCTTAACATTTCAGTTGAAAAGCACAAGACTTGGTATTCACTATATTTTCTATTGAGGAATATGAGGTCTTAAGCTGGTCCATGACAAATTGAAAGTACAGCAGTGACAAAAATTAAAGGGTATTATACGTAGGCAAGGATAAGATGTACAGAGTTGAGATACTGTCAAGTGATAACCAGACTGGAAACATCCACAAGGATCTTCTTGGCTCAAATCTGGAAAGTCCAAGTGTGCTGTAACTGCTTAACTTCTAAATGGCTTTTTTGAAGAAAAAAAAAAACACACATGGGATCAATTGAAATACATTTATTAATGTCATTATTTACATTATATACATTCTTAATTCATTTTTTCTTTTATGTTCATGGAATTTGGATCCAGTAGGACCAATTATATGTGTGGTATTATTTCAGCCCATCACAAACAATAGTATAGTATTACATGACAATAGTGCCTTTTCAAACATTTTAATTGAAACCATGAAGTTCATTTTAGACCAATATGAGACTTTACAGTCATTCTCCGGCTAGTGAAACTGAATGAATAACATGTGAAACAACATAGTATACAATTAACTTTAAATGACCACAATAAGACTAGTGTGGCTCCAAAGATTACACCAATTTTTTTATCAAAAGTATCAATTTTCATCAGAATGATCCTGAGAATGTACATAATTATACAACTGTTTAGAAGTATGTCATGCACCCCACTAGTATACCCGTGTTTGATTACAATCCACCGTCGAGATCCATTTTATGAATCCTATGAGTGAATCAACACCAACTGGCCGATTCATAATTATGTGTTTAATTATTTTTTTTTAGGGGGGGGGGGGAATTTAGTCAGTTTGTGCAGCCAAAACTGTACATGGTACAAAATGATACAAACATTCTGCCAACATAGATGAGGTTTGCCACCGTGGATCTATTTATTAAATATAAATTTGGTCCTGTTTGACGAACATCTTGTCTTTAGATCGCTCTCAAAATCAAGGGCAATAATCAGGAAGTTATTATCAGAAAAGGCTTCTTTGTATCCTCACAAAAAAAAAACATAAAATTTTATTGGATGATAATTGTGAGCAGATGAACAAGTGGGGACAGCAATATACAAACCCATTTTAAAGTGGTCAAATAAAATGAATTCTATAAATGACAAGAAAGTGTAAATCTGAAATGTGACACTGTGTCTAGGACACACTAATTGTTTCAGAACTTTGGCAAATTCTAAATATATCAAAGTAACTGCTGATATACAAAACTCATTATTGATTGTAATTCTACATGTATATGAAAATAAATTTTACTGGCACCATTTAATAACATTTAATTCAATTATTTACAGATTATCGTCACACCTGAACTAAAACTTCAAATCATTAAAATGAAAATAAACTCTACCTAAGTTTGTTATGCATGTAATGTAACATAATTCTTTTAGGAAGAGCCTATTTCCATCAGAAGGTGATCAAGCTTTGAGCAGACTAGTAATTCCAGGTATAGTACATTATTGAATTAAACATTCTTGCATGATTCAGCAAAACAACCGTAACCAATGACAACAATACACAGTTAATCTGGCTTATGTACAACATATATAAAATATATTACAAAATTAATTATTTAATACTGTAGCACTGAAGACAAAAACAACATAATTTAAAATAACAGAAGGGAATTATCAACATCAAATGTAGCCACTGACAGACTTCCTTGGATTTAATCGAGAAATTTCAATGAAGTTCTATAATCTATTGAACAATAGACAAATGTCTAAATCTATGAAAATTTATATACCTACATAAAATTAAAATTTCTATAATAAAATAATAGTGTAAAAGTCTTTAACATCGACACAGGTTTAACCCTACGGCTACACATAGTTATGGAACACGTAGTAGGATCCAGGGATGTTTCTTTTCCATAAGAAGCAGCAGCAATCTATTAACGATTAAAGGAAAAATGACTTTTATGGGAAACAATAACTGGTTTTGTTATATAAAAACAAAATTTGACAAGTATCCTATTATTGTAAACAGGGGGCTGGGATGGCCTAGTGGTCTAGAGTGCCGCGCTTCGACCTCTAGCTGGCCGGTCACCTCTGGTTTGCGGCTGTGGTTTTGAGCCCTGGTGTGAGGGTATGTGGCATGGAGATAGGGGCGCCTTCTCAACGTCGTGGGTTTCCTCCCACTGTTAGAGACCCCTACGCGCAAGCAAATTATTGAAAAAAAATTGAACCATGTTAGTCCAGAAAATTATCTAGTTTGTGTTGAGTGGACGTTAAAGCCCATTTCTCTCTCTCTCTCTCTCTCTCTTATTGTTAACAAGCACAATCAAAGGATAGTTGTCCAAATGATGTGTTTATATAATATAATCAGTTGTTGTTTTCCATAAAAAATGTGTTCTCTTAATGTGTTTCCCTATCGCTAAATGGCACTTAAGGATTATATTAATGAATAGTCATGGATGTTTCTGGAAAACGAAGAATGAAATACAAGCACCAGAGGACTCATTGACTATTCGATTAATAGATAAACCACTTAGTGGAGCCAAAGAAATCAATTGATGCCAATTGATATGTAATATGACTGAGCTGATTTGATTTGATTAACCCATGGTGTTCTGCAAGATGCTTTATACAGTACATTATTTAGCTTTTGAGTCCGAGATTATCAAAATGATTGGAAATAAACACAAGGATTGGTTAGATTTAACTAAAGTAGTTGCATAAGCAAAATTTTGAGATAAAAGATAATCCCCTACAAACAGATCATTCATACAATTTGTTAAGGTATGCAAAGAATTATGACTGAAGAAAATCTAAAGTATTTAAATAAGAACTATTATTGAAGTGATAAAGAAATAATAGTTAAAAGAATAAACAACAAATTAAACACAAAATGATAAAATACTGATATATAAAATATACAAATAAATCTAAATAAATAATTATTAACAGCTATTTCTGGTACTGTTCTCATTCAACAGCCGATATCCCAAATTATTCTGAGGTGGCAATTGACCGTTGTAATATTTGTAATGAAGAATGAACATCAACAAATCATGAAGCGAACAGTTGACATAATTCAAATATTTTATTTATAAAAAGGTATGAATATTATCAAATATTAATGTGACTATGGTACTAAATTGACAAATTAGTAGAATTTATACCGAAGATTTGAGGCAAATAACTTTTGTCGAAGTACAGAGTTTAGGTAAATTTCTGCAGCATTGACCTTAGTGTGGACGTTTGTCTTCAATAGACCGATCCATCAAATTTTACCTGCAATGCCCTATTTTTATTAAAAATCTTAAGTTACAACCGGTAGAAGACTCACAGTTGTTTCACAAAAGAAAGAGCTTCAGACAGAATTTTAGGATACATGTACATATATTTCTGTCAGGAAACCCTTAGTAAAAAAAAATAGTTCAAAAGTGGAATTTTCCTAATTCAATTGTTTGACTTACATGAAGAATTTTGAGACCACACTAAGTATCACTAGAGATTCTGCTGTTCCTGTTGTACTGTACCATTCTAGTTTTAAGTACAATTACATTGATGAGTTTGTGTCTTTATTAAAAATTCAGTATTCTCATTATCATTTCCCACTTTACATATCTGTGAATCAGCTTTACAATTCACAGAATTGAATAAAAGATATTAACAGTGATGAGAGAATGACGTTTTCTTTGAAATCAAACACAGCAATAATGATGAATTAACTATCATCCTCTATGCAAATTATTTCCACAACCTCATTTGTGTCACTATCAATGTTTCTTTCCACTATATATTCAGCCATCTTTGTCTTGCTTACAGGAGGCAATGGTGGAATCGGTATCGAGTTTGTTACAAACTGATTTGCTTTAATGCCAGTTGGAAACACCAAAGGAGAATCATTAGATCCTCCAGTCAAAGAACCAATTTGTCCAATTTCGATATTCACACGCGCTAAAGGTGTTTCATTATCCTTACCACTTAAACTGTACACTGACGCAATAGTTAAAGGACTTGATGATCCAGAGTTAGTTTTTTTCGTAGAATTATTTGCAATGACTTGCTGTTGTTTTGTACAGGTATTAATGGGTTGTTTATTATTATTAGACACTAATAAGTTGTAAAGTTCTTGTGACTTCACATTGTGATTTAAAGCACTTGAAGAATTAACCTTGTCTCCTTGGGAAAAACTTTGTCTTCTTTCTGGCTTATAGTTGCTTTGAAGTCTATAAGCCAAGTTACCAGATGTTCCTGCTCTCATTATATTAGCTTTAAGGGAAGGATTTGAGGTTGGAATCTGCTGTGGCCGGGAATGTCCAGTACTAGTACTACTGATACATGTGGCTACTTTCGGGACAGACTGTTTTGTGAGAGAGGAATTGTGAATGCTTTTAGATTTTTTAAACTGACTACTGCTAGACTGATTGGATGAAGACTGAGAATGAGAATTTACTCCATAATTAAATGGAAAACCAAGCTTTTGATCTAAAGATCCATTGGGTTTTGGTTTACCATTAGGGTTTGAATCCAGAATATTGTCATCTTCATCAGAAGAAAGACTTCTTATTGAAATGCTGTCATCCTGCATTTCAGTTCGAAGTTGGGAGAAATTTTGTTTTCTTCTACTTGCTGGACCAAGATTTCTGCTTCGGTGAACAGCATGTTTAGGGAATGAATGAGTTTTGTTTGAATCCTCGTTCAAAGGGTAGAAAAGAACCTCTCGCGACTTGAAACCATTTAACTGTTTATCAACTTTTTTCACTAAATACTGAGGCCTCGGCTCACAAAATCTCTTCGGCTGAAATGCATTTCTATAAGTGGCCGGGCCTGGTCTATAGGGGTAGAATCTGTTGGGAAAATTCTGCCCTGAAAAAGAGGCAGTAATCCCGGGTGGAGGTTCTACCTCAACTATGCTGATATCATCATCTATCCAGATGGTAATAGGTTTAGGTTTCGTCCATTCTTCAATAACGTCTTCAGATAAGCGCTTTAATCGTATGGTAAGCTTTTTCATCTGTCTCTTCAATCGCCTACCTTCTTTATTGAGCCCTGTTCTAGCGACTTTCATGAATTCACGTCTTTCCATAGAATTAAACTTGTATTCATGACATCTTCTATGCCTGTTGCTTCCCTTTTTCTTCTTCCTGAAAGTCACAGGATAGTCTGATTGACGAAAACGCAGCTTTTCCACAAAATCATTTTTAATCCATGTTGTAGTACAGTATGATTCAACACTTTTAATAACATGCATTGATGAGTCTGCTTTCACATGTTTCCGAACTCGCTGACCAAGAAAAGACGAGAAATCTATCCCAAGAAGAGATCCTTGAAAACTGGTTTTAGGAAGAATATCATCACTCTGATTTTCTGTATCACTAACTGGTCCAGATAAAGAAAACAAGCGCTTACGTGAACTGCCTTCATGATCGCGACTCAGTTGAGACATCAGTGAATGAGGTGTTCGTGGTGATGTCATAGGCACATTGTCAATATGATCCAGACCTTCCACAGCAATTATTTCACAATCTATATCAGTAACATCCTTATGTTCCTTGATAATAGAGACTTCCTTAGAATTTGGAACTAGACCAAAATATTTCAAAAAAGGTTCCTTTGATGTTTTTTCTATTCTAAGTCTTGGTAAATTGCCATTGAAGGGAGCAGTTGAAGATTTGTTTCTTCTGGCAATGATATCATTTTGTAATGATTTTAAGCTACAGTCATCAGAATCCATATCAAGTTCATTGCATCGATATGGGAACATTGATGAAGATGGATCACATAAAAATGATCCATCCGTGACACTAGACTGCGAGTTGCTGTTGCTACTGGATACCATACCTGAATAACAAGTAGATAACAAAAGAATAATATTTCAAAATTGCAACAAATATTTTGTAAGCTGTGTAAACTCGTTAGCTGGTATCAGGTCTTATATAAATAACCTGATGATACATATTATTATGTAACTGGTGCCAGCAAAATTAGTTATAAGTCGCATTCATTCAATATGTGCTATAGAAATTGATTTCTAGTTATCACCAAACAATAGTTTGAAATGTTTTCTTTTAGAATTCTTAATCCTTTTGAATTATTCGAACTCTAAATGCCTCAAAAATTGATTTTAATAAGTGTGGTGAATCATACACAATCAAGATTCTCTCTAAAACAATCAAGATAGGTTGCCAGGCAACGAAACATACACCCCCAACAGCTAAGTCGTCCGGGCAGTCAACAAAGATTGTCGCATATTGTTTCTTTTATCAGTAAGGAGAAAATTTACAACACATGATAACCTTATTACGAGTAATAGCCCATTAAGTAATTATCAGAAATGATTAGAATTGTTTTGATTGTTTGTCTCAAGGCCTTCGTCCACAAGATATTTCGAAGTGATCAAGTGTCATATCACTGAAAATCAAATAGGATTCTTCGCCTCATGACCCGAAACACTGTGTACAGATTTAAAGTCATTCGGATATTAACTGTATTCTTTAAAGCGTTCAAAAGGTTTTTCAAAGTGATCAAGGGTCATAACTCTGGCAGTAATAATCGGATATCGCTGAAAATAAATAGGCTTTTTTGTATCGTGACCGTAAACTGTGTCACTGTGTATAAATATAAAGTAAATCGGATATTAACTTTAGCCTCTACAGCGTTCACAAGATTTTTCAAAGTGATCAAGGGTCATAACTCTGGCAGTAATTATCGGACATTGCTGAAAATCAATAGGATTCTTCGCATCATGACCTTAAACACTGTGTATAAATCTAAAGTCAATCGGATATTAACTTTGGCCTCTACAGCGTTCACAAGATTTTTCAAAGTGATCAAGAGTCATAACTCTGGCAGTAATTATCGGACATTGCTGAAAATCAATAGGATTCTTCGCATCATGACCTTAAACACTGTGTATAAATCTAAAGTCAATCGGATATTAACTTTAGCCTCTACAGCATTTTTCAAAGTGATCAAGGGTCATAACTCTGGCAGTAATTATCAGATATCGCTGAAAATCAATAACTGTGTCACTGTGTATAAATTTAAAGTAAATCGGATATTAACTTTAGCCTCTACAGCGTTCACAAGATTTTTCAAAGTGATCAAGGGTCATAACTCTGGCAGTAATTATCGGACATTGCTGAAAATCAATAGGATTCTTCGCATCATGACCTGAAACACTGTGTATAAATCTAAAGTCAATCGGATATTAACTTTGGCCTCTAGAGCGTTCACAAGATTTTTCAAATTGATCAAGGGTCATAACTCTGGCAGTAATTATCAGATATCGCTGAAAATCAATAGGCTTCTTCGTCTCATGACATTAAACACCGTGTATAAATTTAAAGTCAATCGGATATTAACTTTAGCCTCTACAGCGTTAACAAGAAATTGTGGACGACAATATACGACCACATTTCCATGTGGGCGTATAAAAATTAGTGGTCTACATTGTATTTCAGTACTAATAATTTTACAACCGGTATTCCGAACAGCAATTTTAGTTGCATTTTAAAGACTACAGTTGTGGCTTTCAAGAAATGTATAGAACTCAAATTTGGTGAAGTGTCTCAAGTGACTCACTTTGCTGGCACCGGTCACATATACTCAGTTTCAGTTTCAAAATGTGCTGAAATTGACTTCGGCATATTGGAATTGACAGTTTTCATAATTTGCTGTTTACAGTACACACCAGTGAGATCATGTCAAGATGTTAAAAATTTCAGTAAGTATATAAAGAATTTGAAATGGAAGAGAGAGAGAACAAAGTACGTAAAAGTACACTTTATGCAACTGTTTTGGACAAAAAAAAAAGACAACAAAACATTCCCTCACAACAGCTTAACATTCGTGCAGTCAACAAGAGTTATAGCATATATTTTTCTTTAGTTGGTAGTGAAATATTTACAATACGCTGAAGTCTCATTGAGTACGGTAATTATTATCAGCAATCATTAGAATAAATGAATGAAATAGTTTTGTACATCAACTCCAACCAGCAATCAGTAGAATTTGTTTGACTTCTAGTTCTGCACCATGCTGACGTTAAGTATACAAGACATTTAATATCATGAAAATAGCTGTTGAAGATATCAATAATAGGTTGCCAGGCAATGAAGCATGCGCACAGCAGCTAAATTGTTCGGGTAGTCAACAAGGGTTGTCGTGAAGTAATTATCGGAAATGCTAACTATTAGTAATTTAATATCCTGAATTTAGCTGTTCACATTATCAAAAGTCATTGGAATTCAATATCGTATACATGTTTTGTCACAAGACTTTAAAATCTGTGTATCAATCTAAAGTCAATCGGTTGATAACTTTGGTTTCAAGAGCATCCACAAGTGTTTTCAAAGTGATCAAGGACCTTAACCCTGGCAGTAAATATCAAATTCCCTTGAAAATCAACAAGCTTTTTGATCTCATGACGGTAAACACTGTGTACAAATTAACTTCACCCTCTAAGGTCTCCCTATAAGATTTTTCAAAGTGATCAAGGACAATAACTCTGGCAGTAATATCAGAAATACTGACCTTACACACTGTGTATCATTTTAAAGTCATTCGGATATTAACTTTAGCCTCTCGAACAAGCATAATCAATTGTGGACTCTGGACTGGCAAGAGGGTGTACGACAAAATATGACATTTCAATGTGGGCTTATAAAAATGATTATGGGTTGTCATGGCAACAAAAATGTATGCGGCACTAGTTTGATCAAAACAGTGTGTGGAGTTCCTGATAAAACCCCTGAACCAAAAAAAGACGAAAATGGTAAACTTTCCACTGTCACTGTTTAACCCAAAAGAAAATGAATTGAACAATTTTTATTCAGTGATAGTAAAGAGCATGGTATCTCATAAACAAGGAGCAAAATAAATCAGTGCTTGAATTATATTTACCTTCTTCCGGAACGGTTGCCTCCTCCAGGACATCCACCCCATCCTATCAAAATAAAAGTTAGCTAATTTTCGGGGGTTTCTTTTTTATAAATGCTGTATATGTATGATATAAAACTCCTAGATCCTATCCATTACAATATTATTCAATACATCAAGATCTCTTATCTTTTGGTACTGCAATTGATGCATCAGTTTCCAATGTCTTGGATTCCTGTGCTAGGAACAAGAGACAACAATTTACATTGTGTGAGGACACAAGTGCCGCCAGTGGGACAACAAATGGGCGTCAAAGTGAAAAATGTTTGTATCCCAATATATTGTGTAAATAGACTAGCCCAAGAAAACTGCTATAATCAATGCATCTTGTATTTAGTATTGTTTTCTAATTTTTTTATAATCCGAAATTTTGGTCAACTAAGCTCTTTGTGAAGCTTGACTAAAGATACTCCTGAAATGGGCATGAAGGTGTCCATTTACTATGAATGAGAAATCAGCCATTCAAAGACAACTTGATGACACAGACTCCCATCTTTCCCACAAGACCTATTACTAGCAAGGTCTAATACTAATATGGCCTGAGCAAAGAATGCATGGGCTTGTTAACTAAATATTGGAAATGGCAATTTATTTCAATATAATCATTTATGAATATTATCAACATAACTGTAGACCAGCCTGATTTGAAACATACCATATCAAAAATATCCTCCCCTAATATGGGAGAATTAGAGAATTTCTTCTCATTAACAACATGTGCTTCTAAAATCATGTCTGTTTATACTCTTATCTTGACTATCATAATTCATTTTAATACGTCTAACAATACTGAGACACCATCATCATCACTTACAATAAAACAATCTGGAAAAGATAAACAAGGATTAATTAAAAACAGCAATGACCGAAGAGTCAGCATACCAACTACAACGAATAAAATAGATTAAATTGATTAAAGATGGGTTGCCAGGCAACAAAACATACGCTCAAAATAGCTTAATGTCCAGGCAGTCAACAAGAATAGTCATAGCATACAAAACATCTTATGGATTTAGCTGTTGCAGTTATCAAAATACATTTTGGAAGTGATCAAAGGACATAACTCTGGAGGTAATTATCGGAAATCGCTTAAGATCAATAGGACTGTTCCTTTCATGACCTTAAACACTGTGTATAAATTAACACTAACAATCGGATATTAACTTTGGCCTCTAGAGTGTCCACATGATTTTTTTGACCCCCAACTTTCTTCGAAAAATGGGTTCGTCCGTCTGTCTGTATGTCCATCTGTCTGTCTGTCCGTCACACTTTTTGGGACACAATAACTCTCTTCCTAATTGAGCTAGAATGTTCAAACTTGGTGTATGTTCGATAATGAGCATTTTCTGCTCAGAGTAAGCAGAGTGATACGCAATTTGATTGGTCGAGACTTTGGAACACAATAACTCTCCTTCTAATTGCGTTAAAATGTTCAAACTTGGTGTGCTTATTAGGTCAATGCCTTGATGAAGTTCGAAGATGAGCATTTTCTTCTCAGGCAGAGATAAGCAATTTGATTGGTTGATACTTTGGGAAAAGATAACTTAGGTTCATCTTGATTGATGATTTTGATGCCAATACAATGACTGCATTCTCATTCAGTATTGGATTCGACAGTAACAGTGTATAGAAACGATTGACTCGGACGCGAGGGCCCTTTCCCTTGGCCAGAGGGGCCCTTTTGTCAAGCGTGGGGGCCCTTTTGTCTGCCTTTAGGGTCCCCCTAACTAGGGTACATTTTCATTTTTCTCGTCGGCTTTAGCATTTTTTTTTATAAAACACTTTTGGATGACACTTTGTGTACAGTTTGATTGCTCGATACGTTTGAAAAAAATAAATGTGCGATTAATTAATATGTGTCATCTATTTATTTCGGGATTTTGGCGGGGAACATCAGCCTCACTGTTGGCTTGTTTGAATTGATCAAGGGCCATAACTCTGGCAGTTGGCCTAATTATCGGTAATTGCTGATAATCAATAAGATTTTTCGTCTCATGACCTTAAATTATCAGAAATTGCTGAAAATGAATAGGTTTCTTCGTCTCATGACCTTACACTCACTGTATAAATTTGAAGTCAATCGGATATTGACTTTAGCCTCTAGAGCTTCCACAAGATTTTTTAAAGCGATCATGGGATAACTCTGGCAGTAATTATCGGAATCGCCAAAAATCAATAGGCTTCTTTGTCTCATGACCTTTAACACTGTGTGTAAATCGAAAGTCAAACCGATATCAACCGTGGCCTCTAGAGCATCCACAAGATTTTTGGAAGTGATCAAGGGCCATAACTCTGGCAGTGATTATCAGAAATTGTTGAAAATCAATACGATTCTTCATCTGGTGATCTTGAACACTGTGTATAAATTTAAAGTCAATTGGATCTTTACTTTAGCCTCTAGAGTGTCCACAAGATTTTTCAAAGTGATCAATGGCCATAACTCCATGACAGTGATTATGGGAAGCCATTGAAAATCAATGACTTCATCTGATGACCTTTAACACTGTGTAAAAGATAAGTTGCCAGGCAACGAAACATACGCCCACAGCAGCTAAATCAAATCGTCCGGGCAGTCAACAAGGGTTTCACATATTTTTACTTTTTTTCATAATGAAACATTTGTAATACACTAAAATCTGATTTAGAGTAACAACTCATGTAATTATGAGAATTAAGTTTTACCCCACGCTAACAATTAGTATATACATGAAACATTTAATATCATGGATTTAGCTGTTCAGTTATCAAAATTCATTGAAAATCAAAATACTTGTTCGTTTCAACACCTTAAACTCTGTGTATCAATCTGAGGTTTGGCCTCTATAACGTCACAAGATTTTTTGAAGTTATCAAGGGAGATAACTCTGGCAGAAATTATTTGAAATCTCTGAAAATCAATAGGCTTCTTCGTCTCATGACCTTAAACACTGTGTGTAAATTTAAAGTCGATCGGATATTAACTTTGGCCTTTAGAGCTTCCACAGGATTTTTTCGAAGTGATCAAGGGCCATAACTCTGGCAGTAATTATTGAAAATCACTGAAAATCGATAGACGTCTTAACTCTGGCAGTAACTCTGGCAGTAATTTTGAAAATCACTGAAAATTGATAGACGTCTTAGTCTCATGACTGTAAACACTATGTATAAATTTGAAGTCAATCGGATATTAACTTTGGCCTCTAGAGCATCCACAATATTTTTTGAAGTGATCAAGGGCAATAACTCCGGTAGTAATTATCGGAAATCGCTTAAAATCAAAAGGCTTCTTCGTCTCATGACCTTAGACACTGTGTATAAATTTAAAGTCAATCAGATATTAACTCTGGCCTCTAGAGCGTCCACAGGATTTTTGAAGTGATCAGGGGCAATACTCTGGCACTAATTATCGGAAATCGATGAAAATCAATAGGATTCATCGTCTCATGACCTTAAACACTGTGTAAATTTAAAGTAATTAATTATCGGAAATCGCTGAAAATCAATAGGCTTCTTCGTCTCATGACCTTAAACACTGTGTATAAATTTAAACTCAATCGGATATCAACTTTTGCCTCTAGAGCGTCCACAAGATTTTTTTAAAGTGATCAAGGGCCATAACTCTGGCACTTATAATCGGAAATTGCTGAAAATCAATAAGCTTCTTCATCTTATGACCTTAAACACTGTGTATACATTTAAAGTCAACAAGATATTAACTTTGGCCTCTAGAGCGTCCACAAGATTTGTCTAAGTGATTAAGGGCCATAACTCTGGCACTAATCGGAAAACGCTGAAAATCAATAGACTTCTTCGTCTCATGACCTTAAACACTGTGTATAAAATTAAAGTCAATCGGATATTAACTTTGGCCACTAGAGCGTCCACAAGATTTTTTGAAGTGATCAAGGGCCATAACTCTGGCACTAATCGGAAAACGCTGTAAATCAATAGACTTCTTCGTCTCATGACCTTAAACACTGTGTATAAAATTGAAGTCAATCGGATATTAACTTTAGCCTCTAGAGCGTCCACAAGCAATTGTGGACGCCGGACGGACGGACAGGGGCGACGACAATATACAACCATATTTCAATGTGGGCGTATAAAAAGTCAACCGGATATCAACTTCAGTCCACAAGATTTTTCAAATAATTCAAGGGTCATATCTCTGCCAGTAAATCGTTGAAAATCAATAGGCTTCTTCATATGATGACCTTAAACACTGTGTAGAAATTTAATGTGAATCGGATATTAACTTTACCCTCTAGAGCGTCCACAAGATTTCTCAAAGTGATCAATGGCCATAACTCAGGCTGTGATTATCGGAAATCGTTGAAAATTAATAGGATTCTTCATCTGATGACCTTAAACACTGTGTATAAATTTAAAGTCAATCGGAAATTAACTTTGGCCTCTAGAGCGTCCACAAGATTTTTCAAAGTGATCAAGGGCCATAACTCTGGCAGTGATTATCGGAAATTATTGAAAATCAATAGGCTTTAGTCGTCGGATGACCTTAAACACCATGTAGACATTTAAAGTCAATTGGATATAAACTTTAGCCTCTAGAGCTTCCACAAGTATTACGTTCACAAGGTTTACAGCGAATTGGGCATAAACAGAGTTCTTCCTCTCATGATCACAATATTTCACACCATATTTGAAAAGGATCCGCTGAAAGCATTAACCTCGCTTGCGTTTGTAGGGAATTCAGATGTGCCATATAAGTACAACAATGTGGTCACATTTATGTGGCTTATGAAAAAAGTTTAAAATCAATGCCAGCCCCAAGATTGACAACATATCCACCAAATATGACTAGCAGACAGAAGTGGCGACAAAGGTCATTTGTTTTTTTTGGCCAATGGGTTAATAACATATATAATATTCTGTGAGGTCAGGCATTATTTGAAACATTAGAATAGCCTAGGCACTGTAAGCTGGTGAGCATATCCATTAATGGCGAATAAATATCATTACTTTCTCAGGGTCCCAGTATTACCAGATACCTTTTTGTTTACAATAATAGTCTATAATAGAAATTGGTACAGAATGCTGGAGTCTGGAATACAATACCAATATATTTCTTAATGTCTCGCACTCGATCATTAAACTACACGTAATAGAATATGTAAATATAATCTATTTTAAACTTAAAGGAGCTAAATCGGTAATACTTGGGACTTAGAATTTGAAACAAATCGGTTTTAACGCATATAGTAATGTAATATTTTACGTAAAAACTAATTTACATTCAAAATGGTGTCTTGTCTGCATTTACTCTCACTTCATATCAGTTACATGTATTGTTCAATAAAATAGCCAGAAGTCTCAATCGAATTGCAATCTCTAGCATCTGGTTATTCCGATCTACACCTCTAATATTTACTGCGCATACTCCAGGTAAGAATATGCGGTCACGTTTGACATGAATTGTGGAATAGCTCGTTATTCGAGTTTCTTGATACAATGGCGCTGAAACTAATTTCATGATTCAACCGTAGCCTAATCAAAAACAGACAGCAATAAGTAACAGTATATTCTGGTTTTCTGCCAGGTAAAGATCTTTTTAACAAAATTGGTATCGATAAGCCTACGGTACTGTATATATTGCTGTACCGGCACGTTTGATTTCCTAAAGATGAAACAAAAATCAGAATACTGGTTATGAAATATACCAATATCAAATAATTCATACAATGTATCCTAAGATGTTCACCGACACGCTCGTCACACAGCGATCGGTAAACACATTAAGAGAACAAATAACGATAAGAGGATACTTTAGAATAAAACTAGTGATTGTAACCAATAAGAACTCTGTTCTGTTGATACCATAATGTACTTCACAAAAAGGAGGATAAATTCAATTGTCCCTGGCAAAATCATTAAGGTAGCAACTTAAAATAAAGACAGAATGACCTAGAATTCATATAATCATAAAATTGAAATGATCTAGGCTTCTGTGGTAGGTTAAACAGCGTAATTTATTACCACTTCCGGTTGACCTACTTTCTACGAAATTCAATTTTATGGTGAATTAAGACGTAAATAAGGCACAGTGAATCAAATTTAAGTGATTATATGAATAACTGCATATATTTACATGTCTTAGACGTACAAACACAATTTATTTGTCTGAACTAATTCTACCAACGCGTAACAAAACATCGCAAGACAGGAAATGCCCTTCGAATACCACCACCAAGACATCTATTTTTAATGTTTTGCCTTAATTATCGTTCATATTTTAAACAAAATATAATGCAAACGTTCAATTACATTGGTTAATATCCATTTACAACAACTTACGTGATAATTAATGCATTGATAAAGCCAGTAACACGAAATCTAGTGAGCAAGCACTTGTCGAGTTGTGAGACAAAACAAGGAAAATGGCGGCCACTGATCTCTCACGACCAGATTGTGACGTCATAAGGTGATAATTCCAGCCAAGACTTCGACGATAAAATTTGCATTTAAAGGTGTTATAAGTGATAAATATTAACTGTAGCCGTCGTGGATTATACATATGGGCTTCATAATTTGAATTAGCAATTTGCATTAAACAGCCCTGCGTTCTTTGTTTATCTCAATCAATGACAAACGGTCTGTACTATGCGTGGCTCAGCAGAGCTGCTGGAAAGAAACAGACGTCTAGCTAAGCATTCGCATTTATGTGAATTTCAGATGGGATGTTTATCATATGTGTGGGTTTATGTAAAAGGACAATAAAATAATCTTTCGTATCGGTATAGAAATGTACGATGAGAATACAGCGAGCCTACATATTTCTATCAGACAAAGAAAGATTTTCCATTGTGAAACAATCGACTTCACGAGTTTTGGACTGGCAACCTTGTTCGTGCCCTGCAAGATATGGATAACCAGATACAATAAGACAGACTTTGTATCCAGTCCACTAGCCCATTATTTTACCTGGCGGTCCCATGCAGCTCACCGGGCACTGCCAACATGCCAGTGGGTCTAGAGTCTATACCACTGGGTTTATTCAAATAAGACATTTCACATTATTTTATTATAATGACATGGGCCCACAGAAATGTAAATGTGTGGATAAAATCGTTAATATTTAATGGCATACATCACCTCACTATATTATGAATCTAAATATGCCTTTCATCCAACATTTTCTATAGCCTACACTTTTCATTATGCATTAGCAGTTCCGTAGCCCGGGGTGGCAGGGGGGGGGTGCTCCCCTGAAAGAAAATTTGACGACCATAACTCTAAAATACTTACCTGCCCCCCCCCCCCCCCCAGCGAACAAAAAAAAACCCGCTGGCTACGGGCCTGTTAATTAGTATTACGTTGAATTCAATCAGTTATGTGTTTTAACAATACATTTTGCAAGTGCTAAATCTGCACATTGCATGCTTTTCTTTGTGTCTGAAATGCTATCTAAATTATTAATAAGACATTAATCAACCTATCCCGACCATAATCAACTCTCGATAGCCTGCGATATTTACTGGATTATGATCCGATCTGCTGCTGAACGCTCATTCATGATTATTATTTTTTTCTGTTTTTTTTTTTTTTTTTTGTTACTATGTTTAGTAATGATAATCGAGGTAAGGACCAAAATTCAATCGTTAAATTCTCTGTTCAGAGAGGATCAATTTGACTGAAATTTCAGCAAATGCATAACTGCATGTTTATTTCATTCGTAAATTCAATTTTAAAATTGTGTTTAATTACCGTATTATTAATTTGTGCCAAATATAGTGAGAAATGATTCCTTTTGGCGGAAAATAAATATCGCGATGAAAAGTAGAAGGCAAGAGTTCTTGAACAGCCCGAGAACAGGGGTGGGGAAGAGTGGTATTTTTACTATTTTACTTTAATTTTATATTGCGGCTATATAAGGCCGGATAGGAACTGTCAGTGGAAATCGTCAGCGCATAGACAATTCCAAAAGGAACTATTATAAATAGAAACCATGTTTTTTTGTCATATAATCATAGAATAGTGACCTGTATATTTCATATATACCGATTAGATGCTGACCAGACTTACTCTGGTTTTAGTGTGCGTCCATAGCTTGGATCGTGTAAAAAATTTTATTTCGTGGCTGTCAATATTTCGGTCATTCCTGTTAACATAATCTGGATTCGACTAAGCCATTTACTATATCGTCACCCGGTTTAAGATGTATTATGTAAGAGCTAAATCTGCCTATTTTGGCTTCAAATGTATATAAATTATTATTTAGACATTGATTGACATGACAACCTATAATCAACTCTCTATGCCATCGGATGGCACAGATGTAAACGGATTAAAATAAAATAAGATATTCATTTACACATAGGGTTGCAAACGGTCGGAAACTTTCTGAGAATTTTCAGTGTTGGGAATTTTCGGGGAAACTTTCCGGGAATTTTCAGTGTTGGGAATTTTCAAATCTATTTTTAGAACTGAAAAATACTTAAATTACACTTATTTACTGGAATTTTCTTTTTCTCTTTTACTTTCATCTATATAAACTTTTTAACCACGTTAGTTGTGTCCCAAATGGTAAAACTAAAGAGATAAATTTATGTAAATTCTGCTCTCAAAGGTATACAAAAAATATAAGATCTAATTTGAAACTCTTCGAAGCTGACAACGATCCTTTCAGCACAGAAATTTCAGATATTCATGAGGATTCATTTGAACCTGAAATCTCCCTTTTATCCACCGATGATGATGTAGATAATAATTCTGAAGATGATGAAATGGCAGAGTTACCTAACTTTGAGCATTAATTATAGAGTGTATAACCTATGTATGAACAATTTAACAGAACTATCTCATTATTAGTTATTAGATTTTAGTATATAAGACATATCAGATAATATGTTTTTTATCTTTTAGTTATCAAAATATTACTGTCACTGGCAACTCATTAATAGCAACACTGCAGGTTTTAATTTATGACACCAAATTAAAAATTCCCCAAATTTTGCAACCCTAATTACATAATAAAATGGAGAATTGAGACTGGCTCTCATTTAAAAGTATCGTTTCTACGATAATTAACAAATTAAACAATCTATGCCAATACAAGAACGGGCAGTACTGTATCTAAATTTTACATAATGCATTTTTAACGACATTAATGGATTATAATATTTAGCTCCGATTTTATCTTAACCTCCTAGTTTCACATCTAGGCCTATTAAGTGGGGAAATCCGGCTGGTTCAGCAAAGACAAATGAGTTAATAGTGGATGATAAATTCGATTTGTCGATTATTTTCAGTTCAGTTCAATACATACTTTTGAAATGAACAATTTATACATTAATTAGTTGTCGAGATAAAGCTCAATGAAAAGCTGATTGGGTATAAGTCGATTTACGCAATAGATGAAAATCACGTGTTCGGAATTCTTTTCGCCATTGGGAATTACTAAAATGATAGATAGCTCCAAACGCCAAAATATTCATAACAAGCCTTCTTACGTAGGAAAATTATTCTCGTTATTATGGGTGTAAGTCAGGGATCAATATTGGCACCGTTGCTATTGATCTAATAAATTAAAATTGTTTGTTTTTCCTATATAGTGGCGCTTTGAAAAGAAAAGGTGTATTTGCCCGCGGCAGCTATGAATGACCTTCGTTGGGCGGAGCCTTAATGTCAACACATTTCCCAGGATTCAATGTTACATCTGAGGTATTCTAATCAACAATGGTCCGATTTTTATACACAACCGTTCGTAGTTACTCTAAGTAACGTAAATGTTTCGGCTCTGCCCTCCACTGAGCAGAGCCGAAACATTTTATACTTAGAGTAACTAAACCGTTCGATGCCACAAGCAAAAGAACCATTTGCAACCTATTGATAAAAGCAGGATTATCTGAGGGATTGGAAATATAATACGAGACTTGATAATCTTGTGTGGTCTAATCGGATATAGCGGGCTGTTATTGTTTTGGTGGAATATAAACGAAGCGGTGTTATGAGACATTGCGTACAGTTTTAGTATTCATAAAAATTAAATAACACGTTTAATCGTTTTGAAATAGATGTTTAGCAACCTATCTAAAAAGCTATTTTTCAGGTCGAGCCTTTATGGCGACAAATAATATGCCTATATGCAAAATATAATATAATTGTTCACAGCCCAACCGACTTGGCTGCAGTGGGATTTTGTTTCGTTGCCTGTCAAACTAACTTTATAGATTTGACTAGGTGCAGTGAGTTTAATTCGAAATGCATACTTAAAAACTAATCGCTAGACTTAAAAATATGTCCACAATAAAAAATGAGTTTCAAAAATACATGACAGTTTTAATTACTTCGACATGACGGTTTTAGCTGGAAAATATATTGATAGAATCCTCGTTGTTATAGAGCAGTCTAGAGTCTACCTAAAAATAGATTATTTCAGGATGAGTCATTGATGGCGGCAAATAATATGGACACAGCTCACTACAATATTTCTACGCCAACAGCTCACTTAATATGTCTACACCGTCACCTCGAATGTAGGGCGAAAGTTATTTTTAGTCTTTCTCCCCCCTTTTGCATTGCGATTTTTGTTGACGTTTTGGTGTAGAATCGAAAAAAAGGGTTTAGAAATATATTTTCTGTCAGATTGTGGTGAATATTCATGATTTTGAGGTGGAAGGACACAAGAGTGGTGAGGAGGTTGGTTACATGGAAATGGAGAGCTAAAAATTGCGTGTTTAGTTGTCTCCACTTCCAGCTTGTGTATCTCGAGTTTATTATGGGGAACCTCATACATGCTTTTGGGCAAGAATTTGCGACATGTTGCTCCATCTGTGTCGGAAAGCTTTCTACCCAACGAATATTTGGGAAAAGTTTAGAGCTGGTCTATGAGGCGACAATTAACATTAAAAGTCAATGGGAAAATAATTAGTGATCTGTGGCCATATATCAGGGCAATAAGCTATAAATAGCCTAGACCAGTAAGGATTTAAAATCAACTAAAGAGTTGGCAGTTCTCATTATAATAGTTGAGGACTAAATAATGTAAAGAGAATATTCTGAAAATTTCAGTCAAATTGCTCCACTCTGAACGGGAATATTAGCGATTGATTTTTCGACATAAAATATCCTGAAGGAATCTTTACTAACGATACAAAAACATAGTCTCGATTATCCATTTATTTGATTTAATTAGGAGATAAACACTTTCTGTTTCGCATTTAGAGGGGTGTTATTGTCCAATACAATAGACATGTCCTGAGATCATTAGGACCCGAGACGCGTAGTATATACACACTTGTACAGATTCATAACTATCAGTAGGCCTATAATATAAGCAATGAAAATGTCGATTACTAATTGCGTTTTAAAATGACCTTATATCGCCAAAATATGACATTTCCCGCCTTTTATAATAATTATGGACCAATTTGAGAGATGGCACACATGAATAAAGTCTATTTTTCTAGATCATACATATATCTATCTATACTAAAACTATTTAGATATAACCGATATATCAAAATTATTTCAAACAAGTTAACAAATGATACACTTCACCCCCGATTCAGAGATATCGGCTATAAACTCGCCCCAGGAGATTCTTTTTTTAAAAGATTGGCCTATGTGACCATCAAGCTTGAATACTGCTTAACTCAATAAACTTATTGTTATCTGAAAGAATATTTGTAGGCCTATTGAGTTGACCAAGCTTAATTTTAACAGGCTGTCAACCACACGCCCCCCACCCTTTAATAACCTTACTTGGTAACATCCGATCATGACATCACTTTGATTGTGCAATCTATAATGGTGACTGCCAGAACTTGTGTTTTGGTTGTCTTAGGTAATGGAAATATATTTCCCGGCAGGGATATATTTCCCTGTCGCTGGTTAGATATTTCGAATTGTGTGTGTCGAAGAAATATATCTTTAATTAGAAGGTTCCAGAATACTGAATTGTCTTATATGTATACAATTTATAGAGCGGTCTATTTATAAACATTATTTTTGAAAATATTTATCTCCTAAATGATGAGATATAGTGTGTATATAAACTAGGATTTCTGGTTATTAGAGATTTATCTATAGGTATGACTGCCTATTATTAATTACAGGAACACAATCTTATTTCTTTGGAACCTAAAATGGACGAAAAATGGACAAAAGGCATCATTATTGATAGTGTATATAAATAGATTTTTTTTTTTGAATTCTAATTAGTTTTGTCCGTCGGAATAAGTGAGCGTCCAAATTCAATGGCTCGCGCCTGGTAAGTCGTCTACACCGAAAGTAGTATTTCACTTACGCACATACGTTTTGCCTCATTCATCATCGTGCCCCATACATATCGTGCTCGAGAGCATCGACTACGCGCCGTCGTGTACGGGTTTCAAAATTTTAAACTTGGTCTAAAATTTTTGATATCAAGAGGCCACATATTCACGGTCAAAGAACGTAAACACCATATTGATTGGGATGGACCAATAATTCGTTATACCGAAGACTCTGGATATTATTGGATATTATCGAGTTACAGCTCTATCTCTTTAATTTGTACCACACCTCCAGTAAAAGTATGTGACACCTAGACAATGTCAAAACAACATCCCCTTAAAAGATGACCAGCTATATTAGTGTCAATCTGTCATACTGCAAATTTCACAATTACGTTATCTAATACCAATGCGATGTCATCATTTTCGACCCGCCCACCCCCCCAAAAAAACCCATGCAGTTATTAGAGATGTTGGATTTCCGCCAATATCAGTTGTCCAGAATTAAGATTTGTGGGTAGTGATTTGACTTCCACACCATCAAGATAATGATCTTAATTTAAATTGAAAATGCTACTGTTATCTATTGGAAAAAGACTACCAATAAGATGTTAAAGTAGCTAACTCAATATCATGCAATAAGTCTTCGACGTTGAAGACGCGAATTATTTGTCAACTTAAATCAATATTGATGTTGTGATCTTACCGGGAAAAGATGGGCTACTGATACCAAAATTAGAGACAAAATAAAGGTGTTACCATTGATACACGAATCGTGTACCATAATGCGTTTCAGTGCCATTTGTAGCAAGGGACTCCAAGAACGAGGCTAGATAAGTCCACAAGTCATGTCAAGCGGTGACGCCATATTCTTATCTGGAGAGAATGCACAAAAAATACTATCGACGTAGACTGGAACAAACAAACGCTCGAGATTGCAATTCGATTGATATTTTCCTGGCGTATTTCATCGAAAATAACTGATTAGAAATAAAAGTAAAACAGACACGACTGAATGCGAATCATTTTATATAGATTCATATTACATTATTAAATGCTTTGCGGCCCATTTGTGTCAATCTGTAAGTCCCAAATATTAGCGATTTAGCTCATTTAAAGGAGGCGAATCGCTAACTCATTACCATGCACTATCTTCGACATTGCAAACACGGCTTACTGTTCAATTTAAATTAACATTGGTGTTGTTATCTTCCCGAGAAAAGATGGGCCACATGAATACGACTCGATGAACGGGGCATATCACATCAGACAACGCTATATTGATGTAGACTGGAATAACCAGACTCCAAAACTGCCATTCAATTTGAGTTGCGTATTTCGCCAATTAGAAATTACAGTAAATACGGACACGATTGAATGTGAATTATTGTAAATCAATTTATATACAAACATATGCGTTGCGACCTCTTTCTGTCCATCTTTAGCTGATAAAGAATGGAGGATTTTCTGTAAAAGGGCTTATCGAATGCAACAGCCGAATGAGGGCCCAGAGAATAACACTTGTTCGTCCAATGTTAGGACAAATTAATGAGGCCCTGTGCTTGTTAAGTTATGAGGCCCCTTATTTGGGCTCTGATGGAGGTAGGCTCGGCATGCGTACACAGACAGTCTGGCATGCTCAGAAAAGTTAGGAGTAGTTAATATATTACATGTTACCTGATCAATCATTATTTTCATCAAGTTTAAATAGACATTATGCAAGAGCTAAATCTGCCTATTCCAGGTCTTTCTTTAGACCGTAATCAACTCTCAATGATCCGATTTTCTGTATAACTTTCCTTCACGATTTAATGATTAAATGGATAATTAAGACTATGATTGTTGTCGTACCAACGTTAGTAATGATGATCGAGGCTAAGCGTAATTTTCATTCGCTTAATTCTCGGTACATGGTGGATCAATTTGACTGAAATGTTTAGAAAATTGCCTTTACATTATTTAGTTTTTAATTATTATAGTAAGAACTGGCAACTCGTTATCTAATCTCCCATAATGTATCTTTAAAGAAATTTTTAAGTTTTTTTGGAAGGAAGATGCCCCCATTCGCCGGCAAACAGGGCATGGTGCTTAAGCACACCTAGGCACAATGGTAAATCCGACACTGCCTACACGATATTTGACCCGTAACCTTTACTCTTACGGTTGATAATGTTTTAAAGTTTAGTTTTGATAGAGAGGGAGAGAGAGATGGGGTCTAACGTCCACTCGACACAAACTAGATGATTTCGGGACTAACATATGGTTTATAATTTAAATTCAATAATTTGCTTGCGCGTAGGGGTCTTTAGCAGTGGGAAGAAACCGGAGTATTCGGGGGAAACCCACGAGGTTGGACAGGCGACTCTACTCCTTGCCACGGGGATTCGAAACCACGCCAGTTGACTCAATGGCAGGCTCTATGATACAGCGCGCGCAGACTAACCATTCGCCCCCCCCCCCCCTTAGAACACGCAATGGTGTAGCCTTAAACGTGCCGTCGGGTGACCAGGTTTGGAAAACAAGTTTAAACCCGATGCATTTGTAAGGAGGGTACGAGGACATGCCCCCCCCCCACACACACACACACACACACAAATTTTGGTTCTATCTGATCCAATACCAGTACATCCACTGTCAAATGTTGCTAGGATGCGTTTATCAGATATATTGCGCAAGAATATCAATATAATGTGGGTGTTTTAATGCGTAGGTCGTATTAGAACTTGTTCAAACAGGTGTGTCGTGTTGGCCACACCTTGTCGAGTCAACACAATGATATATTTCATATGATGTAACTGTTCGTATAGAACTAATTGCGATAAATATCATTATATAGACTACTTATATAAGTCGCATGCATTTCTATGGGCTGTGCTTTGTATCCAAAGTAATATATTGACAGAAAATATTTAATTAATCCCTATTATGGCATCGCTGCTTGGTATTTATCATAATTTTACAGTTCAAAGGATAAACCCTTCATGTATTGTAACAATAGGTCGCCTACATTTTGCAAGAAATGAGAGGATGAGTCCTACTGTTTTTCCACGTTCTCCGCCTATTGTGCCAAATTTCAATAAAAAAAAGTTAGGTTTGTATGCAATCTGATTAAAAAACAGATCTATATTTCGTTTCGTTTATTTTATACTCCGATTGCCTACACAACATGAAGATCTGACAAGAGTTGTTTTGGCGAAGTCGCATCAGAAGTCATACGAGTGACTTTTGACCAATGACATCAGATATTTGATTAACAATCAGCATTATTGTTTCTAGTGGATTACCCATAATTCCACGCAGCTCACGCCAAAAGCTCACCGAAACCGAACGTTTCATTGACGAATTCCTCACGTATTCCAGAATTCGTCAATGATGACAACCCTTCCAGATCCTAGTGTAGTAATACAAAAATAAAATTTTGAACTACAAAAACCGGAGCGAAATATGATATGTGTTTTAATCAGATTATTTTTGATATATACAAACTCACCCAAGAACTTTTGATCCCTATCACACATTTTAAGTTTCATCTAAATTGAACTAAGATTGTAGGCCTAGCCCCTGTTGGGTCCACAAACTTTGCACATGGCCTATTTCACATTATGCTGAAAATTGCTATTTTGATTCGAAGTTTCTGTCCGAATCACAACCGTGATTATAGTGTCAGGGTAATATCTTTGAACGGATTTTAAAATCAAATAAAAATTGAAACATCTAAAGGGTCCACAAAACACGACTTTTCCTACAACCAGGGGTCATATATCTTTGGAATATAACATATATTTTAAGTTTCGTCATAATCGGATACAAATTGCGACCTCTAAAGTTTCATCAAGCTAAAAATGTTATTTTATGTAAAATCGCGGACCATAGTCCATGAAGTTCGATCCGAATACATGCCAACATCGAAAAGAACCGAGATCTTCGGGATATAAACCTAAATTTATTCAAAATCAGTTGAACATTGTGATCGGTAGATTGTCCACAAAACAAGCGTGAACGGATGCCCATGTCCGAATTAATCTTCGTTTAGAAAAAAGTGTTGAAATGGAATTAAAAAAGCGGTTGCCGTGCAAGATACGCCTACAATTTGCAACACGTAGAGAGAGAACAGGCTAAAAAGAGGTCAGTTACACTCCGATATATAGACGAATATTGAAAAGGACAATGAAACAGAGCATATGGGTTGGTGTTTCTTCAAAGGTTATAAACACATAAGTAACAGTGTTAAAACGTCAAACACGTGTTGATCAACATCTTGTGGATTTCGATCTCGAATTTTCCGATTCGGCTGGATTAGTACCTAAAAATATGCTCGTATCGTACATTAGGAATCGGCGTAATTCAGTTTGGCCTCTTTTTTTTTTATAAAAACCCTCAGAATGAAATTAGATTTTAATCACTGTGCTGAAGAGACGAGCACATCATGGAAACTACACTTATCTTTAATTGGTTGACTATAAATCCACTCTTGTTTGGAAAGTTCACAAATCTTATATATTTTTGTATGATGTCAGAAATTTCTAAAATTAATTAAACAATTTATATTTTTCATGGTTAAAATACTAATCATAGAAAATTAAAGTATGTCTAATTGAAACGTTCTTTCAGCTTAACAATCTTGATCGATACATTTTCTGCAATATTCAAATGCAGTTATTTTGGATATTTAATTCAATGATAGTCAAAGGATGGCTGCCAGGGAACAAAGACGTGCTAAATAAACTCATTGACGTGTAATAACAGTGTTTACATTTACAATGTCTTAAAGGTAAATGTCAGTTTGGTTTATATCATGAACCCATAGGCGTACGAGCCGGGGGGGGGGGGGCAGCTGCCCGTCTAACTTTTGGGCAAGCTGACTTTTCAGGCAGACAGGTGAAGTGAGAAACAAAAATTATTTCATCTACTTGCCCGAAATCTAATACAATAATTTTACGGGCTGGAATAGCAGTAAACGCGTTTGCGGGCGTCAAATATTCCAAAATTTTCTTGAGAGTTCTATACAAGGTCAACTCCGCTTCTTCGCCTCTCGAAGAAAACCAGACCCGCTGTCTGTAAACCTGAAATGTTTTCGGGCATTTCAAGTTTTGCATCCCTAAGTGTCCTTGAGCCCTAAAAACGCTAATTTTACTACTATGGATTAAAACATTTTCTTGAGAAGGGGGGGGGGGCGTCTGTAAACCCGAAATTTTTTCGGGCAATTCGGGACCTGCCCCCCTAGCTGTCATCGAGCCCGTACACCTACGCATGGACCATAAAACTTCCTCAACAGGTTTCGTATCAACTGTTACAATTTTAAGTCTGTTCGTAACAGGAAACAAAAACGATGCATTTCAGTGAATTTTACAACATTTCAATCGAATCAAGTTATAAATATCTTATGAAAACCTGTGCAACGGCTCCGCCACTAACGCATGCAGGACTCTAAAAGTCAGATAATCGCAAGGAGGTTTGTGAGGGGTTTTCTCCTTCAATGCTCAAAACTCTGACCTTTTGTGTGACATAATAATACTTCTAATACAGTTCCAGATGGTTTTTTTTTACATGTAAATTTAAATATCAATATTTCCACTTTACTGTATAAAGCTACTTAAATGATTAATAATCACTAGGTCTATTTGTCTTTTTCCTAATTGCAAGACTAATTATTATGACTTCTGGCCTTTCCAAACAAACTTCCTGAAACTAAATTGCTAGTTACTTTTAAAAAATAAAAAACCAATAAAATTTGATCAAGGGTGGTATGCAGGTTTTTCGGACATTTCACGGGAGTCTATCTAAAACAGAGATCGGTGTTGGTTGGAGTGCCTTAGTTCAGTGTGTGAAATAGCTTTATTTAATGTCCGCTTCCACCGTTCAGTGGATGTATCCCTTTTTTATACACGTATCCCCCCAAGGGTTTGTTCAAAACTAGCCTGTCGAATATACATTATTTTAAAAGGTCAAATACCGGCAATTAAATCTGATTAATTATGTGTGTGTGTGTGTGTGTGTGTGCGTGTGTTGGGGGAGGTGGGGGGGGGCTTTAAAAGCCTTTGTTCTAGTCCTAAACCTGAACCTTTACAGGCTAGCAATCACTTTGACCTTGTCCCTGGATATTGAACTACCAAGTTCCGTGACTATATATCGCTTATTAAATGACACTAACGTTTTTAAAATGTGGTATTAGATATTTAATATATTTTATTTCAAAATCATATCAGTTTACTACTAAGGCATTAACTGTAGAATGGAATTAAATATCATAAAATTAATGAAAATATTAAAATTAGATACTTTTAACGCAAAAATAAAGAGCTCACATTATTAACATATTATCGTTTATATGAATTTTAACGTAAGTTAACTTAACGTTTATATTAATTCTAATGTACGTGTGGGCTATTAATCCCTATTACCTCCACAATGGAATGGAAGGGGTCGAATGCCATGTCAAGACAATAAATATTTTGACCATTTTGAGCTCTTTAGAGGTATGGCAGTTTCTACTTCTGTTGGATGAATTTTGGGGTTGTTGTGAACATGCTAGGGTCAATTTGTAGTATTCATGAGCCACGGTAGATTGACACTGTTTGAGCATGATGATTTTAGCTTTAAAACTACGTGTTGATGTTTTTTTGTCGTTGGAGGCTTGTGGGGGTGGGGTAGTTCGGCTCTGAACGTAGGTCTCATTACACTCGCCAGACGTCCAGATCCCGTGCCATTCAATACATGTCGAAAATACAATCTGCCCCAGTCAGTTGCCCAGTAAAATTGACTGGGGCAGATTCCAGTTTCGACATGTATTGGATGGCATGGGACCTGAACGTAGTACTGGTGAGTTGAGAGTTGAAATGGGGGGTGGGGGCAAAAAAATCACTTGACGCCTGGATCGTACGTTACCCCGCCGGACATTTCTTGCGCATTGGCCACAGACAGCATCGTGTTGATAGGACAAATGGGTCATTTTATTATTAGTGAAGTGAGCCTTTCGTTTTCAATATGACCACGTGAGAGTGGGGCGGTGACTTTTTCTGTGGGTATAGTGTACTTGATGAACATCGAAGGTACAAAGCTCATTTTATAGACCTACCAAGAGTTTATATACTCGGTCATTTTGGATATTAAACATAATTGGCTACTAATCCTTTCTAAAATAATTACTGAATTAATGAATTTTTTAAAAACCGTTTCAGAGGCAACTTTTTGAAATTAACCTATAAATTGTCCGGCTATAATTATAATAATCCAATTAGAAAGATTAATTATGTAGGCCTATGTCAATATAATATACAGCATCGTGAAATACGTAAAAATAGAATTAATTGATACTGACAAATTTGAAAAAATTCGCATTACCAACAATAGTTGCACGGTGTATTAAAATGTTCACTGGCTGTGGATGTCTCTGAAACGGTCCATCTGAACCTGCGTATCAAACTTATTTTGTTTATCAAACTAAACACAAGATCTAAATATAGATCGAAATATATGCCGTAAGCAGTCAAAATAATGTCAACATAATATTGCAGTTTACTTCTTATATGTTGTTGTAATGCCGTGACTAAATTTTGTTGGTCAACAAAGTTTTCTGGTTATTTTCCACAAATCCATCCACTCAGCAAGTGCCCTACGAACGAGAGTCAATGAATGCAAGTCGATCGAAAAACCCCGGATGTTCTCAGAAGGAAAAGCTTATGGCCGCCATTTTGCTGGAAGATGTGACCAACCATTCGATGGAAAAACAACAATATCGAGCTAGAATGACCTTCTTCATCAAAAAATAAGAAATTTCAAGTTTAAGAGGGTAAAATGGTAGGTATTTGTAATAAATAAAATAGGTCACTAATGCGCAGTTATCTCAAGGCGTTGTTTTTATGTGTCCAGTAATCGTTGGCGATGATGGAAAACTGCGCCAAGAACGTCAATGAGGAGGCGGAAATGTTATATTAAACCGGTTTTGAGTTATATTATGCAACAAAACATCTGTGAACGTAGGTTTTTAATCATTATGTGCAAATCAGAATAAGAATGTTGATCATTTGTACCGTAATTTATACTTCTGGTGATGAATTTTGCGTATTCGAAGTCAGGTTTCAAAAGTAGGTCATGGACGATTGTGTTTTCAAGCTGAAAAACATTATAAATGCCGTTGCTCGTGTCATTATACATGACACCAATTGGTTCATGTAGGTGAAGTAATTTTTAGCTGTAAATTAAATATTTCTTCTTAATGATATTGAGCGATTCTTGACCTAATTTTAGGGTTTTTTTTTTTACTGGAATAATAACCTGGTTTCACCTCATGTGACATATGGAGGTCAGGTGACCGCCCTTGGTTTGTTTTGGACTGAGTCAATAATTCATTTCAACTAGCTTACCAAACAAGGCAATAAAGATAAAGCTTAATGATTTTGGCATCTATTTTGTTGTGCACTGTTTCATTTGGAAAATGAACAAAAAACTTTTTGGTTGTTCGACAGACAACACAAAACATTTAGCACAATATGATAGCCATGAAAATAGGCAGTGGTTTAACAAAATTGTTCTTGCTAAATTAAATTTAAAAAAAGGTTTACTTTTCAGATGGAAGGATTAGTAAAGATCATTGTATTTTTTTTATATTATTTATTTTGTTGGATGACAGTCTGTATTTATTTAATATTGACACAAGAGGCACGGAATGAAAATAAAATTAAGAATGAAATTATTTTGACAGTGGTGGATCCAGAGTAATTGGCTAGATGGGGCCTGTTGTGAGAAATGGAGTTGTGAATGTGGTTTGTGGTACATATCTGGACGGGGGGTTGGATGGCTGAATGGTTAGCGTGCGCGCACTGTATCAGACGGCCTGCCATTGAGTCAACTGGCATGGTTTCGAATCCCTGGTTGTACGTGGCAAGGTGGGGTCGCCTGTCCATACTTTACTTTACTCCGGGTATTCAAATTTTTCCTCCCACTGCTAAAGACCCCTATGTTCAAGCGAATTATTGAAATAAAATTAAACCATTTGTTAGTCCCGAAATGACCTAGTTTGTGTCGTGTGGACGTTAAACCCTATTTCTCTCTCTCTCTTTCTCCTACATATCTGGACAAAGATATAACAACACTTTCATCATTTATAATTATTTTGTCATTACCCTGAAATAAACAACTTTGTTGCTTTCTCACTGGATACATTTATTATGACAATGTGTTAAAGATGCTAAGAACATCAGTGCTTGATGATTGTAGTTATTGAATACAACACTATACATGTATCTATATTAGTTTCGACAAAACTGCAGTCATTGTGTACCATAGCTGGCTGACTGAATAGCTGTGCAAAGTAAAGCGATGTCATATTATTATGATGCAGGGGACTTTATCATAACTTTATTATCTTTACAAACTCCATGCAAAATAATGTTGGGCTAAAATATTAATCAAACAAAAAGCCAATAATGTAGAATTTTGCACAAGTTATTGGCCTGCATATGGTCCAGTCACCCTGCGGGCCTGCTTACATGTAAGGTCAATCTGTTTCACAGAGAATTACTTACGAATTATCTCTGTAACAGATGACTGTCCACAACACGTGCGTTGACTGCACACGGTGTTAGTCATTGGCTCAACGGCTCGTGCAAAATGAAGCTTTATACTCATTTTAATACCCATTTACACTAAATAGGAAATATTTTTAAACTACAAATACTTCAAACATCTTTATTTATTTTTCCTTTACCTCAAAAAAATGTTTGAGAATTTAATTTGTCGGAGTAAAAAAGTTAATATGCCGTACTCATTAAGCTTCGTCGATGTCATGCTTATCAGTGATTGTAGCGGCCAAGCGAGTATTCACTGCGGGGTCAGTTTGATGTAAGATGTTAAGTCAGTACATAAAAATACTGAAATGCAATTTCTTTATATCTACATAATAATATACCCTTCTATATTGCATTTTTTTTTTTTATCTTTTGAGTGTCTGGTGCCTATGGTATAATAAAACTGATATTTTTTGATGAATATAGAATATCTTTGAGTGACTGGTGACAATAATATAATAAGATCCACAGTTTTATCTGAATTTTGAGATTTCTGTAAGTGATTGGTGCTGATATTTGAAATATCTTTGAGTGAATGGTCACAACGAAATAGGAAAACTGATTGTCTGTGAATTTGAAATATCTTTGAATAACTGGTGTCAATGATTTGTATGACCAACTGTCTGTTAGTGGATTGAAAATATCTTTTAGTGATTGGTGTTGAAGATTTGGTATGATGGACTGTCTGTGAATATAAAATATCTTTTAAGTGACTTTCAGATATAAACATTCACCAATGTCTATGAAAGATGTTCTTTTTATGATTGGACAATGTACATGGTATGTGACGGCGTTGGACCAAATATGTTGAGGCATGTGTAAATGAGCAGATTCTTTTTGGTTTTGCCCATTAATTATAGATTTATCCAAATATAAAATCCAAAAGAAACACTCTGAAATAGGTCTAAAGGTCTGTAGAAGGTCTAAAAGTATATATTTCAAGAAGCATTCCAGTTGTGCCAGGGCTGATACTGGAAACATGTCCTGAAATACTTCTATACCTTCTGCACAGCCAGTTTGATGGTAAACATTTTTATTTAGGGTTTATTTTTGAAGGATTGCTTCCTTCTCGCTGCTACATTATCACTGAGATCCGGACTGACCTGCACTGTTTGAGTGATTCTTCCACTCATTACTAATAGATTTAGTAAGAAGCTAACTTGTCGCAGTCATGGATTCAATTGGTTAGAAAGTACTATAAAACCTTTTGTTTGTGGTGGATGCGGTTACCGTAAAAATAAATAATCGAGAATTTGTTTTATTATCGTAACAACGGTATTAAAGACAATCGACGCTAGGCTATAATTACCGATTTCTAGACTAAAAGTGAAGTAATTTGACTGAAATTTTCATTTTTTATCTTTTAACACTTATTGCGAGAACACTTATCTAATCTTGTGTAATGCTTCTGTAAATATAGGTATGTTTTAACTAGGACGTTCTAATACAGAATTGGGTTGATTGCAACCTTCATGCTTGGGAGAGCTCTAAAATTGTTTTATGAATAGTTCCCCGGCCCTATTACTATTACACTTTGGTTGAAAAGTCTTGGATTATTTTCGGTCAAATTGAATTTGGATAAAATAAATAACAACCCCACCCTCTTTGGCCTATTACGCCTACATGTATTGAATTTTGACTATAAATAAATTTTCAGGGATTTTTTGTACTTCCTGTTCGAAGCATTGAAAAGCACTTGAAGTTATTTTTATTTTGCAATTATGTAATAGATTATTTTTTAAAAGCTTAGCGTGAGATTGGGTTTGAAGTGTCAAAAATTCAAAATTTCCATAAGAAGAATCATTTTGATGTAAATAACTTTATGAAGTTTGTTAATTAAAGATTATGAGTTTCTCCATTGATCGGTGAATAAGTTTACAAAATCAATTTTTGTTTTGATTCTAAACTTCATTCCATATGATTGATAATTGACCGAAAGTTTTCTTGGAGTTGCTGGTATATATTTTGTTTCATAAAGCAGGTGACTTTAATTCTGTTCATGTATGTTCTTTGAATAATGGTTGATTGGATGTAAACATTGAAGTATCAGTAAATCTCAGAACAAGTTCATGCTAACATTAGTAAGTTACATCAACTGCATTATTGGTAAATCTTTTCAGAGACTAGTAGTTTAAAATTAAAGAATATTAAGAATATGACTAGGGTGTAGCATTGTTGTAAGGGCAAAAGTTCCCTTGTAGCAACACACACACAAAAAGATTATGCTGGACATTAGTCCTGGTCAGTGAACAAGCAAGTGTCTTGAAGCATGTACAATGAAAAGTAGTGTTGATATAATTCAGTCTGACTAAGATGTTGAATAATTTTATTTAGTGTTGATGCTAGTGATCCTAATCTGACATTCTTTGGTGGCGACTGCCTGTGTCTCAGAACCACAATATGATAACTTTTGTTAGTGTCAATTATGCAATGATTGTGATCCTTTTTTTGTCTATATACATCTATCCTTCAGTGAAATTTTGAACTTAATTGACGTGTCATTTCTTCTAAATATTAATACAGTTACATGACTTGGTTCCTGAAGTCACATATCTGATCTTGATTTTCACTTAACTAAAATGCTTGGACAACTCTTCTCTTTTCCATGTTGTGCATTTATTAATTGCTTCTGTTGTCATTTATTATTTGTTTTATTTTTTTTCCCTTTCAAATTTAGTGCAACTTTATCACTGCAAGCTTGGAACTGTATGACATACACGTAGCATGTAGTTGATTTTATAATGCTTTTATAACTTCAGTCTTTTTCCATGTCTTTGTCATGCGAGTTTCTACTTAGTTATTACTAGTGGCTACCTCAGCAATTTCAGTCTTGGAACAGCCCTAGTAGTAGTATAGCCACAAGTCCTGAACAGAAAAACATAGAAACAAAGAAGGATCAAAAATATTAGTATACATGGTCATGTAGATGGTGCGGTTTAAAATATGATACAGAGTTTTATTGTAGAATGCGTAATACAAATAAATGAATAATATATTTCCCATACCATTTTTTTTTTAGTCGAATAACAGCACTCTATTATACATGATGTATTAAAGGATTCTTTTAATATTGATTTTTTTTATCATAATAAATTTTCCCAAGTTTTAGATTTCTGTGAGATATTTATTTTATTTGGTAAGTTTTAACTGTCATAAATAAATGAAGTTGCATGGTTTTCAGTGGAGGCAATTACCATTCGTATTTTGCCAGAGAAAATATCCTACAGCATTAAGTTGTATTGTGAGTATTTTCATACTAATGTTTAGAGACTTCATTCTGGCTAACACTGTCATGGACATTGTGACAAGGGACTTATTTTAGCTGAGAGATTATAAAACTTACTCAACTGTTGATCCTTTACTTAAATGGTTAACTTCCTTATACCACATACGTTCACCCACAATAAAAAATAATCATAATATATATAGTAATACTTTTTATATGGCCACATGTGGACACTCTACAGGTTAGGGTTAATATCATAATATAAATAATTATACGGCCATATTTGGATGATCTAGAGGCTAAAGTTGATATCTGATTGACTTTAAATTTATTGACAGTATTTGACTTTGAATTTATACACAGTATTTACGGTGATGTGACAGAACAGGACCACAAACAAATTCTAATGATTTCTGATAATTAAGTTTTACTCAGATTTATTTAGTATGTTGTAAATGTTTTCATTACCAACAAACAACAGAATGAATATGTGACACCCCTTGTTGACTGCACGGATGACTTACATGTAGCTTCTGTTGGCGTATATTACATCTTTAACTTTATTGGTGAAAATTTGCAAAGGAATACATATGTGAATAGAGATTTACTTTCAGAACTTTTAACAATAAACTGAAATCTCTTATATTTTGGAAAAAAGTGTTAATTTGATATTTTATTCCAATTACTGTTAGAACGGGACACTCTGTGCTATCAAGAATATACGCTTTGAAATGTTAGGCTGAAATTGACTGTGGAACAGAAAATTAGTTATAATATTTGATATTGGCTCTGTTTGTGTATGTAGCGTTTTGAATTTAGACAAATACCTATTTCATAATACAAATCAACATGTCAAACTTGATTATTAAGTCAATACTTTCACTTTTTACATAAATCGGATTTGAGAAGATAACTTATTGAGCTGAAGAAAAAACCCAACAATTGGTTCGGGATTTTAGTACATATTTATTTCCTAACTACATGTACTTTAAGCATTTAAGAAAAATATTTATAAATTTCATTGTTGAGTATCATTATCACTTCCAGCTTTAAATTTCTAATGAAAATATTTTTTAAAAGTTTGAAGAAATTTTGTTTTAATATAGTTTGGTAGTTGCAGTAGGCCTAATAAGGTGTAATTCAATAGGTCTTGGGATTTCATTTGCTCGAAAGCTAACTAGACTGAGGTATTAGAAATAAGATGGTAGAAATTTCCTTTTGTTTTTTTCTACAGATATTTTATGAAAAGAAAATTTAGAATAATTCTGTTCCTGGTTCTGTCATTCAGGATTCTGATGGTTGTGTTTTATCCCCCAAAAAGTTTACTGTGAGAGCAACGTCCTCATCCTCTTGTGAGTTGAGTCCATAGCTGAATCTGAACACAAAGACCCCAATCTAAAAATAGATGACCTACAATCCTGTATGAATGAAAGAAATGCTGAGCTAGTGATCAAGATTTGGGGGACTTAAGATTGTACTGTGTGGAGCTGCACAGGTTATTGTGCAGGTAACTGTTCACGCAATTCTTCACCTTAATGACATAAAGTGTGACTGGTAATTGTTCTTTCTTCATTAAATCCTGTTTAGTTCTTTAAGACTTTCATTTGATATCAACATCAATTGATCGACAGATTTTTTTAAAAAACCATGGTCTTTGTTTGCACAAGTTTTTGTTTTGTTTTGTTTTTGTTACATACATGTACATACGGAAGCGCATGGTTTACAGCCTTGTATTGCAGATTTATTTATCTCCTTAGATAAAAGTAATATATCTGTTCTTATCTATTATGATAGATCAAAGTTAGCGATCTGTTCAGCTCAGTTATTTGAACCATGCAAACTTGCCCGGGACATTTAAACATTAAAGGGACATTATAATAACAAAGGTATGTAACGGATATGTATTGTTGTATAACATGTAGTGTAGAATATTAATGGAAGAGAAGAAGTCTATTTACAAATACTAAAGGAATGTTTATGTATTTTCTTTAACAATAAACATTTAAATCGAAAAGAGCCTGAAAAATTCTTGTGTGAGTGTTTATTGATATTTTAACTGCTTTTATTAATTACATGTTATTTAAAAGATAAGCTTATGGGTTATTTGGTGTCAAAATTTGTTTTATTTTTTTAAAAATAAATTTATATTTCAACATAAGATTTTATTTCCCCTTGTTCTATATATTTTTAAGCCATTTTTTTTATTTGAAAAGAAGTTGTGATTATATTATTTGAAAAGAATAACAATATGTTAAAATAAAAAAATATAAATTTTTTCTTTATAATAGATATTTCATTTTTGACTCAATTGGCGCATCAGCAATTAAGAAATTCTGCAAAGCTATAAAATTCAGTGTAATGCAAAGGACTATTCAGAAATGGGGAGATCATTATTCTATGTAGAATAAAGTTAGGTAGAGATATTGTAGTTTACTCCGAAATCCATCCTTCCTTGTTTTGTCCCAGGGCATATCTCGAAGATAGTTATCTCTATGAAACTTTGTACACATATCAACCTATTATAGCAGTTGTGACTTTTGCCAATTAGGAGTTCCTTGGATATAATGATTTGACTTAGTTTGAGATATCTACAAGAAACTTTGCAGTTTGTACACCTGTAACACTATTTTAGATTTGTAAATATATGGTTTATTTCCAACGGGAACAGAATATCAAACAGTTACATAGATACAACAAGACTTCACTACATCAGGAACAGTAGATACAATGTGAACGCATATAACAATATTAAATCCACCGTTGGACAAGGCATGGTTTCGGGTGAGTCCGTCCACTCGTCTACGCCTCTGTTCTCTGCCCGTCACGTCTCTAGTTGTCTGTATACTCCTGCTTATAAAGCGTCCTACAATTAGGGAAGACAGACACGATTCATCATCATTTATAGTATTGTTTATATCACAAATTATGGTATCTGTAATTGCATTGCATATTTCTTTGGTAGTCATTATCAGATAAAGTATAATGCACTGACCACTAAGTACTACATTCTCTTTGAAGCTCTGCCAAGTGTTGTACACAGATCATGTGTAGCTTGTAAAGAACATATTGAATTGATTAGATGTATTAGATCGTGCCTTAACAGAACTTTATACAGAGTTGAAACATCAATATCATATATAATCAAAACTAGCAGAGGTCATAAAGTTCTATGTGTATGTGCCTAAATTCTTTCAATTTGATGAAAGGTATAGATCACCTTTGTCATACACACATGAACCATAATACAGACACACCTCTCCTGTAATCTGGAAAAACCTAGTAACACTGTTGAATCTAGATTTGAGAAAACAAAGGAAACTGTTTTTGTTTCAGAATTAAGCTGCTGAATATAAAACCAATTTTATTTTGTCTTTTTAGATGAAGATAATTAGAAGCTTTTTCAGTGAAGGAGAAAAAAAACTATTATTATATACATGTGTACCAAGTCCAAATATGGGTCTAACTCAATTTTCAGCAAAATTTGACTTGCTAAGTTTTTCCAGATTACGGGAGACAAATCTGTTTTAGCATTTTTGCCATGTGTTGATTAGGAGTTTTGAAAATATGATAAATGTGTGTTTCCATTTGGCCAAATTTATATTAGGTTATGGGATTTGATAATTCAATGTCTTAATTTATTGGTAGTCAATAATGTTTGGAAATATCATTATGGAACTTCTTTTCATGCTTGCATCAGTCCTTCATGGTTGAGGTGAGCTTTCGATCCTACTCGTCTTGACACACGTCGGTTTTCCTTCATTAAAGACTCCTGCAAATTGGCTAAATCGCTCTCCTAAATATTGAGATTAATAAACTACTTTCAGTTTGGTTTTTTTTTACTTTTAAACTGCATACATTTGAGGACTCGCTTATATCTGATAATAATTGTGATACATTTTATGACATATTACTTGTACATATACATGTTGCATTTGGTTGATGATTTAAATAACAAAGAGATAGTCTATCCCTGTACCTTCCAAAATATGTTCAAAGGGAGTGATATCCTGCTTGTGCTGTGGTAATCAAACAATCTTTTATATTTATCTAAAATGGTATGATTTCCTTCTCAGTCAACAACATTGGTCATAATGAAACCTGGCAAAGACATCAACATCTTGTCAAACCAGGAACAGTTAAATACTGTAAGTAACTGGTTTTTCCATTTCAAGTATCTTGTCGTATAAAATGATGGTTAAGGAGTAAATAAATGCAGGTTTTGATAATAACAAACAAAATGTCTGACTTGTAGTCCCAGAGCACGAGCTAAATTGTGTTCTGTAAACCATTTGGGTTGTTTTCTTTCAATTGTGGTGCTTTAAGTCAGTCGAAGAAAAGGATTAGACATTACTTCCTGTGTGTGCTTTTGTGAAGCATTAGTTACATCAAAGTTTTCTGATTTTTTCCTTCGGTACAGAATAATTAACAATAAATGCAGAAGATATTTTAATACAATAACAAGACTGGTATTTGCCAATTTGATTGATTAATTATCTGTTTACTTCCTTGCAGCTGTTAAAAAGACTTACAAAATAGAATAAAATATTCATTTAAAGATCAGGATGGAAAAAGATTAAATGAGCTACTGTACTGCTGTTGTTCTTGGTAAAGAGAATAGGAAAAATAGATCAATACTATGGCACACAGCTTTCCAATACAATACATGTACACTCCCAACCAGTTTCAAACATGGTATACACATAGCACACAGTTTACATTAATCGCCTTTATTCATGTAACTAGTGATATTTTATGTCCAATAAATTCTCTTGTTTCTGCCATGTTATTTATGTTGTGATACCATATATAAATAGATGACAATGAAGAATTCCTGTTTATTTACTTATATAATTGCATGGTACATTCAGTGCTCAATAATTATTGGCAGATTCGTGATTTCATGCTATCATTCTTAATGATAATGACTGAATGTTGTTTACAATGTTTGTGAAATGTTGAAATGACCAGGGTTGTTCGTTAGAATGTTGGTTGTAGACAGGTTAAAAACTTTTAGTATCATTGTAATGTAAATATTGTTTAAAGAGGGCTATTAGATGTCATAGTACTCAAAGTTAAAAATAGATAATAAAAATGGAATATGTTGAAAATTCCAGTCAAATTACGTCACTCTGAGCCGATGTTTCGACAATACAAGAAGCCTCATTTGTCCTTACTACCGCTGTTATGATGATAGAAAAGTCTGGATTATCCATTTTTATACGCCCACAAGATTTTCAGCGATATCCGATAATTACTGCCAGAGTTATAGCCCTTGATCACTTTGAAAAATCTTGTGGATTCTTTAGAGGCTAAAGTTAATATCTGATTGATTTTA
Organism: Patella caerulea; assembly: GCA_036850965.1. NCBI lineage: Eukaryota > Metazoa > Mollusca > Gastropoda > Patellidae > Patella > Patella caerulea. Next base: position 61,936,866 of record JAZGQO010000010.1, on the reverse strand, counting down.
AACTTATACACAGTGTTTAATGTTAGGAGATGAAGAAGTCTATTGATTTTCAACGATATCTGATTATTTCTGCCAGAGTTATGGCCCTTGATCACTTTGGCATATCATGTGGACCAAGGTCATGAGACAAACAATCAAAACAATTCTTACCATTTCTGATAATTACTTATTTGGCTATTTTTCGTTAGAAGATTTCATGAGTTATAAATGTACTCCTTACTGACAAAAGAAAAAATATGACAACTCTTGTAGACTGCCCGAACGACTTAACTGTTGTGGGCGTATGTTTTGTTGCCTGGCAACCTATCACTATGATTATTTCATCAACCGCAAAATGTATTCAAAAATACTAAATATCCGTAAAGTTGATTAATGTCTAATTAATAGTTTATATGCAAATGTAACATTTTTGGTCGTAAGAAAGATCTGCAATAGGGAGATTTAGCTCTTGAATAATGTCTATTTAAGATTTTGTTTTTTAGTCTGCAAATCATTCTGTGTTGATTGAAGATGATGTATGTTTTATCAGTAGGTTGAAGGTACAATGTACTGAGAACTAAAATCTGTCTAGATCTGAATAATAGATAATTTTATTATACATAGGCCAAGATAGATTGGAACGTTATAACCTAAAATTTAACTTGTTTGTAAGATAACAGATCATGTGACTGGTTATTTAATTTAGCTAAGGTCATAATAGAGGTTATCACGGTTGGTTGACCTTAATGTAATCATTGGCCCAATTTTCTGTTTGTATTTATCTCAAAAGCAGATGGCGGCAACTTGAAATCCGTCTTGTCAATACACTTACCAGCTATGTCACTCTGAGGTGTTTTATGGAATTGGGGCAGTAAAGATCATGCTTGGTGAAAAGTTGCTACTCTGATTAGATTCAGCTATTTTATTTTTGATTGTGTGTTTGCCATTAAGAGCTGTTTTTTCCACAATTGAATTTAGGTAATTCAATTATTTGGATGTTCAAAGTTCAGTCTAAATTATGTAAGGAACTGATGTGAAACACTTGACTTAGAAGAAACTTGCTGCTATTGTATTAAAAACAGTTAGATTTCAAAATACCAAAGACATTGATTAAATTATATGTCAATGAGTTGAAAACATTGTTTTTCCTTTTACAAATACAAGAGATAGGGTAAAGGAATATAAAACCTTTTTTTTAAAAAAAAAAAGGAAGTTTGGATGATATTTGTCTTGTTTTTTGAAAAGAGTTATTTATATCGATGTTTTGGAAGGGGTTTACTACAAGTTCATTTGATTAAAACTGTCTTGGTTGTCATGACTTGCATTACAAATGGCTTTAAAATGATTGAATTGGGTTTGATGTCTCCTTAACACAATACGTTTAACTATTTTGAAACAGACATGTAATTGTTTTTTTGTTCGATGGTTGCATGTCCAAGATATTTTGACCTGACACTGTGACAGTGACGTGTACGTGTGCATGTTCTCTTCTGTCTGAAGTTCTTTTACATTTACTCCTTGTGGAATTTCTCTGGTTTTTCTCTCCCAGCTGAAGACGTTTGTACACAAGAGTTATTGAAATAAAGATGTACTCTTTTGGTCCTGAAATGCCCCAGTAGTAGTTGAGTTAATCACCATTACTCTCGGTCTCTGATTACACTGTACAGGGTACGCCTATTGATTATAGCAGTATTACCTGTATGTGGAAGGAAATGGCATCCATTGACTTTTATTCGAGTATAGATAGTTATTGATCCATTTAATAAGGTTCTAAGGATGGGATAATTTGGTATGAGCAATAGAGAGAAATAATTTGTCTGTTATTACAGAATCAATGTAGAATCACAGTCTAATTGTGCATTCACCCAGGAAAAATTTCTAGGTTATATCTCCCATTTAAATTGTTTCTTTTCAAACTACAAATAAAAGTAAGTGAAAAAGTGTCTGTTCTTTAGAGGTAGAAAGTGATACAGTTAAATCAAGGTTAAGCTTGTACATGCAATCCACATACAAGTACATGTTACTACATTGTGACAAAATAAAATTACATAATACACACTTATACATTGTATCTAGAACAAAAAAAAAGAAAGAAAAAACATGCCTGTAGTGTCACTCAAAGTGAATTTACAACTGTTGAGAACAGCATCTTTTCCCGGTTTTTAAAACCTGTAGTAAAGCATTAGATTATATCATGTCATGAATCTGTTCTGATACTTTCTTATTTCTTTTTGTTATTCCTTGTACAAACTTGTATTTTAATATGACCTGGCAAACTACTTGTACTATGTTGTGATAGCTGAATACTGAAGATTTATTTAAAGGGACAATAACACTCTTGCTGGCTTGGTAGCTCCAGAAAATAAATAATACCCTTATTCTAAGTACTAGATGTTTAAGTGTCCTACCTGTTGTGTAAATTATCCATTACAACCTATTTTATTTGTCCAGAGGGTTCGAAAATATTTTAAAATCCAAGTCACATTTGAAAAGGTTTACGGTAGACTTTTCAAATCAATTGGTTGAATTTTTCCAATTTTTTAAATTAGGTGTGTTAAGATGAAATTTTTATCATCATTTAATTGGAATATTGTAAAATAATACGATTTGTTGACCAGAATGAAGATTGGGACATATTTTTCAGTTACAACAAGAGTGTTATTCGGGCTTTAAGTCCGAAAGGGATTCAATTTTCTTCATTATTTACAAAAATCTGATGAATTGAAAATTTGTCAACATACTGTTGATATTTTGATCTTCTTTTCTTAATTAATTGGGGTCACAGTGGTTAAGTGGGAAGGATGCTGGATCGTTAAGCTCAGATCGGGTGTACAATTACTGACGGTCTGACGAAGACAGCTGTTCAGTCATTTGGATGGGACAAAAAACCGAGGTCCAGTATGGCGTATACATATTAGCGTGCACATAAAAGATCCTTTGACAGTTGGAATTCGATATAGTGCCGCGCTCTGGGTAAAATTTCCCCTCATAGCACACTATATGGCGTATATTCTGCCATTTGCATGTCTCTCTGTAGGCCTGAAATGTTATCTGAATTATTGATTCAACATTAATTAACTTATCCAGACCATTATCAAGTCTTGATGGTTTCTCTAGCCTGCTGAAATAGAATCCTACCTTCTGCTTAACTTCCATCGATAATTAAATAAAAAAATGGATAATCGAGACTATGTTTTTTTTATCATACTGACTTTAGTAATGATGATCGGGGCTAGACTCAAAATCCAATCGCTAAAATCTTGGTTCAAAGTTGATCAATTTACCTGAAATTTTCAGTGAATTCTCTTTACATTATCTAGTTTTTAACTTTCATAGTGAGAACTGACAGCTCTTTATCAGTGACTTTATCAGTGGTCAATTAGGGTACATTTTAGCATGGATTGAGTTGAAATATAAGATATTTAGGAGCTTTAAGGTCAATTTTAAGGGCTGGAGAGAGTTATTTTTGACACAATTTCAATTGTTTAAAAAATAACTGTACTGTGGCAGGTTCCCAGATATTGAAAACTACTGATCACATTTTCTTTGTTCCAGTTGTTTTAGACCATGTCCTCCTATCTATGACAATAATCAACAAAACTGGAGTGATTAAAGTAGCCTATGTTCTATTTTTACAACAAATCTATATATTTTCCCCAGTTGTTTGTTGTCATACAAATAGTTTTTCCAGACCTTGCGGCTGGAAGTTTGTCAAATACAAACATGTGAACTTTTCTTGTTTTGTTCGTGCTTAAGGTCCATTTTACTCTACGCAGAGCCTACAGCATTGCCTAATGTTTTTTGCCTTTCGGTTCTTTATGATATTTGACAAGGGTGAGTTAATTAAGTGCCAATTGGTCACTTTATTGCAATTGTCAGATTATCGTTCTGGAGGTCTTTCATTGATGTCATGATGTGTTCGGTTCCGATTCAGGATGTGAACATGCAGGGATTCCTCTCAACTCAGAAAGCTATCCACACTAATGTAAACATAATGAAATAATTTGAAAATACATTTGGGAAAGTTTTTTTCTGAAGATGCAATGCAAGTATATTGTATATTATAGTAGTTTATAGGATTTCCTGAAGTTCTAGAGAAGAGGAAAAAAAAGCGAATTTTATGATCACCTTAACAATGTTATTGTTAATAATTCATAATGTTAATAATTCATAAACTGACAAAAGAAAGCTGTACAGAAATATGAATATTGTTGACTATCATTATTGTGCTTTATTTCTTCATTGTATCGATCAAAATTTTACAGGTTAGATAGCTTGGTATTAATACAAGATTGATTTTTTTCCAAATTTATTTGATGTACTTCTCTATTGTAAAAGACCAATAGATAATTTAATGGTTCCTGCTGTCATGGTTGTATTTGTTTAATAAATGTTCTTGGAGAGAAGTCTCAGGATACAGAAAACAATTCTTGAAAAAAAAACATCCTTCTTGTAATAGACGAAAAAACCTATATTGATTTTTGAATAACAGGCGCTTTTTGAAATTCTTTGTTATAAACAAAAGCTAATTCCTGTTTCTTCTGAATTTAAACAATTAGCAGGCAGATTGTTATTGTCTAGAGATATAATCTACCCTAACCAGGGCGAACTATCACTCCAATAAACAGTGATAAGATTTAAGATGTCAAGATGATACTGGGACCGGCAGGGTATACAGGGTTCCATTTCTCATTGGTTTTGGACGTTGACTAACAGATGTTAGATTGCAATTACTAAACTAGGTCTAAAAATATTTTAAAAAGATCAGCAATGGTAAGTCTATATTTGAAAAACTAGCTGGCAGGCAGAACAGCCAGAGCACATTAATTAGCAGTGGTCAGTAGTGGTCAAATGCTGATTTTACTATTCAAATTATCCAAGGCATTACAAATGTACATGAACAATATTTGAAAAAACAACTTTCAGAATTCTAGACATTCTGATCTATATATTCTCCTTTAAATATCTGTTTAATTTTCAATACTGGTTTATTATATTTGATTTCTGTTCCAATAGAAAAAGTCAATACTCATTGATCTTATTGCATTTATTTTCCAATAATGCAGGGTCCACTAATAAAATATCAGTTTAGATAGTCTTTTTAGAAAACTTTTTGAATTTGAATTTGAGGTAACACCCTATTTCTTAATTCTTTTGGAGCTAGTATTTATTTACACTGGAATAGTTTTAGTTTGAAGACATTAACCTCGGATGACATTTGTTGAGTGCATTTAACCTTTAAACACTCCCACTTTATATCAACACCATTTGGTTTAACACTTAAAGCTGAACTCCGGTTACAAAAATACCGAAATAATGTAATAAAAAAAAAGTTAACGCCCGCAAGCCGCCATACTTGTTTCCAACTTGTGAAATAAGTATGGCGGACATGGAGGCTTATGACCTTGAAAGGTTAGCCGATCTCACTTCCAGTTTGTTTCTCGTCAGCTAGTTATACACATCCGGCTTTATTCTCTTCACACGGTTCACTGATTGCTGTTTTTTCCCCAACAGTATACCAAATTATTGAAGATTGAACATGTCTGATCAGGTAAGACTGTAAATAATTATATGAACTGCGTCTACTACAATATCAATTTCTTACACGTTGGTAAAATGGAGAAAAAAAAAAAACCATCAATAAATCTAGCACTGTCAAACACTCCCCAATGAGAGCCGTCCCAAACATGTAGTTATGTCCATTGGTCGTTTTCATGAACTCTATTCAACATGGAGCACGAAGAGGGCAATACTAATAGTTTGTATAGGTGATTTGTTTTGGTTGAAAAATAGGTTGGGTAAGACATCTGGTTGCATCTTTTGTTTTAGAGTAAAGCTTAGGCTATATTGTAGTAGACGCAGTTCATATAATTATTTACAGGCCTACCTGATCAGACATTTTGCAATCTTCAATAATTTGGTATACTGTTGGGGGGAAATACAGCAATCAGTGAACCGTGTGAAGAGAATAAAGCCGGATGTGTTTAGCTAGCTGACGAGAAACAAACTGGAAGTGAGATCAACTAACCTTTCCAGGTCATAAGCCTCCATGTCCGCCATACTTATTTCACAAATTGGAAACAAGTATGGCGGCTTGCGGGCGTTAACTTTTTTTTTATTACATTATTTCAGTATTTTTGTAACCGGAGTTCAGCTTTAATGATGAACATGTAACCTTATCAACAGATAATGCTTCAAACTCAAAGATGTTGATTAATAATACAAATAATTAACTCTTGTAATTAGATGTTATCGCTGGGGAAAACACTTCTATTTATGGGCATTGTTAAAGGAATTTCTTAGATATGTATCTACCATTGGTCCCATGCATGTGTTTTTATAGACTTGTTAATATATGGAAGACTGGAGGCCTGTTTCATATACACAGTTTACTTATTTTAATTAATGATGTTCGCCGAAGTTAATTATGTTGTTGAGTGCAACTCAAAAACTGATTCTGAACTATAAGTACGGTACGATAACCACATATTCCCTTGAGGTTAATATGGACATCTCTGGGCAAGCTGAAAACACACACATTTTAAGCTAATAATTAGGAATTTCTTATGACTGAGAAAAAGGAAACAAACTAATAAATAAGTACACAATATATCAAGAAAATCTTTAAATGGGAGTACAAATCTGACAGAATATAAATAAGTGCAACACATCTTTACTTATTGAAAAGTGATCATTGTTCTCACAAAACTAGAAAAATGTTTGATTTTATTACAGTCAACATTGCAGTTCAAATACAAAATTATAATCTATTTTCGAGGTGATGAGACAATGAAGCCTATTGATTTTCAGTGATTTCCGTTAATTAGTCCCAGAGTTATGGCCTTTGATCACCTAAAAAAAATCTTGTGAACACTCTAGAGGCCAAAGTTAATATCCGATTGACTTCAAATTGATACACAGTGTTTAAGGTCATGAGACGAAGAAGCCTATTGATTTTCAGCGATCTCCGATAATTAGAGTTATGGCCCTTGATCACTTCATAAAATCTTGTGGACGCTCTAGAGGCCAAAGTTAATATCCGATTGACTTTAAATTCATACACAGTGTTTAAGGTCAAGAGACAAAGAAGCCTATTGATTTTCAGCAATTTCCGATAATTAGTGCCAGAGTTATGGCCCTTGATCACCTAAAAAAAAACCTTGTGGACGCTCTAGAGGCCAAAGTTAATATCCGATTTACTTTAAATTTATACACCATGTTTAACGTCATGAGACGTTTTGATTTCCAGCGATTTCCGATAATTACTGCCAGAGTTATGGCCCTTGATCACTTCAAAAAATCATCTGGATTCTCTAGGGGCCAAAGTTAATATCCGATTGACTTCAAATTTATACATAGTGTTTACAGTCATGAGACGAGGACGTCTATCGATTTTCAGTGATTTTCAATAATTACTGCCAGAGTTATGGCCCTTGATCACTTCGAAAAAATCCTGTGGTCGTATATTGTTGTCGCCCTCCTTCATTCATCAGTCGGTTGTAGTCCATAATTGTTTGTGTACACTCTACGAGCCGAACTTAATATCCTGTTGACTTTTAAATTTAAACACAATGTTTGAGATCATGAGACAAAGAATCCGATTTATACAGCCGAGCCGAATATGATATCCAGTTGACTTTTAAATTTAAACACAATGTTTGAGATCATGAGACAAAGAATCCGATTTATACAGCCGAGCCGAACATGATATCCAGTTGACTTTTAAATTTAAACACAAAGTTTGAGATCATGAGACAAAGAATCCGATTTATACAGGGGGTTTGGATGGGCAAATGTTTAGCACATGCGAACTGTATCAAAAAGTCTGTCATTGAGTCAACTGGCGTAGTTTCGATTCCCCATTTGTACGTGACAAGGAGTAGGGTCGCCTGTCCAACCTTGTGGGTTTTCTCTGAGTCCTCTGGTTTCCTCCCACAGCTAAAGACTTCTACGTGCTGAGGATTATTGAAATGAAATTGTACCATCTGTTAATCTCGAAATGACCTAGTTTGTGTCAAGTGGACATGAGTGGACGTTAAACAACATCTCTCTCACTCCAGTTTATATTATGGCAATTGATATTAAATGTTTTGAATGCTAAATGGATTGTTACTGGTAGTGTGTTGTAAATGTTTGCATTTCTGATGAAAGAAAAAAATATGCGACCACCCTTGTTGAATCACTGGACAACTTAGCTGCTGTGGTCATGTGTTTTGTTGCCTGGCAACCTATCTTTTGAACATGAAATTATAAATATTTATTGTTTCATTGCAGTCCACAAGAAGCATGAGGGATGTTAATAAACATCGTCATGCATCAGCAACATGTCCTGTACCCCGATTACCACCCCTCTCTATCAACAAACTAACACAGGTAAGTACTGACAAACTTATCACAACTAATTAGGATAGATTATTTTAAATATGGTTTTAGTTAATTAATTCCATAAAAGGGATTTACATATTATACCTAGAGCTGGGCGATATTTTGGTATTTTGATATAAAACTGTCACAGAAATAAAAACTGTGAAAAATACCGTCTTCAGAAAAATATCGAAAAACCGAACATATATATCGGGTTTTGATTTTCTTGATGATATTTAACATAAGTATTGAACAAAATATATTTTCTTTTTTTATTATTTACGATATTTTATGGCTTAATGATGAAAATTACTGCTATAAACTCCCAAGTATTCATTCCATAAAAATTGCAAATGCCGACAAATAGCTTTGTTTGCGTCAATCACGTGATTTCTCGCTCACCTTTCCACCCGTTAGAATTATCCCCGTTTCTGTTCAATTTTATACGAATTGTGAAGACCGATACTTTGATTTTCGAAAGTAATCATTGATTTTATGATTGGGTTAAATTTTAAGAAAGCAGAAATATAAATAATGCCAATTACATTGAGAGTTCCGGTAGACTGATAGTGATTATCATTCAGCGTCGGACATGCCATGCCGGGAATACTATTTGACTAATCTAAATCAGTGGACACTTTTGATATTAGTACGTTATAGTTTAATTTAGTATCCTTGTATTGTATAATGCATTTTCAAAAAGGTATACTCCTGAATGAGAAAAAACGAGTTTACAAGTTTAAATGAACCACATTCACTCAAAGCGTAGCTATACAACATCTTGAATATGCAGTATGCACAGCCGAAAGAACACAAACTTTTTTTTATGTTTTTGGGGCCTCCTTCATTCGAAAAATTTTTGACTTAAATAAAATATTATAATAAATATTTTGAATATTAAAATTGTAATGAACAAAATCCAAATTTTTTTGATAAAATAAAATGTTATAATTAATATTTCGAATATTAAAATTGTAATAAACAACAACTTTAGTAAGTTTTCATGGCTATAGATCTTGGTTTGAACCAGCTCGAATTAATGTTTTGTAAATTTGGTACTGTATGCTAACAATAATATTGACTAGAAATAATAATATTGAGGGGTATTTCCAGCTTTTTAAGCATGTTTATTTATATTTAAAAGGTGATAAACTGAAAGTATTGACCTTTTATAAAATATCACGATATAGTGATTATATCGCGATATTTTAAAAAAAAAATCGCTATATCTGTTTCTAGGGATATCACTCAGCTCAAATTATACCATGTGCACTTTGTCAGATGTTCAATCACTCTCATTCTCATAATATTTTTCTGTATTCATTGATATGTTCCTTGTTCAATAAAGTATGGAATTTAATTTTTACATTGTAAATGAGTAAAAATGCTGTACTTCATAACATTCTAAAGTAGATATTTTATATATCCCACTTACAACATATGTAGTTTGTCAATTATTTTATGACTTGCAGATTTATGTAGAAAACAAAAAAATACAGTTGAAGGCCCACGTGATTGTAATATGTCATCTATATAACATGTAAATAGCTCTATATGTCAGTCAGTCTTGGTGTTTTGTTCAGTTAGAAACTAAAAGCCATCTGTAAATTTTGTTATCTGTCATTGTTAGTCTTGCAATATTAGACCAATCAATAGATACTCAAATCAATATAGAGTGCATGTACATGTGTGTGCATATTGTTCACATCGTTAGCAAAGCCTTCTAAAAATATTTGTAACATATTGTCTGAAGAAAAAAGAAAATTTGATTCCTTCTCAATCTGATTAAAATACAGATCTATATTTGGTATGGGTTTTTTTGTGCTTTGGATGGCCTCTGCTACATGAAGGTCTGATCAGGTGTTAGGGGATTTGATTAATCGATGAGAGTTGATGTTTCTAGTAGGATACCCTCAGTTCAGTGTATCACAGGCCAAGAACTCGCTGCAACAGGTCGTTTCATTGACTAATCCATCACAGTAACTAAAGTAAAGTGGAGCTTCGAACTAGAAAAAACAAAACGACATCGGACCTGTTATTTTAATAAGATTAGTTCTGTAAGGTTTTAATTGGCCGAATGGTTAACACATGTATTTGTTCATAAGGTCTATCATTGTGTCAAGTGGTATGGTTTCAAAAACCCCTCTTGTACGTGACAAGGAGTAAGGTCGCCTGTCCAACCAAACTGTGTGTTTTCTCGGAGTGGGGGTTGGGATGGCCTAGTGGTCTAGAGTGCCGCGCTTCGACCTCTACTTGGCCGGTCACCTCTGGCTTGCAGCTGTGGTTTTCGAGTCCTGGTGTGAGCATATGAGGCATGGAGATAGGGGCGCCTTCTCAACCTTGTGGGTTTCCTCCGGGCACTCCGGTTTCCTCCCACTGCTAAAGACCCCTGCGCGCAAGCGAATTATTGAAGTAAAATTGAACCATATGTTAGTCCCGAAATGACCTAGTTTGTGTTGAGTGGACGTTAAACCCCATTTCTCTCTCTTTTCTCGGAGTCCCCCGGTTTCCTTCTACTGATAAAGATTGATGCGCACAAGCAATTAATTATTGAAATAAAATCGAAACACGTCAGTCTCAAAATGACGTCGTTTGTGTTAAGTGGAAGTGAAAGCCCCCCGAAATGACATTGTTTGTGTTGAGTGGAAGTGAACCCCCGTTTGTGTTGAGTGGAAGTGAAACCCCATTTCTCTCTTGTATTGGCATCACTTTTAATGTAAATATTTGTTTCAGGGTCAGTTAAAGGCTTTTGTACCAGGTTTAATGCGGCTAGCTACAGGTAATGCAGGTAGTACCGATAAAGATATGACAAAGGCTGCTGATTGGTTATTATTGAACTCTACACAGTCTAAATCAAAGGAGGTAAGCTACGAGGTACTAACCATAGTGTAAAATGAGTGATTAGCTAACAGTTATGTAAAATTCCTAAATAAATGATCTTTAAAGTCTCCTTTGTTAACTACAATATTGTGATTAGCAGTCCAAATATGATTCATTTCGCTATCTAATGCCTTAGTTTAAACAACATTTATTTTGAGGATGTTAATCAATATAAAAAGCATAAAGAATAAGATGCAAAATCACGCCAAGTAGGTAAGGCCTTGTCGCCATTTTGTTGTAAGCGAACAGTCTGTTTAAAACACAATTTTAAGCCAAAAGGTTATCAAGCATTAGTCAGCCTATTTTAATTTTTTTTTTTTTCTAATTAACTGTTAAATATTGAATCTTGAGTAAAATTAAGGCATAAGAAATTTGACATTTTGGCCAAAAATGGAAATGAAACAATTGGACTATAAATGTTGGAGAATACAATGTATGTAAATTATACCCATTCTAATCTCATGCCTGACACCTGTTACTACTTTCAGTTAAATGGAGCCATCCCATTTATTCTATCATATGATTAAAAGATAAACTATTGATGCATAATATATTGATTGATAAGTATTTAATTTAACAACTCGTCAACTCAGCAATATATTGCAAGAAAAAAAAGGATTAGATTATTGATCATTTAATCTAAATGCATTTGCTTGAGAACTTTAGTCGAATCATCACCCACCAATAAATATTACTGCATTCCATACAATTCAGTTTAGGGTCTGTTAGTCATTGATCCATTTAATATCATGTTAGTTTAAAAAACGACCGTTAATTAATTTAATTGAAAAATTGGTTCTTTTATTTTTCTCAGAATATAACGACTGATGTATTGAGAGCCATGGTGCGTAACTGTTATAGAAGATTAGGACAGGAAGATTTACTGTCCTGTAACTCGGACACTAGCTGGAAATCAGCTTTAGCCAGACTCACAGAATTACAATCCAGTAATTACTTCAACAAGGTACAAATGTTTTCATTCAATAAAACATTTTCATTTAAATGGATTATTTTTATGTTGTTCCCTTCTTGTCGGTGCATTAAGTACTAGATCCTACAAATCTCATAGTAATCTTGGCATCTTTTTTTCTACTTTGGTTTCCCCTTTCCAATGGTTTGGAATAGAGAGCCTGGCCTGGCATGGAAGAGTATCTAGTTGCTAGGATGGTATAAAAATCCTAGGCAATGTTTGTAACTTAATAAAGAGTATACAGAAAGACAGCTGTCGGCTCTATGTTTTACTCCCATAGCACACTGCATGATGTATGTCCATCTTCATAACTTTTGGGAGAGAAAAGAGGAAGTTAAACCCCATTTCATTTCCTGATGTTTGTGTGACATTTTATCATCAGTTGTAAGCAATGATAACGTAATACAACTATAAAAAAATCTACACTTTGACAGTACTTATATAATGGAATACCGTGATATTTAAATTATGTAAAATTCAATATTCCATCTTGAACATTCCAGGTTCCACAGAATTGTGGGGGTATGGAATTTCTTCCAAGTATTATGTCTAATCAAGGTATGTATTTTTAATCAGATCTTTTCTAAAAACTTAGTGCAATATATGAATTGAATTGAAAGTTGGGAAATATTGGTTTTAAAATAAAAACAAAAAGATGAAAATATTTGGACTGAGAAGTTCTCCACTGTTCACAGTAACACCTCATTTACATTGCAGTGTATGCTAGTTGGAAAATAACATAAAATATGGTGTATATTGAAGAATTTGAATTCCTGTCAATTTTTTAAATATTGACATTTTTATTTGCAGGGTATGTGAAGTCTTTCATTGAGATATTTGTGTGTTACTTCTGTTCAGAAGAGTTTGGTGCCAAAGAAGACTTACGGTTACATCAAGCAGGATGTTCTCTGAGACCACCAGAATTACAGGCCATTCAGTCTGAAACTGTTCCAGCAGCACCAGCAGCAGATTGTAATGCTGCTTGTCCTCAACTCAGTCCTCAAGGAATGGTTTTCGAGGAAAGAGTGGTCACTCAACCTAAGGATGAATATTTAGAAGGTTTGGATCTAGTCCCAGTTCTAAAAGCAAAGAAAATACGTGAGAGAAGAAGAATAACAGAAGTTGAACTTGATGTGGAAACTTTCATTGAGCCAGAAACTCCTAAATCTCCAGCAACTCCTAGGACTCCCAAATCTTTGATTTCCCAGTTGAGCCGTGATGGTGGAGAGTCAAGTGCTTGTAAAAGAAGACTTTCCTATCTTTTTCCAAGAGACAATAGTGATGCAGAAAGTGTGATTAGTAATAATAGTAGTGATGAACATGACGAACATCATAAACCCTCCAAAACTCTCTCCCTCCTCTTTATAGACATTGCTTCACCCCTCGGACAAAAAGTGCAGCATTATATGACTGCTGATGAAGTATCATCTAAAGTGCTGTCAGACCCAGAATCGTTCTGTAAAACTCCAGTCAAGGACACAACTTTCTCAGAGAAATTGCGTGCGAGAAACAATAATGTGCAAATTACTTATAAACTGACTCGCAAAAGATTAAAACAGTTTAATCACATCTATCATTTTAATAAATCTCAGCGTCTCGACAGATACGATAGACTTCGAACTGGGCTAAATAGAGGAAGCAGGATAGTGAAGAAATCCTTACCAAAATGCAGACTTAAAATTCAACGATTAACACCTAAAGATTTTAAGAAATGGAAAGCGAGCATGGATCCACCAAAAGTGCCTTTGAATTGGAAAGCTCTAAGTAAAAAAGCTGCACTGAAGAAGTTATCTCACCAAATTTTGAAGCAACCCTGCAGTTTCCCAAGAGGACCGGTGTTGTTATCTCCAGGGATTGATAAGCTCTTAGGATTGAGGACTAAAGAGTCTAGAGCAACCAAAAGGACATCATTGACCTTAACCAATGTTGTATCAGAAGACACTAATGCAGAAATGGCCCAGATTAAGCTTTCTCTTTATAAGTGTTTACTGACAGAATTATCGGACCGTTCCCAAAAGAATGATGCAAACTTCCTAAATACTTCCCTTATAAAGGACCATCAGCGGATGAATGATTCTCCAGTTTTTTTATCTCCATGTTCTGTAAAGATCCAACCCCTCCAGAATCCTAGTCCTAGATCATTTCCTTCAAAGAAACACAGTAAGGTTTCACCAACAGGTCCTTTGAGTATAGAAATTCCTACACGTGAACATTTGAATAGTTTTTTGTCATCCAAGAAATGTTCTACTGGAAAAGATTTATTGAGAGATATTGAGTGTTTGGGATCAGACGATTCTATTTCTATAAGAACTGCATCTTCAGATGAGTCATTCAGCGGTATCTCTCCCAATGAAGATTCCTGTTTTAAATGCAGAAATATTGTATGTACCTGTAATGTGAAAAAAGAGAAGAACATTGATAGTAAACAGTCCAACATCTCCATAGAGAAAAAAGGTGACAGCAAACTGTTGAAAAGAAAGGTGGGAAGACCTTTGAAAGATCGTAACTCAGATACAAACATCAGAAAAAACTCTGTAACAACGCCAAGAAGAGTAGGAAGGCCATCTTCTAAAATGATCTCAACAACCAAGCCAGTATTATCAACCTCTAAGAATAGGAATCTCACCAGAAGTAGGGGCGATTGCAGTCGTCAGATTATAAGAAAGTATAGAAAAGAGTTGACAAGTAACCTCCTTAGAAAGCTTCAGATTGATATGGTGGAATCCACTTTCACTCCATCAAATATGACTTCTAGTGAAGATGTAATTCCAAAGGGTGTGGCTAAAAAACTTCAGATTGACATGGTTTGGGATCCAAATAATACAAAGATGGGACGTGGTGAATATAGAAAAGTGCTAAAAAGTTCAGCAAATGGTGATTCATCATTGCAAGTAAAATCAAAAAAGACAAACACTGTTAAATGTGTTCCAAAATCCCCAAGTTCTGATTCCGAAGTGTCTTTTAAAAAATTAACAGATTCAGCAGATTCATCAAGTACAACAACAAAAAGTAAACCTTTATTCATTTCTAAAGATGCAAACATCTGCCAGAAAACCTGTGAAAAGAAAGTGCTCAAAAATGAAAACAGGAAGACTCAACCTTCTGAAATGTCAAAGAAGAAGCTGATGCGTAAGAAAACAGCCAGTGTTCCAAAGGGCTTACAGATTGACATGCTTTGGGACTTCAAAGATCCCAAGACACGTAATGAAGGTGCCGGTTCAATGCAATCATCTCCACTGAAAAGGTCAAATTCGATCTCAAGCAGCCAGTCTGTTAAAGCACCTTCTTCAAAAGAAACTAAACAAAGGAAACAGCCAGGTGTCAGTTCTAGCCCATTAAAAGCTTATCCACTGAAGAGATCAAATAGTCAAACTTCTAAAGCATCCCCTTTGAAAGATTCCAAGAAGACAAACAATTTGACAGAAATACAGAAAAAGTCAGTGCATGCCAGCCCAGTAAAAGTATCTTCAACGAAAAAATCAAATTTTAGTAAGCAGGCTTCTGAAACAAACTTGTTAAGTCGCGGAAGGACACAAAAGAAATCAAGCAGCCCTGTATCTACCCCCAAAAAATCTCCTTCGTTGAAGAAATCAAGCTCTGTTTCCAGTTGTAAGGCATTACAATTAACCCCTTTGAAACAAAATAAAACGGCAAGCACTGTTTCCAGTCCCTCAAAAACATCTCCACTGAAGAGATCCAACAGCAAATCACCTAGAGCATCTGCGTGTGATTCTCCAGGGAGAAGGAATAATAGTCCATCACCCAGCAAAAAAACTTGCGGAACTCCACAGATTACAAAGTTCTTTCGAAAACAGAAGTCCTTGCCAGCATCACCTTCACCTACTAAATCCCTCAACAATCCCAAGTTGACCAAATCTAGTTCTTCCCCAATTAAAACTCAGCAAGTAAACCCGAAGAAAACATCCGATAGTGCTATAGGAACTCTTTCAGAAAGCAATACTAAATCTCCACAAAAACAATTAGTCAAAAACTCTCCCAAAAAGCAATATTCATTAACGAAATCTAAATCTTCACCAAGTAAAATTTCCAGCGATAAACCCAATAAACCTAAACCAAGTGTATCTGCTGGACTCTTGTTGGCTGGTGCAAAAAGAAAATTGTCAGTTGGTTCAATAAGTGCTCCAAAACCTAAAAAACAAAAATTGTGAACAGTGTAGGAAAGATGTGATCTGAACATTATTTTAACTGTAAGTGATGTATTAATGAATCAAATTTTAAGGAACTGTGTAAATAGAATACTGCAGAGGACTCCATTTTGTGTGTATGTGAAATTCAATTGAAAGTGCTGTCTGTAAAATCAGGTACAGACTCCCATGGTGCATTGAAATGAAAAGAGATGGGCTTAAGGTCCTACTTTTCTGGACATATTGGGTTAATGGTGCATTAAAACCCACAAGCATCCTGTGTTAAATATTGGGCCTGATTTTCGAAAAACTTAATTAAACCACCTTTTAAGACTGTTGCCATTTAATTGGGTTGTGTAAATTTAAACTGATCAAATTTACAATAAGACTGTTTTTAAGTATCTTTTTCCAAAATATGTCCTACAATTATAGTTGTAAGAATGTTGTTGTAAATAAACATTGAATTTGAAGAGATTCCAGAAATCTTGATGCCTCTTCTGGCTGGCAATTTTTAATGTGCATACATGTATATATTGAGATTAAGCCATCAGAGTAAAATATCCTGAACTAGGATGATATTATTATACAATGTATTTGTTTGAAGATACATTTAATTCTTGTTACATTAATTGTTCTTGTTAAAGCTGCCAAAAGGTAAACAATTGCATTATTATTATTATAATATATTTTAATAGAAAATGCTCTGTTCACAAACAACCTCAAAAATCGATGTTCTCATACATGTAATTTTAAACATTAAAAAAAGTATAAAAAAAAATTAAACTTCTAAAATGTGAACTTTTTATTCTGTATTTGTGTATTTAAGAGACATATTATACATAATATGTACTACCGGTAATTTACATATTTTTGAATCAAATATTTTCCATGACTATTAAAAGGTATATTTATTACATTTGACTTTTAAAATGTTAAAGTATAGAAATGGTAAAAGCCTTGAAGTCATGGATAATGAACTATGCACTAATTCTAATTTATAAGAATTATTTATAATTTTTGTTCGTAATAAGTATAGATCTTTTCTCAAAGGTTTTTCATTGGAAACTTAATTTCTTATTAAGTTCAAGTTATTGTACCATGTAGAATATGAGTTAGATCATTGGATTTTATGATTTTTCAGAAAATTCAAAAATTCACCATTTATGACTTCTAGCAGAATATATTATTGCTATTATTTTATTAAGTCTAATTTTTAATATAATACTTATGTGATCATCTCAATAAGATTACAGATCTTTTTATTCGGCATTGTAAATACCCTCAACACTAAACAGTTGCAATCATTTATTGTAAAAAGTTAAGATCTTTGAATCACAAAAATATATTGCTATATTTCCATTTGTACATTTATCATGGTTACTTAATGATCGTTTAAGATCCACAGATTTTAAAATTCGTCTTCATCACTGGCAAAATCTTTTACAACAGTAGTGGTTAGTAAATTCATCACTAGAGACATGGTATGCTTAATGTTGCTAGAACTCATGAAATAAAAAAGACTACTGACAATTAACAGTTCATCATTTAATTCATAAAGTAATTGATAAAAAGAAAACGATATTGATTTTTAACCATCATTTTCATCTTTTAAAATTATCAGATCTTAATACTTTCATTGTTTATTCAACCAGATTTTTACTTTGGCATTAACTATTGATGATGCCGTCTCAAATTTCAGAGAATAGTAAATGAGAGTAGATAAAGTATGTAAACGGAGTGTGGCAACCTTACTAATTCATCAAAAACAGGACTATAAAGGGCCACAGTATAAACCATTTGTCAACCATACTCACAGGCTCCTTACCAGTCAATCCATCCCTGACTTATAGAACTTTTTGAGTCAGTAAGAACAAAGACTTGTACAGTCTTAACAAAGACAGGTATAGATTGTATGAACAGTAAAACAAAGACTTGTTCAGCCATGTTTAGTTGGTTATGTATGTTACTGACTGGTAGTGTCAGTAAGAACAAAGACTTATGAATCTTGTTGGGTCAGTAAGGACAAAGACTTCTACAACTTGTTGGATCCGTGAGAACACTGTCACATTTATAAGACCATGTACAGGTTTATTGAACTAACACAATGTTTTACAGACACTTGGCTAGTACAGTTTTTAAAGACAATTGACTTATACAGTTGATTTGTTTCACACCTGAATTGTATACATTTTTATACGCCCACATGGAAATGTGGACGTATATTGCCGTCGCCCCCGTCCGTCCGTCTGTCCGTCGGTCCGTCCGTCTGTCCGTCCGTCCGTCCGTCCGTCCATCGTCCACAATTTCTTGTGAACGCACTAGAGGCCAGGGTTAATATCCGATTGACTTTAAATTTATACACAGTGTTTAAGGTCATGAGACGAAGAAGCCTATTGATTTTCAGCAATATCCGATAATTACTGCCAGAGTTATGACCCTTGATCACTTTGAAAAATCTTGTGAACGCTCTAGAGGCTAAAGTTAATATCCGATTGACCTTAAATTTATACACAGTGTTTAAGGTCATGAGACGAAGAAGCCTATTGATTTTCAGCAATATCCGATAATTACTGCCAGAGTTATGACCCTTGATCACTTTGAAATATCTTGTGAACGCTCTAGAGGCTAAAGATAATATCCGATCGACCTTAAATTTATACACAGTGTTTAAGGTCATGAGACGAAGAAGCCTATTGATTTTCAGCGATATCCGATAATTACTGCCAGAGTTATGACCCTTGATCACTTTGAAAAATCTTGTGAACGCTCTAGAGGCTAAAGTTAATATTGGATTGACTTTAAATTTAAACACAGTGTTCAAGGTTATAATACGAAGAAGCCTATTGATTTTCAGCAATATCCGATAATTACTGCCAGAGTTATGACTCTTGATCACTTTGAAAAATCTTGTGAATGCTCGAGAGGCTAAAGTTAATATCCGATTGACTTTAAATTTATACACAGTGTTTAAGGTCATAAGACGAAGAAGCCTATTGATTTTCACGGATTTCCGATAATTAATGCCAGAGTTATGGCCCTTGATCACTTCAAAAAATCTTGTGGATGCTCTAGAGGACAAAGATGATGTCCGATTGACATCAAATTTATACACAGTGTTTAAGGTCATGAGACGAAGAAGCCTATTGATTTTCAGCGATTTCTGATAATTAGTGCCAGAGTTGTGTCCCTTGATCACTTCAAAAATTCTTGTGGATGCTCTAGAGGCCAAAGTTAATATTTGATTGACTTTAAATTTACACACACTGTTTAAGGTCATGAGACAAAGAAGCCTACTGATTTTCAGCGATTTCAAATAATTACTTCCAGAGTTATCTCCCTTGATCACTTCAAAAAACCTTGTGAC
Organism: Patella caerulea; assembly: GCA_036850965.1. Classification (NCBI taxonomy): domain Eukaryota; kingdom Metazoa; phylum Mollusca; class Gastropoda; family Patellidae; genus Patella; species Patella caerulea. The sequence continues at coordinate 61,917,164 of JAZGQO010000010.1, read as the reverse complement.
GCTACAGATGCCAAACTTATCATCCGATTGACTTCAGATTGATACACAGAGTTTAAGGTGTTGAAACGAATAAGTATTTTGATTTTCAATGAATTTTGATAACTGAACAGCTAAATCCATGATGTTAAATGTTTCCTATACTAATTGTTAGCGTGGGGCAAAACTTTATAAAAAGCAAACAAATTCTAATGATTTTCAGATAATTACAAAATGAGTTGTTACTCTTAATCAGATTTTAGTGGATAACAAATGTTTCATTCCCAAAAAAAACTAAAAATATGCGACAACCCTTGTTGACTGCCCGGACGATTTAGCTGCTGTGGGCGTATGTTTCGTTGCCTGGCAACCTATCTTTACAAGTAGTATCTGACTTGTTATGTTGATAGATATTTGACTTAACAAGTTGTAAAGTAGTGAAAATTGAAAGATGTATGGTTATATTAACTATTATTTAGGGTCTATACTTAAATGTGCATGACATCAAATAATTATATATATATCACAGACCTTGTAATAAGGTCCATGTATACATGTATATTAATAATTAACTGTTTATGGACAATTTTGAGCTAAAATTATGCCTGGAAAAAACAGATTATATTGTCAGATTAAGCTTATTTTATGTGTGCACATGTTTCAAAGACTACATGTGCACTCTGTTTAAAGGAGAGACATATTTGTATAATATTTCAATATCTAAAAGATTTAATGTAACCTAAAAAGCTTTAATTTTAACATATTACTGAATTAGATATGTGTATGAAAAGATGATTACTGTATGTCTTATCCTACTTAATCAAATTAAATTAAAAAAGACAACCCCCCCCCCCCCCAAACAAACAAGCCTTACATCAGTCTGTATCATGATTACCACATTAGTATCTAATGTATTTTGATATGAAACTCACAATGTAAATCTTATGGTATGTCTATCAAGTTAACATTAGAAAGATTAGTTGGGTGATCCACATTTTTGTCATGGGGAGTCTTTAATACTATTTTGATCTTTAGTTATCAAAGAAACTTCTAATATGTATGACAAATAACTAACCTAATAAAATTGAAAGTATGCTAACTTTTCATCACAATAAAATTTATAATCTGACATTCTGTTTGTGATGTCCTTTAGTGTTTGCTTAATTTGTTGAAAATAGTTACATTATATTTTCCTGTTTTACCAAATATACCGTAGTTGATAGTTTTTATCATGACATAAAATATTTATTTTCATACTGTATCACCATGTATATAGCCATATGTGATATAACTGTGAAATATTACGAAGTCAAAACTGTTCTGTTTTATTTGGAATTGTAAAAAAAAGATTTGTAAATAAATCCTATGTATATCATCAAATGACAGGATGTCTGTTTTTTTTTCGGTTTTTTTGACCATACAAGGAGTAGGCCTAATAGTAGCCTCACACAAGTATTCAAATATCGGCAGCCCCAATTAAAACAAACTATGTATCTGTCTCATTGTATGCTTGATATTGTGTTATAAATACAAAATATAATCTTGCTGCAAAATATAATCTTGCTGCACATGTTGGATTACTGGCAAAATGAAATGAAATGGGGTTTAACGTCCTACTCTTTTGCATTTCACCTAACCTGGGCTAATGGAAGACAGGCATACGCCATACAGTGTGCTATGAGGGAAACTTTGCCTGGGCAGTGGTGCTATGGCCTACTCTTATATCGAATTCCAACTGCCAAGGAATCTGTTACGTGTACTCCAATGTGTACACGGGACCTCGGTTTTTCGTACCATCCGAACGACTAGGCAGCTGTCCTTGTCAAGCCCTCCTTCTGCATCACTTACAAGAGGAAATCACGCCAGAAAATCGAGATGAACTTTCTCGGCCAATGCAGGGATTGAACACCCGACCTCAAGGTTAGCGAACCAGGATTACGGGCAAAGAACTAGAACAATAAAAAAAAAAGTCTTTGTTTTATTTGATTATATTTTTGTTCTACTCCAGACCTTTTTTTAGCTTTAAAGGACAAGATTGGTGTCAGACAATTTCACATATTTGATAGAACTGGTTAAACACGTTCCAAATATAATTTTAGCTCAGAGATCATTGCTACAATATTTGCCTTAACTTAATATAATCCCGTCTTGACATAGCAAACACAATTTATTGGTCAATTTAAATAAATACTGACGTTGTTATCTTGCTGTGAAAAGATAGGCTTCTGAAATCTAATATTTAAGACCAAATAAAAATTTTAAAATTGGCAGATGAGGCGCATGCCAGAATGATTTTGAGTGCCATTTGTAATGAAGCATCTCCATGAATGGGACTAAATATACCCACAGGAAAATACTATTGGTGCAGATTGGCATAACAAGATGCCAAGGACTGTCATTCAATTTGAACTGTTAGTATATTTCGCCGAACAAAACTGATTAGAAATTATAAGATGTTTTTACGAGAAACCGATTATGGTTAATCGATTTGCAATTCCTGTAAAATCATTTTTACGACAAAAATTAGCCTAATCGGTTTCACCTAATTTTTGTGTTTACCACAATGATTTGCCAAATCAATTATGCAAATCTACCAACTTGCTTGCCTGTCGGATTGACAATTCGATTTCCAAGAAAGGCAACAAGCGACACGAGGTGCCCGACGACGTTAGTTCATTTTCTTTCGAATTTCACACTGAACAGAACAAAGAAAAATTAATTTTTTAATACTTTCCCCCAATTTTTCAGTCTTCAATTCGAATACCAATTCTAGAAGTATGTCATGTACAGAACGAGATAGGTAATCAAAACCGATTTGTTTTCTCATAAAAAGGCCTAAAAACTGGAAAGATTTGGTGGCCAAATGGTGTTGATCACCTTGCATCAGGAAATTTGTCATTGTTTCGAATCCCTGCTCGTGTCGTAATAAGTGACAAGGAGTAGGGTCGCCTATCCAACTGTGTGGGTTTTCTCTGTGTCCTCCCACTGCTAAAGATCCCTATGCCGAAGCGAATGATTGAAATAAGAATACCGATTTAGCTTCTGTAATTTATAAATTAAAGGAGCTAAATCGCTAACATTTGTGACTTAGAAATTGACAGAAGTGGGTCGCAATGCATATAATACTCTAATATGAATTATATAAACCGATTTACATTCAGTGGTTTCCGTTTTTACTCTAATTTGAAATCAGTTATGTTCCGCGAAATAAGCCATCAGTCTAAATAGCAAGCAAATTTCTAGCGTCTGGTTATTCCAGTCTACCTGCGCCATTTGATTTGGTGCAATGTATTTAGCCTCGTTCCCTGAGTCTCTTACTAGAACTGGGGTTGAAACGCATTATGGAACACGATTTGTGTACAAATTGTGAAATGTTTATTTTGTCTTAAATTTTGAATATCAGAAGCCCATCTTTTTGCGGTAAGATCACAGCATCAAAGTTGATTTAAAATAACAAATAGTTCGCGTTTTCAAAGTTGAAGATTTTGGATGATATTGAGTTAGACTGTTAGAGACCTAGCTACTTTATGTTGAATTACTACTAGTAGACTTAGCATTTAATCGATTAGTGAAATTTTAACATCAATTTAATTTAGATTAATCTTAAGAGTGGCAAGTATCAAACACAATCAACGCTTTAAAAAGTATCATCATATCAATTTGCGTGGACATGTATGCTAACGCTATGCTTTCAGCTAAAATTCAAGGATAAAGAGAGATAACTCCATTTAATATTTTTAAAAATATAGTTACCTCCCTTACACAGTGAGAACTTCCAGCGATAATGTCCTGGGTTAAACTCGTGGCCAAGAAAAAGTTTAAGTTGTAAGAGATTTTGTTATTGAATTAACATGAGTGTGTCTGATTATCGAGAAGGGATAAAAATTAGATCCTGCGTGGACAAAGGTTTGGTGCTTAATTTTTAAGATAAAGAAGAGAGGTAACTCCATTTAATATATTTATTAAAATATAGTTACCTCCCTTAGACCGTTAGAATTCCTAACTATCCTGGTTTCAATTCCCATCGTTATTGTTACCGAATTAACAAGTGCGAAGGACAAAAATCAACTTTGACGTGGACAATGGTTTGGAATGATAATTTGAAGATAAAGAGAGATAACGTTTCGACTTGGCTTCTCTAGTCTCATCGATTCATGCTATTCTCTACAATAACAATGGCGTCTGATGAACTAGAAATACACACTATTATAATATTGCTGTAACCCACTGAAAATTACATTCCAACATAAATTTCGACTTTTTTTGAACTATTTCAAACACCAAAATTGTTTGGACAAACATCATCATATAAACTGATTTTGATGCAAAATTCCACCTTTTTTTTATATTTTGGTTCATGTTTGTTTTACTGTTCCATTATGGTTTTGGAACTTTTTATTTGGGATATGGGGTGTTGGGTGACTGAATTGTCTAATGCGTGCACTTTAGATAAGAAGGTCAGTCACTGAGTTAAGTGGTGTGGTTTTGATCCCACACTAGTGAATTGCAGGTCCAACTTTGTTGGCTTTCTCAGGTTTCCTCCCACAGCGAATTATTGAAATAAAACTGACCCTTGTTTGTGCTAAAATGACCTAGTTTGTGCCGAGTGGACATTAAACGCCATCCCTCTCACTACAGCTCTATGAGATATTTAATTCAAATGGTCAAGTAAAGAGCATTGGATCTATTCATGACCACGCAACCATCATCTTGAACTTCATGGAACAGGAAAACAAAACAGAAATAAATACAGAGAATAGCTTCTCATGTTTTTTTTATTATTTAAGATATATAAAAGATTAAAATGATTTAACTGTACATTGACAGGATTACATGTACACATCAGATCTTTTTTTCAACAAACATGGTCAGAATTTCTTCTACATTAACATTCATTAAAACACAGTTGTGGACCATACCCACCTTTGTTGCACATCCATTTTATTACTACAATCTGAGCCAGGTTTAAAAATCAAAATTTAAAAAAAACTACAACTGTGATTATCCCACAAACTGATGGACCTTATTCACAATCACAGACAACAACACTTTGGAAATCCAATTGCAAATTAATTAGAAATAAGATAAATTAGTATTTTCAAACTTTTCTAATAATATATATTAGTGCAGAGCATTTAATCTAACAAAGTCATCACAGTTCCTGACAAGATTTGTACTATAGTTCAAAAGACCTTGTAATATTCCGATTTTCAAATTGTATGGCTCAGACAGAAGATTCTACTAGGTATGCAACAATTAATAACGATGAAAAAAACATAGCACACAGTAACATAAAAAGAAAAAATTACAGTTATTTACAATTCAAATCTCTATACAATAATTCAATCATTATAGTGTTTTGTATTTAACAATAAAAAAAGATTTGAGTCGATAGACAAAGAAGAAAGATAGAAATATTAATTAATAGCTTTGCAATTTAGAAACATTACTTGACTGCTATTCCAGAGACCATCAACACATGCACAAAATATGTGACGACAGAGGTTTCTTAATAAAAAGAAATATGAATTTTTAAAAATTTGTTCAAAATGTTTGGTATATCAACTTTGTAATTTGCACATTATTTTGGCACAGTTGATCGATTTTACACTAAGTGAACCATTTAATCTGACCGATGTGACATCACACATAATAAAACATTTATGCACATCTTATATTAGTAGATATCATATTATGATATATTTTTAAAACTGTAAAATATACATTTGGAAATCAAACGTAGTAAAATGATTGTAAAATAATCTATGTACAAAAAGCACTGTTAAATTTCTTCTATAAACTAAAAAGCATTCCCTCACTGTTAAAATTAACTTTTGACTCAGTAAAAGTTATTTTCTAACAAAGTCACTCATCTCTTCACAAAAACCTCAAACAATCTATGTATGACTGGCGATTTTGATAAGATTTGAATATCAAACAAAACGATTTATATTAGATATTAAAATGATATTTGAATATTATATCAAGTATAAAATAAATGAGTTAAAATTGTAAATGATATTAATTAATACGCAAATTGATAAATGAAATATATAGTTGAGTTTATCTTTATAAACTATTTTGAGCACATTATGGTGGTTATTTCTATAATTAATCCCATCATACTATTTGAATAAGATTATTCAATTAATGGAAATATTAGTTTCTTAATTTATTGTGTTAATTTCTGGATTATGGCTTTTGCCAAAAAAATGATATTTTTATAAGCTTATGTCTCTGGCAAAAACTAATATTAAGTCTATCTCAGAAAAGTTTAAAGCAAGCACATAAATTAGATTTTATAGCAAAACAAAATATGTTGATGACAATATTTAATGAAATAAATATGTATTTGATTTATTAGCTAGCTTAAAATTTTAATAAGGACGTATCTTTAGCAGATGAAATTGGAAGACATGAGAATGCTTTTAAATAAAGAAAAATATTGTTTATCCAACACATCATATTATAAACACTTTCATTTTTTCTAAAAGTTTTAATCAAAATAGCCTGTGATTTTTATTCAAATAAGAAAATATTGAATTCTATTTATACATGTAAGTTTTGTATGGAAGACATCAATTGTAGTGACTCTGAGGTCAAATTACACTGACTCTGGTGTCAATTTACTTTGGCTCTAAGGTTCACAATAGATAATTTAGGTGCAATTTTGAGCTTAAAGTGTGTAACATTTACAACACTATTAGAAATGTTTCAGAATATTAAATTTGCTCAAACTTAAAAATAAAGATATCAAAATAGCACAATTATAACATTTTTGAATTAGGAGTCTCGATAAAAATTATCTAGGTAAAACTAACCACTTGGAAACAACGTATTATTATCTAAAGATGAACAAATATTTCAATTAATGTGCCTTTAATTACCTGAATGACAAACATTTCAATTTCTATCTAATTTCTAGTCTAAATTCTAGTCTAAATTCTATACCGTAAGAAGTTTGTAAATGAAAACGAAAGTAGTGCAGTTGACTATTCACACAGTAGTACTGCAATAAATATACTAAATAATATCATGTATGTATATAATGTTAAGCTTTATATTTATATACACAGTATAGGATATAATATGTATGTACATATAATACAGATAATATACACATGACTATATATTAGGTTATTTTATAAAATACATGAAGGTAATTAAGACAAGATTCATCACAGGCCACTTTCATCTATATTTGTATACAGTTAGATTTCTTACCGTAAGAGAATTTTAATTACTTAAATTTAATAATACTTATGAATTTCCAAATATACTTTTACACATTATGATCAAATTTTGTCTATATTAAGGGAATCAAAAGTACTTTAAAGCCTATTTCTGTAATGATTGACTGACTTTGACATATTTTAACATATATGCCAGTGACAAATTACTCGGGGGAATCTCTTCCAACCAGCAAATCCGAAACATCAACAAACATGTATTTAGATACTGCACTGACGAAATTAAAGAAGAGATAACTTACAATGCTTTCCACTACAGTCTACGAATCCAGAATAATTCCATTAAAACTTATCTTAAAGATGTGAGATTTCATGAAGGTGGCCCATGATGTTAAACTGTACACGGGGATAGACCCAGTATCACAGAAAATTGATGATAATTTTAGGATACATAAACAAAATATTGATCCATAGAGACTGTCAAAATTTGTTGATTGTTTTTTTTTTAATATTTGAGATCACATGTGTTAATCATTTGGAAACCATTTTTGTCATCAACAATGTAATGTCAGAATTCAGTAATTTTTAATCTAACTTAAACTACATTCTATTCTACTAGTCTTACAAATACCATTAAGAATATAAACTGTTACCAGTTCTTCTAAAAAGAAATGTCAGCTGAACGGAATTGGAGAAAACTGACCATATCATATTTTTGAGTTTAAAGCATAAATCACATTTGATTTCTTATATCATCAATTTATAAGAAACTTTGTCAAGTCTGAACAATCCAAATCCAAGCAGTTTCTATAAAATTTCTGATTCATTTGATAGAAATGATATCTCATTAAGCTCATGATCACACAGCAAATATTATTCTTAACTATTAATATCCATATGTAATATCTATCCAGTAACTAGGCCCTTTACAAGAAACAACCAATCAAAACAGGTCTTTTAAAATGGTGAAATCCTAAAAGGTTAAGGGGTTACGAGCTTGATAATCTAGTTCAAAGAATATAAAAATGTTACTTCTATTATAAAATACACTATAACACGTTTTATCAAAAGACGAAAACATAAACCCCTAGGGTTTCGGCATAGGTTCTTGAGCAGTTATTTCTGGAAATTTGCGTTGCGTTTCTGGGGAACGGCTGGGTTTTTTCATCACTGTTGGCTTAAACTTTATTTTAGGTTTCTCTGCAACTGGTGGAGGCATTGGACTTGTTTTTATTGTCGGAACCATTGGCGGTGATTCCTCGGAGGAATTCAAAGATTTTGCTCTCATTCCTGGAAGAACATTTGGTGAACGTTTAATGGCTGATGAAGATGAAAATATCGGAACTTTTGGAAGAGTAGGGGGAGAACTTTCTCTCATGACTTCCTGTGGGTTTATATTCCGAGGCATTGAGCTGGCTTTTTTTAAAGTCCCTTGATTACATTTTGCAAAGTTCTCTGCAGCACTAGAATTATTTGGACTATCTGGTCCACTACTGCTATCCTGGGACGTCGGAGAGTTCGATCCCTCAGGTAAATCAAGCACCAAATCAGGGGTATGTTTAGGAGTTTGTTTTGTTTTAACAATCGGTAAACTCATTCGTTTATCTGATATTTGTTGCATCTCAAGAGATTTTAAACCGTCCATTACTTCCGCTAAAGCGTTATCGATATCCATTGAAAGATCATCAGCACTTGTGTCCGTTGTGGATGACGAAGACAAGATCCTCTTTATTTCTGGTGTTTCAGGGCTTGGACTTGACGGAGCTAAGCTCGAGCTACTAGTTACTTTAGATCCTATACTACTGCGCGGAGTAGGTGGAGGTGATGGGGTCATTGTATCAATAATATCTGTTTCCCGAACTTCCGTTATCGTGGTTGGCAAGGTTGTTTTCTCTAGTTTACCAATACTGCCATCCTCGCTGCTCTGCCGTACTGGTTTACTGGGTAGAGAGTGAGATGAATTGGATCGATCATCTTCAGAACTAAAACTCTTCTGTTCTTCACTACTGTAAAGGAATAAAACATATTACATATCTTATCAATCAATACCAATACTATTGGATCTGGACAAAAAGGTAAAGCATTAATGGACTCCATCACCGGTCTGCTCAAAAATACAAGATCTAATAATAGCTGTTATGTCTGAGTCTAGAAAGTTAGTATCAATTGAGCATGTGTTACTAAAGAAAGAAATGGCTTTGATTTAGAGTGGGGTGGGTGGCTTAGTGTTTATGCCACTGACTCACTAACCCAGTGTTGGGCGAGAAAGGATATTCCGAACAGGTTTCCTCTTTTAAGTTGTGCAGGGCGAAAGGCTTAGCAAGGAACAGTTTCCAATCGTTGCATTGAGGCAAGAAACTGAGGTCCAACCATATACTGATTGGCGTGCTAATAATGGATCCTTTCACAGATGGAATTTCAAAAAGAGAAGCTGAAAATATTGCGGTCTAGGCAAAATTTCCCTTATAACCCATTTCATGGCATATGTCTATCTTCACTAGCCCAGTTGTAGCAACCCTATTTCATTTTGCCTCTAAAACACTGATCGGGATTTACTCCATTGGTCATAATCCCTAGTGTTACACAAGTGCTGTAATCTAACACGATATTTAAATATCTACTTACCCAGCAGTCTTCCATGTGACATATTTATCAGGAATCAAACCTTCTTTTCCTCCAAATGCTCCTTCCCACCAATCTGTTGAAACTTGTTGATAAATGACTAGAATATCTCCCTTCTTAAATGATAATTCTCTCTCTGTACGTCCCTCAAAATCATACAATGCTGTGGCTTCCAAAATATCGGGTTCTGAAATAATAAAATGGACAAAAGAAATTATTAATGTGAACAATAGTATGAGTTAGAGTACAAAAACATCACGATGAAAAACCAGAAGGGAATTGATCCCAATTCCTGCATGATGCAATCATTCATCATCACTAATACTCATAAAAGTTTTAATAATGAAATAGAAACTAGGGCTTATTTCAATGCTAACTTCTATCTCAATTCTCAATGGAGATCAAAATTTGTGAAAACTATTACACAAAAAGAAAGAAATTCTAAACATTTTTGGCCAATGAATAGTAATATTAGTATACTGTTCAAGGGAATTTGATATTCACTTTAATTTTAACTTGAAATCTCATAGGAGACAAAATATGTACTAATCGTTAAACAAAAAGAAAGGAATTTCCAAATTTGGATCCAAACCCTTTATAAATTCTTTTACTTGTAGTGTTAAAAATTGTCAATTTTTCACAAATTTAAAACATGTAAATCCTACAGCATGCAATCTTAGTTCTCTACTTATAACTTTAGTTTAAAATATAGCAACATAAAATTGGGATAAGCAAAATGAACTCAATATGATCGTTAACTCAAATGTTAATTAAAATAACACATATCTGACAATAAAATCAAGTTGAAAATAAGTGCTTGTCAAAGATCAAATTGCATAGGTCTTTCTTTTCAATTAATAAGTCTTTCTTTAGGCATTTTTAATTTGACAAGTCAATTATTTTCAATTTCTGATAATTCATTCTTTCTAAAATAAGCGTGGAGTAAAAACACCTAAAAATAAAAATATTCATACAATTGACGGAACTCAATGATTCAACTTCTGAATCTGAAGCAAAATAAATTAAAAACAAATATTTTTAATCTCAAAAAGATTAACATACATCCTTAAAGCTCATAAGCACCATGAATAAAAGACAATATTTTACCAACTTTTGGCCGATAAAGCTGAACGACAGTTCCAAGTCAATTACTATTTGACTAAAACGTTATACTTAAGTTTTCATGACAAGTTGCAAACCATAAAGCAGCATGTCATAATTTTATTGTTTTTTTTTTAATATTTAATATGTAATATTTAACTGTTCAGGCCATACAAAACGTAATCCTGAAATTCACCCAAATTATTGACGTCACCTTCTTCTAACTTTGCCAATACATACAAATCTTTAGAGATTTATCTGATGACATTAACTGTTAGAGAGTATCCTCAATAAGTGATGGACCCCTGAATTTGTGAATGTACAATCACATTTCCATTTGGGCATGACAAAAAGCAACTGGTGTATATTCTTCTTTAATGACGAGCGGAAAGAAGCGATATTACACGTCCATATTTCACCAGGTGAAAATAAAATAAAACAACATGCAGGTGAACAAAAACTAAATAAATGTCGGACATTCTTCTTACCAAATATAGATCCTGAAGGAAAATAAAACAAGATTATTGTAGACAATATTTAATCCAAGCTCAGGAACAAATTGACAACTAGGGCTAAAGTTGTAGTCATTTCAAATATTTAGCATTTCATATTTAAGAATTCCAATATGTGATATCTAGTAATTATCAGTCCTATGTACAGGTGAGGAGTATCTAGTCTTAATATCATCAACTATTGTCTATAATTACAGGAAGCAATTATAATATTTGGTAACATCTTCCCTACTTTCGGTTACAAAAATTTCAACTTTTTCATCTTATCAAAGATATCTATGACCTTGTGTAATACATATATAATAAATGGCTATGTTTACAGTAATCTGACTATGAAATCCTTATAGGGCATTTAGTAACTGAACATGTGATAAATAACACAATTGATGAGTTTATTTCATACTACGTTTCAACAAGTTCCTCTTGTCATTTCAACAAGTTCCTCTTGTCGTTCTCAAGTGAGTAATGAGAACGACAAGAGGAACTTGTTGAAATGTAGTATGAAATAAACTCAGCGATTGTTTTCCATATAAATTTGTGTTATTTATAATCTGATTATGTTGACAGCAGTAGAAATGTTGCTGATATTGAAATTGTTTAACTTTCCAGACTTGTGAGTAACCGTAGGTCTAACTTTATTTATTTCAATTGAGTTTTATTACTTATTACATCAGAGCTGTGCAATCAGTCCTCCGATACAGCAAGATCTTGCAATCAATCCCCAGTTTTTTTAAAATACTTTATAAAGTATATCAGATACAGTAAGAGGAGTGCAATCAGAGTTGTGTTTATTTATTTACTGAGATACAAAAAAAGAATAATTTCTATTACAAACTTACCATCCTCATCACTTGGTGTAGATGATGTTTCATCATCTTCATCATCATCACATGTATCATTTCCTTTATCTCTATAATAATGAGAATAATATAATATTTAGTAAGGAAAAGAATAGAATGGCGTGTTTTAACATGTTGTCAATATAATTAATTATCAACTTTACTTTATTCAGAATATTTAGTTTTACTTCACCACATTTACTTATAAACATTACTGGAGTGGGCGAGATGAAAAGAAAATGTCTGTTACTTACTTGCTTTCAACGATACACTTTTCATAAACTGTGCCTCCATCATTAGGAAATATTTCCTCCTGATGTATGATAATGGTTTTAATGATTTCATTGACGCTACTCTGATAAGAGACTTGATCCCTATCTGGAGGTATTGGTAGTAAAGTTGGTCCGAAACATATAGCTAGATTATATGGATCCATCATACTCTCATCACTATACTCTGATATACTGAAAGTAACATACAATAACACATTGAAATAATAATAATGTACATTTACTATACAGGACTGAAAGTTTTTAGTTACTGAAATGCGATTTTAATATCAATTTATTATATCTGGCATTGAATGATATAATTTCTGTTCTCAATGCAATTGTTTTAAAAATCTGAAGAAACCTGAAATAAAATTCAACCACATGTTTGAAGAAAAACGTGTTAAATCCTTCGATGTATGTAAAATATCCATCATTTTTCAGAAGGTGAATATTAAAATGTACCTTAGTAAGTGTCAATCATAATATGAATGAAGAGGGGATAGGTAAGTTTTTATCCCTGATGCAGTGTAAAATAAAGTGAACTTACTGATTAAGATGAGCGAATAGATATCTCATAACAACTATAACAGATCTAGGTAAACCACTTAATAAATATTTAATACGTTCTACACGAGCTACCATATCCTCTTCTCCTGTAACAAATAACATCATATAATTTTAATTCTGTGTTATATTAACTAAGACTTAACCGGCTTCAAGGCAGATCTTTATAAGTTGGTCTGATCTGAGTATGAGAAAACTTACAAACCACAAAAAAAAAAAAGCTTTCTACAATGATACCTTCCACTTTAATGGACACATTCAGTTCTTGTCTGTAAGTTTTTTCAACTGATAGAAAGATATATACTAGGGGACTGAAATCTTTGTGTCTAATATATATCTCTTATTATTATCCATGCAAACCAAAACAAGTGATGTTTTATTGAAAGAATCTGAAAGTATTTATAAACCTACTTGAACAGCTAACCAACTCATCAAAGAGATGTAGAGGGAAGAGAGGCTCTCGTAATTCACGGAAATAAAGTTTTAATACTCCAGCTACTGAATTAATATCACTGGCATCTATAGTATCTACTAAAGGATCATCACCTGAAATTTACAATAAAATAATAATAAAGTACTAAAACACTCTATACCACTTCTTAATTATCCAAGAAGTTCACACAGGTAAATTCTTTTGCTCTACTTTGTATTAGTTTACACAATCTCATTAGAAGGGAAGCTACTGCCAACTCTAAAATTGTAACACAACAGGCAGATTTATTACTGTTATGCGGTTTATTTGGGACTAACAAGTAACTTTTTTTATGAGGGAGAGCAAGAGAGAAATGGGGATTAACGTCCACTTGACTCGAGCTAGGTCATTTTGGGACTAACATCTATTTTATTTCAATAAATTGCTTGTGCAGATGACCCGCAGAAAACTCACAAGGTTGGACAACCGACCCTAATCCTCGTCACGTTCAAGCAGGGAATTGAAACTACGCCATGTTACCCAATGACAGGCTGTCTGATCCAACATGCACTTGTTAACACCCCCTTTTTTTAAAATGAACAATAGAAGATGTTGTTGAGTAGATTTGTTTAGAGGTATGTAATAATCCATGTGTTCCTTTAAAAATCTGTTATATAAAATTTTATTGAACTAGCTTCAAGGCTTATGTTTTCATCATTAAATCACAATGAATTGTTAAAAACACACGGAGAAAAGTGTAAAACGTACCACTTTCAAAAGATGCCTTAAAGCCATTGATTTCTACAATAGATCCAGATACTCGAAATATTCCTTGATGATGTAATCCTGAAATATACAATTAACGTCAACATCATCACCTGTACGAGTTAATAATAAATTCTACATACCAATGTTCTTTCTGTTTTAAAATTCATTTAAGATCTATTCAATATATCAAACTTTAGTTTACATAGATTGTTATTAATTTGGTATATATTATAGTAACAATGCATCATTTGCATTTTCCGCTAAAAATATCAAGTTGAATCCACACTAATGCATACTCAGATCAATCATTTAACATGTAGATAAGAAAATAAAATCGAAATACCAAAGCTAGATAATCTCCTGCCTTGGATTCAATTTAACATATCTTTGGAATTGAACCAAGGACTGATATTCCTTATCAAGGAATCAATCTTTCACAATAATATAGTTTGCAAGGATTTCTATGGGCTACGCATCGTTACTTCAGGTAGGGATGTACGAATAGATACATTACTAAAGTTCCAGATTATCTTACCATATAAATTAATAATTCGGATACAACTTTTGATAATCAGAGGAATTTCTTGACCGGAAGCCTCAATAAACTCTTCTAAACTTCCACCAAATAATTTCGGTTGACCAACATTTGGTGTTCTACCTATTCTACGTTTGACAGGTTTAGGTGGCAAAGATGGTGGTCTGGAAAAAAAACCCATAAAAATAAAGTCATCATGAAAATACAGGATGCAGAATGAAACAAACTATCCACCTGAAATATTTCCTTTCTCAACCACACTTTATCATTTTATATCAATTTGTTTAACCCTTTGAATTCAGGGGAAAAATAAACAATCATCTCATCATTCTGTTGCTGGGAATGGTTTTAAAGGGTTAAAAGAAATTTTTACAATGTTTTCATTTTTCTGTTAATCTAAAATAATAATTGAATCTTACCTGCTATTTGAATTTGATTTTTCATATGGAGATAAAATATTGTCTCCTAGTGACTTCTGTATAGCCGACTGTTTGGACTGAAGACGTGATAACCGGTTACAACTTAATGTATATTCTCGAAATTTCTGAAATAATAATTAGTTAAAACAATTTTATACAGTTGATCAATAGTACTAATGTCGAGTTACATCTGTCAACAACTGTATCCACTGTTTTTTTACCAACTATAAACAGAAACAGGATTAATTGATTCATTATATATATAAATATTGATAGACATTTGACAGTTGTTTGGATCACATATGTCAGTTTGAGCGGAAATGTATCAAATTCAATTGTCAAGGTGTTATGTTATGAGCACGCTTATGAGGGCAGACCTCATTATTTTAGTTTTTTGTTCCATCCAAACAACTAGATATGTCTTCTCTTGCCAGATCCTCTATCTTGCACCTACTAGGGAAAACAATGCTGGACAATCCTGTAAAATTTTCTCGGCTAACACCAGGACTGATTCCGGGACCTCCTGGATTGTAAGCCATCATCACGAAACAACTGAATATGTATGGAACTACTTACAGATAAATAATAACTCTCTGTTTCTAACATACTGGCTTTCTGTTTAGCATTCTCTTGTGGTGATTTGACAGGTGTATTATCATCTATAAAATATTTACTGACATCATAATCCTTCTCTTGTGTTGTTTCAACTAATGCCTTCTCTGTTGTTTCTAATGTCTTCCATATCTGATGTAAAAAAAAAATCAATATTATTTGAAAATCAGAAAAAGTAATAATGTTGATATGGTGAATGTATTCCTAAGGTGGCATTTTGTTGGAACTAAATCTGCCTATTGCAGATATTTTTTTCTAGCTTCAAGTGGTATTTAAATTTTCTACCTTCCAATGGTATTTAAATTTTCTAGCCTTCAATGGTATTTAAATTGTCTGGCTTCTAATGGTATAATCAACATCCTAGATCATCCAATGGCTTAGATATTGAATTAGACAATGGTTAATGGAAATGGTAATTTAGAGACATACCTCATCATTTTCCACCTTGAGACAATTCAATCTATCACAGATACCTTGATAACGCTGAACCAAATCTTCTTGAACTGGTTTCTGAGCACTTATTTGACGCACCTAAAAAATTCATTTATTTTATACATTCATCAAGAAAGAGAATGACTTCCATTTAAATTTAACAGAAGAAATTTTTATTGCATGCATGAGAAAACAAAGAAATATATATCTCTTCCACTTCTCAAACAAAGACAGAAACTACAATTTGAAATTTGAATACATTTCTCTTAACTTCCTAGAAATTCTTCTGTATTCCCACTGACCTATGATGAAATTGATATAGATGTAAGAGAAATAACTCCTATGATCAAATCTTAAATTTTTCAATTGAACAACTACAATCTTTTTAGAAGTATTTATAGGCAATAATTAGGTGTAAGAAGACATCAACTGGGATAAAAAAAAAGAAGAAATAAGTTGTTAAATACCACCTACCTCATCACCTTTAAAAGGTTGAAATTCAAATTTTTTAGGCAGCATAAAAACAGAATTGTTGAGTTCCATGAATTTCTGTTTATCCGCCCGGGAATCGAGATCAGATATACATTTATTGAGAGAATCTATAGCAGATATATGCGTTTGTTTTAAATGTTCATGAACTGATAAATACATCATCATAGTACGACCACATGAATTATGATATCCAAAATCCATGCACTGAAAAAAAAAAAAAAAAAAAAAAAAAATGGTTTTTAATTAAATAGCATATTTACAGGTTTTATCTTAGCTAAAGGAGAACTCTAGTCTAGCTTTGTGCCAGCCGTGACATATCATTTGGTATTAAAACAGTTTCAACTATGCACAACCTTAAGTGTATAATGCTTTTCAATTAACAATTGAACACCTGGAGTACAACATCATGAGGAGAATTGCCAATCACTCTAAACAAAAATAAACAGTATGCAATAGCAAAAACAAGTTAAAGATGATATATTCTTATCCTTCATACATAAATACTGAAAATGTTTGGGTTTCCTATTCTTATCTAACACAAAAAAATTAAATAGTTGTAGGGATGGTATCTTTAAGGTAACGATAATAAATATTTCATTTATGAGGTAACATACATGTATGTTTATCGTCAATATACAATTACCTATATGTTATGTGAAAATATACAATGTTCTTTACAACAAATAGAAATAATATACAGGCAGGCTTTTTCATCAGCACAGCATATCACTCTTGATAAACGTTAAATGTTGGGTAAAAACTATTCATGAGAAATGTGTCTTGAGAAATTAACAAGAATTTTCAATTTCTTAAAAAGAGCACTAGGGCCACAAAATGTGCATGATATTTCAACTTCCCTGGGAAACATGGAATTTGGAGAGTTAGAGGGAAAGTTCACAAGATCCTGTATATATGTTGTAATATTTTAAGTATAGAATGGATGATACTTGAAAACATGTATAATATTACCAGTAAACATGTCATGTCTGTAATTGAAACTTTGTATTTAACCTTTTCTCTCTTATAATTTGTAGATTTTTTTGAGCATTCATAAAATGATTTTTACAAAATGATACAAAGGAGTTGTGAGTGAAATGGAATTTAATACATACAAAAGAATTCATTTTCTCTCGACCAGACAAAACGGCAGCAAAGCTCAGTGTTTGAAAGCTGACATGTCTCATGTTGGAAACAAATAAAAAAATAGCATTAGAAGTCTGAAAGTCTTTCTGGGACTAAAATATGGTAAGTATAATATTGCTCAAACAAAAGTGTATTTGAAAGTTGCACAGCCTATTTAGATAGACAGCTCAAAAAGAAACCAAAACAAATATTACGCTTTTTTTGCATGAATATTGCTTTGAATTCATATTCAATCCCTTCTGTTATGTAAGATTAATTAGCGTAAAGTTTACATTACTTACATCCATGAGATCTGATATATCATCTGAGAAATATTTACTGATAGCTGCATTTGCGGCTTCTATACTCAACAGATATTCATTACGAGCTTTTAGGGCTTTTAATTTATTCTCTGAATACTTCACTTGTCTCTGAAAAATATAGTAGAGGAGCATTAAATCATATGAAAGAAAACTGAGTTTAACATCCTACTGCTGTGAACCAACAGGGCTGATAAAGACAGGGATATGCCATGTAGTGTGCAGTGAGGCTAATTTTCCTTGACGGCAGTCTTACATCCTAATTTAATTTTAAAATCAACTGTCATGGGTTCTTTTAAGTGCATACCAATGTGCACACACCCTCAGATTTTCGTCTAATGCAAACGACTATACATTGTCCCTAGCCAGACCCACTAGGGGGGAAACATGCCTGAAACACTGGGATCGAACATATGATTTACGGGTTAGTGAGATTTCTGAGATAACATCTTACTCAATGAGCCCCTGCGGCTACCTTGTATATGTAAATTAAGTTATGTATCAGCTTATGTATAAGCTCAATTATTTGGATCACATCGTTTCAAATTGAATGGGTCAACTCAACACCAATACTTTGGCTATTTTGAAACTTACAGGCAGTAAAATTTAGTGATGAAGTAAAGTCTGAGAATTTTGCCAGCAGTGTTTCCAGCTACTCTTTTTTCACATTATACAGTGCAAATGGCTCTTTTACATGTACATGCATGCCAATGTGTATACAGGTTTTTCGTCATATTCAAACCAGAAGACACACTCTACTTGTCAGCCCAGCAGGCACCTATAGTAAAATGTTCTTGATTCCAACACATACTGTACTATGTACTGATCATATCAAGTCACACTTCCAGACATTGCAATTCATTTCATTTGACACAAGATTACTATCTTATGGAATAATCCTGAATGAGCCTCTTTCAAATATCATAAAACCTAAATGTGACAGCATTATTCTTAAATATAATTTAATTATGTTAAATTTTAACATCTGTTTGAAACATAAACTGCTAAGTACAACATAATCATTACAATATTGCAGTTGCACAACATATGAAACTTTTCCTTCATGAGTCATTTTCTCTGCCTAAATATAAAGATAATTAATTTAAATAATCTTAGGGACATTGTGTATTTTATTGGTGTCATGCTTGAGGCAGGAGTCACAAGGATTTTCTTACAGTTTCTACAACCATTGATACCATCTCTTATTTAAAGAATACGTATAACTGACAAATTCTTGTAGATCTTTTGTACGACAGTAACATTTGTTTTTAACATTCAGACTTATGGGCTAGTTTTTCTGACTTAATGCCGATTTATGGAATCCCAATGTCTTTATGGTACGGTCATAACGACTAGATTTTTACAGACAGTATGACATGACATCTTGTGTGAAGTAAATTACACATGAATCATGTCTTGTCTCTTTGTACTGCCTAAAACAACAGATTTTGAACTGTTTTTATACACAAAAAAATCGACTTGAGTGCAACATTTTCTATTTTTACAAACCTACAGGGATAAATATGCATTTAACGTAAATTCTCTTAACTTTTTGTTTTGCATTTTTATATCTTAGAAATGTGTTTTCCAGATTCTATCGTCATATAAAACAGAAACATCTCCATGTATTTCTCGGAAAGTAAATGAATTATTACATGGATTTTTTCATTTTTGTTAATTTTATGCTTTTTTTTTGTGTTTTTATTAAAAATGATATGTTTACTGATCATTTGTTTAAATAAATAATACCATTTTACTGCCAATATGCTGATTTAGGGATCGAATTAGTTACCTAAATATTTAACCTCAATAGAAGATATCTTGAGTTAGCTAATTAAATTATTTCTAATGGAAATCTGCCCTGTCAGGGTTTAAACACATCTTTAATGGAAACATTTTGCCACCCAAAAACCTTTAAAATAAAATTGCAATGGAATCTTCAAAGATGTGTATTTCTATTTTTCCAAACTAACCTAATCATCTTTTTCAGACTTTAACTTCTGACACAAGAACAAAATTCAGGACCTCAGTTTCTTTTTCTTAAAACATGAACACTATCTTTTTCAGACATAAAATTCTTGTACAAAAACTTATCTCCTATGAGATGCAAGCTAGACGTATCAAGTCTTATATTAATGATGCGTTGATGTTAGAAATGTTTTTAAAGTGTGATTCAGGTGTATCAGTTTTATCTCCAAATCTGCCCAGAAGACCAGAAGAGTTGAGAATCACGGTATACATACAAGAATATTTTTCTCTTCATGTGTTTCATAAAAGTTTAGATGATTGAAATGTATGATTCATATGGATGAACTTTATCTGCAGTGAGTAAGCGATATGGTGCAAAAATAGTGTTAAGATATTGAAGGTAGAACATATCAACACGAACATATGTTATATAACTTTATCTTTTATCCTTATGTTTATAGTAAAATATAATCCTCTTATATACAGTACTATATCTGTATCACACGGAAATATATGTGCTAATATGCTTCCATATTGCATTAATGAAGAAATCTGAGATATCATATCAAGTGTACGAACTAGGCTAATTTGGGATAAAAAGACTCTAGCAAACTGTCTGAAAAAAATACAAAGTTTCAGTTTCCATGTAGAGTTGGCCATTAGTCCTCAAATTCCAAGCTACATTTATTACATGCTTTAATAAGCATGTCTATATGTCCTGATCAATATTAGAAATTAAGGCATTTAATATTAATTGTTCACAATGTTCTCAAATTGTAAGTTATTAATAATGACAAATATTTTAGGTCATCATAGTGTTAATATTGTCTTTTATATAATATATTCTTATCTTTATGGATTCTGGTGCATCCATCTCTTAATGATAACTTATAAACCTCTAAACTGTTATCGCTATAGTAGGGTAGTTAAGATGGACAGATTTATCATGATTTAGTAAACTGTACATCCTTGGATTAAGACTAATTGATGTCATCATGTCAGTTATAAATCAAACTTATAACACTAACCTAATAAATATATTTCTCTGAAAAATATACAGGTCCTTTGACTCAGTATGTATTTGAAGATAATATTTTCGTAAAAGGATTTCTTGTCATATATATCATTGATAAAATCTGTCTTGCGATCCACAACATATATATGTGTAACAAAATTTTCAAGAGTTGGTACCGTTCAGACATTGACATTGTAAGAAAAAGTTCACTCAAAACAACTAACTTAATTTGAGACGAACATATCATGTTTTTATTTCATGAATATACACGAGTGCCACACTCAAGAAATAGGGTCAAATTGAAGATCCTTTGGAATGGTCATATTATTCCCCCCCCCCCCCTGCAAAGCTTTGTATAATTCAGCCATACAACCCCATGTTTGTTTTTTTTTTTAATCTATAGAGTACCATGGAAAGCTGTATCTCAGATTTTGGTTCAAATTAATCAGAGTACCATATGGCAGTTTTGTATGAATCATATCCGTTAATGAGAACGTAATTAAATGGAAATCAATGAGTTTCTATTGTTTATGAGTTATATTAATGAAACCTAATTCATTAATAGCTTGTATTAAACAATATTAATATTTTATTGCAGTAAAATGTTCAAGGATTGGATAAAAGTTATGAGAACATTATTTATATCATAGTAATATTACAAGCTTGCTGTCCCTTCCTGATTAGAAAATTGTCATAACATTATCAGTTTAGAAATCACCAACAATTTTTGCTTAGTTGAGTAATATGTTTACATAGCTTAACCAGCTTTAAGGTGCCAATACTTCCTTACGAAGAACCTGTCCCTACAAACACCTATTCTTAAATACTTTGAGAAAAGCTTTAAATCCTATTAACTTCAGTTGAGAAATTTATTACTGATATGATACTATGCTGTGAACATTTTGTATACGGCAAAATTTAATTTATTACTGGTCGAAATTTAATCAGTTTGGACAAATATGTCTTCTTGTAAGATTACATTTAATTGTTAACTCTAGAATATACACTGTTAATAATAAATCATATCAAATTAAAAACATAAACTACAACAAAATGAAATACATCACAAACAGATCTGTTTTGCAGTAAATTTTGAAGGTTTCTTCAAGAGACAACAACAAAATGTGATATATTATATGTTGCCTGGGAGATATATTAAACATATATTTGTGTCTCTGATTCTTGTATATTTATCATATTTCTTACATCATCCATATCCTAATCAACTGATGTTATGAGCTAATTATATTACTATCTATAATGTTTATGTCTCTAGTCAAGATACACCATGATAAAAGGATATTATACTTATATGTTATATCTCCCAGAAACCAATTATCAGTTTTCACAAGTTTCATCAACTCTTATCTTAACCCTCTTTAGACTACCTTTAATATATTTTACTCTGATAAGAAATGAGACTTGCAGTGAATAATCTGAGCTATTATAGTACATCATAGTTACAGATGTCTTCACACCACCAAATGCCATCCATACACTTTAATGGCATCTATGTTTATAAGGTAACCCTCTCTCTTTCAATTTACAGAAGACCTTACTTTTGTTTCTTTTTTATGTTATACCTTTACTTACACTAACTTTTACCTTTACTAACAATAACTGTATTTATGTTTTACCCTTATTTACACTAACTGTATTTATGTTTATCTTTACATTAACTGTAATTATGTTTTACCTTTACACCAACTGTATTTATGTTTTACCTTTACACCAACTGTATTTATGTTTTACCTTTACAATAACTGTTTTTATTTTTATCTTTACACAAACTGTATTTATGTTTTACCTTTACACTAACTGTATTTATGTTTTTTTAAAACTACTATATTATTTATTTACTTATCTAATCCGTAAAACCTAACAAAAGAAAGCAATAGGACATCTGAGTTTGAGGTATTAGATATATTACTATGTCTGGATGATATCAACATAAAGATAACATTTCACAGACTACAACACTTGCATCAATATATCTTAAAGGCGTTGAATCAAGTTAGATATTATCTTTATGCGGACAGTTGCTTCATCTTCAACAAATCAATTATAGGTTGTATTTGCATCTCAAAGATTATGGTCTTCAATAGAGCAGAAATACAAACTACTATATTTGTTAAGATATACCATTGTTAATATTTCGTGAACGGATATTACCAAATTGGATATTGCTCCTGGCTATTTGGTTCATTTCATGAAACTATCTTGGCTCATTTTAACAATGTTTTAAGTGTATGGATGTGAAATGTTTTTTGACACAATTAAGTTTTGAAGTTACTTCAAGTCAGATCTAGTTTTGAAATAAAACTGTCAGATGACAGGCATGACACATAAAATGTGGGATTCATCCATCAAAGAATTAATTCCCTGTTTCTTTTAAGTTACAACTTACCTTATCTGATTGTCGTTCTAATCCTTTTAATTTACGACTTGTTGTATTTTTACCAGACAATTGTTGCTCAACTTTATTTTTTTGAGATTCAACGTTGCGTAATTTTTGTTCAGCTTGTTTGGCCTCTGATTGGTAAGCATGGTATGTTTTCATTGCCTGCAAAATACAATTAGAATAGTTCATATTTATATAGTATTGAAGCAGGGCATAAGAATGGGGACAAATTTTAAGCAGGTCACATATTTTTAGCTAGAGCATTTAGTTGCTCTTCTTCTTTCATGTCAACAGTGATGTGACAGAATTGACATTTTTTCTACAAAAACGGAGCTCCATGTTTGGCACACATTCCTATTCAATCCCAGAAATGGTAGCAAGGCAAGAAAACTCAACAAGACAAATATAATTTTAAGATCTTTTGGCTCATGGATAGCCAAATCAATTTAAACTTTTGTGTCTTATTTCTTGGAGAAAACAAAAACATCCTAAAAACAGAAAGTAATACTTTGTTCTTCTTAAAAAAGTTGGTTCCAGGACTTGAGTTATCTATTTATCACGAGTCAAAAAAATTTAAAAAAATAATTTCGTTTAGACTAAGCAATAAATTTCACGGCTTAAAAATGTGTTTTATGGTACCACTTATGTCCCTGTTAACAGTTTTAATATTCTACTTACACTTTGTAATTCATTTAATGCTTTGAGCATATCTTGATGTGATTCAGCACCAATATCTCGACACTGTAAAATAAAACATACATGTAACAGTTAAATAGCTAATTCAACGTCGACCAGTTCTAGGTCACCAACATGTCTTATAGCCACGAAAATGTTAATATGTTACAAAAGGACATCATTTTGTTGTTCCATCCAAACAACTAGATTTTTTTCTTTGGGGGCCCTCTTGTCCTGCACCAGTTTGACAAGGGGAAACTTAACTGAAAATTACAGAGGAACGTTTTCGGTCAACATAAGGATAAAACCCCAAGGTGTGGAGTAACTGACAGTGAGTTGTTACTTGTATACAACAACTATGACAACTAGAAAGAAGTTATGTCACAAGGTAGATGCACTATTTTCAGCTACAAAACATTAATGCAAAGATATGGATGAATTTTGAGTTGGAGCTCTACTTCTCTTCTCCAGAGAAACAATACATGGATAAATTTTGAGCTACAGCTCTACTTTGCTTCCTCCAAGTTTATCTAAAATGTGTTTCTTTGATAATACCCCATACCTTTTTAAATATGCGTTGAGAATTTTCCATAACTTCATTTAATCTGTTAACCACTTGATTACTGTAGATTTCTCCGATCTTCTGATGATCCTGACTTTGTTTACGTGTTATACCAAGTAAATGTTTCCAACATGCATACGTAGAAAATGTTGCCCATTGCTCTTGTCTGAAAATATACATATCGATAAAATTATTTGTTTGAGGAAATTGAATTATTTACTTATATTTGTTTCGTGAAATAATAGAATAGGAGAAATTTATAAAATATATACAGTAATGTTCTGTATATTGTCCAATTTTTGTATAAAACCTTTAACAGTAATACTGAACACTGTTAATGAACAATTTATAAAAATCAGGTGTGACATGGTTACAATCTTTATAAGACAGCTTTGCTTATATTCACATGGACAATAGTGACCTTGAGTGAGCTTATTTGATCCACTTGAAGTGTACATAGCTAAAAGTCAAGTTAGACAACTATAGTTAAATTGTTACCTTGCTATATGATACTATGTTAATATTGACAAACCTGTCAGGGTTGAAAGGTTAAAGACACCTGGGTTACAGTAGCCTACTCATATAATACATGTGGTCTAACTATTCATTTCTACTACCGTTGGAGATATCACAGACAAAACATCATAATTTTACTGACTTTTACATGTATGGCTTCTATTGGTTGCTGGCAAATTAGGTTTTTGTCAAGTTACTGATTCTTCCAACTCTCGTCGGAATTCAATAATATTTTCAAGCTAAATTAACAAATTTTATCCATATTAAAAGTTTAGAATTCAATTATTCAGAAAGGTATATATACCGGTATAAACCATATATACTGGAATGGAACAAAATTGGATTTAACACCCTACTGTTCTGCTCTGACTGGGAATATGAACATGGCTATCTGGCCTCGACAGATTTGCTACGGCCTACTAACTGCCAAGGGTTCTTTCAAGTGCATGCTAATGTATACACAGTACATCGGTATATCTCTCTGCTCCCCTCCCCCACTTATCCGATTGACTGTACATTGACCCTTGCCAGGCCCTCTGTCCTGCACCAGTGACATTACATTTAAATCTTGTATGTAGGTTGTTTTTTCACACATATATCTGTACCTACCAACAACTATGTCAATTTGACTACGGAAAAACATAACTGATGTGAACTCTATGAAATTGTCGGTGTAAAGGGGAAAAACACTGTTACATCTATATTGGCTTGAGATGACACTTCTAGATTCTAGCAGTAGTTTTCATATTTTAAGGTAAATGTCATTTGTGACAAAAACATTTTAATAACTAAACTCGCAGTTTAAATAAGAATTAGTGGTTTGTTAAAAGTCATTCGCTGGTTTATTAGTAGGAGGTGAGTGTTGGGAGGTCAAGTGAAATTCTCCTCTCTATTATATTATCAAACTAATCAGCTCTTAAACCCAAGTACACGCCGCCAAATACAATCACAACTGTAAATTATTGGCAATGTGGAGATCGATAAATTGGCTACAGTATTCTGGTTACAGAATCAGGAAATAGACTATTCCCTCAGGTCCGGCACCAATATTAAAACTTTGAACTCATTTCCCATTCAACAAATTTCTGTTAAATAAATTGTCTTACAACAGACAGCTACAAATTAAATTTTGGATAATTTTTATGTCACCTGCGTCAGGTTATGACAAAGAAATACGCGATGGTAAAACTAATTCATGTCTTCAAGGAATAGCTTCCCACATTTATCAAGACTGATTTTATAAAGAAGAAACGTTAAAGATACCAACAGTAATATTTTAGTGTCTAAATTTAATATAATTTTAACAAATACTGGATGTAAAAAATTTATGGAGTCCTCCAGGAATTTCAGTCTGTATTGATTAATATAAAAGACAAAATTCTTTAGGGATAAGAATGTAACAAATTCAAAAGAATAAACAATAACCACTATGAATTAATGTTTGCTTTGAATAACCAGTGTTCATAATTCACCAAATATTAGAAACTGGGCTTCGGGTTGAAATATATATCATCAAAAGCTGAAGTTACTGGGTAGACGGGAATTTATGGGGAAAATGGCCACATGCAAGGTTACTATTAGCCTCTGTTACTACATGTAGCACTCACAATATAGACCTACACTGCATAGCCTGCAAATTTTAAAGGTATTTCCACCGTGAGTGCAAGTAAGGGATTGCGCAAATTCAACATGAATAAAAACTTACTTGGATTTTTCTGCTCTGTGTCTTGTGATCATCTGTCGTACAAGTTTGTCTAAATTTTTGGAATATTCAATTTCCACCTCAGCCCTTCTCTTGAAGAATTCCTGTAGTTCGGCAACAATGGCTACCTGGACCTCGAGTTTTACCTCTAATCCTTTTAACTGATCGCATAGTTGCTGTCTGATATCTGAAAATATAAATTAATATTCAAATAATTCTATTGGTTCTTTTTTTGTAATTTTGTCAGGTATTTAATACATTGGTCTGTCATAAACTTCAGTTACTGGAGCTACATGCACATATATGTATTGTTACTTTCGATGTTTGTGCGTAAATATTATACAAATGTGCATGCATGGAATTTGTTTTTAAAGAATCCATTAAGGGTTATTGGGTTGTTTATTTATCATTGTATATTGAATTGTTTGATTCTATTGTTTCGTGTCAATGATAATGTAGTAGCTTCTTAGTGCATGAGCCTTTATTTTGTCCATGTGATATGTATTTTCAAGATGTTTAGTTCTACTAAAAAAATAGCTTAACAGTTAAAGCTAACTTAATATTGAATCAGCTGGTCAATTCAACCACATGGTTGTCAGTAGATTGAGGGGTTTCATGTTGTGCCAACTAATGGACGCAGTACCAACTGACTGGATGAGGTTAGATATCCGCTATCCCATACAGCGCGATATTGAAGCCTGAAATAATGCACCTGTCACAGATATTGTCAGGAATTCAGGTTTTAAGGCACACTCCATCTGGTGTTGGTCATTTTGTCTGGCACATATTTGTACCCATTTTCAGTTTTTTACATATTTACCAGTACTAGTACATTAGTGCCTAATGTTTTGTCATGTACATTTAAAATCATTATTTCCAGTTCCCCTGATACTGTCCATAAATGTTACCCAAAAACGAAACAGGCACCAGTTTGAAAAGTGATTGATTACTGGAGCACTGATCTGCAGCATACGTAAGTTAGTATTTGCTAATCTGTTTGACTGTGGTGTCTCAAGGAGTTTCAGTTGCATTAACATTGGATGCATCCCATTCATTGTCTGATTAGTACCAGAACATTATTTATTAACTGTTTTATAGTACTTAATATTGATTAACAATAAAAATGATGGCATGTTATATTAATGAGGCTCCTGATAGTAATTCAGTATCCAGACTAACTTCTAACAATATAAATAATACGGACATAATGGAAGCTGGATATTTACTATCAAAATGTTTTGCCAGAATTACCATACTTTTGGGATAAGATGCTTATAACACAATCTTTATTAGAGTGTTTTATTTAGTTTTTATTTGTTTAATCAAAGATAACATATCTGGTAATGGAATTGTGTATGTATAGTAATAATAGTAACATAGTAAGCTATTTATGGTAGTGGTAGGGACATTTGGAATTGGATCTGGACAGGTTTACTAAACAACCAAATGAAGCATGGACCATTTAGTACAGATCAAATGAAGCCTTTGACAGGAGGAAGGGAAATGTTTTATAGACTTCAGATTTGCTATACATGGAGCAAAAACTGACCCTTTTAGTAGTTAGCAAAGGGTTCAAGAGTTCACCACATGTTAAATTCTACTTTCGATTTCTTGCTTCATGTGGTGGACATATGTTATGTCCTGTTTATTGACAATTACATGTTTATTTGGAATCTATCAAATAATCTGAATATTTAGACTTCCTTTTACAAAGGTCAACTGTTGCAAGGTTGTTTAGAATCCAATAATGTTTTGATAATGTCGAGAGCAACTCAAGAGTAGCTGGGCTTTAGGCACACCTTCAAATGAATTAATATTAGCAACCAAGTTAAATATACATGAAAACAAAATGTTTAATTTCAAATCTCATATATCTTTTTATCTGTATGATGACAATACACATGTACCTCAAAGTGCAGTTTTCCAAAATTAACCTACTAGAATTTGGTTTGATTAAAGGGACAATAACATTCTTGCTGGCTTGGTCGCTCCAGAAAATAAATAATACCCTTATTCTAAGTACTAGATGTTTAAGTGTCCTACCCGTTGTGTAAATTATCCATTACAACCTATTTTACTTGTCCAGAGGGTTCGAAAATATTTTAAAATCCAAGTCACATTTGAAATGGTTTACATTAGACTTTTCAAATCAATTGGTTGAATTTTTCCAATTTTTTAAAATAGGTGTGTTAAGATCAAATTTATTTCATCATTTAATTGGAATATTCTATAATAATATGATTTGTTGACCAGAATGAAGATTGGGACATACTATTCAGTTACAACAAGAGTGTTATTGGGGCTTTAATATATCTAATTCAGACAAAGAAGCATGGATTTCTTATTTTGTCTAAAAGTGGCAGTGATTAATCAAAGAACATTATAAATCTCCCTATTGCTAAATAAGGAAAGGATATAGTCAAAATTAATACAAATCTCTCCCTATTTCTAAATAAGGAAAAGATATAGTCAGAATCATTCAAAATCTACGTGCATTAATGCGCTCACGTCAAGCATAAGACATTTAAACAGACAATAGTGGGCGAAGGAGTAGGCGAAGATACATCGTCGTATGCAAATACTCATATTTCATTGATCATTATAGTCATATGTATGAATGTTGATGGGCGGGGGTCATTATGCTAATGCTGTCAAAAAGTGTTCGATATGTGTGTCCTTAAAATTAATGAGATTATTTTAATTATACAGAAAGACTCAATTTGTATTTCATGGATTACCATAAAGAATAGAAGACTGTCAATTAATTCCGTGCTCTCAGATTCAGAATACACGTATATTTTAGAATCTCTACATATCTTAATTTTATACTGAAAGACATGCATTCTACAAATGATGTCCGATTCTCGTCTATTTAGGCTGTTATCATTTTCAAATGTATTGACATGTTATGGAAAGAAATGAATGGGGCTTAATGTCCACTTGACATAAAACAGGTCATTTTTGGACTAACATATGGTTCATTTTTATTTCAATAATTTGTTTGCGTGTAGCACATATTTTTTTTCAGAGTGCAGACATCTGAGGAACCAGAAAAAAACATACAAGGTAGGACATGTGATACTCATTGTTGCATACAAACTGGGAATCAAATCCATGCCACTTGATTCAATTACAGACCTTTTGATCTAAAGCTCAGTTATTGGACCATTTACCCTCCAATTATTTTAAAGGAACCAATAAGAAGAGAGCAGAACAGGGGTAATGTTTGGGTGCATATAACGGATAAGCTACATTTTTTCCAGTAAGATCATTGTATCACGTAAGGATATGAAACAGTTTGTATAATAAGTAAAAATATAGTTGTTTTAGAAGTATATTAAAAGTAAAAGTAATCCATGTAGTCAGAAATGTAAATATGTTTCAAGCATATTGCAATAAGTTGTTCTCTTATTTTAAAGGGCAATCATTAAGAGTGTAGGCTAATCAGTTAAATCAATTAATCTGATATTTCTTACATATTTCTGCTTCTTTTATTCAACTTGAGCTTAATCTATCTGAGAGGAGTGATTTAGATGTGAAAGTGTATCACTATGCAGATAGTGTTGACCTATCACTCGCTACTCGAACTTCTTACAAATCTTCAGCAAATACAAGGAAAATCGTGAAAAATCAATATGTCTACAACGCCTCCCAATTTAAGATATAAATGGTTCTAAAAATAGTCGCAGTATACGAAGACTCCACTATCTGAGCTACATTATACATTAACATTTAAAGACCTTTAATTCAGCTTCAGTATTCTGAATATTAATAACAAAATTTTATGGCATCAGAAATATTTCAATCAAAAAGAGCCATCTTTGCTCAATGCCAGACATTCCACAAATATTTGGTAGAGGTGTAAAAAGAATGAATGAAATTTGTTCTGCTGAAATGTGGCTAATGAAGATAAGCATACATCATAGTGTGAAATGAGGGAAATTTTGCCCTGACAGCAATTAAATTCCAACTGTCAAGGTATCTTTTATATGCATGTTAAATGTATATGGGACCATGTATTTTTTGTCCCATCCAAAGAACTAGACTATGTTTAATGGCCAGACCCTTGCAAGAAAATTCTGAATATCTTTCTCAATCAACCTCAGATTCCAACCCCCTGGGTAGTGGCCAACACCCTACTCATTGAATCAAGTGGTGTAATAATAAGATTTACTTATTTTGTCGCACTGTGAAAAAGAGTCAAACAAATCATCTTTATCAACAGCGATTGTTAGTTTCCCAGTCCATCGCATTTAATTGATTCAGACTATTAAGAAAGTTTGACCAGATGGTATGTTATCTAGTAGAGCCATGTTATTATAACATCTGTCTCATTATAATTATAGTCATTTATATTTAATACATCTCAATTACTTCACACACTTCAACATTCTCCTCAATCTAGGAGTTGTCAATTTACACCCCAAATTAGGGTTATCAGATCCAAAACGAACTTCTCCAATGGGAAGTGGTATCAGATATTCTAGAAAGAGTAAGCATACTCTGCATCATGAACAATACCAATCACTATCAAAAGTGAAAGCTACTGACCAATAAATATCGATTCGCGTATATTATGTATTTACTTTCTTCTCCACTAAAATGCAGCAAATGACCTGGTTCATACATTGTCAATAATATCTGTAAATGTAAACACCATTTACATTAGCAAATCAATCGGTTCAATTATTGTTGCATAGCAATATAAATAAACAGAAAAACATAGATTAAAGGTCCTTGTGATGTTATTCAATCACTTTATTATATTTTGAAATCAGTTTTCAAATTGAAGATCAGAGTTCTTTTATGAATATGTCACGAATGAAATATTATGGTTTATGTTTCCAGCTTGTTTTGGTTGGTTGCACACCATCTGATGTTAAATCAAAACTTGTGCCAATATACATGTATCATTTAAATCAGTTCATAAAGAACAGCTGACTTGAAATACTGTCTACTTCATTAAATGTCAGACTAGAAAGGTCATACATGGTGCCACCCTTACCAGATGGTAAACAAGACTATTGATCATGCAGATGCTTTGCTGTAATTGTCATTCCAAAATTCCAAATATGCTATTGTCTTTTGTATTCAGTTATTAAGACCATAAGATCTCGCTGATAGGGAACATAACGTTTTCTCTCAAATTAAGATACATCTACATGAAAGATGCGATCTCTCAAAAGAAACTAAGTATTTGTCTCCACCTCAGGACATTTTAGGCCTGTTCAGGGTTTACCACCTGTGGGGCTTACAAGGAAAGCGTTAACTATTTGTTCACGTGGAATCGAAAACCAAGGCCCATAGGTGAATACATGCCACAGATGTAAAAGAAAATCTTGATGGTTGGAATTCGATAAAGAGTAACTACCAGTAGAAACCCAAAATAATTATCCCATAGAAAATAACCCTATGCTACTTTCAAAATAACTGAAGTATTGCACTGAGACATTAAACTTCACTTTCAAATTTAAATAATATGAATGTTAAACGTCAAAGGGAGCTAACTTTTTTGTTCCAATTAAAATGAATAAGAGTGTAAGAAATGATTGTATCTTAAATTCAATCCATATTACCCTGGGTGTTAATTTAAACACAGCTGCTTCAACCAAACCTTAAATTCTATTCAACCTGAATTAATGACTTAAGTTAAATTCATACAGAACAAATGTTTTCTATTTGTGTATTCATGAAGTCAGATATTTGAATACAAATAAACGGTCATTAGTTTCACACCTGCATTTAAAGTGGAGTTCCTAATGTTGGATAAAAAGAGAGTTCTGAATATTGAAAGAGTGTATGTACATGCTGAAGATTCTGTTATCCTATACCTATCAGATAACACCACGGTCATTATCTGTTATAGTATAAAATCATAGAAGGAATCCAGAAGATAGACTTCAAAGATCCCTTTCACTGAAGCAATCATTTTAATATCTAACCTGTTCATAATTGTTGCTTTCATACACTTATGCATAGTGTACATAGGCAAGTTTTGTCACTTGTTAAAAAGAAAAGTTGTAACTTTTCTGACAGAAATGTGTCGATCTGTACTTTTCAGGGATTACCACCCCTGATCAGATGACTAGTCAAAATGATGCCACCTGTGTGAGCTGCCAATTTTGTTTTAAGATCAATGATATTTAACTTATTCCTTGAGACTGATCGTTGCTGCGTGCAATGATAGATGTTGGATTTCCAAGCGATGTGCAACAGTAGTTATAACAATAACATGCACACATGTTTAATTTTCCCTAGCAATGTGGGAGAAATTGAATATTGTTTGCCAATTGCCTTTGTGCATATAGGATTTACATTACTAATTTGGAACTTATCCCTTGCATTGGACTGTCGCTTGCACAGACGTTGTCACTTGCACAGACGTTGTCACTTTAAATTTTTACACTTTCAATTATATCAATTATAACACAGCTGACTAATGAATTAGAAATCTTGTGAGAGATTCAGGCAGTTTGTGATGTCAAGGTTTGGTCATGACATAAATTGATGTTGATATGGATTGCAGGAGCTGGCAAACAATGTTTTGTTTTGTTTTGTTTTTTTAAAGAAAAAATAATCAACAAACAAAAAAAAGCACAAAAATCTTTGAAAAGAAACTTTAAAAGAAACATAAAAACTTTGAAAAAAATCTTTTGCAAAGACATTTATCCGTTGGGTAACAAATAAATACAAATGAAACAGGATAATTCTGGTTACACAAAAAATTCAATAAAGGCAACAAATTTTCTTTAGCTGATAAATCTTTAACAATAAAGATATTTTTTTTCAAGCTTAAAATAACAAAAAGAAGAGATAGCTACATACCAAATATATGAGGTTCCTCAGAGATGAAATCGTCAGCCGGTTTAGTACATGCAAATAAGGAATACCGGTTCATCCTACACTTGAACACCAGATGGCAGTCTCACTCGATAAGGTTTTTTCTTTTTATCTTTTTCTACACTTTATTTATAAAAATGTTCGGGTCATCTTAACCTTGCTACTGTAGCCAAAGTATTCAATAGAACTGATGTCGCCCAACGCACCACATATGGATTAAAAATCCTCATAGACAACTTGAACCAAGAGAATTTTATTCTCAAAATCTAGAACATTTGTAAGAGGATTCCTGTCATTTTGTATAGATTGCCAATTTTCTCTTTATATGTAAGACTGTCGCAGTAGAAGTTTGTTTGGGTCATATCAACCTCAAATCCATCACACTCAAATCAAAAATATTCGCAAAAACATCTGAAAATGTGCAGGACTCGTAAAGCTGGAACCAGTCACTGTAAATTTTCTTTTTATCATCATTTGTCAGACATTTAACATTGTTACATTGCTTTATAAAAATTTATCACATGTGTAATGAAAACATCTGAACATTAGTCGTGAAAATTGATATCAAATCAAGATTCGTATGAAAGAACACAGTGAACTTGATTCAATAAAATATGGCTATAATAACATATCTTGAATAGCATAATGTTGAACTTAGAAGCGAAATCCTTCTTATACAATGTTGATATAAATTCAATGAAAATGTCACCCAAATACCCAGACAAAATAATTTAATTCTTCAAGGTGTTTTTTAAATGAACTTGTATGAACTCATAGTGTCATATTTTGCACATCAAACTATTCAATGATTAGAATAAAGTCTTTTCACGTTAATGATATCGGTCTGTAATATTAATTCATAGATATTTTAAAGTTTACTGTCAATGGTACAATTTTAAATTCGTTCGAAGGTAGAATAAAATATTGATTTGCAAGTTAATTCATAATAAAAAAATAAATGTGCAGGAAACTCTTATCCCAATTTTATCCTTTTCTAACAGTATATTTTTTCTTACACTCGATTCACTGTATATATGAATAGATAAATGGACAGCTGTAGCATTTCAGAATCAGGTTTGTGTTGGGAATATTCAAAACAAATTTCAGATTAACAACTGTCGTCAGTCTTTCAAATCCAATCATACATGTACATCTTAAACACTGAATATAAGTAAATGTTCACAGTTGCAGCAATTGACCAATGTTTTATCTCTCAACGATTGTGCCATTATGAACATAGTTTTGTGTTATTGTTTGGTCATACATTATAGTTCTTACAGACAGAAAAATTCATAGATTATATATTATAACACGTCAGTTCACCCACGCTTAATCTCCATAAATCAGTCACGCTAATTCAGCCCTGTCGTTTTGTACTACACAAGCAGTAAGAAAGTAATCCTTAATCTACTAACAGTAATCCATTAACAAACACCTTTGGCTGTCCACACTTTCAGCAAATATCCTTTTAGACCACACATATAGCTATTCTGGCCTAATAGATGTCACTTTTACTCAGTCGTATTTCAAATCTGATTTTAGGTACGACTAATTTGGAGTTAGTTGTAACTGTATCATTCCTAAATCTTGAAGTTGCAAACCATAGATCACTTTTCTTATTCCAAATTTGATTTCAATTTACAATCAGATTCAAGTTGACGGTACCATTTCATTAATATTGAAGTTATAATTGATCCTTATCCAAGAATTATCACACATTACCCATGTTGTTCATAATATCAATTTATGCCAAATCG
Source organism: Patella caerulea (assembly GCA_036850965.1). Taxonomy (NCBI): domain Eukaryota; kingdom Metazoa; phylum Mollusca; class Gastropoda; family Patellidae; genus Patella; species Patella caerulea. The sequence goes on along the minus strand of JAZGQO010000010.1, from coordinate 61,881,540 downwards.
TGAATCCACTGAGAAGCTAATACTAAAATTCAATGGTATACACATGAAGTTATTCACACATCTCTAGTCTCTCTAACCTTCCTAATATCGTATAATACTATAATATTACATCATACAAGAGTATTTATTGCTTCATGTTTGTATTGATCTAAGGCTATATTTAAAGTACTGTCTGTCCGTGTTCGCCCGTCATCGTCTCATAACAGCTCACAGCTTTCAGTTAAACCCTGCATAATTTCACAATGTTAAATAAGGTACTTTGTCAATACACTTAAACACAGAGTGCCAGTTTTAAGAGATGATTACACAACATTTTAGTAGATCAGAACGTTATTTAACTATGAATATTAGTCAAAGCCAATAAACCAATCTATAAATTATTTACTTTTTGTGAGCAAAAAAATCACATTCCTTCAAAATGATACTGTTCACAACAGTAATTTTCCACCGGTTGATTAACAATGAGATCAAGTGCATGTTGTATACTGTATAAGTTTAATAACAACTAAAATACCTTTTAACTAGTAACAAGTATATACTTGTACATGTAATTTGGAGGTATATTATATATCCCTGAACTTAATGTTTTATATTTCTGGCACTAAGCATTTAAGTGTAACTTTGTTAAAAATAACAACTAGGAAAGCTTTTATTTGAAAAAAGGATATCTTCCTTGAAATATTATGGCTTCACCAAAAACAGATAAAAACTTGCTCCTTTAAATTTTAAAACAAAATTTTTTTTTTTTGCAAAATGTCTACACTTTTCACACACAAAATGTCGTCCTTGATCAACTTCAAGATGAAAATAAATGTTGATTTATTTAATTCTATTCTCAATGAAAAGCTAAACTTCATGCCTACACGTACAATTTTTACATATCTTTGAAAAGATTACCAAGGAAACTTAGAAAATAAACAATTTCCACAACACCTACATGTAAATATGTAATTCCACCAAATGCCAGCCTTCGTTAAACAAAAGAAAAAAAACTTCAATAATTCCTTACAAGTTTCTTCAAACCGCCAAATCTTAACTTTCATCCAATAAGTTTAACTCTTTTGTGTTCATCTATTCTTATGAAAATAACCACTATCTTGCTTTTTTAAACAGTGAGAAATGTTTTAAAACAAACAGATTTTAAAGTCTATGGAACACCACATACAATCGCTGACTTAAGTATCAGGAGGCTGGATAATGCTTAAAGCTACAGTATCTCAAAGTAAGAGAAAAATTTAACAAAACTGTGACGACTCCAATGAATTGGGCAAAATCATGTTTACATATGGGAGTTTCATATGCACTCATTAATACAAATATGTCATTGTCATGGTCATCTTATAGATAGAATAGGCTTTAGAATCTGTCCACTACTCACTTTACCTGCACATATGACCTACTGTGGGTTATCTTCAGTCAGACGTACTATCAGAAGTCGTCTGCCCAACCTTGTGGATCTTTTCTCCGGGTCCTCCGGTTTCTTCCACAGCTAAAGAGAATTATTGAAATAAAATTCAACCATGTGTTAGTCTCGAAATGACTTAGTTTGTGTTGAGTGGACTTTAAACCACACTTCTCTTTCTCTCACTATCAGAAATTAATGGACATATTCTGTAATAGCTACATGTGTTATTTCATTATTTCAAGAATATTTAACATTTGGAATAAGAATCTAAAATTCCACGAGTTTACCACATCCATGTACGATACAACCTCACCATTTCCGTATTGTTTGAAAAAGTTATATAGTTTAAATTTCAGCCGTTAAAGCTCACACAGTCCAGTATTACTGAAGAACAAAACCTCTTTATCTGTGTACAAACTGTATCTTTAAGATGTATTGTGTACCCACATGATGGAGGAGTTTCAATTAGTCAATAATCAAACGGCAACATGTGGTAGAGTGGGTCTTAGTTTAAACACAGTAGTAATCTTTTATATACCTTAAACAGCATGTATAACACGACCACAGTATCAACACCAACTTCATAATAAACTACACTGTACAGATGCAGCAAATTTAAGAAACGAATCGCATCTAGGAAAAGATTGTAGCAACAGTACCCAGAATATGTTGTTATGATCAGTCATGCCACCATACCTTTGGAGTTACACACAGACATTATGTGTAAGACATGCATAAAATACGCATGTTGATTACCCTAGTCAATGATTGACTGCACAGTGCACTGGTTCTGTGGACATTTTATCACCTATATCAGGACTAAAATATGGCAGAATGTGGTAACTACCATTTTGAATGATCATGTAATAGCCTACAGAAGTGCACTCATCATAAAATAGTGCATGCATGATTGCCACATCAGTAGCATAGCATTCGTATTACAGTAATCCTTTTACACCCAGGGCTTTAGACTACCAAGACATCCCACATCAGAACACAGGGTCTACTATGGGAATATATGTAACTAACAAATCAATAAAATTATATACCTGGGTCTTGATCAAAAGCTATTGGAATGTCGAGACTTACAATTATTTCACACTGTGGCTACCCACCCTTAATTCATCTAGTATTTGGCACTTTCTAACTACGAGAGCCATTTAGCAACAGAAATACATGTAGAAAGCAAGAAATATGTAAAGACATAATTTGTCAGCTATGTTCCAAAATAAACGAGAAGTAGTATTAGATATTTCAGACAGAACAATCAAGGAACTGCTACCAAAAACTAAAATTAAATACAATCAGATTTAACTTCATTCAAAGAATTTGCACAATATCTCAATCACAAATAAGGAAAAGTTATCATTAGTTGTTCTGTAAATGTATTTTGTACTATTTTCAGAATAATGTTGCTTTTACAATGTGATAACTTTTCCATAGATCCAGTGAAGCCAAATCCTTTAAAAACATGTACAACACACACAGCTGTCAGACCTTTCCACTTAAAAAACACAACTAGTTGTCTACAAGATGTAAAATATATCGCTCTCCTGGCAAATAGTTTGTTTCATAGTACAACTCTTATCACTCCTACAATATACTTTATCTTGAAGCACCTCTCTTTATAAGGAAGACAATCCGTCATAACTTAAAAGATATACAAATTTAAAGATTTTGGTCTTTTATTACAGATACTAAATCTACTTTGTGTCTATTCTAGATTATAAGTACAAAATGCATGAACAGTAGTAACTGGGTTTATAAAATCAAAACACAGACATACGCGGCACAAAATGTCAAATCTAAATCCAAATCCATAAGATAATCCAAAACTTTTAGATGTTCTAGAAAGAGTAAACTTATACCCAGTCACTTTCATAATTCCAGAATCTAAGATAACCAGAGTTTTTAAAAGACCAAATCAGAATTCCATAAAATGCCAAAGAATAAAAGAAGCATCTACAATAAGACACAATGATAACCAAATAGATGTCTGTCCGTACTCCGTTCTCAACCCGACTGTTATCACTCATGTCATTGAAAGACACAAATTGGTTCAGTTCTAAATGAACCAATGAGTAACAAAAAATCCAATTTGGTGAAAATCACCCATCTTACTAAACATAAACCAAGTCGACTCGAACAAACGAGTGGAGGTGATTCATCCATCTATTTAACTATTGATCAATCAACTTCTAACTTTACAAGTTCTCTTCTGTATCATCTTATTTCAAAGCTTATAATATTCAAACTTCTTTTCTATATTTCACATATATTTCAACTACAAATAAGATATCAAAAAGAAAAGAGTAATTTCATCTTTTTTGATAAATCAAATATGCATGGATTTTGATAGATGTTTCAAATTCAGACAAACGTACCATAATATTCTATAAATGTTTCACAAGAGTATTTAAATGTTTCCTGATACAATTACACTAAGTTAAATGTATAATATATTACTTACACTTGTAATAAAAAATCAAAATATACTTGACTTTAAGGATATTTAACAAGTTTTTAAAACTTTTAAATTGTGATAAGTATTCCTTCTCCTACAATTACACTGAATCAACTCTAGTATTATTTACTTAACCTTCAAGACAAAATTTAAATACACTCTAAGTATAAAACATATTAATAATTGCACATTTCCTTTTTGTTAATTCATTGCATGACTTTTAAAGTTGTGTTCAGTAAAACTTTTTATTAATAATTACTTGTACATAACTAAATATTTGTGAATATTAACCCTTCCTAATATGATAGAACTCTTCTCTACATATGTTTATCCAAACAAAAAAGCACACTAAAAAATTCTACGAACTTTAAAAACATTATAAGCCATTTACAAGAATTTAACTTCCAGATGTACACAAGCTTTTACGAATTGACCTGCAAGACATACCACACACATGAACATACTTAAAACTTCTTAGTTAAATTTCAAATCCAATCTGCAACCAGATTAAAAGATAGGTTGCCAGGCAACGAAACATACGCCCACAGCAGCTAAATCGTCCGGGCAGTCAACAAGGGTTGTCGCATATTTTTACTAATTTCGGAAAAGAAACATTTGTAATACACTAAAAACTGATTAAGAGTAACAACTCATTATGTAATTATCAGAAAATCATTAGAATTTGATTGCTTTTTATAAAGTTTTACCCCACGCTAACAATTAGTATATACATGAAACATTTAATATCATGGATTTAGCTGTTCAGTTATCTAAATTCATTGAAAATCAAAATACTTGTTCCTTTCAACACCTTAAACTCTATGTATCAATCTGAAGTCAATCGGATAGTAACTTTGGCCTCTATAGCGTCACAAGAATTTTTGAAGTTATCAAGGGAGATAACTCTGGCAGTAATTATTTGAAGTCGCTGAAAATCAATAGGCTTCTTCGTCTCATGACCTTAAACACTGTGTATAAATCTAAAGTCAATCGGATATTAACTTTGGCCTCTAGAGCGTCCACAAGATTTTTTGAAGTGATCAAGGGCCATAACTCTGGCACTAATTATCGGAAATCGCTGAAAATCAATAGGCTTCTTCGTCTTATGACCTTAAACACTGTGTAAAAATTTGAAGTCAATCGGATATTAACTTTGGCCTCTAGAGCGTCCACCAGATTTTTTGAAGTGATCAAGGGCCGTAACTCTGGCACTAATTATCGGAAAATCGCTGAAAATCAATAGGCTTCTTCGTCTTATGAACTTAAACACTGTGTATAAATTTAAAGTCAATCGGATATTAACTTTGACCTTTAGAGCGTCCACAAGATTTTTTGAGGTGATCAAGGGCCATAACTCTGGCACTAATTTTCGGAAATCGCTGAAAATCAATAGGCGTCTTCGTCTTATGACCGTAAACACTGTGTATAAATTTAAAGTCAATCGGATATTAACTTTGGCCTCTAGAGCGTCCACAAGATTTTTTGAAGTGATCAAGGGCCATAACTCTGGCACTAATTATCAGCAATCGCTGAAAATCAATAGGCTTCTTCGTCTTATGACCTTAAACACTGTGTATAAATTTAAAGTCAATCGGATATTAACTTTGGCCTCTAGAGCGTCCACAAGATTTTTTGAAGTGATCAAGGGCCATAACTCTGGCACTAATTATCAGAAATCGCTGAAAAACAATAGGCTTCTTCGTCTTATGACCTTAAACACTGTGTATAAATTTGAAGTCAATCGGATATTAACTTTGGCCTCTAGAGCGTCCACAAGATTTTTTGAAGTGATCAAGGGCCATAACTCTGGCACTAATTATCGGAAATCGCTGAAAATCAATACGCTTCTTCGTCTTATGACCTTAAACACTGTGTATAAATTTGAAGTCAATCGGATATTAACTTTGGCCTCTAGAGCATCCACAAGATTTTTTGAAGTGATCAAGGGCCATAACTCTGGCACTAATTATCGGAAATCGCTGAAAATCAATACGCTTCTTCGTCTTATGACCTTAAACACTGTGTATAAATTTGAAGTCAATCGGATATTAACTTTGGCCTCTAGAGCGTCCACAAGATTTTTTGAAGTGATCAAGGGCCATAACTCTGGCACTAATTATCGGAAATCGCTGAAAATCAATAGGCTTCTTCGTCTTATGACCTTAAACACTGTGTATAAATTTAAAGTCAATCGGATATTAACTTTGACCTTTAGAGCGTCCACAAGATTTTTTGAGGTGATCAAGGGCCATAACTCTGGCACTAATTATCGGAAATCGCTGAAAATCAATAGGCTTCTTCGTCTTATGACCTTAAACACTGTGTATAAATTTGAAGTCAATCGGATATTAACTTTGGCCTCTAGAGCGTCCACAAGATTTTTTGAAGTGATCAAGGGCCATAACTCTGGCACTAATCATCGGAAATCGCTGAAAAACAATAGGCTTCTTCGTCTCATGACCTTAAACACTGTGTATAAATTTAAAGTCAATCGGATATTAACTTTAGCCTGTAGAGCGTCCACAAGCAATTGTGGACGCCGGACCGACGGACGGACGGACCGACGGACCGACGGACGGACGGACGGACGGGGGCGACGACAATATACGACCACATTTCAATGTGGGCGTATAAAAATATTATCTGTGTTTGAACACCTGAAACTGCCTGGCCAAGAGGGATATCAGAACATGTCTATCCTTTGATAAACAAATCGGTGAAAAACATCTTGTAGATGAAACAATAGATGTATGTGCATGTACACTTGCATTTAGCAAAGTATGATATCACAGGAACGCAAACACACATTAAACAATAACGCCTGAGGCAACAAACACACACAGTTCCAATAGTTACTTTATGAATGAATTCCACAATAAACCAGCTGGTAAGAAACATACTCATATGTATGATTATATGCGTGCGAGAATCCAATCTACGTGTGAGGAAGTCCCTGTGAACGAAGATCAACACATGTGGGATGAACTCACAATAATAGCTACGACTTCTCTCCTTGTCGATGTTTTTACACATAAGACTGCTAGCAGCTGGGCTTTGTATTGGTTAGTTTGTATTGGGGGGTAAAGTTTAGTCCAGGGAATCGTGTCTGTGTGTTAAATGGTAAAGAAATCATTAAAACTTACAAATTCCCACACATCTCAATTTATTCCAACATTTGTCTGTTAATGCTGATGAAGACAGAACTAGACAAGTAACCTTTATTTATACTTAATATTCAAAATATACATGAAAAAAGAGATAGGATGCAAATTATTGGAATTATTCAAAACATGGTGACCGCTCTTAGCCATTCATATGAAATTCTGATCAAATATGAAAAAGAAATACAATGATGTTGATCATCTTGTCAACTTATTTAGCCCATTTCCACTGAAAACACTGGATCGAACATAGCTGTCACAGGATTTTTTCTAGATTTCATTATCTAAAGATTTGTGCTTGACCTGAAATATCTTGCTCCGAATGAAATTCGGACTTGATAAAGAAAACATATAAAACTCCAAATGAGAACATGTGTATTTTGTTTAATTAAAAAGAAAAAAATTAGATTTGCCAGTGGCGACAACTGTGTTTATATAAAGACAAAATCAAAATCAAGATTAGCGTTAAAAACCAAACATCAAATGTACAAAAGATAAATCAAAGAATGAAGTGATTGTACACCCTGTCTCGACTTAAAAACCCTTAATCACACGCGATAAATACCTAATCAAAGATGGTGGCATGCCAACACACATCCGGATCCTTTAATAAAGATGATACCAAGACTTCAAAAAATTGTTATTTTCTTAAGCATTTTTTCCTTTGATCGGCAAAAAATTTCAGCGATTTTACCAACAAACATTTGTTTTCTTCGTTGATAGAGATCACGTACCAGTAATCTAAAAAAATTTTTTAGCGAAAATTGGCTTTGAATAACCATGGTTATTAGCATAAGAGTTCAATATTGAGTGTATTTCACATTTGCCGCAAAACCAACAATTTTTCATAAAAAAAAAATCCACATATACTGCATTTGTACAATCATGTGTAAAAAGTGTTCATATTCTATAACCTATTACTGCGAAGCTATATTATTATTTTTGTCACATGATCAAATTTAAATTTTTTAAAAATATATAATTCAAACTCATTTAAAAAGTTTCCGAATCTGAAAAGCATCAAGTGTCCGATAAAAAGAATATTTTTTGTTATTGTTGAGACAATAAAATGGTAATCATTAAAAAATACAGAGACATGTAATGCATTAACTAGTGTTTATATTTAATTTCAGACTAAATTAAAAGACAGCAGAACATTGAATTCTGATGTCTGTCCAAGATAATATTATCCATTCATGGATAAAAACCAAATATGTTAGGCTAGTTTCAGTTTCTATTGATTATTTGTGTTTTCTGCTTATATCAAGTTTTTGGGTAAATAAAATCAAGTCAATGCGATTTTAAAGCACGATTCTGTCTTCCTTACACTCCAAAAGTTTAGGCAGCAGAGAATCGAGTTAATAAAGTTGTTATTCTAAAGTTTCAGTCTTTATTCATTTAGTTTTTATAGAACTAAGCAGGTTCTGATAAAATATTCATTTACCCTGACGACCAGAGTAAGTACAATATTGTAGACTAAGGAAATGTACAGTATTCATATTGAGATTTTACCTGTATCTAGGGATTAGAAACCTAATTTTATTACTAACAAGAATATTAACTCAAGTATCATCTGTAGAATGATGTCTGAAATTAACTTTGAATACTATAGTCCCATTATGCAGATTTTATATTTTGCCTTTGGTAGTTGGTGATTATGTTGTGATATACTTCTTGCATTGTTTAGACTGTTGTAAATGAAGCATATATTAGTCATTAGTAGATCTACTTTAAAACATGATAAACGACTAAACATACAATACCTTAAAATTAAAGATACATTCCCCCTGACTTTTTTCACGTGGTGAGCACAATGATTGTAGCTCTATTTTGCAGAATTTTTTCATTACAGATTTTACCTCGATTATTAATTTGGGTTGATTGAGCTTGAATATTACATCAACTAGAAAACTTAGGTACACAAACATTATTAACGTTGTCAACTTTCACCTCTGTTTTACTGTAAATCAAGTTAACACAACTATCTTCACTATCTGTTTTATTTCTATCAGGCTTTTTTTTTTTAAATTGAAAATTTAAGGAAGACAATATCAAGTTATACAACATGTGCATGTAATTTGTTTCCCATCTATTTTTATTTTTAAAAATAAAGATGCCATGTGTTAAGATAACTAGAATAAAAACATTTAAGATATTAGGTTAATATTTTGTAAAAGACTTTTGTCAGAAATAAATTGCCATTACAGGAATGACATTAATTCTCTGATCTACCTTGAACTGTAAGCATCTTTCTAGTAGGCTGATTTGCAGATCTATGGAGCACTAACTATATTTTCTGAGGATAAAATTCTATTAATTCTGTACAAGTATGATATTCTTTCCAAAAAACTACTGTCAATGTTTTGAACAGAAACTTTTAGACTAGGTAAAAAGGCTATATTTTGCATTTTGGTATTTGATTTGCATAATACTTAATCCAGTGAAAACTTGCATGTCCCTAAGCCAGTCATACTTCATAGCATATGGACATGATCCCTTTGTTCAAAATTCAAGTTTTCACACTTGCTTCACTGCACATTAAATCAATGTCTAATAATATAAATATAATTTCTGTTTAGCTAAATAAATTCAAATTATTCTCCAATATCATAAATCTATTACTGGTATCCTGCTTATCGTAAACAAAAGTTACAAGAAGGTCATCAGAAATAAAATCTATTTTTCCAACATCAGTCAATACAAACACAACTATTGACAAAAACTGGCTTTTACTTTCCTATATCTATTGTTTAGACAACCAAACAAAAGATTTTCATATCCCTGTCGTCTATCTGACTCGACATGACAACATTTCATTGATTAATTGCCAGATCTGTTAAACAATCATATTGTATAAAATAATAATGCTTGATTCTCTTTCAATTAATATGTTGAGCATTTTCTCTCCATGAACTACACAGTTAGTCAATTACTCATCTAACTAACATCAGGATACATTAAAACATCTAATGCACAAGTTGCATAAAGACCATTAACGGCACAAGCCAGATTTTCAAAAACCTCAAAAACTAATGTGAGAATATATCAATTTGAATAAATTGTTGATAAATATTTTTTTAAAATCAGCACCGTTTTAATCATTAATAATAATAAAAAAAATGTTTAGTCTTTGCATGGCGTTAAAACATACCACATTTTGGTCATTCACAATATTACTGCGGTTTTAAGTGTCTAATGCACAAATATCTTTCCAAGATTAATATACTTCCTTCATATTGCATTGGCTTCCCCCCATAATCAATACATAATTTCCTTAATCTACTGATAATAAAATAACCAACAATACATTAATCAGAGCTAACACTACTGATCATCTCCCTTATTGCACTCTATTTTATAATCCAAATACATTGTATAAAGCTTATAACAAATCTGTTGAAGGTAATATTAGATTTAGAACAACCTCCATTGACTGGTCACTCTGAATTTACTGAACCTATATATCCAAATATAAGTCATTTCTCTAAAACATGACATGATCTCATTAATAATATTAACTAGAGGCCTAGACAGTTTTACGTTTGTTTGTAATAAAAGGACATGCATGTATACCTTGACTTTATATATTGGTTTTTATAACATTCATTCCTACATTGCTATATATTTGTTCAAACTCTTATATTGATTACTTCCATTGTCCTGGGTCTTGCATTTGGGATTGCAGTTCTCCTGCACTTACTATTTATTGTCAACTAATATAAATTGTAGGTCATTAAAAAACGTTACATAAAATAGACCACATGAATTACAATAACAATAGCATGTAAAAAAGCGAGGTAATTCGAGTGCACTACAAGTTTAACACAAACAGCATTTGCACGCTTCAGTGACATTTAATTACTTATTGAAGGTGTCCTATACTGCATTCAATGATATTAGCTAAAATTTTACAGCACTTGTCAAACAATATAATGCATCATTAGTTTTTATTAAATGACAGCTATACAAAAACACTTCATAAAATAATCAAGTTTTCTTGTAAATTTTCTTCTTTATAAAATGTCTGGCCTTAAAAATATGGGGGGGGGGCTGGATTGCTGAATAATTAGCATGTGCATGCTGTATCATAATGTCTGTCATAAACTCAACTGGGGTTGTTTCCATTCCCTGATTGTACATGATAAGGAGTAAAGTCGCCTGATAAACAAAAATAAAAACCAACAACCTATATGTACCAACCTTTTTCCTTCACTGTGGGTTGGGTTTGTTGAAACAAAGCTATTTTTACGGTGAGCCTATGTGATAATGTATATTATGTGAATTTATTATCTGTGATGTCCAATTATTGTTTATATTAGGTAATCAACATAATAGTCCCCCTGGCATTAACTTGCCATAAAAAAAAGCATCACATACATACCAAGAACGCATGGAATTACTACAATAAGAAATACATAAACGCTTGGAATCGAAATTAACTAGACAGACACTTGATTTGTAATCATTTCTTTGATCTTTTAGAACCAATTACAGTTCCATAAATGTAAATAAATAATTAATATGATTACCAATCAGCTTTTGGAATCGACACACTAACAATTCTTTATTACCATAGTTAAAAGTTTCCAATTTAACTAAAATGATTTCGGGAAACTAGCCAACTGAGTTGAATAATATAACTGATTTTATTCCTACAACTTAGCAAAACATGTAAACACACCATCAAACAATGGATGGTTTTGAATGATGTCCAAACATTACAGCAGTCAATTTTTATAAATTTGCAATGTCTTGGTCTGTAACTAACTTGTATGATTATGCTTCTGATTCTTCAAAAGCAAATATCGCTGTGGGGTATCTGAATAAAGTACATTTGTTCAGTACATAGATTTCAGCTTGAGTTGGGTAATAATGACATGTTACAAGTTCAACCAATTTGATATAGAATTCAATATTATTGAAGTAACATATCCTAACTAGACTATATAGTTTGTACATGCAATCAATCAATCATTCAATACTTCTGTGATTTTATATGAAAACCAGTTAATCTTCTACATGTATTGAGTCTTTCACACAACGAGCAAAATAAAACATGAAAGAATGCCTTCAATTTCAAGCAGTTTAAATACAAAACACTAAAACCATCAAATATTTCAAAAATAATTTCCACCAGAATCAAATCTTCAACACCTGAACTATGACACACATGTTCTCTGAGAATTGATCATAATTCATTTGCACCAAATTCACACAGAAGAACACTGAAGTCATTAAATCAAATAACCGACACATCCAAAACAGTGCTGTGATTTGTATTAACACACATAGGATCCCTGGACTCAAAACCTACAGGATAATCATATATTCAACAGTATGGAATTCACACAGAACATATCAAAATCATCAACCATTAATGCTATAAATGGCATATCCAAGGCAATGCTAATTTAGCATACAAACTCTTCCAACCTCTGAACTCAGAAATACGTCAAGAACCCACATATTATACCATACGTGTACTGTATTCATCTGCACATGACTGAAGTCAAACCTCCACAGAATAAATAACACATCCAATGTTTCAATAATCCCTCACCATTTTACATACGCACACGGAATACTCAGATCTTAGAATTCACATCTTGCTTGAACAAGTTGTCAAATATTCATCTTATTTCACAACATCTGATTACCACCCAGCCTTCTGATTCACACTGGCATCAGGTTTGTTATCATCTCGCCCACTGTGAATTAAGTAAGTGTGTGAATAAAAGAGACTGGATATTGATTTCTATAGAATGGGACTGACCAGTAGAAACAAAGGACAGTGGTTAGGATATGTTGTATAGAAGGTCGCATGGTTTATAATAAATCTATATTAGTGTGTATTATCCACCATATTTTCTATAATTATACATCCAGCTTTCCCTGGTTACACTTCACTGATTCTCTAATATATTGATCTAGATCTAGTAGCCCAGCTCTCTTTGTAATAAATTAGAGGAAATATGAGATTGTTGTCATATCTTCAATTTATTATAAAACATTGAAACTGTGTCAAAGAACAGGTCAGAAAAAGTTATATTATTTAAATATTATAGCCTCAACCTGTCAGAATAAAGGTTAAATACAGACCATACACAATCACAAAGTACATTAAATACAAAATGTTTTGGTTCACAATTTATTTGAATTGATCGTATTTAATTGAAGGATTTTGTATTTCACAAAAAATATGGCAATTAATCAAAGAAATGTGGTTAGATCTAGTTAATCCTTTCAAATTTTGATTTGAGACACTTCCATACTGGAAAATTTTGATGAACTTACTCCCCTAACAGAGGGATCGAAAACGGGACCTCCAGGTTAGTGTACCAATGTCTTACTCTCTTAGCCACTGTTAGAATAGACCATGTCCTTGACTAATTTTTCTTCCTGTTAAAATTTTACTACCACTAATCACTATATTGACTTGTGGTCAACTTGAATCACCGACTTTTTAGTTTGATCAACTTCTACTCAACCTCTGTGTAATTAAAGCACATTGGTTGCAAACAATCGAAAAGTCTTTAAAAAAACAACAGCAGCTAATCCTTTCGTCTTATCAAATTTATTTTACAATACTTCAATATTTACCTCAATGCCAAAAAAAAAGAGGGAACAGTTAACATTATCCAATAGAAGAACAACTTTTCTTTGTTTATGGTCAAACCGTAATACTATAAGTTTAAAACAATTTATATACAAAAAGATAAAGAGCTGACAGTTCTTGCTATAATACTTAAAAAATAGATAATGAAAACAGGATATGCTGAAAATTTCAGTCAAATTGCTTAACACTCAACCAAAATATTAGTGAATCAATTTTAAGCTAGCCTCAATTCTCATTACTACAGTGGGTATCATAAAAACATAGTCTCGACTATCCATTTCATGATTAAAGCAAGGCAAGTCGAATCCTAATCAAGAAAATATCACAGACTCGATTATCCATTTTTACATAAATAAACTATCACAAACTGTATTTAAATCCACTAAATATCACATTTAATTCAATGTCTAATTCCTATAACATTTAAGGCCTTAAGAAAGACCTGCAATGGGCCTGCAATGGGCCTGCAATGGGCAGATTTTGCTTTGTATAATGCAGGTTTATGTTCACTCTACCTGTATAATTACCTCTTGCATCTCACCAACAAAATCATATCATTGGTCAGGAAAGTTAATCTCTAAGCTAGCTCAGTTGAAATGATCTAGTCAATCAGTTTAAAAGTGCAACAAATTTTAAACCAACTCTTCTGCACATGACAACAGGACTAATAACATATCCAGAAAAGATTTCTGCACAAAATGTTTCAAACAAATAGTACAATCCTTGAGAGCAATTATCAATGCAATTTCCAGTAATCTTTTGCTTTAGAAGAATTATGAAAATTTTTATCTTAAAAATTTAGAATACATGAAAAAGTATCAAAAGATATATCAGGTATTATAATGTTAATACAAAAAGAATAGTGAAGAGAAAGGGACTCTTTTAAACCTGGTGTCTCAAAATCGTCTTTTTGCAAAGATAATGGTATAATTTGTGTTTCGATCAATAATCTTTAAACCACAAACAAATTCTTGCTGTAGACGACTTCAACTTGTTGTTTTATTTGGCAAGTCACGATTTTTATCTTCCGAACTGTCTATTGCCTTTTTGCACTATTGGCCTCCCGTCACAGATATGACATGCCCGTAAAAACTCCTTGGTTTCATGTCACTGTTTCAAGATGAACAAAAATCTATCAAATATTTATGTTTTGTTCTGTGATTCTTACGTTTGCATATTTTCGTGTTTGAAATAACAGATGCCCCTTTCTATGTCCATATTTTCTTTGTGAAAAATCGTTTAAACTTTACCGGTATTATGAAGAGAAAAATCAATACATGTATTTTGAATTCATTTTTCACACTTTGTAATATTTTACATAACCTAGTTAGATGTACTACTGGCCTACGCTTACTGTACTATTCAGAGAGTAAAATCGATTTACTTAACGTAATCTATTTCATAGACATAATTTTTATGGCATACATGCATTTAAATATACATGTACAATTAAATGTAACTAAATTCTAAAGTATATGGAAAACAAAACGATTAATCTTAGCTTCATTATGCATGACACTGTGATCAATCGGGAAAGTACATAGGTTTTTGCATAGAGATACAATCTGATTAAAAACTCAGACGCGGATCCAGAGGGGGGTCCAGGGGGTCCAGACCCCCCCCCCTGCTCAGACTTAAAAAATTTTTTATGCGATTTTATTGGCGATTTAGACCTGTAATTTTGGAAATTACCTTCCGGAAATACGTCAGAATGAACAAAATTGATCCTAATTTACCAAATTAATGGGTTGAGCGCAATTAGTTAAGCAATTATCAAACCTAGACCCCCCCCCTGCAAAAAATCCTGGATCCGCGCCTGAAACTGGTTTCCCTTTATTTAACAAATGACATTTAAAGCTGGATACTAAAAGTATTTTCCTTAACTGCCAATATTATAGTGACATCTCAAGATAGATTACACCAAATTCTGTCGTGCCCGATGCCACATGTAATCATCTCATTAACACACAACTCGATCATTTTGCGACCAACATACAGTTATTTGTTTCCATGGCAATGTGTGCAAAGCTATGCTGACGATTTTGCCACAATTCCAAGATTCTGCTCGGGCCAAATCCTAAAACCTACTCTAGGATAAACCACACCATAACCAGACCCAAAGGCATACATTACATGATGAAATAAAATTCCCTCTTTAACACTGATATAACAATAACCACACATGTATAATAATGATTTGTTTATCAAACTAGTAGCCTTGATAAAAAAAAAATAATGACCTCCCTCTTTCACATGATTCTATAATGATTGTCAAGCAATCTATCTAATTGGATCAAATTAATCAGTTATTCGATCTCACATTACATGAATTCATGTTCCAGAGGGTAACATGGGGGATTACACATCCTTCACATTACGTGACCAGACGGACAAAAGGGGCCATGATTCTTTTCATTATGAAGATGAGAATATTAGAGACAGGACCAACACAAACACAGCGGTTTATTCTATGATCACAATGTTTACATCAGATATCCAATCTCTATTTAATTAATTGGCCATTTAAAATAAGAATAAACCTATTAATCTGAACACAGCTGTTTGATAAAAAGGAATTGGGATATAACATTGTTATAAAGGGCACAACGTGTCAGAAAGGTCCATACATATCGGACCTTGATTGTTCACCCTTTTGAAATAAAGATATTATTATTATTATTCATTAACTAGTACTGGAAATGCCAAAATGAACAGAAATATGTAATGGCTTTGAAATAAAAAGTTTTTTCGATTTCAACATTTGTGATTAAACAACTTTGATAGACAGTTTTATTCAATGAAATATATATGGTACTTTGTAGTGAATTTTATTTTCAAGTTTCCTCTAAAATAAGCTGAACTACTTCCTGGTCTGTTTCCAATGACAACTGATGTTCATATCCAGTCACTTAAAACACACACATCAACTCTATCCCATATTTACACAAGTGTCAGAAATTGATCAGGGACTCAAATCTTGTCGTCTACAGAATTAGCATGCTGGGATGTTTGTAAAGAAGCCAAGATTTGCAGGAATAATTCTCAAGATTCATTCACAGAGCCCCCAAAAAACACTAGCACTCATAAATCTGGGTAATTAGTGAATGGGATCGATGGAGAATGGGTAAAAACGAGCTTGGTGAAAATGTCAAATGGTGTATATTCAGTCTTTGATATGTTTAAGTCGACAAGGAGTGATGTATTGGATTGTAATTGGATAGAGAGCTGGGATGTGAACAGTTCTCCAGGGAGTCCATTTCATTTTCAGATATTAACGCAGCTTGAACCACTGCTTACGCATACATTATGAAAAGTTTGTTTACTTTATAAATGACACCAGTCCATAAGAGAATATTAAACTACAATTGATAGCTGTGTGAGTTTCTAGGAAGAGACGCACGAATGGCTTAAACCTTTTTCTTTTGTAACTTATTTAAGTGCCGATAAACATACTTTCCTAAATAATATATGAATAGGGTCTAATGTCTTGCATCACATTACAAATGGCGATTTTTTATTTCCCTGGTTACAAATGCAATGTGATTAAAAAGAGTTTGGCATAGGCAGATGACTTCCAACTGTCAAGATTTATTTCAAGTGCACACCAATGTATAGGCCTACATGGGTGGACCTCACGCATGTTTAACATTTAGATCTAACAAATCTATTTCTCTACTGGTCAGTAACCTATAGTAATTGATAGAACAAATTATCTAATGGTGTGTAATTAATAGATTTATCTATAATGACCCTGGCATTAATCTATCAGAGTGGACATTAAACCAATAAATAGGAAATTACTAGTGATTTATTATTGTCAATACAAGAATTACTGTGCTCCTCAACTTAAAAGATCTTTATTATAGGGGTCACTGTAGTACATATCTCTATTCAACCATTGACAAAATACACTTTTTTACAAAGCATTTATCAACAAATATGTCATTATTTCATAAAGATTTATTATAAAAGTTCTGAAATAATTGAGTGGACATTAAACCATATTTCTCGCACAACTATCTCAACACAAACAAGGTTATTTTGTGACTACAGTGTGGTATTATATGATGAAACCCATACCTGCTTTAAGCAAGATGTTGCCATATGTTATTCCATTTGTTGTAGTAAGCATTCAATACCCCCCAAAATTGAGCCAGTCTAAAAGGCAAGAATTAACACATTGAAGTCATGGAGAAATAATTGGTGGTCTGTGGCCATTAATACTACTTACAAAGTTTGTATTTGATACCGTCAACTTTTAGTTTGGTCAAATGTCAGGAGGTGTGGACCAGGCTAGAGCTAATCCTAAGCTTAACCCTGGACCTAGTCTTGACACTTACCCTAACCTACAACTTCGGTAACATTCTGGAAGAAAACTGACCTTAAAAAAAGATTTAGTCCTACTTATAAGACTTATTTCTAGAGTGCTGTACTTGTTATCTCCCCTGAATAGTCTGGAGGCTTTTATTGGTGTCTAATGCAGTACTTAACACTGTTTAAAACAAGTCTGTAGCATGCTTATATACATACTATAATGGATCTAAATCTAAAATTATTTGAAAGTAGACAGAATAGCCATATCATTAGAATCATGACTCTTGCCCACAATGAATTTCATAATTTCTATTATCATCAAAATCCTAAATATAAGTGCTAAACAATGAAAGGGAGCTAACTCTAGACGTTTTCTTTCCCCCTTACCTCATATGTATTTTAGAAAGCTATTCAGACTCAAGATTATGTACGATAAATGTATTAATAATATAAATCACAACATCTTTCTATTTATAACATGTACCTCTTCAACTAATTCAATGACTATTGCGTCTCAAAATTCTATTATTCTTAGTAAGTGATTCATCAATTTACATACTTGACATTAGGAACTATGTGTCAGATTGTTCTGGTATATCTCAAAAGTCCTATTATTATTACTACTTTATTAATCTAAGACACACAATTTTTTTTATTTTATTGTGATTATCGTCTATCATTCTTTAATATTTAACCTTTATGCTTTTGGGGCTTTAATACAAATAATATGAATCATTAAAGATCTTTATAAGATGATATGATAGATAAAACAGGACAACTTCTCCACATGAACGAGAGATTCTAGTAATACCAGAAAGGAAGGAAACAAAGGTCACATGATGCACTATACAATAATCAAACTCAGTATTATTATCACGAGTTACAGATTTTCTGCCAGAAAAAAAATATGTTATGACCTTGATGCTTGCGAATCAGTTCAATCCTTAAACACTGTACATGTATGTAATGTGAAATGATATTAAAAATATTCTAAACTCATTTAATTATCATTTAGCTACAATGAAGACTAAAATAAAAGTACAATTAAATTATCTGCCCAGCAATTAGAAGTCATTTGTTTGGTTGTTTAATAAGATGTCTCTTTGTAAAATTAAAATGCCTTCTATGTGACTAAATTTGCTAGTAACATGTATCTTATCAGTTTGGGGTCATCTTGGTAACAATATTAAAATCTGAGTAGTTTTATAAATATATCCGTTGTACAAATTTGTATTTAAGTTTAGATTTCTTGGCCGTAGGAATTTAAGAAGACAATGATGTAGAAATGTATCCTCCAGGTCATATCAACATTCTTGGAATGGATTTTGATCAAATTTGGTATAATGACTTGGTTATAAAGTTAAAACCAAGAAATATCAAACTTTGTTCTTTAAAGTGTCTACACTGGGTTGATTTGACACAAATTAACCAGTATTTTAAGTCTCAAAATGACATTATTGGTAAATTTCCAATGAGACATTAAACATTTTCCAATCGGTTAACTGTGGTTATGTCAAATCCTTTAATTTGTCTTCTCGTCTATTCCAGTTTTTGGTTGGTTTTATGCGTATGTATTTTTGTGTAGAAAAGAACATAAAAATCGTTGTATGTTTTTATTTGTATCAAAACACATGAAGCTGGTTTATCAGGTGCATGTACATGTATACTGGCATTCATTAATGAAAATATGTACTTAAACTAAACTCTACTATTTTAGGATGTTGAACAAATACAAATAAACAAGTTAAATATTGATAATTAGCATAATTTAGGTTTAAATGGCTACCACATGTCATCCATTAGAGAAGCGCGATATTGAAACACATGTTGAATACCGGTACTTAAGTTTCACTAGTATTTTATGAAATGAAAACAAAACTGGGATTTTGTCAAATCACCCCCCCCCCCTCACCTTGCCAAAAGACCAAACAGTTTTCAACCAGTGGAGAACTTCAGAGGTCAAGTTATACCAACCCAAATAAAGGTACATGTATATGACCCTCAATTCAATCTGAATTAATAATAATTCACATTCAATTCAGTATTTTCTTTCTTTTATGTGTCAATGCATGGAGCTTGGATGCTGTTGATTATGTTTTGAGTTTTAAATTGAAAATTATGTGACCTACATATAATTCAATATCATTCAGAATACAAACAACACTATACTACATTAGGATCTTTTATTTACACTTCGAACAATCAGTTGGCCTTGTTTTTATTTGTCTAAATAAATAAATGACGAGAATGAGGACCACAAGTTCACCCAAATATCTTCTGGGTATTTTTGTATTGTTTTTTCTCTAGCCAGCGAGCTGTTAAACAAAGACCAGTAATGGCAGAAGACAAACAACAAACAGTGTCAAGCAAACATTATAGTTTTTATACATTTGACAAACAAAGATGTGTGATTTCTGTGTACTGTTTAAAAGCTGATTTACTTGGAATTGATTGACGAAATATAGTTTTTGTGTTTCAATAAGAGTGTTAATCATCCGAGGTTCAATTACTCAATGAACTAAACTGAAGAAATGAATGAAATGGGGTTTAAGATCCACTTCATACATCTAGGTCATTTTGTGACCAACATATTACAGGTGCTTGTTTCAATAATTTGATTGTCCACACACCTTTTTAGAAATGTGAGGAAACCAGACATGTACATGTACATGCTATCTTTCTGTTCAATCATTAAATAAATCTCATGGCTTGCATAGTTGACAGACAATACTATCCACTGCCTTTGGCCATGCTATGTTCAAATGAATAGACATCGACTTTCTATTTTATTGCCATACAGACACATGACATTCCATTGTTAATTTGTTAGTACAGTAAAAGTATAATGATATGTCCCACCCTCTATTTAATAGACTATTACTATATGTATGTATATAACTATGTCAATATAAAGATTACAGTCAATAAGAGTCTATGATGTACAAACATCACACCTCTCTTATCATGTTTCACTCCTACAACATCTAATGACATGTGGATTCAAAACCTGTCCATATAAACATGTTAAGATGGTTTAAAAATGCAGGCATTTCAGAAGAGAACAATATCACCATCTTCCAAAGTGACAGATACATGTACTTTTCACCTACTTTCAGCACAGTAATAAACAGCTCTTAGACATTAAAAAAAACAACAAACATATATCAGCTACATGTATCACATGAGATTACTTTACTGGTTACATAAAGTTTATTTGGTTTAGACATCTTACCAGATTAGTTATTTCTTTCTTCTCTTGTTTCTAACAAACCTTTTTTCTATTAAGGATAATGTTTTTAGGCTCTTGGGATCAGGTTGATTTCATATAATCTTCATAATATAATTAATTATATCGTTTACATGTACAATGTAAAACTCTTCTTATTTTAAGAAAGATCAAATTAAGAGACTTGATATTGGATTTATTATTAACATTGTCCCACTGTATAGTAGCCATACAACCCTTTATTGCATACAATCACAATGTAGTCCTTTTATTATTTTAGGGTTAACATTAAAAGCCACTTGAGATACGATTTCTAATCCTCACAAACACAATATTCTCACGTCAAATATTTATTTTCAGTTTCCACAATATAAATGCCATTGAACATCGTGTGTCGTCCTCTTTCACTAGGAGATTAATGAATCTGAAATAAAGACTACCGGTCAGATGATTTCTCAAATACAAAGTATCTGTTGATTTTTGATGTGAATTATACTCTTAACAAGTTATCAAAACATTTTCTTAAATATTTATTTTCAATTTGGAACAAAAATACTGGCCATATGGTCAAGTTTGTGTGAGGTGAAAGGTCAAGAATGTGTGAACTGTGTTTAATGATGTCTAGTCAGCCCCTGAAATCTTGAAATGACCCTTGCTAGACTTTATCAAGTTTGATTAGAATTTAACATCTGGGCAATTTGAAATCATTAATTTCATTCCCAAGAGCAAAATCATTCTGTTTGCATTGCACTGTAGAAGTACAGAGTATAAATAAATGATTTTGAGAAAACATCAGGCAATTGGTGCTTTATAGGCTAAATATAAAATTAGGTTCTTTTCTTCTTGTAACTGATTTTCTTCACTACTTACATACATTGGTGTCAAAGTGGGACAAATGTTTTAACTATCAAAAATTAAGCAAATTATGCATCCATACTCAAAGGTATTTTCACTGCTTTGGTGTCATTCATTCTTCATAGTCCGATTTTAAGATACGGTCGGTATATTTGCTCAATTTTATAAAAGCTATGTTTTTGTGTGGGTGAAGGATTAGAGGATTAGAAGGCCATTTTAGAGCATTGGATGGGGTGTAAATACAAGTACATGTAGAATATTTGATAAATGATGGTGGCCAAATTTCTATTTCAGGAGTATGGGCGAAATTACATTTGATTACATGTACATGAATCCACATTCAGTCCTCAGTTCGAATGTGATACTGATTACTAAATTCAGGAAGTGAGCGAGTTTTGAACCCACTCCCAGAAAGTGCTGCGTTAATGATCAGAAAAGTGCTCAAATCAGGTCCATGACTTTAGGCAAATTCTAACTGACTATTTGAATTTCTTCAGATATCAATTTAAGAAGATAGAGTACATGTATGGTATATAGAGTTCAAGAATGTAATAAATAAAGACCATAAATAAATTATGAATGTGTCTCTGATGAAGTCAATAGATAATCTCTACAATAAATAGTTAAAGGGTCTATTTATATTTAACTGGTCAAATATATATAAACACACATTATACATTGACCTCTGTGTATTTTATTATACATTGACCTTACGGTATTATAATTATATAAATGAGTCTTCACCTTGCTACACCTTATAATAATATTTACACATTAAGTCTCTCTATCAATCTGGTATTTATAAATATTAGGTTTAGCACACATACTGTAAAAAGATCATGTTACAAATGAAGAATTGGTTATCATTCAACATTCGTTTATAACCATTTTTATTAATACATCATCTTTTCTAGGGTTAAAGATTCTGATATTAAAAGATTTCAAACTGTGACTATAGAACTGTATTTATCTACATGTATATGTAAAAGATGTAAATGTAAACAGGTTAAAGATCTCTTTTAGATTTATAAACACACCTCTGCTCAAAATGTAGTATTTCATAAAAGGATTGTCCATGAGTTCGACTTGTCAGTACCGTGTATAAATAATGGGGTTTGTCCTTGCAAATGCTTTGTGCATATACAGTACATATTATGCAATTTGTTAAAACATGTATGTTGTACATATGTTTGCTAATATACATCTGTGTGTATTTGTGCAGGATATTTCTCATACCCAGAAATAGAGTAGCTAACTGTTGGTTGCCTTATACATGTAAATGTAATACAGATACCCAGAGATTAACTCAGAGGTTAGTTAGTGTACAGGTTGTGATGGGGTACAATGTAGGTGATAAAGAGTAATGTTAGTCAGCCTAACCCTGTGGGTTTTCCTCTGGGTCCTGCAATTTCTGCCCACTGATAATGATACATACATACAAGCAAGTTATGGAATAAATATTTACCATATGTTAATCCAAAAATTGTATAATTTTATCTATGCACACATGAGAAGTGTGAAGGTCACAAACATGTAATACAGCACTACATTGAGCAGAACACTGCTGTGGATTCTATTCACTTGGATTTTAGTCACTTGATTCATCCATTATTGCACTACTGATTTATGTTTTAAATATTTTTTTTTACTTACATTACAAGCAACATGCCAAATGATTTAAACTTGATGTACTTACCTGAAAATAGAGAAAAGAATAATTAATATTTAATCAAAATAATTTTATAAATTTGTATATAACTAAAATTGATATAAAAAAATCAATAACAAGTAAACTCCCCAAATTAAAGGTTCCTCCTTAGATATCAGATGTTCCAGAAAGAGTAAGCATACTGTGGCTTGTGCACAACAACCATCACCACTAATGCAAATATGAAACACGAACAAGGTTTGGGCCCACAGTTCAGAAACTACATGTCTAATGCAGTATGTAGTTCAATAATCACCAAATTTCCTATTACCCAAAACATAATCATAATGTTCTCCATAAAAAATAAGGTTCTCACACAACTGTTCATAAATGGAATTTTAATACAAATATATGGCATTTAATAACATATAAAAGCACCATTTTTGTTTCATAATAATTTAACCTTTATCAAAGATTTGCCTTTTCTGTATGTACACCAGTACATGTATATAAACATAATGTATTTAATGTATGTAACCAAAGGGCGTTTATTTATAGATAATATAATGTTTATTCATGTTTGTTCTCCTTTTTATGAAGTGATAATATAAAACTCGGTGAAGTGGAAAGGATTTTATTAAAGAGTAGCAAGGTGATGCAAGGTTGTTTAAATAAAATAAAGATGTTACTTCATCATCATGGTGTCAAGGTATTATGTCAAGTTGATATGAGATAGGAGGAGGGGGATGAATTCTTATGTCTTATCAACACAAAATCTTGACCATCTTGAGACTAACATTCAGTTACTTTTATGGTTAAATGAATAATTCCAGGGGAGGAGAATTTTGCCTGGGCAGTGGCATTTTCACCTTCTCTTCATTGAAGGCCATCTGTCAAACCTAATTAAGCCACTGAATTTGAACAGGAACCTACCTTCCTTGAGTTTTACATTCTACTAATATATACCTTCACACAGGTACTTCAAACAAGCCAACAGTGAGGCTGATGTCCCCCGCCGAAATCCCAAAATAAATAGATGACACATATTAATTAATCGCACATTTATTTTTTTCAAACGTATCGACCAATCAAACTGAACACTAAGTGTCATCCAAAAATTCGAAAGGCGGGGGACAATTAATGAAAGCTTTTGAGGATAATTAAGATAACGACTCAAAGAAATCTTTTTATTCTTAACATATTAATAAAGAGCTATAACCTAGCTCCTGAAATTGACACAATATCATAATTTGTTGGCTTTCCAATTGAAATGTTAGATCATATAACTGAAGGCTATATAACTGTAATCTTCCATCTTGAGGTGATGGTATGAGATATACAAGTAATACAAGTCTTGAAGCAGTACTTGAAGGCATACTTGAAATTATCATCTTTAACAGTTTCATTCTATGTCTAATTACAAATGTGGGTCACAGTATAATCAGAAATAGAACAGATTGTATGCAGTTAAATTCATTGTATCTGGGCGTGTAGGTCACAGGTATGATCAGGCCTTGTCAGGCACAACTGAACTTTGTGCCAGTCCAGTATTAATAATATGGAGAAATACACAGAAAACAAGACAGGTCAGTGGCAAACAAAATGACAAGCACTATGAGGTTTATGCCAGACCACCTCTGTGACACATGCCATATTTCCAATCTTGATTATAAAGCAGACATAACATATCAGTGGAGACATACTACTTTACAGATACTTTAGTATTTATACGCAAGTAAAACTGGCTTCATGTTAAAATATAGTATCCTACATTACACTTGATCAAAAACTATTAAAAGGGTACCCATAGTTTATACAAACATTTCTAAAATTTGTTTGTTCATTTTGAAACAGATGTGAAATAATTTTTATATCTATTAATGTTTTAATCAATATTTGCCATAATAAAGCTACATGTAAGTTTAATGTCCAGAAAACTGTAAATTATTGAACTGAATCATGAACCTATTAAAGCTACGAAATAAAAATTCCTTTGTGAATACCTGAATTAATACCTGAGTGTTAATAAACTGTGTACCTGTATCGATTGTAATCAATATTTAACAATGGTAAAACAAAACATGATCCACAGATGGAACCACTCTTTTTACCTTTAACATTTCAATAGATTTTAATCTATTTTAAATATAGAATTTCAATTACATTATCATCTACAACATCAATGGGGTAATGAAATGGCAAGGTAGAGATTTCAATCTCAATTCTCATACTGGTTTTATAGAAATAAAATTCTATCATCAGTACCCCTGGTACAAGTATAATGTTAGCTATTCAAATTTTGAGTGTTATTGATACATTAAACAACCTTAGACAAGGTGTTACCAACATTTATCAAAATATTGGCTAACAATAAAATCAACTTAAATTACCAGATAGGAGTGCACCAGACAGTTGATGTACATGTATCAATTACACTTTGGTTAAAACTGGACAATTTAAATATAATTTAATTCAAGAGTTTAATGGTAAATGTCAGAGAATAGAAGAATCCTGTGATTTACAGAAAATTGTAAGAAACACAACACAGAATAAACTCCTGGTAAAAGAAGCATAGTACACCACCATAAACTTAATCTGTTATACATGCAATTGATAAAGAGCCAAATACATATCAATAACTGTATATGTTCTCATTTGTTCGAAAATCAGCTGGTTATATATTGATTTCTGATAAAAAAAATAAAATCATCTTTTATTTCAATCTTGAACAAAGACTATAAAACAGTTTTAGTTAAAAAGTTTCTTCTGGTGCCTTGTATTATATTCTATCATCCAATCCAGACAAAGCCCTTTTTCAGCTTTGTTACTCAATGCTTCAAGGGTTAACTGTACAGAGAACTGTTATTCTTTTGTGAAGAAGAGTGTCTCTTTTTTCAATGGAGCATGGTTTAAGCTTAATTGAGATCTAATAATATTCGATTCATAATATTGGAAACAAGCTGTTGCATGTGCATAAATAGGAGGGGGGAAAAAGGGTATGGTAATAGCACATATGTGCAGACAAGTATAGAAAAAGAGCTAAATGTCTTTAATTCAGGTCAAATCATTCAATACAATACAATTAATTTTTATACGGCCACATTTTCATGTAGACATAAATTATTGTCCCCCTGTCCATCGACATTTTGATTGTGGACACTCTACAGGTCACAATTTTTATCCACTTTTGAAAAAAATTAAAATATATGTTTGTAACCCAAAGATCTTGGTTCTTGTTGCTATTGGCACATATTGGAGCATAAACTTCTGGATTATGGCTCCTGGTTGAGCAGTTTATAAATTTAAGTTTTAGCTTACTGTGTCTACTGTTTGAACATAAAATAGATGATATACATGTACATGTATCTCAAAGTATCTTCATTTTATACATATGTAGTTCTAAACAGACTTTTATCCCACAAATCAAATCTACAAAAAATCTGGTGAAAACTATTATTTTATTTTTTTTTTACCCAAATCAAATTGGTCTAGCCACATTTAAAGCTTCAATTTGGGTACCATAAACCAATTACCCGGTGGATGTAGTAGTGGATAACATTTATGACAAGAGTGAATTTGTAACAGTATGACATGAAATGGGGTTTAACATTGCCCCTTTTTTACAATGATGGAATATATGTTTAAAGACTACAAGAACAATGGCTCAATTTAAACATAAGCACAGATGTCATGCATGAGGTAGGGAAGGCTAAGGCTTACAGTTTCCAGAACACATGATAACACTTTGCAGTAATCGAAGAATTCCCATAGGTAAATAACTTTTAAATACAGTATGGGAACAAAATGCTTCTTTAAACTTATGTTATTTGAGAAATTCCCTTTCAAACTTTATGAGTACACAAAGTTGTTTTGATAAGAAATTTAACAAATAGCTTGATTTATTTAGATGATAATACAAACATTTGCCTTCAAGATGTAAAATTCAACTTTTATCAATATATTTCACTTTAAAGGAAAATATGTTTTCAGAACAAATCATAAGCTATTTATTTCTTCAGTGTACAACAGCTGTTAGTTAATTCAAGCAACCATTTAATTCAAGATTCAAAGATATCTAGCAAAGGCACTGTTGTTCTGAACAATCACATAAATATTTTAAAATCCACCTGTTTGGTGAGCACACCCCTGTATCATCAAGGTTTGACAGATGACCTATCTGCTTGTAAGAAATAGCAGTGGGATCATAACATTGTCTTGACTTGATGACAAACGGTGATTTACTTATCAACACAAAATATTCTGTCATGATCATAAACATTATGTATAAATTTCAAACCAATTGAATGATAACTTTAGCTTTTGGGAGTTTGATGGAAAGGCAAAGTTCATGGCAATATAACAACACAGTTTAATGATGGTATTTCAAAATGAAATTGGACATCAATCTGTGCATGTTCTCCAAAGCTTTATGTCTGCCTGAGGCTGCTTTAAGATTCAACAATATCTTTTGTCTGCAATCTTTTGGTACACTCTATAAACTATTTAAATTTGAATAATGTGTTGATTGTATCTCCACCATTAGCTTTGATGTTTCCTTTTATATAACAAAATAAGCGAAATGATAAAGCACACATGAAGTTTTGAATTTAATGCATGTAGTACATTGGAAATAATTTCCCTGCAAAATCATTTTTTCCTTACACCAGTTAGCATTAATTTCCTGCTACTTATCTTTAAACTGTAAGAGTTTATTTCTAAAAGGATTTTTTGTGTTTAACACAACTCTATCAAAATCTGAAATTGTGCTAATTTTAAAACCATTGCTGAAAGTTCAATGAGGTTGACATTTTTATGATGTGAAAAACATCCTCCTCTTCTGTTTGTTTCATTATGATATGTAATTTGCTCCTGTATAAACAAGTATTTCTAGTAGAAAATTTCCATTCCATGAATAGGTTTTATTTGGTTGTACTAGATTTATTGATTAGAACACCATCACTTGAGAATAACCACCAGTTTTTGTCAAATTTCAGATCATTGATTAAGACCACATACTGGAAACTGACATAACAACTATGAGCAAATTTAAGCGGTTTTCATTGAATCCTTTTATCTACCATTGTCAAAACTGTCAGAGATTGCAACAAAAATGGATCTTGGTCTAGATGAAACACAAGTACTTGAAAATACTGTACAATTTAGACTGCATTGTCTCATTAGAAAAATGAAATTGTTGAATACAAAAACAATACATGTATCCACGTACCGGCTGTAAATCATCTGTGAAGTCGAACAGTAGGAACTGCCTTAAGCCAAATAATCATTTAACCACAAAATGGCCATTTAGGCAGAGTGAACAAACCCTGTTTAAGTAACTAACAGTTATCGAAAATCAGTAAAATTAGATAAGCTTCTTTCCAACGTTAACATAAACAGTACCTCAATTAGATAACTTAAGTAGTTTGTGTCCCCCAAATCCTGTAGCCTTTGGTGCCTCCACAAGGAGTACATAAATGTAGCATCATTTTAATGTGGGTGTATACAAACTAATACCAATCTCGAAACCAGAAAATTTTTTGAAGAAATTTCTTGGGTGAATCGGGGTAGCCATTTTCCCAAAAGTGACGAATCACATGACTGTCTGGTGAGATGTATTTATTAAAAACATACCCACGTATAGAAAAATAGATCTTTACAAAAACTTGAATTTGTACGTTTAGGATCCAATTTTTTATGTCAGCCAGTTGACTTTGACTCAAGGATCATTTTACAACAAACGAAACGATGATCCAACCTCTAGTTTTGGAGAAATCAACCCCAAAAGATTGACCAATCAGAGGTCAGAATGGGCGGGGCTTAGGTTTGGAAAAAAGTGGTAAAAATGGCCGGTCAAAGGAACGAGATTGAACTAATACATGTAGTTTTATGTAGAAAATATCTATGTTTGATTCTCTAATTGTGATTGGATGGCAGAATGGTCAGCATGTGCAGAAAGGCCTGTCATTGAGTCAACTGGCGTGGTTTCAAATCCCCGGTTGTACGTGACAAGGAGTAGGGTCGCCTGTCCAAACAGATTTCTCTGGGTCCTCCGGTTTCCTCCCACTGCTGAAGAGCCCTATGTGCAAGTGAATTATTGAAATAAAATTAAAACCCAAAATGACCTAGTTTGTGTCGAGTTGACATTAAACCGCATTTGTCTCTCTCGATCGATTCTCTAACATCTGGAATATGTTAGCAGAGGATTTCAGAAAACAAAATTAAGTAACTTTTTCTGTTTATGGACGAGTGATATGTATGCAATTACATGTAAGAATAAATTTTGCAGTATCTTGCTTACTTTTCATTCAACTGATAGTTAGTCCTTACCTAAACATGATAATGAAGAGAATATAAATTCATTTGGTATCATACATGACCAGACTTATACACACAGGTTGCTTTCACAATGTAATATTCACGCAAAAACTGACAGCAACAAAAGATAACCTTATAAACTCATGAATAAATTCATATAAATCTTGACAAATTGCTTCTTGAATTGCGAAATAAATGATTTTTACTGGAATTTTTTACATAACAATTATACAAATGTACCAGTACACATGATAATCTCTCTGGACAAAGTAAAATATGGTAACCAAATCCGTTCACTTGCCATTTATATCCTTAAGTGGGATTCGCTGTCTCATCAGCAGTTTAATAGAAACACGACTTAATGGCTGTCTAAAACTAGTTAGACATCGCATTATTCTTAAGATCTGTCTCATCCTTGTGCTTTAGATTATAAGGTTGGGTACCCTGCAAAGTGACATAGCTTTTGATCCCTAACCAGTGCTTCAAACCCTTGCATGCCCAGATATTGCTAAAATTAGGCAGGTTAGTGCAGAAAGAAACTAGTTTGTGTTAAGAGGATGTTAAATCTCATTGGCCTTTCAGTATTTCTTGAAGATTTAGTAAACAAATCTAAGAGGTACTCTGTCTGGAATTTTCCAGAATGATTAGAATTTTTATTTATGACCTTTAAGGAAAAAAATAGTTCAAAAGAAGATTTCTTAACATTTATAATTCATGGAGAAATGATTTAAAGCAGTGCCATAAATAGGAGTAAAATCAAGATGACCTTTCAGGAGCAAGATTTAAAGACAATTAATAATCAATGAGAGGGGTATATAATGGTCGGGTTTGCAGATCTGTCAATCTTTAATGGTTAACTTTGACAGGACATCAGTAACTATGTGACATTAAATAATAACATTTTAAACCTTGGGTTATCTAATAAACTTCACCACAGATTCACAATTCCTTGTCTCATTATTTCATTATGGGTGTTTTACAGGGTTACTACAACCTGCAAAAGCCCTTCAATTACAATATTGAATTCTTATTATAACAGCATGCTATAGTCTCGCCTACACAGTCCTTTCGCCCTTGTTTTTTTTTTTCACTTAATCTTAACGTGGTCAAGATTGAACAATTTGCAGAGGGGTGGGTCCGGTTGTTACATTTGGTCAAAATTATTCTGTGGTCAATTTTGAATTACTGATAGAAGGCAAGCCTCTGATGCTATCGTCAATGTTAATATTCTTGAATCAGCAGGTCACATTAATAGGTGACTTGTTGGAGATATCAGTCATTCGATTTCTGAACCCCTGATCCATTCTATAAAAAAAACCCCAAAAGAATGACCAAATGAATAAAGCAACCTCAAATAACTTGTATTTCCAATGACTATAGAACCCTTCCTGGCAGGGTAAAAGGAATCAATCGGCCAGACTATTACCTCAAAAACTCCATTTAGATAAGACCCTGTGCCAATAGTTTAAGTAAAGAATGGCCATGAACATTGTAGGGATTGTAAGTTTACATATTCCTCCTCCCACCTGTTGGCTAATATTACCACATCAAACATTACACTTTCCCATTAGATCATTGTTACAGACAACTGGGGCATATTCAATTTCATGGGGGTGGCCACTCATTGAAATAAAGAGATACACTGTAGGCATAGATATTCTAAAATTGAACGGGTTCAGATTCATTTAATTTCAAGGACCATTTTCACTGTGACTGAAAAACAAGGACTAGGGAACAGGTTAGCTTATATCAGCCTTTTTAATCATGGTTTCATTAAAGGAACGAATACCTTCACCATGAAGTACATGTAATTGAAGTAAAGTTCTCTCCCACCTGAGGGCTAATCTTTCTTATCTGAAGAAATGATAACTTGGTATCAGTCTATAACACAGAATGTTGTACTCTTGTTCAATACAAACAATGGATCCATCTGTTAATCATACAAACATACCTGTTGTTTATTTGTCAAGGACAATAGAAAGGACTCAAAAGGAGACCTACATTCAACATTGTACATTAGTTCATGTTGATGCTGACAAAACACATTTTCTTTCATCACGACCAGAGAAATCTCTGTTTCAATACATGACATATAGACAGATTCAGTCGATTCAACAAAAATCTATGTCCAAAAACTGAAATAATGTTAAATAATAACTGGAGTCCAGAATGATAAATAAATGATTCAGGTCAATTACAATTATCAACAATTTGTTGACTGAAGCGAAACTATATTGTACAATCCAGTTTTAATCAGATTGGAGAAGGTTACTCTTTCTAGAACACATGACATCAAATAATTGCTTTAGTACTTTTAACCTGATCATGATGTTAACCAATAAAGAGCTAGAACCCTACATCATATTTTATATTTGTACCTAAAGTAAAAGTCAAAAGATGACATTTTATTGGCCTTGTGCCCTTAGAGAATTCATTAAGTTGCCTTACACCAGATTCCATAATTAACAATATAAGTATATAATAAAGAGATCTTAAATCTATTAATAAAAAGAAAAGTAGGATAGAACCACTGGTTAATATTAACTGCCTGTATAAAACTAGAGATGATGTTAACAGATTATCACTCAAACCATTATGTTTGGCACATCCTCTAGTGTTTTATTAAACAGATAAACAGTCAGTGGTACTAATCAGATAGTACATCAGTATTAAAACAAACTCATCATCATCTATAAACCAGGGTTCTCTCTTCCCTATTATTCATAAATCAGAGTTTTCAATTCTTTATCGTCTATAAACCAGAGTTCTCTCTTTTTCTCTACAGTTTACATAACATATTTCTGTTTACACCAGAATTAAGCTCTTATTTTGAAGGTTAGGCTTCAGCTGGATTTCTTAAGTTTTAATTTATTGGGGAAATCATTAGGCAGGGGCAGATCCAGAGGGAGGGTTTGGGGGGTCCCCCCCCCCCCCTGCTCAGCTACATAAAAAAAACAATGCCTTGCATCAATGAAATTACATCACAAAATGATTTCTCTGTTTAAAAAGCTCAATTTGTATGTATGCCTATATTTAGAGACGATGATGGCAGATTTCTGTGACAGAAACCTGGCAAACCCCCTCCTGCAAAAATTCCTGGATCCGCCCATGTTAAGGAGGGTTTTAGTTCATTAGACAGAGCTTGCTTATCCTTCCTTGTTTCAAATAAAGGATTATTCACATGGGTTTCACTATGGACTCTTTATGGGATTATGTGTAATTTTCAGGTTTGTATTAAAATAAAATCTGTAAGTATATGCTTAATAGACACCGTAATAGACAACAATGTAGACCTCTTGTATGTGGTGTCTTGACAACAAAAGACATGGGTTAGTGAAGATGTTAGTTTGCTCTAAAAACAGCTGTAGACAAACTTTAAAATGAAGGATGACAGTTTTAGTGGGTAGGAACCATAGGGAGGTACAAGTATGATGGATAGTTAAACCAACTGGCAATACTTGTACATCTCATCAAATCTACCATACTCCTGTCAAAATCTCTTTTAATTGATTTGGCGGCCAAGTGTCCAATATCAAGGCACATTCATTTAGCTTTCTGTGAGCTTTATGATGATAACTCTTTAACTCCTGCAGACTTTTATCAATAAATAATGATTTTAATAAAATTATGACATTAAGAAAACCCAATGAACTCCTGTAATGCTCATGTTCTAATGTTTATAATCATTTAGACCTACATCCATGGCTAGAATTAATGATAGTACACCCTTTCTAAAACACCTGTTAGAACTACCTCTCATTTCACCTGATGGCAATCTCCATCAAAAAAGCAATGGGTCTATGCAACCAGAATAATTTGTTATCATTAATCAACTTCTATGCAACCAGAATACTTTGTTCTTTGCCCATTGTCTTTTACACAACTAACTTTATACAAACTCTATTTTTGTGTTCACTAAATTTAGGAAACATAGAGGTTTGTAAGAATCGATACTGTGTAATCTGACATGGTTGGTTTTTGAAAATTAGTAACAATATTGCTACTTTAAATGAGAGATTTTAATCATACAAAAATCCTAGTGTAACAATTACCAGTTATGTAACATGAACACCTGAGATGAGAAGTGGTACCAGGTGTTCTTGAAAGTTATCAAACTGCCTGGGAGAAAAGTGTTTAAGAAACCAGCGTAGTTGTATATTATACTTCATGTACCAAACTGTGAAGTAATCATAATCATACATTATTATCTTCAATTACACTTGGTGGCACTCCCAGCTCTTTATACAATACAGGGTTCAAGTTCATTGTGGTATAAAAATACCTAGCCACTTACTTAAACCTGTTCATAACTCCATACAGCGTATTAATAAACCCATTTTATCCACAATAATGCTGAGCAGAAAAAATGTGAACTATTTCTTTTTTCTATCGGCTTATTGGGACTAAAGCATTTTATTGTTCAAATACACTTTCTAATTCACTTATAAATTCTAATAAGGTTTAATTTTGCACTCAAAATAGTAATGTGAACTTAGTTTTGGATTAATGAAAAAAACCACAGAAAAAGTGAACTGTTGAAATTAATTATTATCTTCATTTTCCTGAACAAACATCTGTCTATATTAGACATGTTAGAAATGCTCTGTTTACTCAACATTTCCAGAACACCTGATGCCACTTTTTGGGGGAAAGTTCACATATTGTTTTTCCTCTACTTATTTATATGAATGTAGCCTACATGTATCTTTCTTTCATATCATGTGATTATAGTTATAATTCATATAGGCGAGGCAAAGGAGTGTTGTTACATTCAAAAATATTTCTTTATACTGAAGGAAAAAAAAAAAAAAATCATCCAATCTTTCTCTCAGCAAATACTTAATTTTTTAACTTTTTTTTTTGGGGGGGGGGGGGGGATTGGGAATAGTACGACGGATGAGAATATATAATATACACATGATGCAATTTTAAGTGACATACTGAAGTGTTTGGTGATGTTCAAATACGTGTAGCTGGCTAGAACTAAGATAAATTAGAGAAAATTGGTGTAAACCTATATAGAGCCTGACATTAGGGGACTGGAACCATGGTTGTCCCAATTTTTGTTGAGGGCTGGGCAAGGAGATTTTCATTTTATAAATACATTTTAGAATAGAAATAGGAGCAGGATGCTGGTGAGTTTTATGTACTGACCAGTCACGAAAAGGCTAATTGAAAATTATCATATATAATTGTATTCTTAGAGTAAGTCATATTACATATCACTTGAGAATCAATTCAAACAATACTTAATTAAATCATATATTATATTATAAATCTTTTTAGACAAGTTATATTTTTTTCTCAACATGTATTATACATGAATATTTAATGGCTAGCCATTTATATGATCCTTTAAGAAATTATACTACTACCATAGTTAACAATTCCTCAATTATACTGTTCTAAGATATCTTGACTCACAAAATCAATAATTCAACAACAGAAACCAGTTACATAATAAGCATTAACAATTGTATATTAGTATTAAACATTATTGAGAGTTCTTGAAAGTTCAGTGTCCTCTCACAAAAGCCAATAGCTACAAAAACATTCCATCTCCTTATATTTCAAATTATTACTTTTCCAAGCCTTTAAGATAAAACAATAGATTGCGTGTACATGTATGTTTTATAATGAAGACGTCTGCACAGATACCGAAAATATAATTATATTCCTGACAGCTCCAACAGAAACCTAGGCCAGCAGCTACAGACATTTTATTTTGGTGTGGGTTTAAAAACTGTCACA
Organism: Patella caerulea; assembly: GCA_036850965.1. Lineage (NCBI taxonomy): Eukaryota > Metazoa > Mollusca > Gastropoda > Patellidae > Patella > Patella caerulea. Next base: position 61,845,785 of record JAZGQO010000010.1, on the reverse strand, counting down.
TTTCCCAGTTCTTGTGATAAAAACATGTTTTATATATGAATTGTATTGAATTGAGATCCACATGTAATTCAGATATATACCACTGATGTTTTCATGCCTTTCGTACACTTGAGATTTGAATTCATCCAGTTTTTTCACACAGATATGTTGTCCAGACATATTTCTTCTTGAGCCTTTCAAAATGTCAATTTGCAGATTCTAAGTGACAAAAGCAAATGGATGACAAAGTAAGTGTATATGGTTTGAGTTGAAAATCCATTTCCCTGAAGATTTTGATACATGTAGTAGGTGGGCATGTAAATAACAGTTGTAATTGAACCTGATAATTTGAACTTTATGTTAGGCATGTATTTTAATATCAATAAAAAAAAAACAAAACAAAAAAAGATCAAATGACAGACACCACAGGGTAGAGAGAGAGAGAGAGAGAGAGAGAGGGGGGGGGGGGTTAATGTCCACTCAACACAAACTAGGTCATAATTTAAAAAATCACTTGCCAGTGGAGGAAACTGCAGAATGCGGAGAAAACCCATGAGGCTGGAGAGTTGACCCTACTTCTTGTCACATACAACTGGGAAATCGAAACCATGCCAGCCGATTCAATGTCAGACCTTATGATACAACTAACCAGTTGGTCATCCAATTGTGCCTAAATTTGTGCCCAAGTTTTTTGAATTGGTGTTTAATAGCATGCAGAATAACTTGGTATCATATACCCCCCCCGTTCAGACGCGCAAGTTAAACTAGTTTAACTTATCCGGCGATAGTTAATTCAGCAATTTTCGTAGTCTGAACGCATATGTGGAGATTTTAAACTAGTTTAAAATATCCACCTCCGTAGGTGAATTGAATTCAGCTCTTTTTTTCATCTGGTTTAACTTTCGGCGTCTGAACGGATATTTTCACTCTGGACATGCGCAGTGCGTAGTAAATAACAATCTTACAAAAATGGCGGCTTCTTGTTCTTCATCAGTGCTCATGTGCGTTTACCTCTGACCCTTGACCAAAGAGGTCAGGAACATGGTCCGGAATGTTAATTCAGTATAGTGCCAGTATTTTAAAACACGTATGAACGCAAAAATTGCCGGATAAAAATCGCCGGATAAGTTAAACCAGTTTAGTTATAAGCGTCTGAACGGGGTATAATACTTGGTATCTAATATTTCTCAGCCTACACCAAAAATTACATCTGTAGTCCAAGGTAAACAGTTACCAAACTATCTTATAACCTCAGTTAGTAAAGTTTGGACAGGGATGTGAACAAATCTGTTGATAAAGATAATTACTAACAAGAACACTTGATAAATCAAATAAATAATTTACCAGTCTAACCAATTCAATATGTCATGTGGTAGTAATTACTCGAGTACTGACACTAACTAGACTATATACTAATACTGTACAGACAGACATTTACTACTATATGTAGTCAACATACCAATAAAACCAGGTCTACACATGTACCGGTTACAAATGGCAGTTTATTTTGACAGTTAATAGTCACAATATTCACCACATCCTGTCAGAACAACTTAATTAATCTCTTACATACATGTATGGATGTACATTTGTGGCTGTCTTCAATGGTGAATAGGTGGTTTATTCCACAAAAGATCTCACTCTTCCTGATTTTAACATTTCAGACAAGACAGCTATCATTCACCTTTCAAAATCCAACATTTTAAATAGACCAAAACTTGTTCGTTACATAACATATTTCTGCTTTAATTATGTATCTGCTCAGGGAATATCTGTTGTATAGTATGTTTTGCAGTTCTTCTACATAAGCAACCCATCAATATATATATAGTTTATATGTCAATAACGTAAAAACGGCCAGATCTTTATTAAATTTATGAAGAATAAGAGCAGTTATTCTAATATATTGCAAACGCAAAAAAATCCCCAAGAATTTGAGACAGGGATAAACCCATTTCAAGGATGTATCTATCTTATGCAAAACTATCAACTTCATTAAGATCTATCTTATGCAAAACTATCAACTTCATTAAGAAGTCAGCTAGCCGGCAAACAAAAGATCCATTTAGGATGAGATTTTTAAACAGATTGACCCAGTGAACATCACCACAGGGATTATAACACTTCTTTTATAATGTCCTCAGTAAATATTATGTAGATTTTGACCCCTTCCTAAAGGGTCAAGGGATTAATAGTGTGATAATAGCTTTGTCTAAAAATACATTCAAGAAAACCTTGAAGTGCTGAGATAATAAAAGTGACCAGAGAAGTGGTGTGGGCTAATTATCAAGATGTTAGGACAATAAAGCAATTAGCCTTATTAGTTAGTCAGGCAATTAGGAGATAAAGCAATGAGTGTGATGATAATAGACAACTACAGCTGGAACACATCAAAGTCGCTTCCCTATCCATATCAAAATATTCTAATACCCGGTTCCTTGTTTCCAGAATTATACTAACAATGGAAACTGATTGTTATTGTATGTTAATACTTCAATTTAAGGATCACGAGTTTGAGACCAGCTGGTTTCATCTCTTTGTCACAGACTGGCCTGCAGAGATCCACGCCATTAAATATCAGAAGATACTTAAAATATTTTCATATCTGCACTATCATGAAAATTGTGACCCAATGTGGACTTATGATAAGAATTTCTAATCCATTACATGTACATGCATATAATTATATCACTTTAATTCTAAATAACATACACATGATTAAGACATTCAATAGACTGTAACAAATGAACAAATCTATAATCATGGTGACAAGAAAATTACATAGAATCATCAGGTAGAGTCAACCTTGTTTAAATGACATGTTGTCAGTATTGGCAGGTTGATAAAACAGGTAGGTCAATATTAGAACAATGTGTTTGACCAGTTGCCTACATGTATAAATACTACACTAGATTCCTCCATCACACGGTTTTTACACCTTGTTAAAAACTAACGACTACCCTCTACATCCCCTGTTCTCACAAGTACAACGTTTAAAGTGGTAAAGGCTAAAATTAAACTCTTATACAGAACTCGATAGAGATCAAACCAGAAACAAATTGGTCCAAAAATCATTCATAACAAGCAAAACAGATCTCATACCTTATTAAAGCTAATATCAGGAACTTTTAATTTGCCACCAATATCTCACGTATGTTTGTTAAAATGAATAAAATCTAAAATCTTTTCATCACCTAGATAAATAGCAATTTTAACCATTTGTATGAAATCACAATTTAAGATAGGATTAGTGTTCAATTCAAATTGATGATATGATCTTGCTTTTTTTCATCAACTAGATGCCTTTCTTTAAATATCTTGATGGGCGACTTGACCATATCTTTAACACCATCTAACCAAATGTGTACCTCCATATTCAAACAACATCACCTGCTGGACTTCTGAATACTTCTCAGTGGAATGTAATCTTTTAACAGTTTAATTAACAAACTCAAGAATCCAGACAACTCTGTAAACTCTTTGTAAACTTAGCACTTTAAAAACACAGTGTAAGTGAAATGTAGAGAAATGTTATTCATGTCTTATATTTGCAGGTATATATGCATTTGAAACTAGAAATAAACAGTTTATAAATGTCTAGATAATCCCACACTAGGTATTTTCATGTATAAAAACACACCTGCAATTTATAATACGAACATATGTATGCATTAAGTGGAAATTAGTGTTTATAAATTTGCTAACATGTGTACTTGTGGAACTTGAAACTAAAATGTGCAAATTGCTTGTAAATGTTTTTTACTAGGCCTCAAACATTCAATAATAAGTTTTTTATTTACAGGTGCGTAGACAGATACGTAAAATTAAGGAACTATTTGGTAAAGAGCTTGATAATGATTAAGTTTTCGTCTACATGTACATATAGAATTTGAGGTCCACAGATAGAGCCAATGTTGAGATATAGTTGATGTAGTGTTTTACTACATGTAAAAACAATTCAAGACAAAACAAAATGAAATTTAGTAAGCAAACCAACTTCATTAAATTTCAAAATAAAAGATTTGATCCTATAAAATAAGTAATCTAATTGACTTTTTTCCCCATCTAAATCATATATGTTTAGTTCCTTTAAGTTGACTTTTTGTTAGGAGCATTGTACACCTACATCATACATACATGTAAATTTGGGCATTGTAGATTTCAATAGTCAATGTTATCAATAATGACTTCTACATATTTGAAAAATAATCACTGTTTATATTGAACCACACCTTCACACCTGAACAACAGAGAGCTCTTATTTTGTCCCACACAGTTTTTCAAATCTATAATACGTTAATATCTAACATATATATATATATATAGCTTAAATATCATATAAAAAAAATACGCATACAATTTAAATTCAAATACCAGGATACATTTTGAACAGTTTTTCAACTGTATTATACAGTAAAATCTATGTAAAATATTTGAATATATTATGAATACATATCATATATTAAATCTAAATTCAATTACAAGAATATAAAAACCTGGACATACAAGATTTTTTTTTCAACTAAAAATAAAGGAGTATATATTTCATAATCTAAAAAGATCTGTCTTATTCTAACTGGATGAGACTGAATAGAGCTAATGATAGAACAATAATGTCTATTTTTTACATGTTTAACAATAATCTTTATCACTCTAAAATAAGTCACAAGATTACATGCATACATGTATTAAAGTTTTTTTGATTTACGTTAAAAGTTTAAAGAAATTTCAAATCCATACAATATATATATGATAAAAGCATCACATGACATAACTTCTACAAGATATAATCGTGGCATTTTCATTATTATACATGTCTTGGTGACATCTTGACTTTTAGACAACACTTAAAATGACATTGTAACGTGTCATTTGGCAGATGTCACCTCCGAGGGCAATAATAGTTATTCATAAACATGCATCATACATGCACACACAAGTAGCATGAATCAAATGATTGATTATTGATATTGTTTAATCATCGCGTATGTTATCTGACTCTCGTCCTGTGACTAATTCCGATGTGTAGGAGTTAGTCTGGAGCATTATCTAAACAACTTCGTCATCATTCAATAATTGTCAGGAATTTCATAATGCCATCTGTTTGTCAGGGATTACAATTGAAATGAATCAATTTAAACAGTTTGTCACTGATCACTCTTACACAAGTTAATTTTTACAGAATATTTAATGGACGGCATTAAACAGTAATACAAAAGCTAGACAAAACACACATGTGGTAACATCTGAAATTCTAAACATCATAGCAAGATTTTATGACATAATTTCATTTTAAAATCCAATTTTTAATAATTAAAAACAGACTTACTTGAACTGAATGAGCTTTTTTTCTTAGTAGATCTTCTAAGTGAAGAAGAACGACTTAAATATGGCAGAGATAATTCACTTGGCCTTGTAGAAGACATAGTGAAAATTAAAAACTATGACACAAATTCACAAAAATCCTGACATTTCAGTTTCTGTATGTAATCCAATATTGAAATCAAAGATTTAAACAAGAGAGATGTAAAATACTGCTTTCTTCACAATAAACACTCACTACAGATACTGGAGAAGTTTATCTGGGTCATAAGCATGGACCAGTTCATTTATCATTCTTTCATTATACAAAGGTAAAACAGGTCAGACCTGATGAACAAGACTAGATTACATTTATTGAATACACTCCCTCAGCCATGTCCAGTCTTAAATAGACCCCCCTAGTGTATATATTATCTAACCAGGTAATTTTGTATAATTTAAATATTATTTTTTCTAATGAGATATTCTGCGTGCCATTAAACCTCCTGTGAGGGTTAGATTTAATAGACTAGGCCAAGTGTGAGTCCAAAGACTTGAGATGTATTGTGATTATTTCACCATATCTGATGACAAGAGAGACTGACAGGAAAGAAAGTGAAATATTTCCCTGAAATTCTTTGTTTTGGTAGTAGATGAGTTTGGAGGTTTTTCTGGGGTATGATGTCTTTGATGAGAGGGTGTCAATTAACACTACAGATATCAGATAGAATGAAATGCCTGTAAGATTAAAGGAGATCATGTTACACTCACCAGCAAGTGGTTAAATATTTGAATCTTGATTAAACAAAGTTTATTTTTTGCTGTGGCAGTGGGGTGGTAGGAGAGAGAGAAACACACAATATTTAACATCTATGACTCAACATACACTAGGTCATTTTGAGACTAACATATGGTTACATTGTCTTTCAATGATTAACTTGCAAATAGAGGTCTTTAGCAGTGGTAGGAAACCCATGAGGAAGGGACAATACTCATTGTCTATACAAGCTGGGGATTGAAATCACCCCATGGACTCAATGACAGACCTTATGATCTAAAGCACCGTCACCCTGGGGTGGTGGGAGAGCAAGAGATAGATTTGATGAAAGTAATTGGAATAAGAAAGAGTGGACAAGAAAATGGTGGGGTGGGAAACGAATTTTGGGTGGAAAGAAGAGGTTCAGAACGAATAATAGGAAATGGCACCTGTTGTTCAGGGAATATCAATACGCTGCCTCATGCACCAGACTGTTCTTAGTTTACTTGATATATTAACATATATAATTATGTGTGAGATTGATCTGTTGACATTTAATAGAATAAATAAATATACAATGAGATGTTAATTATTCATGAACATGAGATTAAGATATTAGATAATGGTGTGAGATGACATACATTTTAAAATAGTGTGAAGTTAATGGTTTAGTTGGTGCACAGAATAGAATTACATAGACAAATAAAGCTTCCATGTCTTATAAAATCATGAATTAAATTAAGTACTGCACACATTTGAAGTACTGTACTAAGACAAATACATTGAAATATAGTTGAAACTATCATAAACTCATCAATACCTATATACATGTACTAAGCTTAATGTATACTTCATTCTGTAACAGATGATTATTTAGTAGTTTTGTAACATGTAGACGAAATATATTATAAACCCCATTTGTTGAGTTATATCTTATATGAGATAAGGCATTTGCTTGAAACTCTGTAGATCTGAATCATGACTTGACTGTATGAAAACTGTAACTATCCAACACAACGCTAAATTATTTGTACAAAATCAATTCCTGATTTGAACTACGACTGAGGAATCTGGGAATCGAAAAAATGCTATTTGACTCAATGACAGTCCTTATAGTGACATGTTAAACCATGCAGCTTCCGACCCCCACAGTCATCTACAACTAGAGACAGATAAAACAATATATCCTTTCTATCTTGAAATCAAAAAAGTTTTTGAAAACTGCAAAAAGTACTTGCTCAAAAATTTCAAGAAAGTTTCTCTTGAACCCTGAAATGTTTTCTAAACAAAAGAATTTCGAAATTGTCAAGAAAATGCAACTAATTCCTTATAGCATACAAATTTGCATAGTGTTTACTTGATCCAAGAAATATTTCCCCACCCCAAACAATTTGAAAAACTTGCACTACATATTTTGCTGTTCCTGTTTGAAACAGACATTGTTCTCCACCCCAAAGAATCTCAAAACTTGCACTAAATATTTCATTAACGACGAAAGGTACATATGGTTTATATTCTGTATGTATTTTAATTTTTTTCCTTCTAATTTCTAAAATTCAAAACCATTTCAAAGATTATGGGTAATTCAATAACTCTGATTTTCAGCTATTAGAACCATATGTGAGGATTACATTATTACACTTTAACCAGATCAGTTGATAGAATTACACAAATTAAACACATTAAAGGAGATTATAGAAAAATTTCTCAAGTGGTTTTGTTTTTTTGTAACACTTAAATAATATTCAAATTCTAACATAAGTTTGGACATAAAGATGCTGAACACTTTGATTTAGTACTGAATTAAGTTTGTTGACCTGATGTATTACTATGATTGGTTATGAAACAACCTTTGATGGTTTCAAAAATTCGTAATTCAAAAGATAAATGGAATTCATCTTATTGAGTAGTGTGAGCAAGGTGCTGCTGCCTGGTATCTAGCCTGTAGGCTAATGCGAGGTAATGGGCCTGGTTAGGATGACGCCTTGTCATTCACATGGATCGAAAAACAAAGGACCCTCATAGCACACTGTATATGTAATTTTGAACTGAAAATAATATCAGTTAAATTTTCATCAAAGACAGATAGTCATCACATAAAAAATCACGACAAATATTATTAAATGAAATCTTTTAAATTTTTTTAAAAAAAAATCTCTAAAATCAAGGCAGATATAATCCAATGAAATCTTTATATTCTAAAAAAATCTCTAAAATAACCATTGTCATATGAAGATTTAATTTCAATTGAATTACAATCCATTTTCCCTCTTTATTGAAATTGTCCTCTATCAAATGAGAAATTTCATATCAATCTGTTTCTCTTTTTCTCCATTACAAAAACTCCCAAACATTTAATACAATTACTCTTATAAGTCCAATTTAACAGATTTAAACCTTTCTTAATGAGATTTATTCAGGATATAAGAGGAAATAACTTTATCACTTAATACAATTATACTATTTACTAGTCAAAGGTTAACCAGGACACATACAGTTTACAATCTAGTGCATGTACTCAAAAATGTGTCAATACCTTTCCCCCTAAAAACCAAACTAAGTATCGTACAACATGATAGTATTTTTTAAAATTAAATAACAGCCTCTTATCATAATTTGATGTGCAATGCCAATCAGAATTTTGCCAGTTCTTGTGGTAGCCCAGTTATACAAATCCTTGCATGCAGTTGAATGTGGTAATGCAAGTAAAGGGAAACAACTCCAGTTTACAGATTTCTCAGGGAAACTTGAAACATCAAAGCTTGTTTTTGATTTTATTGCTAGTCAGAGCTCTTTTTTTTCATATTTTGAACTTAAACCACGGACACATTCAAATAAATATGTTTAAATCAATGACTAATGATTTCCTTTGTTTTCTTTCAATGATCAGTATAATTTGTTCCTGTTTGTGTGTTCAATTGGTACTTGGAAGTTTTCCGTCAATCAAAATGTTGAAATAATTATAATATCAAACAGCGTGTTCTATTTCCTTTCCACTTATCATTCTTCCGTCTTTATTTTCAAATGAATTTAAGTACATGTACACAGACACATCTACAATAAGCGACACTGTGGCATAAAATCACTTTAATTAGGAATCGGCAAAAATTATCTGTACACATATTTGATTAAGTCCTTTATTGGTTTCGGAACAACTAATACAAAACTTTTGTCAGGTATAAATTAAAGGCTAAATTATATAATTTTTACTACTTACATTCTGGATATCAAATATTCAATTATGAAGATTACTTACCTGAAATGAAAAAAAAGACATTTTATTTCATAAAGACATTTTTGACAGTAAATTTGAATGATGATTAATAAATCTTTTTTAGTTAGTGTATGAAAAATTCAAAAAAGGCTCTAAATGAATTCCTATGCTAGACTTGTGGATAAAATTTTAAGGTTATATCTCACAGTAAGAAATTTGAATCCTATCAGTCCGACATTACAATCTGCATTTTTCAATTTCTTCGTCTATATTTATACCTCAATTCATTAATCTTCATTTTTGGTCGGGATGGAGAACTCGCGTGGTCTCTAAGATTATTGAGTTTAACGCTGTGGTTGCAACCGGGACTGCATGGTATGTGACGAGGAGTAGTGGAACCGGTCATACATGGTGGGATTTCTATGGGGTATTGGGATTACTTCCAATATTGAAATAAGAATATACACATGCATTAATCCACAATGGGTATTATATTGTTAATTTTAAGGTCAGTTCCATCAGTTACAATGTACCTAATATAATGGATTGATATCTGTCCAGTTTCTTTCAGGATTCTGACAACCATTTTAGAGATTGTGGGGTTTGAGGGGATATTTTGGAAGATACTTTACATGTATCTAGCTATATTTCACACCTAGTCATCTGTCAACACTTTATTTTGGCAATCATATGAAAATAATATAACATTATCTTAAATTGCATTGGTGAGATATGCAACTGCCGAGGTAAAGAAATTCAACAAGACAACAACCTTCCATTGGTTTCTCATTGCTCCCACCAAGAATTCTAATGGGAAGTGATATAAGATGGTCTACATCTACAACATCAGACATACTAAGTCTGTTACTACTGAAACTACATGTATTTAGCATACAGTTGAAGTATATTTGCCCAAGGTCGTACATTGCAGGTATATTTAAAGTAGACAGGAGATTTAGCACATCAATAAATCAAAACTTGTTAAATAATTGGCAACATCCTTGACATGGGTTGAACCACAGCCATTTAACTAATCAATCATCATCAATATACATATATATTATAAAGCATGTTTCTTTTGAACAAATATAATCAAGTCAGTATATATCCTGGTTTTGAGATTTGGACCAATATAGCATATAGATTTATTAAGTTTATTTCTAAGGCAGGAAAATATTTATATGCTCATGGTGCATAAACCTCTGGGCCCTGATTCATGAAATCTTAACTTAAGATAAAATCCAAATTTTAGTAGTACTTCAGTTTTGATTGGCTAAGCACTAAAATCAATCTAATATTATCCAATCAAATAACTAAAATTTGAATTTTATCTTAGTTAAAATTTCATGAATAAGGCCCCTGGTCTGATAGCACCCATATTAAAATAGGTAGACCCTACATCACAATATTTAAGGTTGATCAATAAAGACGTGGTTTGATGTATTATACTTCTGCTAAATATTAGTGTTGCTGATTGTCATTTTTGGAAGCTCTTTCAAACAACAAAATGGATTTCTAGTATATTCAGCGTGGTTTCTCACTTTACAAAGAGCCTTTCCAGGAACATTTTCTAATTGTTCTGATGGGACGAAAAGCCCAAGATTCTGTGTACACATATCAGTTGGAATTTGAAATAAAGTAGGCTGTAGTCCCACTGTCCAGACAAAATGTCCTAATAGTGTAAGCCAGTCTTTATTAGCTTGATCTGTGCAGAAAAGTAGGATGTTAACCCCCCATTTCATTTCATACTAATATGTTGTAAAAGCTATATCATCTTAAAGGAATATCCATTTAATAATTAATCAATTCAGTTTAGTACACGATTAATAGAAAATATCACAACATTGAACATTCTTTGCAGACATTATAAACAAGTCAGTGCCACCTATAATTGTTGGGTAAAATCTTTTGATTGGCCTCTTTTTTAATCATATTGAATCAGCCTGGAAGATGATTATCTATTGTCAATAAAGTTTATTTTTCTTAATTAAATATCATAAAATCATTGGAGCACATTTTAGTGTGAATTAAATACCAAATCAAGAGAAATACTCACTTTTTACAAATGGTTTGTAATTAAAATCCATGACCCACTTCTCATCTGCAGTATCAGATTTATCAGAAGATTTCTCACTTTTATCAGCTTTCTCCATTTTTCAAATAATCCAAATAATTTATGTATTACTATTCCTTTAAAAGTTACTATGTGATCAGGTTTCATACACAAAAACTCACAAGTCCTTGGAAATATCCAATTAGAGTAATTCTGTGAAATATCCAATGTTTAAAATGTAAACACTCACTTTAATAATTCCACCCCCTGAACATTGATTTATCGAAAAGTGATAATATATTATACCGGTACAACTGCCATTAAATTGACAAATCTGCTTGCGAAAATTTGCATATAATACAAAATAATGTCAACCAATTTTGATCTGCACAAATTGTCAACCTAAATATCATGAAAAAATATAAATAGAATATAAATCAAATAAACATTTTTTCAATAAACATGTTGGCAATCAACAGGAGCAACTCTGATCATAATCAGCACCAAACAAAACAACTAGAATCTAATTCACATGCAACTTTCTTTAAATACCTGGACCATGTCTTCCTAATTCACATATTTGTTTATATTATACTTGCACTAAATTTAAAAAAAACAAACCTATATCCAAATGGCAAATGACATAAAATAGTCAAACATTGTTTTCAATGCCATAGAATCTTGCCTAAAGTTGCGTACTCTAAATAACCAATAAATATTTACCATATATACTTATTAAATAGTTTTTTTTGATAACAACTCCTCCTATTAACATATCTGACCAAAAATTTCTCAAAATCAAAGTAAACACATTCATTGAATAAACAGCAAAAGAGAACTTAAAAATTATCAGTGCAGTCCAATCTCGTTACATGGATGATAGAAGTTCAAATACTGGCCCAAGGCTTTGACAGGAAATTTATAAACTTCATATGAAATATTATCCTAACTGTGAGTTAATTAGATATAACACTTCCTTTTTCAAGAGTACAAGTGTATATTACAAATATAGCCCAGTTATATCATACAGCAACCACTAATAATAGTACTTTTATATTAACTACTAGTAGTAGCTATGAAAGCTATATTTAAGCTTGCTTCAATATAGGACCAGCTCACCTTGATTTTATCCAAATCAAATTGTCCAATCTGAATGGTTCTAATCAAAATTTGCCTTCACATTGACAGAGCAGAATTAATTTTTTAATCCACTGGGGATGCTCCAATTCAAATCTCAGAAACAGAGCTGTCTGATGTGGATTAATGAAATATACTGAGCGCCATAGAAAACGCATCACTTAGTTTTTCGTATAACAAAATGATCCTGTAAACATATCTACTGACAATTAACCATCTTTGTCATCCTTTTGGTTTGACCCCTCTGACTTTGTACCGTTGATTACAGATTAAACATCCATAAGTGTACAAATGTGTTGTTATTGATGTGTTCCCATTTGAATATTGTTCACAATAAGAAGCAAAATAATCAAGATATGTTTAGAGGATCATTTTGTTATACGAAAAACTAAGTGATGCGTTTTCTATGGCGCTCAGTATATTAAGAGCAGAATGAGATATTAAACCAACCTTTGAATCAAAATCCTACTCTTCACCTGAAACAAGTAAAATAGAGTGATATCCAAATCTTAGCTTCTGTATAAAATATAAATAACTTATTCCACACTTGCTATCTTTCATCTGTGATATCTAACACAGTGTAAGTATATTCTTATATTATACACCTACCACTCAAAATAAACTATTAAATGTATTGATATACAGACACCATTTTCCTACATTCATATGATAAGAATATAAACAAATTAATGAATCATATATCAAACTTAAATCATATTTGAATATTAAAATACTATAAATTAAACAAAATTAACATCAATTTTACTATACAACATATTGCACTCCAAGTCCTCTGATTTCTGCAGTAATAATGACAGCTATATGACCTATTGCACGCTAATTTTGTTGATATTAATAACTTCTGCTAACTGAACAATTTGCAATAGACGCCCAAGTTATTCTCCATATTCAGCTATTTACATACAATATACACACCGGATTTCAATTGTCTGAGATATCAAACTAATGACACATATCACAGCAAATTCTTTACAAATCACACCCAATACCTCCATTAGCTACTAATCTTAACATTCAAATATTATTAGCAGTAGTGAATTTCAACTAATAGATATTTTCACACGCATGACTTGATAAGCCTCAAGGTTCTTTTCTATCAATTACGTACCTAATCTCATGCATCATAAATAATCATGCCAAAGTCAACAAGTTATGTTTTCAGCTTAAACAACTGTTGCAACTACTCACGATGGTGACTGCGACAGTTGTTAACACATTAGCAAAGAAAGAAGCAAAATTACAATAGTTCAACCCTTTGTTTGTAATTTCACCCCTTGGGAATGTGCATTTGAAAAATTCATCAAAATTGTACTGTATCTTTGGGATTGTCATTTCCAAGCCCTTAAATTAGCATAAATAAGGTACCTGTGACCGACTTTATCTTAACTATCTTAAAGCATTTTTATGGATAAAGAGCTCACAGCCCATGCTATAAAAGTTAAAAAATAGATAATGTAAAGGGAATATGCTGAAAATTGCAATCAAATTACTTCACTCTAAGACAAGAAAACCATATACATTAAAAGAACACTGTAGCCTAAATTAGCCTTGACTATCATTGTTAAAAAGTCTTGATTATCCAATTTTACGGTTAATCATGAACAGTCGTTGATCTGCTGATCAGATTCAAATCTGTTTAAAATTGGATAGCATTGAGAGATGATAAGGTCTTGTCATGTTAATAATTGCTAATTAATAGTTAATGTAACATTTAAGGCCTAAAGAAAGACCTGTAATAGGCAGATTAAACTCTTACATACGGTTATGCATGTTTAATTACATTATGATGTATGCCCGCCACTTGTGAAAAAAAAAAAAAGTCAACCTATTTGAGAGTTTATCTTGTTTTTAAATCTAACAGAATAATACAGTCTAAGGATCAACATAATGTAGTCAAAAGTAAAATTAAAATCTAAGTTTGAGAGAGACTGAGAGAATAATCCACCTGAGTTTTGAATCAATGACTCATTTTCAAACGATCAAGCCTTTTCATTTAATTTCAGTTTGCACCTATATAATATATCAAATCTAAACACACATGTTAAAACCAATATTTCATCACTTGAAGAGTTCATTATAACATCAGGCAACATGTGTTACATAAATCTGGGTAAAACTGTTTAATAAATGGTTGAATTGTTATATAAACTAAGATTAGTTAAAGCAATTAAATTTTTTTATTCCAACAAACACCTGTTTTCATAATCATATAAAAACAACATTTTAAGCACCTAATTATCTTGGAAAAAAATGCTGCTCTCTGACACAAATATCATATCTAACAATTCACAGGGGAAAAAATAAACAACCTCAAATAAACAATATTTAAATATATATATATGACTACACAACTGTGTAATATACATTTGATCCACCACAACTTGATATAAAACATTACACAACTGTATAATATACATTATAAAACAATACAGAAATTACCAATAAAGTATAACTCCAATATACAAACTATTAAAATATACAACTGTATAATATATACTTGATCAATCAACATAAATCTTAAATCCAGTGTACATGAGCTGTAACTACAGGATATTCTCTAATATTTAAATATAAAAGTCTATTATACAACTGTATAATATGCATTCAAGACAATCAATACACATTTATAATCCAAGATATACATCTCCAGGTACATTATTATACAAGTACAACTTGTTACAGTACAGCTCTATACAATACCACACAGATTATCAACAAACAATCCCTCCAAATACTTAACTTAAACATACATTATGGGAGAGCAAAAACTGACTTTAGTCGGTCTTCCTTTGAGCCTCAGATGTCATAGAAATTATAAATTAGACCTTTATTTAAACAACAAGCCCAAAATGAACACTGTAGACCCACGGATGGCTTGGATTGGGCTCGATTTAAAACAGGATTTCGTCGACTGATTTAATCACTATGGCGTCGTGGGTGGGGTTTCTCCGTGACGTTGACGTCATCATACTTCCGGAAATTATTCATAAAAGACAGTGATGACCGAGGCTATACACACGCTTCACTAGATACCGTTTAAACATTACTTGATGATCGAGACTATGTAGGTGGAGTTAACGCCTGTCAATCAACAATTGGCCATAGTGGGAAAAGGGTGTCGATGATTTTAACCACCATTTCTAGTAAGAAATTATAGTGATAACAACTTTGTTCAGGATAAAGTTATTTGACTGAAATTTTCAATATATTCTTGTTTCAACATCTATTTTTGAACTTTTATAGCAAGAATAGCTAACTCCTTGTCAAAATCTCCCATAATGTATCTTTAAACCATCTCCAAGTCTTAATAAATAATACCAAATCATTCACCAGCGAATAACTTTAAGAAGAGTATGATAGATACCTATGATATTACACAATTTACATACATGTATGATTGCAAATACCAAGAACATTCTAAAGGTAAATCCATACGATGGTTATAGTATAATGTATGTACTATAGTATGTATATATAAAATTATTTACAACTTTGCCATTCACCTCTTTTTGACACCTGAGGCTAACTAATGGTGGTTGAAACTAGCACTATTATTTTAATCTAGCTTATTATATTGCAGTACCCACACACACATAGCCAGGACACATACCTTTCTAATGACAAACATCACTGACTGACTAACATATGACCACACCAATCAATATTAAATAATCAAAAGTCCATACACTCAATATACCATTATTTGAGATCTAATAATGAAGAGTGTGCTTACCTGTTTATATTAATGCATAAAAAAGTAAGAACCACTAATGTAGAAAATGTTTTAGATGTGAAATGAAAAGAAATATGGTTTAAAAACCTATTTTTCTGTTTTACGACATGCAGTGTGCTGTGAAGAAAATTTTGCACGGATAGCAGCATTTCCCCCCATCTTCAAGAGAAGGTTTGATCTTGCTTTAACTCTGTACATCTTATCAAGCCCTTCATGTAATACCCTGCATATTTGGTCACTAAAGGGAGATAACATAGCTATAAGTTTGGGAATTGCAGACCAGTCTAGCAGCGTCTAGATTTTGAAAAACTTGTGGTTGTTGGGTCAGGAGCATGCATTTCCAACTACTCTGCATCAGAGTCTAACTGCCTTCAAAACGACTACACCACTGGCACAGAGGGACCACCTAGACAAACTGCTATCTAGGATAAACTATATAATCATCTAATTGGAATATTTGCAACCTGCCAGGCCCAGACCTAATCAGATATCAATCATCACTGCAATATATCTTAAATGATCAAATAAACTAAACAATACTACATATCTCCTGGTACTTCTGGGACTTTAATCATAATCACATGAAAGTCATGTGAGATAAGTGCTTTTATATTTGACTCACTTATTTAAAGGCTTGTTTACATGTACTAATCTGAATAAAATCAGATGTTTTCAACTTCTTCTGAAACAGCATTTCCTATCATGTCAAGACATGGCCTACTGTTCCGTATACAAACTAACTGATATCTTGAGCACAATGACAACCATTATCAGAAATAAACCCACATATTATTGATATGAAACATTTAAAAGTGATAAGAGTTATAAAGAGTAACAGGATCTGCTTTGTACATGATACCTATCTCTTATAAGTCCCAAATTCTTACAGATTTATTTTGTATTACTGGCCTTAAAATAGTTTCTAGGGCAACAGGCCTTTTAATATGGTTTCCAATAAAAGCTGAACAATTCATTATTCAATAATAGAAAACAGCTGTTTTACCTTTTTGTCAGAGCCATTTTAACAAATGGAGTGGCAACAATAGACAGAACAGGTTGTGTACCACTGATTCTAAAGAACAGGTTGTGTTCAACTGAATCTAAAGACTGTTTTTATTATGAATGAAGTATATTAAGATGGCAATGCAACAGATGTCAATGGCATAGTTTAAATCAATAAATACAAAAAGCAAGCTCATGTATTAAAATATTACACATAAAACAAACCAATGGCGTGATACATGTTCTTCACTTCAATCCCAAAATAGACTACACTCAAAATGTCCATTAACAAAATTAGTCAAGGTATTGGTGAAATTAAATTGGAATGAAAGTTACTGTCTTCAAAAGTCTTGATCAATCAGATTGCATATCTCTACTTAATCTGAGCAGAAAATGATCATTCTTGAAATTGGCCAATCAAATTCTTTATGGCAATGCATTGTCTTCACAAAAAGTTGAGAATTAGTTGTGAACAATCTTTTGAGAATTTAGTTTTGGGAAAGAAATATGACAAAATTTGACATACTATAAGGCATTATTATAGGGTGGGATGTCGAGTAATGTAAAATGATGTCAAAGTGTTATGTGACATCCAGTAATGTAGTGAACATCAAAATTATAACAAATATGTTAGTTCCCTAAGCATTTCAGGAAATCTATAAATTATTGTTCTCTAGAGATGTATACTACTCAAAAGAAGTTAAGGGTCAACCAATTATTTTTGTTTGACATTTTATTAAACACAGGGAACATGTAAATCAAAACTTTTATGCACACTTTTGGTAAGAATGAGTTCAATATGTCTCAATGTTGAGTCTGTTATGCAAAGCATATGCTCTTTTTATACACAACTATTCTAAGGATCTGATGAAAATTCGCCATTTTGAGCATAATGACAAAAAAGGTTTGACCCTTGACTTCTTTAGAGTAGTATAAATGCTTTTAAAATAAGGATAGCTCCACTTTAATCTGGGTAGTAAATGACACATTCATATCAGATTTGATGCTAGGAGAGAGAGAGAGAGAGAGAAATGGGGTTTAACGTCCACTCGACACAACCAGGTCATTTTGGGACTAACATATGGTTCATTTTGTTTCAATAATTGGCTTGCGCGTAGGGCTTTAGCAGTGGCAGGAAACCGGAGTGCCCGAAGGAAACCCACGAGGTTGAGAAGGCGCCCCTATCTCCATGCCACATACGCTCACACCAGGGCTCGAAACCACAGCCGTAAGCCAGAGGTGGCCGGCCAGCTAGAGGTCGAAGCGCGGCACTCTAGACCATTAGGCCATCCCAACCCCCTAGCTTTCAAATAGCTAGTTTTGGGTAATATTATATGATGCATGCATTGATGAAAGAATCAATGTTTGCTCCAATGCATCGATGAGTAAAATTCTGTAAAACCAGGATCACTTGCAACCAGAGAATTCTGAGGGATATAAGTCTACGGGTATTCATTTGGTTAAATTTATCTTATTCAAATACTATAAATGTTTTTGAGATCCCTCATAAATGAGTTTTGGTCTTATCTACAAAGGACAGATTTCATTATTTTCTTAAAGGCTGTGTTAGTCTGGATAATCTGAGAGTAGATCAACCTAAGGAGGAAATCACAAGGAAGTTGTTTTTATTATCCAGTGATAAAAATCAAGATGATTGAATAACACCAGATGTTTCAGTCTGTTAACTCGTTGAAACGATTGATTTCAATTTCTGTCAGATTTTTTTCTCGTTATTTCTTGTTTATACATATTCCCTTGTTTTTTTAAAAGACTTTTTCTAGGTTTTCACCAGGTGTAAAATTTTCTATCTTTTTCCTCTAAAACAACATGCAAGTAACCTGCCTGTGTGTCTCCACCCTCGGCTAATTTAAAGAACAGATATTCAAGAAGTTATTCAAAATCAGCCCATATGTTTACTGGATATATTTACCTCTATAAAATACAATTTCAATATAAAATGTTTTCACAGTAAATATAAACTATCTACAAAAAACACCTAGCCAAATTCTGTAGGATTTTCAAATGTTTATCCCTAGTTCAAACTACGAAAATCTGTTTCATTGAAAGCCCCTATATTATACCATTTACTTTTTTTAGTAATAACTTTATTTGGTTAAATGATCCTGCTGTAGAGATAATGTAATTAGGGTTTCACACTGCGTAGCTTGTGTGAAACACTATTGTTTTTGTTAAAATTATTATTCTTATTATTATTATTCAGATTCCAATTTGAATAGATCTCAGCAACTACGTGTCGCATCGTTACCATTTCTTCGGTTTTACTGGGAAAGTGGGTGTGACTTAGAGGATAAAGCTATTTTGAACGTTCTGCGACAATGTGAAATGTCCGAAATCACCGAAGTTATCGTTTTTGAAAATATTGCAGTAATTTTAACAATAATCATTGGATTTTAACTTTCGATACATTTTGGCATAGCCTGAGACAGGGCACATAGCTACGCTACTTTCGATTTTTGATTTTCGGCAAATCTTCGAAGATATTAGGCGTCAAATTTCGAAAATTTAAAATTTTACAAAAAACTTTTTTATTTATGAATATTTTTTAGTCGTATTGTGCACAGAATTAAAGAGTCATCTGACTAGTGCAAAAATGTTAAAAAATTTTGTCTCAGTAATTTTCCTTGGTTGCCATTGGCTAATTCAGTTTTTCAGTCCTAGATTAATTTTTTATTGTTCGGTTTGTATAAAACAAAATTCATATGCTTCGTTGTATCAATTGTCATTTTTTTTATTACCAAAAGTGTTATCTGTCGGCACAAAGTGGCATAATTTTACCAAAAACTACAATTTTGACAGTTATTTTCCTATTTCGAAAACAAATATTATTTTTTGGAAAAATTATTTGACTCAAAGAGTGTGCCCTTTCAAGGCGCAAAAAATGTAGGGAGCAGTTTTTTTAATTTCGATTTCACTTTCGAGCAAATTCGATTTAGAGGCTAAAAATGGTGTAAAATTGACCTATTTACAACCTATTCAGGCTTTTCAGATTTTAAAATATTTCTTCGTAACTTTTATAAACTTGTAGCTATAATCCATACGAAGAAAATGTATGTTAAAATTCGTTTGTAATATAAGCAGTTACCAAGAAATGGGCAGTTCTGTACAAGTCACTGTTTTCGTTATTTTGCCTGTAAAATAGTCAATTATTATTGGATTTTTATAAAAGTGACATCATTTGATTCAAAAGGCATGTAGCGTCATATCAAGTTGATTACAATTTAAAATTGACACCGGAAGTGACATCATTTGGTCAAAAACTGCATTTTAAACTTTTTAAATCAATGTTTTATTCAACCAAGAATAACTAAATATGTATTAATAATTTTAACTTTTGGTTTAAATTCACATATAAACAAAACCCATATGGTCATATAGACATCATAAAATTGTTTCTAACTTGTTCGGTTGCCGAGAAATAGACGGTTTTCTACAGGTCACTTTTGAAGGTTTCGGGGCCATAAAAGTGTCAATTATTATTCGATTTTCATAAACGTTACACCATGTTATACTAATGCCATGTGGGATTTCATACAAGTAATTTAAGATTTTCATTATCAACAAGTAACGTCATTTTGGCAAAAACTGTATTTTTAGCCTTCAAAACAGATATTTTATTCAAATGAGTCTGTTTTGAAATCATTTTCAAATTATTGTATTTGATGCTAATCAACAAATAAATGAAGCCATACGATCATACAAATACCACAAAATGGATGGTAACTTGTACGGTTGCCGAGAAATAGCCGATTTTCTACAAGTCACTTTTCAAGTTTTTTGGTCTTTAAAAGTGGCAATTATTATTCGATTTACATAAAATTTTCACTATATGATATCGTATGCCATTTCTGATTTCATAAGACTAACTGAACATTTTCATTAACACAGGAAGTAATTTAATTTTGTCAAGATCATTTAGAAGTAACAAATGTATAAAATGACATGATATTGCTGGATTGATTGGTTGATTCTGCGTCCATTTTATTTGTGTGCAATGTTAATTTGGAAACCTGTTTAGTGGTTTCGTTGGTACCGGAAGTGACATATGTTCAAGGGTAACTTGGCACCGGAAGTGACATGTTTAAGAGTAACTTGGCACCAGTGAAACCCGTCATTCCTGCATGCAGGTCTAGTTAAAATTATATCTTTACTTTGTTTTGTATTTAAGGTTCAGATCTAACATATTCAGAATGGTGATTTATGGTGCACAAGTAAGAACAAAACACAATGGCTTTTAAGTCTGATAAATATAAAATTTGGAATATAAATTGAAAGAAAATGAACAATGAAATAAAAAGTAGCATCAAGCCTTAACAACTAGGTTATTTTGAGATTTACATTTGGTATATCTTTAGAAATGAAAGAAACTGGATAAAACCCACAAATCTTCGAACATAATGATGATTCTCATGTAAATGACGTGACTAGCCGTACAGCCTTACCCTCAACCTCTTTCTGAAGAAAAACATTAAGAAGAATTTGGTTTTTCTTTTGTTATGTCGTATATCTTCTCTGTATAATTATGTTCTTGATGAATGAAGTCTTGTCTGTATTTTATTGTGCAGTTCTCTTGCATATTAACTCTTTGAAAAAATTCTTGAACTGAACATTTATTAAGTTTTACTGGGTTAGGGGGATTTTTTTTTTTTTGTCCATTACATTAAACAGAAAATATAATATTATATTTGCCTTTAAATGTATGTACAGTGTAATAGTACCTACTTGTTCTATTAAGATACGATTCATTATATCCTATTATCTTGAATCTTAATGTGACATTTAAATACATAATGTTGTACATTATTAGATATTTTTTAGTCTTAAACAATAAAAATCGTCTACATTTACATTACATCCATTATAATTATTATTGATAAAGAGCCCTACATATTTTTTGTTAATGTTTAATATCCTACTAACTTCTTATCATAAAGCAAATAATTAACTGTACAAAAATAACATTGTTATCCTCAAAAAAAGCTTTAAAAAATTTTATATAAAAAGTTATCCGTGATAAGTGTATAATATACAAATTTAATATGTTACAAAAATATATTTTCTTTGCATTTCTAGCCATTTTTAACCCGCTCTTTAAACAATATAGGTAAAACTTAAGATGCAACATGTACGATAATACGACATGCTGTTAATCTCACCAGGGGGAGTAACAGACGGTAACCAGACATAATTTAAGATGTAAAAACATGAAAAGTTCACTGATATGATACGTGCAGACCCACAGAAAAAACTAAAATGTCAAAAGGTTTATGAACAAAAAATGTGGCAGCATGTGTTGTTGTGTATTTCTAGTAAACCTGTCTTGTATACACCTATATTCTACAATTACTTGCTTTCCTATTTTTAGCTCTTTTACAGAGTATCCACAATACAAGAGATTTGGTTCAAGAAATCTAATCTGGTTCAAATTGCAATTGAAGGGAGACAACTCCAAACTTTGATCATAAATAAAGCCTGTAACGGGCACGTTTTGCCTTTAAATTATTGCTCCACTTTAGTATAAGTTTTGTACATTAACAGGTGTCATGC
This sequence comes from Patella caerulea, assembly GCA_036850965.1. NCBI lineage: Eukaryota > Metazoa > Mollusca > Gastropoda > Patellidae > Patella > Patella caerulea. The sequence goes on along the minus strand of JAZGQO010000010.1, from coordinate 61,823,023 downwards.
ATGACACAAAGTATATTTACAAGTTCTACATGTACATGTAAAACACTCTATAATATAAATGAATACACAATTATCTGGATGAATTCTACAAAACTGTTCTTATCATGCCTGAAACTCCCAATCTAAAGATTTATGTTTGTCCAATGAAATGGACATATTTATTTTTGATCCAAATCAAAGAGGTGCAGCCATCTAGACAAAATCATGAATTGGAAAGTGTTGATAGCAGTAATTTATATTAAAAGGGAAAATTATAGCATATATGGTCTTGGTGTGGATGTTAGCAATTAGCATCCAGCATGAACAGATGATTACTGGGAATACCGGGTACAAAAGATATATTATGGTGGCATGGAATCAATATAAGGCAGTCAAAACGCTTAGATGGCCATAATGTACTGATACATTTGGGAATGAAAAGCTAGTAAAATGACTTTTTATTGTGTATGGTCTGAATTTCTATATTTACCTTTTAGTCAGAATGACTGACCATAAACATTGCATAAACATTGAGTGGCATTTAGCAAATGGGAAACGCATTAACATAACACATTTTTTACATAAATTACTTTATGATGTTTTTATTCTGGATAACCTGATACCACTTCTCATTCATATGAGGAGTTCACATAACTAACATAACATATTCCTCTTTTGAATATAAATTACTTGATTGAAATTGCATGTTGTTTAATACTTTGCTGCAACAAATGAATAAAACAGACTATTGAGGAAGGTGTTGTGAATAAAGGTAAAAACATTTATGGCTTTCTGACAGAACGGCTGCAGTGCTATTAACCACCTACACACATCTGTTGAAGGTAAACCTCCTGAGAAAACAAAATGAATGATATATTCTCTGAAGTCGAGTTCAGTTTGGTTCATTTAGCAATGTTATTAGATGACTTCAAACTAAGCCAGATATAGTCAGGGCTGTATGCACATGGATGTTTATTATTATTTAAATATGATATTACCTAGGAAACCAATCTATTTACAAAAAAGAGCCAAAATCATTTAGAAGAAAAAAGGAGATACATGCTGATAAAAGTTTCAATATGATTTTAATATGAGTATACTGAACAACTGGTTTATATTTATATTTTACAGTTAAAGGAACATATCTTGCCTAATTTATTTGCATGTTAACAACACCTTTAGAAATATAAAGGATCAATAAAACTTAAGTCATAATATGATGAACCATATTTTTGAATGTTCTGACATTATAGAGAAATTAAGAGTTGATATGAGATTTAATTTCTTATGTCTGGAAATAAGCAATGTGTCACGGATATCTCGAGCACAAATCCGGAATTCATCATTTGTTAGGCACAAATCCTTTAGTGTCTATCATTTTGTCAGGCAATAGTTTTCCATTGTCAGTGTTTTTTATCAACATTTTTTTAAATACATGTCCAGTACAAAGTTAAAGATATCAGATAAAATATCGTTTCTATCACCTCCATGTATAACAAATAATAGCATGCTAATGAACATTTAAAGTTCATTAAATAATGGCCATTCATTATTAATATTTCAATACATATAGAGCCGTGTTAAATACTATTGTATATCACGATATAACCTAGATAATTTAACTTCCCTATAATAGTTTATTTATCAGTTGTTTACAAAATGATTATATCACACTATATTGTATATTAATAGTTGGGGGTCTCTCCCTGACATTTGTGTCAACACATTTAATTGTATACGGTTTTATTCTGATCTCTCTTATAGTAACTACCCAGGAACCCCAATTCCCATAAACAAACAGAAATCAATTGGCAGAACACATTACATTGACATTGTAAGCAATAAACAAAAGTATTATTCTATATACTGTAGTATAGTGAATGGATCAGGAGACAAACTGTATGAGTTAACCAGACTGTATACATGTATACAGTCCTAGGCCTACAGTGATACACGTTTTAAGTTATTTAAAATGAAAGCAAATTCACAACAACGGAGGCAACCTGCAAAAAACCCAATGGAGGCAGACCACCATTAAATTTCACCATCTCGGTACCCACAAATTGAAATTTGTCTATTTATAGCAGTTCTCTCTCTGTCTCTTTTCTCCCCTTTTGCATGTCCACTTTTGTTGATTTTTTGGCCTAGAATGGACTAAGAGGGTTTGAATTTTGGTAAATATTCATGATTTTGAGGCGGAAGGATAACGGCGTTATGAGGTTGGCTACGGTGATATGTACGGCAACTAGATACATGTTTTGAGTATGCTTCTTCAAGTTCATGTATCTCAAAATTTGGGTGGTCAACCTCATAAAAATTTTAGTGCAAAGACAAGGCCATTTATTCCTCTGTCTGTAGTGAAAAGCATTTCGCCCAACAAAAATTTGGGGCAAAGTTGGAGGTGGGCAAAGAGTCCAGAATTAACATTGAAGTCAATGGGGAAATTAATGGTGGTCTGCCTCCCAGTAGACTGTGTTTGATGACTTCATTTACAAGAATTATCATGGTCAGTAAATACATCTAAAAGGTCAGTTTAGGACTAACACCAAGTTGTTTTATACAATCCAGAGCACATGGAACTGTCAGTAGTATCTGGTTTTGACCTATAAATGGCAATGCATGTGATATTCTCTGTACATCTAACAAATAATAAATCCTTTTACAAAATCTAATGCCAGATTGTCAGTTTAGAAGATTAAGTTGTGTATTAATATTTCCCGCTATATAAATAAGATGATTAATATAATAGTTATCATGATTCTCAACTCAGATTTTATCCAAACTGTCTATAATGTTTCATATAAAATAGCTTCAATAATCCAGACCGGGCAATCGTTTGACACTTGGTCAGTAGAGTAGTTCAGTGCAACTAGTTTAAAATCAAAAACTAAGAGTAGTAATTGATACAGCACTAAAAAATAGCCAGATGGGGAGTTAAGAAGGTGGTCATGAAATTAGTGTATTTGAAGTACGCGAAAAGTATATAAATCTCTGATCTATACACCTCTTGCCAATCATCTTTCCTCCATCACATTTGTGTCTCCAGTCTCTTTTTACAACATTTAGGCTTAGGGAATTCCCCACCACTCTATCTATATTAGGATGTGGATGATTTACCAGGGAAAATGACATATGATATTGATCCACACTCTGGACATGTGCCAGAGGACTACCACTTGCATTATTCATTCTATGTTGCATTGTCTTGTACCCTGGACATTACATTTCCCTTTAATTTAAAGTGTTACTTGTTGTGTAGGAAGATGATTGGCACTTGTTTCTGGAAAGGTCGCAGATTTATAATGGAATGTTATAATTTCTTTTTACTTACAATTCTAATACTGTGACAGTATAGGATCATAATCTCTTACATTTTAACATTTTTAACTTACCTGAAAAAAAAGAATAAATAACGTAAATTTAATGAAATCAACAAAGAGAAAAAATAGTACCGTAGACAAATAGATCTGTGTGAAAATTAAAAGATTCTTGCACTCAATGGTGTGACTTTCTATCAAACTTTACCTGAAAGATTGGTTTTATAATGAGTTAATTTTTTTGAAATTTTAAGTGTATCTCTACAACATAAACATTTGGTATTAGTTATAATGATATCATTTTTTGTAGCTTATTACATTAGGACCGTTACAGGTACATGTACATAGCCAGATTATGACCGAGACAAAAATAAAACATGCTATCCCACATCTGGATCAGGCAGTTATAAATAAAGTCAGTATGGATAAAGTCATGGTCATGTGGGTAATATAGTATTCTATTAAAATTTAAAGTGAATTTTTTTTTGATTTGGAACCACCAAAGAGTATAATTTGAGTCATTTACACCACTGATAATCAAACTGTCAAGACAATTTCATAAGCATTGTGTAAAGGACACGCACATTAGCATGACATTGTCATAGTGTAGTTACATGTACATGTAAATGATGTTGAAAATAAAAACGGCATAAAAATTGTAAATATCTATGTGTATGTCAACTCCCATGACAGAATAAAATATTGATTTTGTTGTAATATAATGATAAATCAGGACATAAGCGTGATTTATGTGTCATCAATAATAAATCAGATAATTTATCTAGCTAGCGATTACCATCATTATTATTACAAACTGTTTGATCGTCATTACCAATAAAAAAGGAGCAGTTTTATTTTGGAATATTTCAATAATTATATTGTTATATAGATCTGCTTACTTTCTGATCTAAAGTACATGTATTAGCACTTGAAATGAAAAATGAAATATCAGTATCTTGTGTCATGTTACATCCCCAAGCCCATCAGAATCACCTTTCACTTAAATTCACCACACAACAATTCACCAGTCCTTGTTTTTTGTATTTCAGAGGAGAGCCAAAAAAAACTCCCATCAATCAACAAATTGAAAATAATGTCTCTCCTAAAAGGTTCTCCCAGTTTCGATAAGAGGAATGGTTTAGAAATTAAGGAGAGTGATTTAGAAATTAAGGTGAGTGATCTGATATTAAGTAAGGAGTGTGATTGGTAGATAAATGTTAATAACCCCCCAATGACTTTGTACAGCAGAGTGATTTTCAATTTTAAGGGGAGGGAAAAAAAACTCCCCTCGGTTCAACATTCAGGTGAGCTGTAGGTGTTCGAGAGCAATCACTCGCCTTAAAAAAACAATGACTGATTCATTTAACGAAATGAAATGAAGTTTAACATCCTACTTTTCTGCACCAACCAAGACTAATAAATACAATACAACAACCATCCTATAACAATATGTACAGAAAATATGATTAGTTAATAAGATCAAATGATCTGAATATCACCTTCAAAGACACTTATCAAGAATGAAGATTCATAACCATGTAAGCTTAGATGTCCACAAACATGCAGTCCAAGAATTTAATGATCTATAGGTTAAAATAGCATTATGCAAGAGCAAAATCTGCTTATTACAGGTCTTTCTTTAGGCCCGAGATGTTATCTAAATAATCAATTAGACATTAATTAACATATCGTCGGTGAAGTGTCAAAAGGACGTATCTCGGGAAATTAGTCAAATACACTTTTTTGCATTTTTAACATCTCCCAGTTAATATGCACATTTCTGCTCACACTGTGTATCTCTACGCCAATTAGAACTGTTCTGGGTATCATGTGTCCAAATTTTGTATCTTGATTTGTAGAAATTTTGCAATGCTAAAGGTTCCATTTCTTAATCTTAGAAAATCTGAGATACGATCTTTTGACACTTCACCGACGATATCCAGACCACAATAAACTCTTAAAGTCAGGCTAGCCTTCGATGTTGGTGGATTGAATTCCTATATGCCGCTTAATGGCCGTTGATAATTAAATCAATCAAGTGGATAATCAAGACTATGCTGTTTATATTAATGATTTGAGTAATGATGACCGAGGCTATGTGAATATTTCAAACGCTTTTTTCTCGGCTAATATAGTGAACCAATTTGACTGAAATTTTCAGCAGATTACCTTTACACTATCTAGTTTTTAACTATTATAGTGAGAACTGCCATCTCTTTATCTTATCTCCCATACTGTAACTTAAATGAAGTAATACAAAAGTACATCAGAGACTTTTATCTTCCCAAACGAAAGGGAAGTGATATTTTAAGATCCAGCAAAAACAAGTATACACTGCTTTAGCAGTCTTTCAAATTTATAATATTATACGAGAGCCATAAAAAATTCCTGATACCTTGAATGTATGCACTTTAAAAGTAAACAAAGGAGCTGGAGCGAAAGCTCACCTTACACATGAAGGACTGTATTGATTGTTAATGATGTACAAAAGAACACAATTTTTTTTTATGAGGGACTATCACTAGTTTTATGAACATGTATGATGTTGACATAATTATATTAGGTCCCTGGAGTTTTTTGAAGACTTTAGGGAGTAGAATGTATATAAGCATCCATTTCTTTGAATATTAACTAACAGGTCACTAAGACAATTTTTATGTGGAATCATCTAATTATAAGGCATTCTCACTTACATTAATGCTAGTTACCCATAAATGTGATGTGCATTGTACATGTCCAGGTAATCTTCAGACCATGGTCACCAGCAGAAGCTAATGAAGCCAAGGAGATAAAAAGAATTAGTCACTGGTTTGTTTGTGGACATCTATTCCCTTGATAAACAACTTATCGAATAGTTAAGTCTTTTTTATATACTTCACAATATTATGCAAATGTTGCTTGGTCTTGCGTGTTCATGCATTTCTTTTGTAGTTTTGGAGAGAAAAGTTCAACATATCGGGAAAAGGGTCAATCTCAGACATCGTCCAATTCTGAACCTTACAGACCTGTTTACCCAGGAGAATTTTACTGAGTAGTTTTTCCAATATACTATATAGATAAATCAATATTAATCAAAAATTTCATCAGACACCTTTCTAGTTGCCACCAAGTAATTTACATTTATACTGTATGTATTAGTCAACTGATACTGTGAACCATTTTATATTCAGCAATATCTAGAATGTCAGGGTTTTCTACAAACAAACAATCCTCTTTTCGGCTGTGACAAAAAGTACAAAACCAGGAACCATACTAGGTGATATATAGGAAAATAAAATTACAATCTGTAGAAGTATACGTCATTAATAATTTATTGGCAATGTCTGAAACTGTCTGGTCTATCTCGGCCTTCTTTACATAACCCCCATCTTACTAATTTTTACAATTTTGTTTTATGGTTTTTTTTTTTGTTGCTTGAGTAAATAACCTGTGACTATTTGATTATCCACGTCACACATTATCCACAGGTGCACAAACAAAATTTTTGTGATCCTTATTTTTATCTGAACAGTAATTAAAATTTTCTTTTCAGATTTTATAACTCCAATAAAAACATCAATTATTCATCTATCCTGTTGTTTTCTTGGTACATATTGACCTGGTTATGAATCATGATATGAATCGTATTGAGGCACTTAAATCACAAAATGTAGTGTATCTTCACTGCAGTCACAATAACCAGCACAAACAATTTTGATAGAAAAATTGATTTTAATATCATGTAAAGAATAAAACATGAAATGAACAAATATTTATGTTGAACATTCTTATGATTTCTTTCTTTCATCATTATTTTTAAAATTATTTTTCATATTAGGAACCATGTAATCTTATCTACCCTGAATTGGGCCTGGCTGTTTCAAATTCAGATCACCCCACCCCCTACCTCTTATTTTGGTAACAAGTAGATTTCAGATTACTATGCCCTTGAGGCATTGCACAAGCATAGCAACAGCCAAGTTGTTGAAAGGTCAAAAACTGCTTCAAATTATTACTGAGCAGTCAAAATAGATTTGTTAATCAGTACAGCTTTCATTCGCCTGTTTACAAATTAAGTATTTAGAGATAAATGGAATTAGCCAATCTGGTTTATTATGAAAGCAATTTATTGTAACCTGTTTATGCTACCAATTAGTTGTTATAATTATCATCAATCAACATTATCGTTGATTGGGACAATAATAAGAGGTTCTAACAGTTTTCCACATGTAATTAACCAGTTTTATTCACCAGGATAAATGTAGAGTTTCTCCTTTAATATTAATTTTGAAAGTGCACCACCTCCAATTTACCTCTTAGAAGATTATGCATACATGTGGTATTCCACTACAGTGAAAAAAACAAAGTTTTTCTTCTCTTAACGGTCTCTTTATAACTCTAGCCATAAGATGAATGAAACTAGACATTAAAGACACAGAAGCAAGGAAATCACTACATACTAATGGCACAAGTAATTTTCATCAAACAACTGAAGCGATTCTCATCAGTAACCATCTACTAATGAGACAAATTGAACACAAATTACCTTCATTTATTAAAGGGCTGGATATAGAAGACTAAATAAATAGACAATTTAGTGAGAATGAATAACAGGAACACAATCAAGACTCATCAGCTCATGATAGTTGGTCAATTGGACAATCATGACCTTGAATGTAAAAAGATGAATTTGTACCAAATCTTGGTCCATGAGCTGATGTACCGTAGCCAATTCGATTTAAGAAAAAAATCATTGAAAGATTTGGTAATGAGCATGTACATGTACCATGAACATATAAATTATTTCAAATGATATCAAATTTAAAATTGCATCAAATTCATATAAACAAGTGGCATGCATAACTGGTTTCTACTGTGTCTGATAACTGGGAAACAATTGTAAGTTTGTTCATTATTTTTGTGAATTGTATAGATCAGAGTCGATTTCTATCGCAGATTTTGAGTTGCAAAGTAAAGTAACAGAATGCCTTAATCATATTCTATCTCCCAAAACACCGCCAAACATCTTATTCAACAGCCCACTCAAGCCTACAGCCAAGTCATTCTTGAAATCAATATAGTAACATTATAATGATCGGTTTGGCTCCGATATCGGAAAACTGTGTTAAAAGATTTGTTGTGGCTTTATAGAGAAAGATCAAAATAATTCAATTACTCATGATATGACGTTTATAGGGACAGTATGAATTTAATGCAAAGGAAAAAAGAACTTTAACATTTCAGCAAGTTACATGTAATACTTTTGGTGACTGAAAAAAGACAAACGGTCCTTAATTAATGTTCACTGACGCAAGGTGTATTCAAGAAGACTAATCAATTATGGAAGCTTTTTTTTTTTTAGAGGTAGTAATTAAAAAATGCAAGTCTACTTCGTTTATGTTTGTATATAGTTACCAATGTAGTAATTTTTGTCGACCCCCCACCCCCTGACAATAAATACCATTATATTATAGTTCTTTCTTTTCATTCATGTCTTGAAAGCAAATATAACCCATGAAATTTGTGATAACGACCATCTTGTGTTGCCTCCACTATTATTCCTTTAATTTAGTTTCCAAGTATGATCAATGCAAACATTGCATGTCACTTGATGTTCAAATAATAGCATCATCTTAATATTAATTTAAAATCCATGTAAAATGGTGCCATGGGCATATTATATGCACCAGCTATTACATGTACATTGACTGGTGGACATTAATTACTTGTGTTGTCTCAGAATGGTTTAACCTGGTCCAGAATGTTCTATCAGTTTAAAGAATATTAATATATTGATATGTAGTAAACAAAACAAAATATTCCTACTGTCAAGCCAATATTACAATGCAGTAGGTAGTAGTACACAAATACTTAGATGACAACTTTAGCCTCTAGAAAGTCCTAACTCCAAAATATACCTGAATTAATTTGCATTTACATAAGGTTTCTCCTTAAAAAGGATCATTTAAGGGAACTCTTTTAGTGTTCATAACCATTCGAAGAATTGTGTCTATTTCCTCCAGGCAAATGATCTGTCATTATGAAAGTGAGCAGCAGGATATCAGCTCAGTTAATTTAACAAAGGAAGAAACTATATGGTGTCAGTATCATTTATTTCTAGAAACAAAGACAATTTGTAATGAATTTACTTTTTGAACAAACATCCACTGATAATTTGCCTTCAATGAACATCCCTCAGCAGTAGAATACATTTTGTTTTTTCCAGTTATTCCGAGTAGACAAAGCAAGTCTGATATTACATCATCACATTGTAGTTGACCCATGGGTCAATGATGCAACTTCATTTCCTGTTGACCAATTCATTTAATCAGGTTACCATGGTTACAACCCTTCAGGCCGATTCCAGTCATCTTAGTTAATTATTTGGATTTAATGTCATTGAATGGAATTCAATTTCTGGAATTTACTGTCTATTTCTGGTAACTGCCATCTTGGATGATATGTATTTCTGCACTTAAAATGATTGCTTCTTTTATAACAAGTTAGATGCATGTTATGTCTGGCATTTAACATCTATATGTCATTCAACAATTTAAAATATTCCACATTTAAAGGTTATAAATCTAAAAATTTGAAAAATCTATATTAACCGATTATCTAGAATATTTGATCTTTGACAGAAGTGAAAGAAAGCATTTCTTTTTTATATCTTAAATTTGGGAGGGAATATGTTCTGTCTACATTATTAGACCATAGAGCAATCCAATCCATTTCGCTACCTCGGAAAGAAAGGTAGAAAATCTTCAAGACAAACACTAACTCTAAGATAAGTAAACACTTGGTGTATAAATAAAAGTTAACTTAGTGAGTTAAGTACTGTACCGATTGACTAGCCATTTTCTAACATTATTTTTCCATTCAAACCTACGTTCGTGTTTCAAGACTCCCTGATAATCCACACTCAGATTAAAAGATGTAAACTGGATTAAGGTACAGATTATCCAGTCTCGACCAATCAGTATAAATAGCTGCTTTCATTCTTAATTGAATTGAAAGAAAAGGAGACGCTTAAATTGTTACAAAGCAGACGGTTGTAGTGTGATAACATTCTACCAATAAGTCTCAAAACTCGACTGTCAATCCTTTTAATTATGTTGGAAGTGAATGAAATCTTGAAGTCCTCAAATGAAGCAATTAACTACAGACAGGATATACCAGGCCCTTATGTGTATGTGTATATGCATATGAGCAGCAAAGTTGTTCATGTTAAATCTTAAATTACGGTCGAATCCCCAAAAAGCATCCTTTAACAAACCTTTTATGAACTATAATAAAAAAAACTCTTGTGACAATTGTCCAAAATTTTGAAATTCCATAAGGCTCTTCTTTGTGTTGCAACTGTACCAATTTTAAATAATTCTGAGAACTTTGTTTAATTTGAAATAAATGCATCTATTCAGAATAACACAATCACAGCCTTTCTTGATGCTGCAGAGCTAAAAACAATAACCCATCTCTATCAAAATTGCAGTAAACAATTGATCATGAGCTAAAATTCTCATCTCTACCAGATTGTTCAGCTCACATAACAGTTCCATTACTAATTGAATTACTGATTATATAACCAATAACAGATAAGTGAACGCAAATCATGTTTACAAACGTATCATCAGAGCTACTTCTTACAGATGTCGCTAAATTAGTCTGTAGCAAAGTGTAAATAGAAGTCTATTGTTACATCCAGGCATTCATCAGAGGTAAATGTATATGTAGCCTATTTATTGATTTGAGGTTATTAAATTTAATATGTAATATCATATGACTGAACATGTTAAGTAACACTCTCTGTGAAGTATCAGAACTTTAATCATACAGTGTGATGGCTGGTTATTGAGCTTTAATTCAATTAAGGTTTCAGTCAGAATCATTCACTTACACAGACCTCAGATAGCTATACCTTGACAAGTTGTTGGGCTGGATAACCAATCCGTCCAAGGATTGGGTGATTTTGAGTCCTGTCCATATTTCAAAAGAGTCAAAAAATTTGGGGCTAATATATATATACTCTTATCTGTGCCAATGAACCTATTCAGCTAATTAAAATCAGGCTATTAGTCTTAATTCGGAAATCAGTACAACAATGGATTTTGCTATGCTGTATATTCCAGTGTAATTGTTAACAACTTGAATAAGTAAGAACAAAATTATTTTCATTCGACTGCGCTTCTGATTCCAACAACTATATAAATCCAACTTTCATTTAGGTCTTAAGGTTAAGTTTGTTATTATTCCCCTGATGTCTAAAACAGTCTGATGTCTATAAACAGTAAACTAATCTATGATATTTATGGCCTAAGACTACTATGATGATTAATAGGTTCAAGCCTATTATGATATTGATCAATAAGGAAAGTCTTACTCAGGTGCTTAAACAATAAATCTTACAAACTATAGCTATTGACATGAAACAATAATCTGCATGTACTCTTGTTTCTTTCAATAGGAGGTGATCAAACAATTCAATTTTATATCTGTTTAATGAACTACTAGAAACAAAGATTCCTGAAGGATTCAAAAAAGAGGAGGAAACAAAATTTTGATCACAATCAAGTTTGTTTCCTACTCCATAAGTTGTTAATATATTCTTCACCATTTCTAGATCACATTGTTCTTTTACAATCTGATGAAATCTATATGCTAATAATAAAAAAAAGATTCCACATATTAAATATATAAAGTCTGCTCAGATTTAGAATGTATACAAAATTTAGTGTCTATTCAATATGCCCCAAACTTAATTGTCCATTAAACTCAAATACCTACATGTAATCATTGAATGTTGCCGATTTTGGGAACGTAAACATGACAAATCAGAGTTACATGTACCATACATATAGTCTATCTGAAACAACCAGTCCTTCGATTCTATTTCTATAAAAGTGAAGATTTATCAATCGAAGAACATGCCTGGTTTGATGCTGAAGGATGCCAACCAAGTAAACATGAAATCTAACTTTCATGTTCTAATAATACACTGAAGAGAAACGGTCATAAATCACATCTCCTACTCCAACTTCAAACATCCAAGACTGTCAGACTTCCTAACTAAATCACTAGTCAACAGACAGATTTCTATCTTTGTATTAATCAATAGAAATTATCCCCAAATCTTTCTTAATCAATCAGCTTTATCAAAAAATCACATTAACCCATTTCGTTTCTCATCTATACAATCATATCATCATATTGGTATTAAATGCATTCTTTAACAGCACTTCAAATGTTTTTATTTCATACTGAAAAATTGTTCATTACATACTTTTATCCTCCAAATTACTGGATTAATCAAACATATAATATATGAGAATTATTAATACTCTCATTTAATATGAGTAACATTATTCTATTAATCATCATTCATAATTACATGTTCAGCGTACTTCAAATACTGTCCAAACATTGAACAAACATATACCCATTCTTTAAGACATTAGTATCTTGTGCACTTGACTCTTCATAAGTGAAAACAAATTGAAGATCAACCAAAGGCTTTATAGTATTGAACTCAACATCTTACATATAGCCTACTTTTGCTGTTTAGCTCAATTGAGATCAATTTAAAGTTGTCATCTATGCACGTCATGGATTTTCTATGGTTACTCCATTTCCTCCCATTTCAATGCACAAGTAAATCCCCGCAAAAAAACATGTTAGTCCCCAAATGATGTAGTTATAGTTAGTATTGAATATTACTCTCTCTACAATGTTTCTTATTTAGTGAATAAAAACAACTGTTGACTTAATTCAGTGTTGTAGACAGGAGTGAATATTTATTTTGTCTAGTTGATGAGTTCAGAGATAAAAGTACCAACTGATATAATTAGCTCAACTACATTGTATATAGGGCTGGGTAAAATATCGATATAAATCGATAGTATCGATTGGAAGGCACAGAAAAGCACTATCGATAGTGGTGGGTTACTATCGATTATCGCTCTTCGTCTAATTTTTTTTGCGTCTGAAATGTCAATGTTTTCTTTCAGTTTATCATAATACACCACTCACTTTAATTACTATCAAGTATCAATGTAACACATAACAAAATTGTGACTGCTTATTGAACAGCCGTTTTCATAAATTCACTCTCATTGAAACGTTACTTTAGTTTTGAAGAAATTATTGTTGAATATCGCTAAATCGGAGATACCGGATGTGTAAATAAAGTTAGAGTTATTTCCCTTTGCAAGCTTCAAAATTCGTCTGAACAGTTCACTATTTCTGTATGTGTGCCTCACTAATACAGTACCCGGTACAATACATAGCGCACATGGACGACAAAACGCTTGTTGATTTTCCCTGCAAAGCTAAAAGTGCTGTGTGGAAACAGTTTGGATTTTAGACAGGAGCAAACAATCTTTCGCAACTTCGTATGGTTTTGAACTTTGAACTTACACGGTTACTGTATCCAGTCTTGATGACGCCCGTGAAAATAAGTTTGTTTTCGATACTATCGATTATCGACCGACATTTCATTGCCGATTATCGATAGTAAAAATCACTATCGATACCCAGCCCTAATTGTATAGATACAGTATTCAAAGATACATGTGATATTGTAGGTCTATATGGAAAGCAACAGATCCCAGGCAAATTTTTGTGTGAATCAAGTGATCACAAAGACAGAAAAGCTTTTTTACTAAACCATTAAAGTTTCATCTGAAAATAAAATGAGACAATTACCCTTCTCAAATTTTGCACCTACATATCCCTCTTTGTGTTGACAGCAGGGAAAAAATTGTTTCTTAGACTCAAGCGTTAAAAATAAAATGGAATAAAATAAAATGAATTTCGCCATTCTCAATGATAGATTTGGAGAAAGCAATTATTTCATTATCACAAAGATCTTATTTATCACCTATGAACTGAAAGGGTTTAATTGAATGACATGTTCCCCCCAAGCTCCTATTCCCTTTAGTTATACCCTCGCACTGTCTACTTTAACAGTTGTGGCCATAAAACAAAAATGACATTCATCTTTATCCACTGTTGAATTAATTCATTTAATCTGGACAGACATTTCTTAGTATGGTGAAGACCTGAAATTTTACTGTAAAATAACTTAGGGCATTGACTCATACACAAGTTGACTCATACACAAATTGGATAATTTTGTAACTTACAAAGATTGTCAGCAAGGTCTATAAATACTGTATCTTAATCCTGATACTGAATGTTGATGTCTACTTAGTTATGCAGATTTGGTGATTTGTGTTTTTTAACATAAGATCTGATAATTCCAAATAATTTTAAGAAAAGATATAGAAGGCATGGCACTAAACTTTTGCCTGTCCATAAACAAGTGCAAATAATCAAGGTAACTCAGTTATCTGGATGATCGAAAGTAAAGAGAGTAAGAGTAATTGATTATCCAGTCTGTTGAGTATTTATCTTGTGTGGTATATACAAATCTGTCAACTGTTTAACCACATGGTGTGTGAAGTAGAGATACCATTCTCTGATAAAATGTCAGATATAGATTCTCTACAAGTACTACTCATGTAAACAATTCACAAATACAGAAGTCTGATCTATTGCCTCTGTTTGTTCGTTTGTTTGGTTCTGGCTTAACTTAACATGTATGTAGGTTGTTTTCCTGACTGAATGGATGACCTCCAGACCTACCTGATCAGCAACAAGGACAAGATCTGTAAAAACCCCACCAACATAAATTTCCATGTTTCACAAATATTCCACCTGGCAGTGGAGTAATTTGTTTACATACAATTCTTTCATTTTTTCCATAAATTTTTAAAAGCAATGAAGACATGCTGATGATTTACATGTAAAATCAAAACAACCAGACCACATGACTTTAAATCGGGAATTTGAATCATGAGTTCTCAAACCACAGGAATAATGCAACACAGGTTCTTTCATAATTTGATTAGATTTACGTCTTTATCCTGATATTAGATCCAGACTTTGGTGTTATAATAGTTTAATGATGACAATGCAAGGTGGCAGACATGGAGAATTGTTTGCAATGTTAAAATAGAAGTAAACAAATAAAATAGACTAAAACACCAATAATTGGATTGTTGGCTGATATCGAGAAAGATCAAGGTAGAAACAAGAAAGTAGAGTTTTATAATTAGTTAGTACTCTACCATGAGATGCTGATAGATTGATGGACAGTATTTTTAATGAGAAGAACAGATTTATTGTCAATAAACACTATGGTATCTATATAGTAATTTACCTATGATATACAGTAAGAATAACAAGTTGTTGATTTAAACTACTCTTAAACATAACATTCATACTATACCCACTGCCAAACTGCATGTACTTCACTTTCAGTTGTTTTCTTTAGGAATTATTACTGTTATTTAGTGTTATTACAGCAAGTCCAGCCTCTTGACTTATCATTTTATTGACACAAAAATTTCAGGCCCAATACAGGTACAGGTTTCTTTGCAGCAGAAAGAGATTCTGTCTAATCAAATGAACCTTGTATTATGCATATGTTATTCAACCATTAGAACAGATGAAAATTGAATGAGCAATAAATTTGGATTGGGGGATTTCCTACAACTTCTTTTCTTTCTTTCATTTGTACAATGTACTTAATCCCTATTAATACTTTACTCAATAGTCATTAATGGTCCTTAGGGTCAATTTGATACCTAACAAACTATGTCAGCATTGTACAGTTGGCACATTAATAGGGGCAGCCTGTGCTTACAATTTCCAGTACACAGCAGCAGTTCTCAATTACATTTTGAGTGGCTAACACAGCAAATGTATCTTTCACTGAGTCAAAATCTAAGTTCATCAAGTTCATGTTTGACCTATGTGCTGCAGTAACATCACAATTCATTACATAATTACAGAATGTAACAAATTCTCAAACAAACACAGTAAACCTAAAACATATGTTATATCATTTACATTAGGTGTGGTCATTTCATAGTATGACTTTTCAAATTTGTCCAATAAAATGTGTTTTGTATGTGAATTTGCTTCAGGCTGAATACACATGTACATGTATCATCTGTATACGTGCATATTACGTTTGTTAGAGTTTTCCTTATAAACATTCTAATACATATACCGACATATAAAATAGCAAATAATCTCTCTACAAAGTCACATTCCTTTCCTTCAGCATTCCATTAGTACATTGTTTTTGACTCAAATTGGGGTTTGTGGTGTAGATACAAAATCTGACACAATATACCCAAAGTTTGTTCAGTTGTACATTAAGTACTAACAGGGCTTCCTCTCATAAAGAAGGAGCTACAATGGCTTATTGAGAATAGAACTAGCAGAGAAAGTTCCTTATAATAGCATACTGTAGTCCTGTTTGGGATACATGAATGTAGCAATTTACCACACGTTCCTTTATTGTAAAATTTAATTGTAAAATGTATAGGTGTTGTCTTTTAAAGTTATGGTGGCCCTATAAAATATACGTCTAATTGTACGAGTTATTTCCTTAATATTTAACTTTTATTGTTAGCAGTAACTGAAATTGGCATGTTCTGATATAAAAATAAAATGTTTTGTTGTAATACCTGTTAACCTGTCTAGCAAAACACAAGGAAAACTATTTGTATACATGTAAGCTTAAATAATATAATATAAATCATGATGAATGCATCTTTTTCAACTTTCAGTTCCTAAAATATATTACATGTACATGTAGGCAATGTTGTAGCTATGTTTATTGGGAACAGTGGCGGTGCCAGCCGTCGGTAGTTGGAGGGGCAAAGCTGGGGCAAAGTCCAAGGTTAAGGGGGCAAAGGCACGAGTATCAACTAGCTAGGGGGGGGTCTTTCACAGAAAATTTTGAAAAACAGGCTGCCGGAAATGCAGCCTGGCAGTATTTCAGGCAATGATTGTTGAGGTAAAGTGTCAAACAAACGAGTAGCAAACCTCGATGAATCCCACTCTCGGGCGCCAATGTAAGGAGTCCATTGAAAAATAGACTGTCGGAAATGCTCTCTGACAGCGTATTCAGCCAGGCACCGATCGTCGAGATAAATAAATTTGACCACATACTGTCCGTAGCCTGATCACTAGTTTATACGATCAGAGACTAAATTGGCGAACGAACGAACTTGCGAACCTCAACGAAGTACCTTTGTGATCGCTATGGGGTTTTTAGGGACCTCCCCAAGAAAATTTTGAATAGACGGTTAGAAATGCTGCCTGACAGTATTCAGGCACCAATCGTAGAGATAAATAAAGCTGATCGGATGTCATCTGTGGTCTAATCACTAGTCTTTCCGACCCAAGAGAGGAAAGTGTCACATGAAACTCAATGAAGTCCCCAATAATTTGAAAAGTAGACTGCCCGAAATGTAGTCTGACAGTATTTCAGGCATTGATCGTCAAGATAAAGATACCGCCTGTCGCCAAATTACTAGTTTATCCGACCAGAGACGAAAGTGTAAGAGTGACGCAAAGTGAATGAATATTTTCGCCACTATATTTTGTAAAATAGACTGCTGGGAATGCAGTCAGGTAGCATTTCAGACAATGATCGTTGAGATAAATAGAGCTGGCCAGATCACATTTTTTTTCCCGAAAATTATTGGGGGGGGGGGGGCAAACAGAGGGCAGGCAAGATTTTGGGGGGCCTCCCCCCTTAGCGCTGCCACTGATTGGGAACCTTCTCATCCTCACCCTTTTGTGTGGTTGAATGGCCAAATGACATTTTTGAAATCTAGAATGCACAGCCTTGAATAAAGGGGGATTGTGTTGCCTAACAATAAATTACTACGGAATGAATAAATGAAATGGGGTTTAACATCCTACTTTTCTGCACTAACTTTGTTTTCAATGTGCAGATATATATCATATGATTTCGAAAAGATTTACTCTTTTCCTCGTATATGTATATGTGTAGCCTAAAGCAGGTAATTAATTGAAACCAGGTAGAAAAAGCTAGATATAGACAAAGAACTTGCAATTTCTTTAATACATCATGCTTACAGTGATCACAAATTACATTATGTTAATTCAATAACTATAAACTTGTAATTGTGTTATGTTAATTCAGTAAAACTTGTAATCAACCTAAAAATTTCAACTATTCTTATGAAGGTTGTAAATATACATTAGACTTGACTATACATGTATGTTATAAAATTATTATGTGATTTGTTGATAAGATAAGAAACCAGCACAAGTTACTAATTATGGTGATGTACTGTTACCCTTCTCAATAATAGGTCAAACATTACTGATATACATGTATACAATGTACATCACAGTAAGTGTAGTGTTTATTTGTGAAAGTAGTAACTTTGTTATATAACATTCATTCAACAAAATATGTAATTTTGTGACTAACACATATTAATTGAAACCAGGTATAAAAAGCTTAAGGAAATTAGAAAGTCTGGCACTCTGGTGGTGTGGTTAATAGGCAATCCTACAGGTACTCAAATCTTGGCATAATTGTGGTCTAAAATGGTGCACAGTAAAAATGACACATTAACTACACTATTACATAAATTCAATCATAGATGCCCATGTCTTAATACAGCTAAATACTCAGCTATTTTTACATGTCACTTTAATCGGTTTTAATCTTTGACCCATCCAGATTCACTTTTATGGGGTTTATACTATATGCCAGAAAACACCAAAAAACACCAGAAAACACCATGTTATACCGAATACCGGAAAAACACACTAACTACCGGAAAACACCCTAAATAGGCAACCCAGAGCCTGGTCCTCTTGAAAACACACAAAAAAAACTGAACCTAACCCTACCCCTAACCCACTACGGAAAAACCTAACCCTAACCCCCACACACTGATGACCAGACTCAAGGTTACCTACTAAGGGTGTTTTCCGGTATTTAGTGTTCTTTATTTAACTTGGGCTATGTGCAAAATAAAGCTGATTGGACCCCTTGAAAATGTCTTCCTTTTTCAAACAATAGAGTTGAACAACCAGGATATAAATTTCCTGGTCTAATTGTATATTTATATAGAATAGCTGTCATTTTTTTTTCAAACAATTTGAACCATGTTACTCTGCTCATGTCCTGTGATTATCTTCAATCCAGCAGCTTTGGCTTCTAAAATCCAAGTTTAAAATAACATTCCATACAGGTTGTATAACACAAACAAAAATTACAAAGAAATGGTGTTTAACATCCTAATGTATTGCTCCAAACTGGCCTAGACGGGCATACACCATACAGTGTGCTATAAGGGATAATTTGGCCAAGACAGCTGCATTACAGACTACTCTTATATCGAATTCCAACAGTCAAGGGACTTTTTACGTGCATGCCAATGTGTACACAAGATCTCACACCAGATAATCTGAATGAACCTTCTTGGCCAATGCAAGGTCGAACACCCAACCTCCAGGCTAACAAGCCAGCGTCTAACCCACTACGCCACCATGATTCCCTTGCTGTTACATACATGTATATGGTAGTAACAAGTGGCATGTATGAGACAATTTATTCATTCTAGAACAAACAACATATTTCAGTTATTTAAACATTTCACCTGACTACAAATATTCATTGTAATTTACATTTAACCTTGCCAATTGGCAAAGTTAAAAATCATATTTTCTTTATCATTTATAAATGTCTATAATAAAGTCCGATGTGATTTCTAAATGTCTGTAATGAGTACAATGTGTGCATATAAAAATCATAGTTTTCGTGATTTCTAAATGTCTATCATAAAGTCCAATGAAGAATCAAAGCACTAAGGACTCCTCCCAGAAGGTAATTTTAGAGGACCACACAAGTTTTTTATTATTAATATCATACACCATAGTGAATACTGACCTTGGTAAAAGCAATATGATAGTCAGAAAGATACCACACATTTCTTCCTTTTTATTTTAATAAAATACATATGGTCTGCACAATTTAGATCTTAAGCATTTTACATGTAAGTCTCCTTTAGTCTGTACAGCATACAAATATTTTATATTCTTCTTTTTCATTGACTATATCAAAAACATATGTCAGGCAGATGTCAAGAACTTCTAGTACCACCATGTTTTGCACTGTAGAACTACAATAATCCAAATGTTTTATTGATTTATAATGTAATAAAATATGGTAATTTCGATGTAATCAGCATTTCCAAAATGTACATGTTCCGCAAAGACAGTAATGAACTCTACCTCAAGCACAGCCTCTAATAATCCTTAAATTCTTCTGAAATGCAATGTAAGAAATGTTTTTCAACTGCTGGTGTTAACAAAACATCAATTTTATTCATATTGGTGTCATGTGTGAGGCAATATATGCTATAGTTTCTAGAACACCTGATACCACTTTCTATTAGAAGAAGCTAACAAATGTTTGTTTTATTTTACTGTGAGTTCCCTGGTAGCCCTCTGCCCTAGTATTATCTACTTTCTGCAGCATCTGATCTGAAATCCAGATCTATCTCCAGTTGCATGTTTGGCTTTGAATTGTGATTTGTGTTTTACAGGGCTTGAACATTTTTCATGCACATGTACCTCTACTCACTGTGTGTGTGTATGACATAGCTTTAATTTATAAACAGCCATTTATAGAAACCTAAATACTACAAGCTATTGTCAAAGTACATTTTTTTAAAATAAGACATCATATTTCATCCTCTAATTAATGAAGTATGTTAATCTCACAGAAGCACATAATCCTTTGCACCTCACTGATCATTAGACAGTAGTGACCTTAAGAGGTGAAAGGTCGTGACCCAATACCACTCTCTAAGGACAGCTAAACATTAAGAATGAGTCAGCCGATTATGTGACATGGTTCAATAAAAGTTGTCTTGGACAAGAAGACATTCTTGTGCCCGAAATAAAAGAGCTGATCATTTGATAGTTGGTTACATTTGAATGTTCACTTCCATAATGTGATAGCATACACCAGAATTAGGTTCATCACAACCTAAGACGTCAGTTTGCCCACCCAACAAAATTTGGGTATATTTTCTTGGGAGCTAAATAGCCTGTGACCTACATGTATAAAAACTTGAATGATAACAGGTTATTTTGTAGTAGATCGACTAGACATAAGATAACATCCTTATTGAGTCATCTCCATTCTTATTTTACTAATGATACTGTTTTCTCTATTCAACTGTCAAGGACGTGATGGTTTTATTAAAGAGTTTTTACAACATGATGTCCTTGCCCTGCTGGTAATGAAATTAACTGACAGAAGAGAATAAAGTTTATTATTTCACCAAAACAAAAAGAACATGGATGCCTCTTACTTGTTTGTTTTTATGAACCATGTCAGCCAGAATCTTACCACTTTCCAGTGTTTAGTCTATTCTCTATTGACCCAAAGTCAAGACAGAAATAAGTATACATTTTTGGAACACTCCATGCTTTTTTACTACAGTAAGGCACTTAGATTTTTCAATGAGGGTAATTTAAATTCAAATGGTTTTTGAAACAGTTAAACTGACTTTTTACCATTCGTTATTCAATGTAAATTCAAACTAATGCAGTCAACGAAAATGTATTGATTCAATGACTAGTAACCTGACAATGGATATATAAAAAAAATGGTCCAACCATTTATTATATCAATTGAATCAAATATTGGAATAACATTGAATGTGACTATACAGGTAGTGTCAAAATGTCCATGCTATATATTTTTCTTGCATGTGTCTATTTCTGAACTAATTTCACCCATATTTAATGTACATCTCAATGACTCATGAAATAATTAAAATAAAATATTGTGACAGTCTCATAAATTTGCATAGATTGACAAATTTACTGTAGCATTTCATATTCATAAAGTTCATCCCATAGAAATTAATTGTTATATCAAATACAAAAGTTGCACTCATATATGTATAAGTGACAACTTGAAGAACAAAAATAGCTTTAATACCCTTAACTAGACTTAAGGAGCACCAATCTTCATCTTTCCCCCCCCACCCAATCCTAATAGGCCTTTACAAGTACTGATAATCCTGTGATTTACACACCTTTACACTGGCTAGTTTTATCAGTACCTTAATCTCAAATCATTATATACATGTATTTCCATAGTTCAAGTGCCTTAATTGATTTAAAATTGTCAGCAGTACCCAGCGTCAAACTATTAACATTAAATTAATTTATCTGACTTTTTACCTCAAAGTTTTGAGACACATCAAAATAAGGTAACTCATTTAATTTGTCTGGCATTTATTTATTCTAAAATTAAATTATAGTCATACCTATATAGATAATGACAGACTGCTCATATTTTAATTGATTTTGAAACAAAAATAAACCTGTAAGGATGGGAATTATAAATCAAGAGCAACAGACAGGTTTAAAATCTATCTCTATCTTTTTCTGTCTAATGTACCATGAACTTTTATCTCAAAGAGATCAGTTCTAAATTCAAAATGAGATCCTTGTATTTGAAAGAGACAAAATAATTTAAGCTTAAAGAACAGCTTTCTTTTTCAATTTTAGCATAAAAAAATACATGTATCCTTGATGGTGGAAAACTGCCATCAATAAAATGACTAGCACAGTTAGCAAATTGTAAATCATTACCCACTTTAAAAATATATTTTAGGTAAGTGTTAGGTGTGCATGTTGAAGTAATTTCTAATCTTTCCCGATAACTAGTTGAAAACTTGCCAGACATTTATATTCTTTCATGAAATATTTCAGTTAAATCATCATCACAGATAAAATCATTTTCTGACATGTTTAAAATTGGAATCTACATTCATTGTAGGGGTGGGTGCCATGCACAAGGCAAAGCATGATAGATGTACATGTATGCTACTACTTATAGCACCATTCAAATGTAACTTTGCAATTTGGAAGTTGTAAACACTTATTACAATATCGTTTTATTTTCTTCAATTCATCCTACAATTCTTTACTATGCCGTTTACCAGCTTGTAGACACATTATTTTAAGACTAACAGATTTTTTTTTTATGCAGTTACAGTACATGTACAATGAAGAGAATTTTGCAGCATTTCTGACTATTCTTGTTTCGAATTCCATCTGCTAAGATATTTTTTGTACACAGGACTCTGGTATCTCAACCCATTTGAAAATCTGTGTGTGGGTAACATGATGATTCTGCTCAGTCTACACCAATTTTTATTGCAATATCCCTTTAAAGTCAAATGTGAGGTGCATTGAGAGTGTATATGAAGCAATTCATTTGTTAAAGTGCCAATTTTCTTGACTGATATTCGGTCTATAAATACCTCTTCCTTGTCAACAACACATATAATTCCAGATAACACAATCAAAATATTGGCAAGTACCTTCCAATTTATCACAAAGAGAGAGAGAAAAAAAAACATTAATAAAAAGCTTTTTACTGATTATCGTATATCAAAGAAATTTAATTCAACTTTGCTTTCAGGTAAAAGAAAATGTCAGAGAAAGTATTTGAAATGGGCCAATTACTTTGCCACTTATAATAAACAAATCAACTTTGTAATCATTATCACAATTTAAGTCACATCAATTTTGTCTTGAAACTACACAAATTATGGAAAACACACACACACACACAAGGGCATAAACCAATTTGTAAAAGTCTACTTTTTTAAATTTTGTAATGGTGGACATGTATGTACAATGTAGTTGCCATTAGCTTGAAGATATAGTTTCTTTACAATACTAAGCTCCTATTTCTACTCTCCTGATATATTACAAAACACTATTTTTTCTTTGTCAAATATCTTAGAGCAGGGCCTCAACTGAAAGGACTTCCTTAAAACCTAAAGGAAATAACTTAAGTAATATTCAACTCTATGGTAGTTACATGAAACCAATTATTGTATTATGATGTTTTGTAAAACATAAGAGTATCAGAACTTTTATCATCTCTAAAACTGGCAGATAAATAAAAGTCTCACTACAGCAATAAATTTTGTTACAACCACCCATCATGTAACAATTTCTGTATAAATTTGTTTATAGTGAAGGAGATAAGCAATATATGAATAATGAATATTTCATTACACATTTCCTCCTCAGATAAAAATCTATAACACCAGTTCTGATTCCAATCAACAGCATGATGAATATTTCAACCAGGTTTTTGGCAAGTTTTTGCTGTGTTTTTTTTAATGCAAATTCTGTATAAAATATCACTTTAGGATGTAAAGAGTTGGATGTTTTATTCAAATTTTGATATCTAATTCTCTGTTTGACAAGTACATGTAATTTGAATTTGTCAGCTACAGTTAATATATGTAATTTAACACAGTTCATCAATTTTACTCTGTTTACCACAGAACATAAATATGAGTAAACTTGTTAAGTACTTGACTGTTCTATTATTTCAGCTGGTATGTTTTAGAAGCTAAACTAAGATTCTGATTCACAAACCTGCCATACGACTAACAACAAGCTACATGATTCAAATCGGAACATTTCATATATGTCACAACATTAAACTGTAAACCGTATGACTTTTTTGTGAATCTCAATTAGTCACACATGTTGTGAGCAGGGTATGCTTAGCCTCTGAATACTGTACAGTGTTGTACATCTGTACATCTGAAATTCATACATGTAAGTTAGATCCTACAACTCTCAACAGTAGGTAATTTGAACCCCTTGTCCAGAATTTCAAATCGTTAGGTTTTCTATATGGAAATGACCTCCCGAATTGTTTGATGTAAGCCTAATTGGCCTGAAAATAGACAACACCATCTGCATGTGCCATGAATACAAGTTGGAGTTTAGTGCATTTTAATTCTATAACTTTGTCTTTGTAATAATAAAAATATATTTTTAAAGGAGCAGTCTTACATTTCAGAGTATCCGCTAAGTGGAAAAGATCATTAAAATGATTTTACAGAGAAATGGGGTTGAACGACCTGTCAAAACAAACATTTTGGGACTAACATATGGTTCAAGTAATATTCCAATAATTTACTTGTGCCTAAGGGTGTTTAGAAGATGGGAAACACTGAAGTCACTGAAGGACACTGATAAAACCAATAAGGTTAGGCTGGTGACCCCACTCCATGTCAAATGCAGCCAAGCCATTCGACTTGATGACAAATCTTACATGTATGATCTAAAGTGCATGCATCAGTTTAACTGGGTTATGTAGATGTATATTAATTGAAGAATTCTAGCCTAATGTTCATATGTAACAAGTGCCTTGAAAAAATAAAACTCTGACATGCTAGAAGATATGGTTATCCAGTCTATGCTACTTTCAATATTGTCTCCAATCAGATGAAAATCGATTGATATTAATCTCTCTTCAAACCATTACCGGTATCACTAAGGACAGTTGAAAGTAACAAGGATATACATTACTACACATTATATGTAAGAGTCTTACACAGAATTGACCGCATTTACAAGTATTCACTAAAATATATCTGAGATAGTTATTACATGAACATAATAATGATCTCTTTACCAAATTTTTTCTAAGAACAAATTCCTTAGAATAAATGCCAAATAATACCATTTAGACGTAAACATATAAAAGGTACATGTAATCTGATTTTCTATGAGATTAATATTAACATCAACATTGCAGAAACTGTTATAATCATTAACGTCACACTTCTCTTCTTATAAGTTATATATTTATCACTTGTGAATTGTAACACAAGTCAAATGTTTGGGTAATTTAGGTAAAAACTGTTGAATCACAAGTTCTTCTTCTCATAACTTGTAGGAGTTGTTCAGTCTTGATCGACATGATTCAGTCATACTTTTGAACAAAAATTGTAAAAGAATAATTGAAAAAGAAAGAAATGGAACTTTCAATAAGGCTATAAAAATTGTTATTTAATCATCATAAAGTTTTTTGGATATCTATCTTATAAACAAGTTTTGCAGATGCTATGAAATCCTTCATACATAAGATCACATTCAGAATACTAATTGTTTGCGTGCACACACACCTCCTTAGCACATAGATATACATAAACATGCATAATTTCTCAAACTCACATATAGATGAACAGATGCATTTTTTAAATTTCTTATTCATTGAACCATGTGGAGGCTGGATACCAGCACATGTATTTATTGTTAAAACTGTATTCTAATATGAAAACATTAGGCTAACCGCTAAATTCATAGTTTCCAAAGAATAATTGCTACTATTTAAAGTCAACATGTTTTTTCCAGAGAAAACTCATTTCAGAAATGTCAAAAATAAATGTTCAATAATTTATACGGAAACAACATGTTTGTTTAATCAAATTCTGTCCCAAAAATGTTAAATTAGTGTAAATTATTTCCTCACATTTAAATATTTAGTTTGAGTTTTTATTGGCATAAAGCAAAGTTCTTGACAAATAAAATCAATTATTAATGCCACACCAGTTCAAAATGTACATATAATCAAAATTACAAAGCATTTTCGTTACACATTTAGATAACATACATACGTCTATTCATTACTCCAGTGGTTGTATAATAGTAAAAATCAGGAAACATTAACACAGGAATTTGAAACAAAGGACTTAGAGACCAGGAACTATTTTGTTTGCAAATTAAAGTCAAGAACAATGAAGTGCCAATCAATCACGTGCCGAACAGACTCGTAAAAAATCTTTGATTTCGAACAGACTCGTAAAAAAAAAATCTTTGCACCATGTTAAAACCACCAACATCATTACTGACAAATTTAAAAAATCCCCTACAAATATAATTTTCAAGGCCCCATCCCCACCCCTCCCGAATTAACTTTTACAGATCCAAAATATCAAAAATTTGTGACCACACTAAAGAACTATGTTGGAGTTTGTTTTTTGCTGCTGTTTTGTTTATTGTCAACAAGAAGCTTAAATAACAACCAAACAAGGCCAATATTTGTAGAATGTATTTAAACATATCGTAAAAGAGTTGTCACTCTAGTTAGTTGATCCTGTTAAAACCAAGAGAATGTTTAGCACCAGTTTTAGAGATTTAGTGATAATCTTTACGACATCAAGATTCAGCGCCAGTCAATACTCTGCAAGCAATGGTATCTTCCTCATGTTCAAATCATCAATAGTTCACATTAGGATGTTGACGATTAGGAAATAGTGGTTTATTTCTTGTAACCCCTAAATATGTACCATGTAGTAACTTTTATTTTAGTATTGTATTAAGTTTAAAGAGTACAATCAGTATCCCGGTATCCTGTTTGCCACTTGTTTACATTCCCACGACCACAATTATGGAACGGTTGTTAATCCATTGTAAAATTTATAACAGGTAATACTACAGTCAGTGATAGAATCTGAAGTACATATACTTCCGCAATACGCAAAATTCAAGGCAGGAATTGGTGGCATTTCAGTCGATAGGTAAAATATTTAAATAACTGTTCAAAAACTATTGTGTGCTGAAAAGAACGCAGGGATTTTTCAAGACCAGTTGTCACAGAAACCTGAGGTTAGAGCATATTAGTCTCAAAATAAAAGAAATACATGTGCCATGATGAGACATTCTTTTCCTTTAAAGCAAAAACAAACGCTTTGGGGGTTACAAATTTAATTCCACTTGCTCATGGACATTGTAGAAGGGATAATGAACGCAAGGAAATTGTTTCTAATCATTTCAATAATAGGAATCAGAGGTATTGTATATAAATTAGTCATGCACATTAGAGATGTCTTAGCATTTGGAGGAGTTGGAGAAAGACTATTTATTATTCTCATGATCAATTTAGAAAACACACATACATGTAATAATGGCAGCCCACCTTGAAATACTTGGTTAAATTTTTCTCAGTATGGCGAATCAATTGTTACATATTTAGAATCTCATACATGTATTGAGGAAATATACAAAATGGAGATCTCGCCTTGGTTGATTAAGGTGGTTTGTGTTATTAGTGTATCTGCCAATGTGTTGATATGGAAAGATCATCAAATAGCAGGCTTGTTTCTGGTGTTTATTTATATACTAACACTAAACAGTAGTCATCATGGCTCACCCTGATACTAATTCATTGCCCATTAAACAATCTTATTTACCATGAGTAGAAGCAGATCAGAAATAATGATGCTCATGAACATAACAGACTGTATTTTGAAACACAGTTTATGCCTATCTAGTCTATAATGGAAGAAAATGGAACAATACATGTATGTATCAATATCCCTTGATGGGGTTTCAAGTGTCTCAATCATTATTTATTGAAGACAGTGACATAAATAGATTTATGCTACATGTATCTCTAAGTCTTTGGAAAAAAGAAATACCCAGCAGTGTTCAACCATACATGTATATTATCATGCACAATGCTGTGCTTTTATCCCACAGAAATGGCTCTGTATGTGCTTTTGGACAGATACATGTAGAAACAAATCATATCAATTAGACTAGGTACATGTATCTCTTCCTTTGGAACAGGCACCCAGAATGTGTATGCACACAAAAATATATATGCATGTCCGTACATGTACACATTCCATATAAAACCACTTCAGATCAATACACCCAATTGTTTGCCTTATCTTTGAAAAGATAAAATGTGTAAGAAAATAAATATAGATGTCTAGACCTAATTACTGTATTTTTGCTTGGATGCATTCAAGTGGTCACATGATTAAATCATCATCTATTGTATTTCTGTATTTCATCTGAACTCCCTTGTTTACTCATGACCGTAGATTTACTTACTCATACAAAATTATCTTAAAAATTGAGGCTACATCTTTAGTGAAAGAAAACATTGCTGTGACTACCATTCCTGGGTTTGAATGCCATATATGATATAAAACCGAATATCGTTTAGTAATTATATGAACGGTTAAACGAGTACAATGTAGCTGTTAATTAAGTGAACATCCTTAATTGTTAGGCAATCAAGTCCATATGATTCTTATTAAAAAGATAGGTCGCAAGTATATTTGCAAGGCAACAAAACATAAAATGTATATGGCCGAATAACTGAGATCTGATTCATTTGATGTGGTCAAATGGGAGACAATGAATATGCAATGCACATTACTGAAGATTAAAGTTAGACTTGGGCTTGGGCTAGTGAATTCAATTTTAATTTTACGCCCCTGATGTCTAACCTTATTTTTATGGTTGGGTGACAGGTACAGTACAAGCAAGCTCACACAAAATAATTCAAGTTGTGAATATAAAATGTTCAAAATATTAGAGGATAGGCTGTAAGCAAAACTACCAAAATGTTAACCATGTTAACCAAACAGACTGCTGTACATTTAAATTCACGAATTAATTTCCATCTTCAACAGTGTAATGGTAACAAAAAGAAATTTAAAATTCAAACACAATGTAAATGAAATATTTGATTGTAACAAGAACATGTTTGATTTCAAAGAAGTATGTTACTCTCTTACGATTTTAACAAACAAGAAAGATCAACAAGAGTATCACGTTAGTCTCGTGTGGATGTCGTAGCTGTGGTGAGTTGTCATAACAGTCAACTCAGTTAATGTGTGCTACTGTCACACAATAATGATGACACACTGGCCTACTGACAAGGATACAGAGAGACAATCAAAAAGGTGTCGAAAAACCTTTCAAATTAATGAATAAGATGATAACTCGTAGTACTCAGATACAACAGAACATCACAAATAAAACAGTTGTCATTTGTATTATATTCTGCATGTAATGTTTTATCGGTACCTGGCAAGTTTTATCAGAAAGTCATGTTATTACTTGTGTAGAAACTAGAATAACAATATAAGCATATCCTGCCCTGTACGCAGCATGTCACTAATAATCAAATAAACTTCCAGCTTTATAATCGTTTATTTTGGATATCAGATAACAGAAACATTAATTAATTAATAAACGTTTTCTAAATTTTGCTTTCTTCTCCAGCCAACCAGTTAAACACGCAATATGCAAGAGCTAAATCTGCCTATTGCAGGTCTTTCTTAAGGCCTGAAATTTTATATAAAAACTATTAATTAGACTATTATTAAAGTTACATTACGGGAGATAAGATAAAGAGATGGCAGTTCTCACTATAATAGTTAAAAACTAGATAGTGTAAAGGTAATTTGCTGAAAATTTCATTCAAATTGGTCCACTATTAGCTGAGAAAAAAGCGTTTGAAATATTCACATAGCCTTGGTCATCATTACTCAAATCATTAATATAAACAGCATAGTCTCGATTATCCACTTGATTGATTTAATTATCAACGGCCATAAAGCGGCATATAGGAATTCAATCCACCAACATCGAAGGCTAGCCTGACTTTAAGAGTTTATAATGGTCTGGATATGTTAATTAATGTCTAATTTATTATTTAGATAACATGTCAGGCCTAAAGAAAGACCTGTAATAAGCAGATTTTGCTCTTGCATAATGCTTTTTTAACAAAACCAAGATCATAACCACCCCTCGATGGCATGGGATACTCAAGATTTTAACTATGATTCGCCATTTAAAAATGGGAAAGCTAAGCTAAGTCTCAAATATACCAGTGTTCTTGTCAAAACTACAAACAGTGATAACTTGGCTCAGAATCAAGAAATTTTCAATATTTCACTTTACATTATCTATTTTTGAGCTACATGTATTATAGCAAGAATGATCAACTCTTTATCTAAATCTTACCTATTATATCTTAAACATACAATTACATTAAAAAGACATTTTTATTACATTAAAACATTCATGACTATTACTGTGCATGTACATGTATGTGAATTTATTTCAAATTTACTAATTATTACTTGTGCTGTTTTAGAAGTAGCAATATTCATGTAAGCTACATGTATGGTACCCTATGTAAAAACATGTACATATAAATGTTTAGAATGAACAATTATTGTGTGCATACATAATATGTATACTATTTTTGTGATTTAGGTCCATTTTCCATGTCAACAATTTGATTCAAAGTTAGAAGTTTTATCTTTTGTAGAATCTACTATGTAATAAACAACGTATACATGTATATATAGAATAGCCCATGTGGAAAAATTGTTCTCATAGTACACGTAGACTTTCGTTTAATATCCTCATGTGGATTTAACACAAACTTACACCTATATTTAATATACAAATACAAGTATCTATATTTGAATATTTCATAAAGGAAAGCTGTTCACTCAAATCAAACACGCATGACTAGATAACAATTACATACATGTACCAAGTCTATAGCCTTAATTTATTTCCTAGTCTATTCTAATACTACATGTATGTAACAATACACAGATATTTATACGTGATAATACTTCATCATTTATTTAAATGATAGTACTGGATCAGACTGGGGACCACCCTACATGTATATGTAGGAATATGATCTATAAGTTGTTTCATTTACATGCACATGTACTACTAATGCGCTTATTTGAGTCATGTAAAAAGAACCATTAAAACATAATTGATCAATTATTGATTGACAAAACAAGTCCATGTATAAAAATAAGCAGTAGTGTAGTACATTTACTATGATTTAAATGTACTTGCATACGCTAGTGTTCAAGCCAGCTAATTTGGAAAAAGGCCACTTTTATTGCATTTTACAAACAATACTGTATAAAACAGTACATAAGATGGACATCACTGCTGTGTCGGTGAAGGGAATTTTGACTCATAAACTTTTCTGGATTTTGGGGGGAATTTTTGTACTTGTGAAAGACCCTATATCCATAATTTCTGCTAAAATAATTTTGTTGATCTTGATAAACTGAATGAGAAATTAGTTTTCAGGATCTCAAATACAAACAATGCATTAGCAGAATTCATATCAGTAATTTCAAAATAACATGTATTCAAGATTCTACATAGGTGAATTCGATAGTATAGTAGACCATTGGATATTAGTTTAGCTAGGCAGTTCAAGGCAGAAAATACAGAAAAAATTCAATGGTGTACACTGTACAGACAGTATTCTACATGTACATAACATATACTTGTTACAACTATCATTCTACCAGTATTCAGCAGAAATGTGATAATGTTGTACATGTACATTACATGCAGGCAAAATGGATAACAAGATTTGACATTGGCCTTGTAAGTTCCAGTCAGAAAAGTGTACCTGACTTGTTGTGTATTATGTACCTAATTTCAATTTGTATTTCAGTAGTTAACAAACACATGCAAAGTGTTTTATGATGTATGACAATAACAAAGATTAAAAGATCTTCTCCTTCAACAGATTAATCAAGTGTTAATCTAATCAATTACCCTAATCCTCTTTGTTTGCTTATATAATTAATGACAGACACTTCAGATATCTTACCATGAAGAGTAAAGACACAGATTACATTGACTGTGAAACTGTCACTTTAAAAGAAGAAATAAAATTTCAAGAACTGTGTTATCTTTGGTGATTTTTTCTTTTTAAAACCCCAGAATTGTAGCAGCTTTTGAATACTGGTAAATGTAAATAAAGCCTATGGTATTATGTACAGTATGTACATTGATTTAATATGGACATATACATGTGTATGCTTTCTTGTAAAATCTACCACATAAAAACAGGGATGTACATGTAGATGAAGGTCAGTAGGTAACTAGCAGGAAAGGCTTCAATGTAAATTGAAATTTTTGATATTTTTTGCAATACAATCTACCTTCATATTCAGGATATGGAAAAGAAAACTTGTAGTAGGCAGGCGATCTTGGGAGAAAAAAAAACAAAAAAATAATTTTACAGCCTACAGTACATAATATTACATCCTTGATACATGTCAGATAACATATAAATAAACACAATGTGATGAAAAAAAAAGAACAACCCAAAATACATCTAGAATCTGTGTGAGAGAGAGAGAGAAATGGGGTTTAACGTCCAATTCGACACAAACTAGGTCATTTCAGGACAAACAATATGGTTTAATTTTATTTCATTAATTTGCTGGCACATAGAAGTCTTTAGCAATGGGAGGAAACTTGAGTACCCAGAGAAAACTCATGAGGTTTGACAGGCGACCCTACTCCTTGCCACGTACAACCGAGGATTTGAACGCCAGTTGACACAATGGCAGGCCATATGATACAGCGCGCACATGCTAACCATTTGGCAATCCAACTCCCTAAGATAAAATGTACTTATCTAACATTTTATTAATTGTATTATCATTTCTGGACTCTGCCAGTTTCCTGGTTATAATTAACCTATGTCATTTTCTTCAAAATAGGCTAAATATTATATAGACTACTTTATGTTACGTTATACATGTATGCTGAGATCAAATAAGACTTTAAATAACAATGAAAAGTACAAAGTAACAAAGCACACTCCAAATGATCTATGTAATTGTAATGTATGTACCAGTATTAAACCATTTGTTTGAATATCAACAGAAAAGCTCACCCAAATATTCACTGATTTTTGGAGACCGGAATTCATTATTCTATGTTAATTGAAAATAATGGAATGGCACAGGAGCAGGAATGTGAGGGAAAATTAGGGGCATATTAAGGGGGAAGAAAGGTTAAATTGTGAGTTTCCTTTTGTAATTTGTAAACAAAGGCAATTTGACAGTAACTGCTACGAATACGATGACTAAATCTGCAAATCGGTGCCATTATATATATTATGATTCAGAAGAAATGCATTCAAGAGAATGAGCCATAATAAAGCCATAATGTGCAATAAGCCTGTAACAGTAAATAAAGTAGTCAACTTGCTTGGCTTTGGTCGATCTCAGTCAATGACTCGCAGACTCACTGGTGCTAAAAGCTAAATTAGAAGTGTGAAACCGAAGTACGAAGGCAACGGGTGATGGGCCAACACACACATGTATGACAGAAAATGGCAAATTTCCTTACCTCGCA
Source organism: Patella caerulea (assembly GCA_036850965.1). Lineage (NCBI taxonomy): Eukaryota > Metazoa > Mollusca > Gastropoda > Patellidae > Patella > Patella caerulea. The sequence continues at coordinate 61,789,052 of JAZGQO010000010.1, read as the reverse complement.
TGTGGTTATCAAACTCGCTAACTATCTCCTTCTCTTTCTTACTTTTCCTTTCTAGTGCCATCTTTGTTTTTCACAAACTATTCAACTCAAATTATTAATTATTCCACTCAATCTTTATTTTGAAGTTTAAGAAGACATAAACACAACATTTTACCCGCAAGATCGGCGGGAATTCTGGGATATTCCGGTAGATCTCGCGTGCATTGGCGTGACTTATTGCAGACGAAACATTCTGGGCTTATCCAATCAAATGAAAAGTATGGACTAGCATTACCGGTATTAACCAATCACTTATCTCTAAGCTGCAACAAGGTGTAAATACAGACACATGTCACAACCAGGCTTTCTGCGACGTCCGTTTTGAAAGTGCACGATAAATAACCTGATTATTTGTTGATTCAGTTTATTTATCGCATAAACTATCAAAATGAGTAAAGATGAACTTCACCCAGCTTTCAGGAAGAAAATTGTCTACAATCTTGACTGTAATGCGTGTGGAATGACGCTATGTCGAAGAGGAATGCGAGCTTTTCTCCTGTCCGACACGAAAATAAAATTATTTTCCACAGATATTCCAGAGTTCGGGTAAGGATTCTTTTGCCACTCTAAAACTGGTTAACTTTTGATATAGGCCAAGTTTTATTTTGAAGGAACTTGTTTTGGTCAATGTCGGACATCAACCAAGCATTTTAAACCAATATTGTTTGCATTCAATGCCAATTTAAGAGTGTCTATTTTTAGATGACAGCCATGTGTATACTGGAATAAACTAAAAGTAGATAAACTGAAAGTAAATTTAAATACCATAACAACTTGCCACTGATTTGAACAATTTGTTTCAGTGCTGTAGAGGTGGTACCACAGATGTTTTTGGTTGAAAAATGTGCATGTAAGCAGCAAGATGTAGCATGCCTTGGCTGGTAAGTGAATCTTCAAACATAATATATTATAAACATGTTTAGGATGATAGTTTTTTGTTATTTAATATGTTGATAAAGTAGCTAAGTCTTTAACTCAATGTCATACAAAATCTTCAACATTGAAAACACGAATTATTTGTCAATTTAAATCAACATTAATGAGATGGGATCTTTCCGGAAAAACATTTAAGACAAAATAAATATTATACCATTGGTACACAAATCGTATACAATAATGCATTTCAGCCCCAGTTCTAGCAAGAGACTCGAGGAACTAGGCTAGAAACATTGCACCAAATCAAACGGCGCACGTAGACTGGAATAGATGGACGCTGGAAATTGCATTCGATTGTCACTGCTGGCTTATTTCGCCGAACATAACTGATTTGAAATTAGAGTAATAACGGAAACCATTGAATGTAAATCAGTTTATATACATGTACATTCATATTAGAGTATTATATGCGTTGCGACCCACGTGTGTCAATTTCTAGGTTGTAGATATTAGCGATTTAGCTATTTTAACCCCTGTCCCAGCCTTTTGCTCTGACTCTAGTAATTTGTGTATTTGTATTTTATAGTTGTCTATCATTTATTAATTGAATATTGATAATTTATGTTTGTACATTTCAGTGGTAATGTAGTAGGGTATCATGTAGCTTTACCCTGTAGAAAATGTTTAGTATCTTGTAATAACGGTCATCTATGGATGTTTGAAAGTCAAAGTGTCTCATCCATAGAAAGATTTGATTCAGATGGTAAGTAGCTCATTTTCATTTACTTACAAACATGTGAACCTCTAAAATATATCTGTAAATTGAGAAGTGATATCAGATGTTCTAGAAATAGTAAATATACTATGGATTTATAATATTGTTTCCATATTTTTTTCAGACGAAGGTTTTTTAGTGTGGGGTAATTTAAAGTCAGTTGAAGATGACAGTGTATTTTATATAGAAGAATGTATACGATAACATTAAGTACCTCCATAGAAGTGTAAAATAGACTGATAACTTATTAAATGACACTTTTCTTCACACTGTCCTTTGATTTATATATACTGTATGTGAAATAACACCATCCAGTGACACATTCTTGATTTGCCAAGGTTGGGAGACTTGATCCACAAGTGTTATCTCTAATTCTGAAAAATGCAATCGATTTTTTATCAACTATTGAAGACCCAAAGCATTAATGCCTCTTTGACATTGAAATGATTATGGAGCAGACATATGGCTGTTCTCTAAAATAAACTCACAGTAATCTGAAAAATTAATTACCTGAAACCTTTTTTTCAGGTTTTCAATATTAAATATTTAATAAAAAGAATGATAACAGAAATAAAGATCTAAAAACTTTTGGTACATCATAGGGTATGTAACTGACCAAAAGGTCAGTCGACAACTGGCAAATGACTACAGTTAGATTTTATATTATGTCATACATGTATTTGTTCGTATAATATTGATATGACGAATAATTTGTTTTGTTTAAAATTGTACTTCGATGTACAATGAAATAGACTGAATTCTAAGAAAGACTGTTTAAGTACACATGAATTTTCTGTAAAATTAGAGATATTATTAATTTTAGAATTAAAAAAAACAAAACAAATAAAATTACTAAGTCACACAACTTTTGCAGGTAATATCAGATCGTTTGATTCAGGTTATAGTTACAATAATTATAAGTGTTTGATTGGAATATATTGATCAAATCAAATCATGTTACTCTAGCAAGCCTGGACATCCGGCACCTGCATAGAGTTATATATAGAAACTAATTCTATGGGCGCCTGTCACAGATTTCTCTAGTATAAATTATGATGTAACGATAGAAGCCTTGATATATGGCACCTGTCACAATGTCTAAATAACTGTAGACATGATTTGACCAATATATTCGAATCAAAAGCTATTCATTATCATAAAAACTACTTTATCAGGGCTATACAACAATGTTGTATATTTTGTAAATTACTGTAAAGGGTTATTATGGCATAAATCAGGAATGGGCAATGTCTCCACAAAATTCTGAATAAAGAGAATTTTGAAAAAATATTTAATATCTATCTTAATTTTATTTTTTGTATATGTCTATATAGGGCCAGGTGTTGTTAAAGATTATTACCAGGTATTTTTGTTATATTCAGGAAACCAGTAAATTATATACAGTGTTACAATAAAATAAATATATTAAACTTTTACTATATATACTTGTTTTGATTATTATATTTTAAATGATACGGTTAAAGATGCATTATGGAAGATTTTATAAGAGCTGGCAATTCTTGCTGTAGTAGTTTCAAACTAGATAATGAAAAGTTATGAGTGTAGTTTTAGGTAAATATAATCTGGTCAAGTAACATGGCTACAATAATAAATGAAGACATGGCAGACTCTTTCTAATCCAGACATTATCTGATAATCTAGCGAGCTTATGAGAATGACATGAATAGATAAACTAATATAATATTTGAAACCAAGATTTGGCTCTTGCATACTGCATCTTTAAGAATCCATGGGGATGTCCAGGAATTTGAGCAGCGGGGCTGACAATGTCAAGATTGGGTTGAGCTCCTTTGGATTACCCACGTAATTTGATAAAATTTAAAGCTCTGGGAAAATATTTAAGTTTATTTAAGTGCGTACATGTATAGGATTCGAATGGAGATTGGCCAAAACGGTAGCAATGCTTCTCACATTTATTTCTGGTCTTATTTGGAAGAATGTAAGTTAAACAACAAAATTGCTCTGCTTGAGTAAGGGAGGGCCAGAGATTAGTGTTAGTATTTTTATTTTGTTTTCTTAATTAGAAGAGGGGTGTTGGATGGCCGAATGGTTAGAGTGCGCTGCCATTGAGTCAACTGGCGTGGTTTCACCCTCCAGGTACTCTGGTTTCTTCCCACGCGCAATTGAATTATTGAAATAAAATTAAACTATACGTTAGTCCCGAAATGACCTATTTTGTGTTGAGTGGACGTTAAACCCCATTTCCCTCTCTCCTCATTGGAAGTTAAATATTAAACGGAGTACAAATTAAACATCTTATTAAGCCATGAAACATTTTATATTTCAGCCTTTAAATATCAATACTATCCAATGGTTAGAGATTACCCTTTTGTTTCTGGGAAAGATCGGTCATCAATTTCTAGGCCAGTCTTAAAATCTGTTCCCTATGAATCGTCAAGCTGTTTTTTATGTATGGTCTTTAAGACAGATCATGTAGAAAGAAAGAAATCAACACAAAGTAGGTTATTTTTTGACTCTTGTTACATATTAAATAAATGTTTAGACAGATGACCTGACTTCTCACATTCAAGGCATGTAACTGAATCCATGATATACATAGATAATAGGCCTTATACAGCACATGACATGCATTAGACCATTAGATCACCCCCAACTCTCTGACAGCACATGCATTAAACCACTAGATTACCCCCAACTACTGGACCACAAGATTGGAACATTGTCTATCCTACACATTGCCCTGTTAAACTTTTTGGCATACCACAGGGAAATATACACTGAGCAGTGGCATTATGTTTACTCAACTGCACACATATTTTTAAGAAAATTTTACATGTTTTGGTCCTTGTTTTCAAGCTTGTTAAAATATTAATAGAAAATTCAGCAACACAAATGACAACAGCTTAAATGTAGTCAAAAATAATAGAACAATTTATTTGGAGTATAGATATAAATATTATGATAATTTACAATGCTGAAATTTATCACAGTTTATAAAATTATAAATAACTTTACAATAAATACAAATTGTACATTAATTATTTCTCTACAATTATATATAAAACACTGAAAACAAATTGTGAATAACAATAATTTTTTTCTGTCTATTTACACATCATTTATCACAGTTTATAAAATTATAAATAACTTTACAATAAATACAAATTTTACATTAATTATTTCTCTACAATTATATATAAAACACTGAAAACAAATTGTGAATAACAATAACTTTTTTCTGTCTATTTACACATCACACATTCAGATAAGAAGGAAGGAATTTAAAAGTTAATCGGGTACTCTCATTTACGTAGAAATCTATAAATAATGTACGTGTTATTAATAAGTGTATAAATTTTAGAAAAATTATCTTTGGATTTATGAGAGATAATTTAATTTCTGCTCAAAGAAATGTCATAATTATACAGTACAGTAAGAACATATGATTTTACTAATTTAGAATCAGACTGAAGCATTTTAAGATTAGAACAATATTTTAGATGTAACATCCTTGATGTGATATTTATATTATGTCAGATATATGCAATGTAATGTTAAAATGCTCAAAAGACATCTGAAAGTATACCACATTATCAAATATGTACAATTTTTATCACTGAAAACAAGAATTTAAATTCTGTACCATATTAAGCCAATTGCAAGTGATTAATCTATCCCTTTATCGCAAAATGAAAGGAATGTTGTTATTTAAGGGAACAATTTAAGGAGCCATGACAATAGATCTCCATTTTTCAGTATCTGACCAAGAGCTGGATCAAACAAAGCTTCTAAACTCTTGATGTTTGTTTTATTTACTTCAAATGGTATCTGAAAAATAATAGTAATGAAATACAACATTATTAGAATCAATCGATTGTGGACATTTCAATTCACTAAGTATGGGTACACAAGTTATGTCATGTTTGAAGTACAGGAATAAATTTGTCCTCATAGCATTTCCATAACCATAAGCTAACAGAAAGCAAAAAGTGAAAAACAGAACCAGAGCTCTGATATTCTAAAGGATTCATCCTTATGATAGACCTATATTTTAAGTTTCGTCAAAATCGGATAAAATTTATGACCTGTAGAACGTCCACAAACGACGCCCACTCGAACAGATGCGATGGCATAATATGTCCACATGAAAATGTGAGCGAATAAAAACCATATCAAATGTTGGTATGCAAAAGTTCAATGATTATCAATATGTTTTATAAAGATGCATTATATAAGAGCTAAATCTGTCTGATGCTGATCTTTAGTTTGGTCTCCATTGTTATAAAAATTATTAATTAGACATTTATTCACATGCCAAGCCCTAAATAAATGCTCTAGACAATCGGATGCTTACAACAGCGACTCCACTCAGAATGAAGTAATTCAACTGAAATTTTCAACATATTCCCTTCTCATTATCTATTTTTTAAACTATTATAGTGAGACCTGTCAGCTCTTTATCAAGATCTTACACAATGCATCTTTAAATCTTTATCAGCAGTAAAACAAATAATGGGCTAAATGAAAGTTTTCTGATATAATAAAAGTATTATTGTACCTCTAATGGTGAATCTTGCTCTGTTTGTGAAGCTAGCAGTAGACAACAGTCTTCTAAACACTGGCTTAATAAATTCTACAACATACATAATTTTACATTATTTTATAATAAATCTTGTTTTTAATTCAAACTTATCAATTAATCTAAATGATACATTTTACTTTGTTCAGTCAATAAATTCAGCAGCACATTCTAGCTTGTTTCCTTGACACAGTATCTCTGTAGTTCTGTTTACCCAGCTGCAATTGGATTCTGGTACTACAGGGCACGTAAATTTAATGTAGGGTTTGATTTTTTAATGTAGTCAAACATTTCTGCGCCATGCAAGAAAATGAAGACAGGCATATTTTTCTGTGATTTTGTTGTTTTCCCACCTATTGGATATCGAATTACAACTGCCAAGTATCCCGGAAGACCTTGTTTTTTCGTCCCATCCTGCCAGCCCCCCCCCCCATCATGCACCAATAACAAGGAAGAAGACAGAGGAACCTGCACAATACTCTCTGAGGCATTTCATGACTCCAAACAATGTAACAAAGACAGTCATTTGATATAAAATGCAGATACATGTACATTGTTTTGCAGATCTGGTTATAAATTGATATATAATGTGACAAATCCTACCTCCAACAGTCCATCTCTTTGTAATTTAGGACTAAGAGCTTTAATTCTCTGTGTTTTTTTAAGTTTACTTTGACTACTGGATAAAGATGGTTCTTTCTTCTGTTTATCCAATAGTGATATCTCTCCTCTTTGAGTTAACACTGCCAATCTGAAGGAAATTTGATTATATATGTTTTACCGTTTAATTTGCAAGTAACCCCAAAAACATTGAAAAGTGGCATCTAAAAATGTAACTTTTAATAATTAAGAATTCATGAAACTACATTTGCAGGACATGTTAGCAAAAGCAACAGGCATAACACTAAACTGCCATCACAATACAGTCAGATGTGGGAATTTTATTCGGTCAGTGATATTCTCTTCCACTTATCTTCAAATTTCAACAAAATCATACAGGATACCAAATGTTAATGTTTTAAAAAAAATAATTTGTAGACATTCTTCTTGACATTATCAAAAAGCATGGTTGCATATTTTGTAGTTTGTACTGATGAAATCTGTCATACTATGGTACCTGTTTTTGACCAAAAGTTGTCAAATACTACATGTCTTTATGAAGAATATTTTAAATACTCACCTATCATGCAAATCATTTAACTGAGCCAAAGATACCCATAGATACCCTGGAGAAAAGGTAGCTGTTGCATTCTTCTTAAACAAGGCAAATAATAACATGATCTTTTTATCTGGTGAGTCTGGTTGGGAAGGATCTGATTCCTCTAGTGTTGGTTGATACCATTGTAGACAGATCTCATTATCTTCTGGGGTAACAATAGTTTTATCTGATGGCATGTACGGTTCTTTTATAAATCCTGGAGGAGCAAATGTCTTGACATCAATTAAACTACATGTGGAGCCCTCGATATCTTGTTCAGTAGACTCACTCATATTTGATGAGTAAGATTTAATGGTGGGTGCAACGTTTGTTGGTGTTTGTGGAACCTGCAACATTAATCCTGCAGGTGGATAGATGGCACAACAGTTTGCTGAGTAGCTTGGTAAATTAGCTGCTAAATAATGATGCATGGATGTCATACGGGCCACCCACGGTCCAGAACATAACATATATTTAATTAATTCATTATTTGATGTTGTACTTGATTGAGCGTGGCTGATAAAACCTAGATCAAAATCTGGACCAAGATCTCCTCCATCAACCTGTGTATTGCTCTTGGTATCAGGTACTGTAGGTACACTAAATGCTGATGTTGTTTGTGTACTACTCATTCTCTGTAATATAGTCTGATAACCTATGAAAAAAAAACAATTAAAATAAATACCGGTAATCTGAAATACTGTTAAACATCTTACTCATTTGTTATGAGATACTGACAAATAATTTGTATTTGAGGACCTTATTGAACAAAACTTAAATCAAAGTATTTAAAATGTTGTTATTCCAATGGCCAATATCTAAACAATCCATGTTGAAATGAAATGGGGTTTAGCATCCTACTCTTCTGCTTGTACTGGCACATTCTTAGGAGAAATACATATCTAATAAATTTATTTTAGGAATAGATTGGTGAGATAGGTATATCTGCCTGAACAAAGACAAAACCTTTCCAAAATAGAAAATAGAAATCTTACCTAATAACTGAATCCAACTTAGATCTTGTGAACCAATTTTAGCCTTAACAATCTGTTCTTCATATGTATCTGTCTGTTTTACTTCCTCGACTTCAACCATTGTAGATAATTCTTCTTCTATTTCATCTATAGGATAAGAACAGAAAAACGATATAATATATTGGGTGAAAATATAAATTAAATGAGTGGAAGGCAGGGTATTGTATCTAATTTCACATATCCATGCACTCCGAGTAAGTAAAAGAGAAACATTCATGACGAATGTGCTGGTTTGCCTTTTACTATATTTTTCTAAGAGTAAGTACAGGTTAACCATCCCATACATTGTATACACAAACATATGGCAATACAAAATCAAAAGAAACTAATAAAACTGCAAATGACAAATGCTTAATTTAGAATTGATCAATCTAATCAGTTTATCAACCAGAATAATTTTTAATAAAAGTATTTTTGAAACTGTATTGTTATTCAGCCATTGTTCTTGTAGGTTGGTACCAAATACACCTTAAAGGAGCTAAATCGCTAACATTTGGGACCTACAAATTGACACAAATAACTTTAATCTTTAATCAAATATAAAGGAAATGGCTACTGTTAATGTTCAATTTGATTAATATCTTAACACATCATGCAATAGAGGAAATCACACATAAACACCTAGAAATTTGATCAGTCACACATTGGCTTATGTAAATTAAAACATACCAATAATTACTTATAATTTCTTGAAAGATGAATTCAATGAAGAAAGCTGTAGAAGGTTTGAGAAAATCTGTACACTGGTATATGCCATAATACAGACTAGAACCAACACATGGTGTTTCAATGATGGTGGCTTTATTCAAACTGCATGATCAAAGCAGACGTGTAACTAATGACAATACATGTACACATGCGTGTGATGCAACACTGTAACTCGGGACTATACATGATGCACAATATACTACACTTAGTTTGTTTGAATTATGAGGCATGCACAGCCATAACTATTTACTGACATTTTCAACAGAAAAGATCAAAAACTCACTTTTATAGATCTTTTTCTTCTCACCCAGGACATAAGCTCCAACAAGATCAAGAGCTAAGAAATCAGGTATTTCTTTAATAGCTTTCTCTGTTAGTTTCTGAGTAACAGCCATGTTGCCCTTCAATAACAACCTTTCCCTCTGTGCTTGTCCTGTAGCTGCTGCACACCGAATAGCTAACCAAGCAGCTCGTCTTTCTGTCTCACTTTCTGCTACTGTATCTTCCTCTTTACTTTCTTTACTCTTGCTTGCTTTCTCTTTCTTGGACTAAATTTAAAATAAAAAAACCTCTTTGACATAGGCAAAATTCATTTGGGCTGAGCTGATGCGTTATTTAATTTGATCATTTCACCGATCATGACTTTATCTCCATTTGTGATTCGTCTATACAATAAATCAATAACATTACAACTTCAAGGTTTACATAAGCCTTTGACCTCTGAACCATCATTTATTTCACACTCTTTATCCAACAATAATTAATTCAAGTTTATAATATTTTACCTCAATTAGTCGGCTTTTTATTTGTGATAAAGTGGTGAGATAGTTAGAGATAGAAGAGATATTTATGTTCTCGGGTGACAGAAAATTGGTTGGAGAAGAGGTTCCATCTGTATCAGTATTTACTGGCTTTGGGCCACTTGGTAATGGACTGCTATTGAACTCATTTGGAGAAGTTGGGATACTTTTCATTACATTTGCACTTGGTGCGGATGGAGGGTTTCCATCAAAATTTGTTTGTTTACTTCCAAAATCAGGCATCCTAACTTCCTCTTCAAAACCATCTGCTTGGTCTTCCTCTTCTTCTAAAATATTCTGAGTTAAACTTAAACCCAGACTTTGTGAAGATGTGTGACTTGATTGACCAGGCATTTTATAATGCAACAGTGACCCGAGACTGTCACCTGATTCTTCCACTATATCTTCTTCAGATATATCAGTGGGCTAGATGGGTTGACAGAAGAAAGAACAGAAGAGAGAAAGAAAAAAGGATTAAGGAAAAAATAGAAGAAATTATTAATTAAGGTTGACATGAGAGAAATAAAGAAATATCTCAATTTTACATTATATTTTTATATTTGCTTATATGATTTCCAAGTCTCATATTTTTTGTTCATACCTTCCATTTTTTCTTGCTCTGACTGCTACCTGGTGGTTTAGCAGTGTTGGGTGGTACTGGAGTAGTTATATTACTCTCATCACCACTATCACCAGCTGTATCTGGAGGCACAACTTCTTTAGCTGCTAACTGGTTGCTACTATACAGATAGATCTGACTGATCTCTAGATATGCTTGTCGAATTAAACTGAAATAAACCATCCATAGTATTATGCAGTTTCAACTTTTAAATCTATGATAATTTCAATAAGCACTTATTTGGAACGCCATGGATTTTATGCTTCACAAACACAATACTTCAGTCATTATGAGACTAAAAATGTAACATTTTCTATGGTCACATATTAAAATTTTGCCAAATGACTACATTTCCACCAACTCTTCTGTCAAGGGTTCTTTTACATGCACACTAATATGTTGGTTTTTAGTATCCTCTGAATGACTAGGCATACTTTCAGCCCTGCCCATGCTACCCTTAACAAGTGGGATTTGAAAAGGTATCTGTCAATATATTTATTATTATTTCTATACCTTAAGTTGTGATCTGTACAATAAGATGTTTTTATAGCTTCTATAATTGTATTGGCAGCTTTTCTTGGTGGAAATTTACCCAAATACATCATCATCTTCTGTACTTTGCCTAGAATTAAAAATTGAAAATAAAAAAAATAAATAAAATGTATGTGAAGGTATTTTCTAAGTGCCAGAAAAAATAATTGAAAAAAAAAACATTATTGTATACTTTCAGAATTTTATTATTAATAACATAATATGAATAGTATTGAATGTATGCATGTATATAAGTAAACTAATTGTAATTTTATTATTTTGTTGAAGCAAGAGGAGTGATATAGCCATAACCTGTTTCCCAATCCTATTCTTATTGAATAAAATAAGTTTAAAAAAACAAAAAGTGCCTGAAGAAGGTGATGACATTCTAGTATTAACTTGTCTAAGTTGTTTTATCAGACGGAAAATTACAAATATGTCAAATATAAAACAGTCTTCATGTTTACACAGAAATTTTGTTAGTACATTCACTGATCAAAAATGAAGGGCCATGATATGTAACAATGTCAGCATCCTTTTTATGATATGAGACTTTTTCCAGAAACTGTATTATATACAGTTCCAATCCCTAAATTCTGAATTAACATAAACAGTTATTTACCAAGATCAAAAAGTATTTCTGCTTCTAGACTGGAATCTCTGTTAACACTTGATCGAGATAAATCTAAAGCGGATACTAAAACACCATAAGCATCTATCCAGAGATAAACCGCATCTTGTTCTGGTAATCTGGGATTATAAAACAAGAGATAATACAGAGATGGCAACTAAATTAACATAGCTAGAGTACTTTAAAACTAATTCTTCAGATTCTGTATTTCAATCTGTTTTGTGGCATGACAATCTGTTTTTCTTTCGGCTTTTATGTCTTCAGTCAGTGTTGAGATATAACTGATTAAATTAAACTTAGTAAACAAGCGGACTTTTGCTAAATCCTTCCAGAGCATGCCTCTTCCTTTAGTAGATACTTTTAAGTATGACAATTACTAATCAAGGTAAATATTATTTATTCAGCATTAGCCAAAATAATGTAGACGATGATTTCAGATCCACCAATATTAATTCCACCTGAAAATCACTTTTATAAACAAAAATTTGCATTTCACCAAAAAATGAAAAAAGTGCCCATTTTGAAGACAATTACATAGCTATCATTTCCATTTTCTGAATTGACATATTATTTCAGTCTTACCCTTTACTAGCTGTTATAGCAGCATTTCTAGCCAGCCTATGTCCTATACGTAATTTAAGTTGGCATAATCGTAGTAAATGTGGTAGATATATATTTTTAATTGGAGTGACAAGTGATGAGTGATGTTGATCTTTTCCTGATCTATATCTTTCTATCTTCTCTCCTAAACTTTCAATCTACATTAAGAGAAACACAAGAAATAAGTTATATAAGCTGTTTCTATGTATTTCATTCTATAATAACTACACTTCCATTCAAGTCAATTTACAAATTAATAAGCGTGTATTGCATTTTTTATCAACAAGATATTAGAAAAATAATGGGACCCAGGCCCCGAGTTCAAAAAGCATTCTCAGACTAAAGAATTTACTCAACTTCTAATTATTGTTTATGAGAATTATTTTTGATTCAGAAACACAAAACTTTGCACATAGTTTCTTATTGATGTATTTGATACATTAATACAATAAAAGTTTTATAAAGGAATATATTTTAGTTAAATTAAGGCAAACAATTCTGAGAATGCTTTGTGAATGAGGGACCTGGTCTTGAATGTAAATGCAACAAAACAATATTCAAATGGGAACACATCAATAACAACACATTTGTACACATATGGATGTTTAATCTGTAATCAACAGTACAAAGTCAGAGGGGTCAAAACAAAAAGTACGACAATAAGAAGCAAAATAAATAAGATATGTTTACAGGATCATTTTGTTATACGAAAAACTAAGTGATAAGTTTTCTTTGGTGCTCAGTATAGATACCCAGAAGACAACCTGTAGATAAAGAAATAAAATAATATTTACCTGTGTAAGAAGATTATTCTGTATTTTAATATAATTATTCAATGTTTGTTCTAGTATGTTAGTTTCTCCACCTCTCGTTATTAATTCTAGATCTGTTATCAACATCTGACACAATACAACCAGTTGTTGTCCGGGTTCAGATAATTTAGCTACTGTATCTAATTGATCAGATGCTTCCTGAAAAATATAAAACAGTAATAGACAAAAGAGTATTAATATCCATTCAATATAGCTATATAATTGGATATAGGAGAAAAGGTTTACAGACAAACTATGTTACAAATTACCATGGTGCGGAACATATAGCACTACCACTCTTCACATGATGCATTTTATTGAAAATAATAGAATAATGAGGGTATAGAGTGTCTGAAATTATCACACAATCGCAGGTTTGAAATCAAGATTACAGCGATGAGAAAGGCAGCTATAAAATATAAGAAATTTTTTCATCAGTTTATAGAAAAGTATAAAATTAATGGCCCATTGCCTATCTTTCCTTAAAAAAGATACCAATTAAGAAATCTTTACCTGTAGAAGAGAAACTGTGTGTTCCAGATTTTTTCCTTCTATCATATTTAAGAAGGCACCTTGAATAAAGAATTCTGCCTGCATCTCAATATCACCTAACATTTCTGCCTCTCCGACACCCTCTATACAATACTGACGACAATCAGCTAACTCAGTTACAAATTTATTTTCACTACCTACAACAAACAAGGTCAGTAAAAATCAGCTGAGTATAAGTTATATTAAGATGCTCAAACAAATGTTCAACATTTGGTGCAAACTAAGTTTTAGACTATAAACAAGTTCATTTTTCTGGATTGATGACATAACTTTATTTTTCATACAACTTGTTAGATTTGTTCAATTCACTGTACATTTTAGCATGATCTGCAGCTTAACCTAAAGTGATAGTGAAGATATGGAATTTGAAAGACTGATGTACAAACCTTTTACATCCCCCATTCCTTTTATTTCCAACATTAAACATTTGATTAATTCTAATCGACATTTTAACCACAGCCTGGTATCCAGACGAGATCGACTCTGGAAGTTCTGGTACTGGAACTGTGTATTATTTGATTGGGTTAATTTTATATCACCCTGCTTAAGCTTAGATCCAGTTGTAATATTATGTCCTTTCAAAGATGATGGCCTGTAAAAATAATCGTAAGGATAAACTTTCAGTAAGTAAAATGTAAATCATACAAAGTGTAACAATATTGTTATGGATTGAAGAATGGTGCACTTGGAAGAACAGCCACTCACAGGTTCTAAATGTTCTGAATATAAACTTAAAAAATGTTCAATTTCCATCCCTGACAATATATTTGAATTTCAATATTATGAAATAGGAATAAAGAATTTAACATATGTAATACAATAATATTATTCATTTAAAACAAGAAAAAAAAGTTACTGTGAACTTAGATTAAATTAAACCAGATAAAATTAATTGTCAGAGGTTATCAAGTTATTATAAAATATAGTTAGAAATAAGAGACAGTTGGATTGATAGTGCACTGACTATTTATTCGATTGACAATGCAAAACCAAAATGAAAAAATGCTTCTAACATAAGTCATCTTTAACTTCTGAATTGAGTTTATAAATCTACTGACCAGACCAAAAGAATTGCATGTTACTGTGAATCAAGCTTATGATTGTAAACAATCCAAAAATCTACTACATGCATGTACAACATATGATTGTTTAGTGCAATGTTTTAATAATGATAATTATAGTGATGTTTTCTGCTGGATAGATGGATAATGGATGCTTGTGAAAAGTGCAGTAGTTATAAGATAACATGTAAAAGCAGTTGGGTGTGCTCTATTTTAGTTATTGATTTTTATCAGTACCAAGTTTTGTTATTGTGGGGCAGGGCAACAATTTTTGCAATCAAAAAAACAATTTTTGCAATTAACAACCATTTTTGGAATAAAAATAACATGCTTGATATTGCAATAGTAGAACACAGAGTGAATCATTTTTGCAAGAATTTCTTGATTTGTCATTTTCATCCTCATCATTATCATATTTTTCACCCTGATGATTGTCCAAATCATTAATGATGTATTTATCATGCACGTTATCATCAGTAACATAATTTTCATACAATTCTTTTATTATCAAAGTTACATTATTTGCACAATGGTTGTTATTTGGAAAAGTGGGGTTAATTATGACAGCAAAGATAAGTTCTTTTGTTAAATTAGCTTTTCATGGTTATCACTTTGAGTAAAATGTGTTCAGTTATAACTGGCTTGTTCTTGAATAATGTTTACTTATTAGTAATTTGTTATTAAAAGCCCAGCAAATCTACTGAAATGGCAAATGCAAACTTGATTACAGCTTTCTAGAAAGAGATACATGGATATCATGTAAGCAAAAGCCAAGAGAATATACATGCTTCCTAATTACTTAATCTCCAATATGACTAGAGATCCACAAAGTCTCCAAAAATTGAATCAAATCTTCTATTCAACCTTTTTAGAGACTTCATGGGAATAAATCTGTTGTCAGAATTGATGACTTCGACTCAAAAGAAGGTATCATATAATTACAATGTGTGATATTGACATGCAAAACAAAAGAACAATTCGTGGCATTGCAGGAACGTTAAACAGTGATTAAATTTGATGGAAAAAGGTGATTTAAAATTAAAATCTTCTTGGTGTATCAATTTTTACCTTTCTTGCGAATTAAGTGTTTTTCTATATTAAGATATAAAAAATAATATATAAGATATAAAAACTACCGAGTCCTAAAGCTGTTAATCAAATGACAAATAACTTTAGAAAAAAAGGGTGAAGAACAGTTTTATTGTCTCTAATTAGAATTTAGAAATTAGGCTCTTATCAGTCCATATTAATTTCTATGCTATTATTAAAACTACTTTCACCACAGGAATAAACATTTAGAAAAGTTGTCCTTATTAATTTCTATATTATTAAGAGTATTTTGACTGAAGAAAAAGCCATATATAAATGTTTTCTACTAGCTTACCTTGATGGCGTTTTAGAACATTTTTGGGGTTTAAACAGATCTGATGTTTGAATAAGTTTAAGAGCTGAAAATACACCATGTGCTGCCAGAGGTGCATGATGTTTCTGTCGTGAAATATATCCTTGTTCCAATTTACATAATACAACTAATTCAAGCTCTGACGCTGATAATTTCTCTACCCCTTTTCCTGAAATATCCAAGTTTTATTTCGGAATAATAAAAGCTTATTCATGCAATACTGTGAGGCAACATATATATGATTCATCAATGTCTCATGAAGGCCTTAATAAAATGCCACATGGTTTAAACTAGTGTTCAGTAATTTAATACAGTCTACAATATATAATTAATCTACAAGCATACAAGACAAGTTCAAAATACTGATAATTAATAAAACAATTTCAATTTATCTGCAGTAATAGCTTTCTCTTTGATTTACTTACTTAATAAAGTAATATGTATTGAAACTGATGCAACTGACGATGGGTCAAATTGGATGCACAAATTTTGTGCTTTACAGTATACATTTGTAAATAATACAAAAGTTCTCCTAAAGAAAGCTGTTAGAACCATGCTATAGTGATGTCTCATTGCATTTTGTTAGCCAATAACAATTACCTGTTTTATCATGTTCAGCACTATCTACTATAACATCAGATAATGTTGTCACCATTTGCTCAGCCATATTTAATAAAGTTGCTTTAACTATTTCTATGGTAACCTTTTTCTTACTCTCAGTAAATCTTCTGTTATAACATGGTATTTCATTCTCACTCTCTTCATCTGCACCTTTAAAACAGAGGTATCACTTAAGGTAAAGGAAGGAAAGGAAACTCTTATTTTTGAGCAACCAGGGGCCATAATCCAGGAAGTTGTTAGAATGTGTAAATATCGAAAGGAACCCAGATCTTTTGGATATAAACATATTTTCATCAAAATGAGATAAAAATTATGACCTCTAGAGGGTCCACAAGCTTGGTATTACATACTTTTAAACCATTTGCATTCATGTCGTGGCCATTTTGTTGGGCAGTTTCAGTCTCAACCACCATCAGGGTGTA
Organism: Patella caerulea; assembly: GCA_036850965.1. Lineage (NCBI taxonomy): Eukaryota > Metazoa > Mollusca > Gastropoda > Patellidae > Patella > Patella caerulea. Next base: position 61,771,810 of record JAZGQO010000010.1, on the reverse strand, counting down.
GCGATGACATATTTAAGCGATATTTAAAATTGGATAAAAACTGTGACCTCTAGAAGCTCCACACGCCCAAAATGCAATTGTCAGGACAGAGAACAACCAGGGGCTATAATCCAGGAAGTTATGGTCCGATACATGCAAATTTTGAAAGGAACCAAGATTTTGGGGATATAATCCTATACTTCAAGTTTTGTCAAAATCGGACCTGTAAAGTGTTCACAAACAAACTGCGAACGGACGGACCAACAGGGACGACAACAATATTCATCCACATGAAAATATAGGGGTATAAAACTGCAGTACTTTTTCTCAATCATTGCTTATAAAGTCCTTATATCAGTCCTGTCCAAATTTGAAATCAACATTTCCAAAATCCAAAATTGTGAATAGGCTTGGTACTAGTATGGATGGATGTGTATAATTTATAATCAGACATCCAGAATTAGAGAAATTATCTTCTTAACATTGACATTGTGTTAAATTAGTCGGTCCGATTGTGCTTTTTTTATATCATAAATGCAAATATAAAGATCAATTTGGGGAAACAAAATTTAGACAATATAAGCATTATTTCTTACCCTCTCTTTTCTCCTCAACATCAATAGAATGTGATGTAGCCGATACAAGTCTTGGTGCCCTAGTTCCCATACCAACATGTGATCCTGTACTGATAGTTCTTGTTTTAATTACTATAAATTGACTCTCTAGAGCTCTGTAATACAAGCCATAAATAATCACAGAATCTTTAATAAGCATTTCCAAAAAACAAACACATACATTTATCAATATTATCAATGATGTTGATTTGATCAAGGGGATTTATTAGCATCCAAATTTTACACTTAAAAAGAAAATACTAGTGTAAGATATCTATATTATTCTGTTGTTTCATTTATCAGAAATTCTAGTAAAAAGGTGAAAAGTTGAATTAATAAGTATATACAGTCGAAGTGTAGTTTAACAAGGATCCAAGATAGATATTATGTTAATTTGATCAAAAGATTAGAAATATACAATCTAGTTAAAATGCAAATCTAAATTTCTTTAAACTTTTACTGGGCTCAACTACACATTGTTCTGATTAGTTTGGGGGAAGAGGTCGTGTCAGTGGTTATTTAATTGAATTTTGGCTGAATGGGATAAACTATGCAGCTCGACAAATTAGAGATATAGCTTAGTTATATAAAAAAAAAAGAGAAAGGGGATTTGTGTTTTAGTTAGACTAGAAGTACATCTCAATTGGGATGAAATTACATATTAAAGAAAGGTAATATTAGATGTTATGGACAAAAGAGGAAAGAAAATAAGAATTTAGGTATTATATTACGGTAGAAAGAGGAAAGAAAATAAGAATTAAAGTATTATATTTTCTATCTATAAAGTGAGGTGACTGAAAAGAGATACATGTACAAGATATTAAAAAGAAGTTATTGTATCTACAGAGGTTAGGATGTCTTATATACATACCCACTAGGAACACTGTAAATATTCAATCATAGTATCTTTATTGTAGATTTTATTATACAAAAGCCTTCTTTCAATAGCTGCTTATTTTTCAATTAATTATAATTTCTAAAGACATCATAAATAATGAAAAGATTTATTCTTATTGAAATCAAATGTTACAGAATTAAAAGCCTCCAAAAAAAGTAAACTTACGCAGCTTCGCTTAATGCTGGAATAACAGGAAGTGTATCTGCTACAGTCACCAATAAATGAGCTTGTACCAAGAGAAGATGGCAGGTTAGATGAGGACCATATAATGAAGCAAGATTTGATGGCAATCTTTTGTCTATAACTCCTTCCAATATCTATAAAACATTAAACAGATGAAATATTGAACTCAAAACTTTCAAATTTACATAAAACTTGAGACGACCAAAGATAATGTTTTTTTTATTAAAATTGTTTAAAATAGCTTACTTTTGTCATAATCTAACATGTAAGATTTATTGTACTTACCTTTAGATTTGTAGTATCCAGAATTGGTTTTGAAGTGTTAAACTGAATGCTTCCCACTTTTGATTCTACATGTCGAAAACCACTATCACCAACCTGAGGTAAGCGTTCCCCATGTAAGAGGCGTCTCAATATAATGAATGCCTCAGTAAAGAGATTAAGATCTGTCAGCACTCGAACTTTGAGAATTCTACCATCTACAGATCTCTGTAAATCTCTACACACAAAGTTAGTGAAATACTGGTAAAGTGTTAATAAAGGTAGAACCTGTAAATAAATATAAAACACTTTTTTTCAGCAATGAGGTTGATATAACCATATAAATTTAATAACTATCTATTTTTGATAGTATCCCTATGCAAATATTTGCATAATAATCGTAAGGCATCGATAAAATTATAATGCAGGACTTCTTATATTTCCCAACCTGAATGCCAAACTTCCTCTGGTGAAATTGTTGCTACAGCCCCACTGTAAAAACTTGGTACTGATAAAAATCTTAAACTTCTTCACACATCAGATCTGTTTAAACCCCAAAAATGTTCTAAAATGCCATCAAGGTAAGCTAGTAGAAAACATTTATATATTTTTCTTTAGTCAAAATACTCTTAATACTATCATAGGAATTAATAAGGACAATTTTTCTAAATGTTTATTCCTTTGGTGAAAGTAGTTTTAATAACAGCATAGAAATTAATATCGACTAATAAGAGACTAATTTCTAAAATTCTAATTAGAGACAATAAAACTGTTCTTCACCCCTTTCCAGGTAAAGTTGGTATCGTAATCAGTGTTTTAGAATAAAGGATTCATTTATTAATGATAATCACTACCAATTATTAGTGGTTAAAATATTATTTTGTAGTTGTTTTGTATTATGGGTGCTAATAACAATTTTATGCCCCCAAGTATATATTGTACTATTATTCACTATTAGTATTTACAGTACTAGTAAAATGCATTATTAGTTATTTGGGGAATTACTTTCAAATTTAGTTTTTTTCTGAAGTTATTTGTCATTTAATTATCCGCTTTAGGACTCAGTAGTTTTTATATCTTTTATATTATTTTTCATATCTTAATATAGAAAAACACTAAATTCGCAAAAAGGTAAAAGTTGAAATTAACAGCATAGAAATTAATATGGACTATTTCCAAATGTTTGAGCGTTTCATTTTCTTCAAAAGAATAAGTTTTCATCTACTTACAAATAGGTTATGTCGTCCTCGAGATAGTTCTTCTGTTACCCATCTTAAAGCTGCTACAACTTGTCTTCCATCAGCACGGAATCTCTCTGACAATAGATCTATACCAGGAACCAGATTAGTGACCTCACATCCCTCCCCAACATCATAGAGAGCATAGTCTCTATCAGCTACAGGATGTGGCATAGATGCTCTAAACAACGCCTAGTGAAATAAATTGACAGGAATAATTAGGCTATCATATGCTTCAAAAAACAAAAGATGAGTACTGGGAATTATTTAGCAGTGAAATGAAATTTTGTTAATCATGAGAAAAAAAATACCGGTAACTTTTTTACCTTAAAGAAATATCCTGATAAGAAACAACAGTCCATTCTTAATCCAAGATCTGAGGTTAAAATATACCTACAATGTAGAAAATATACGTAATTAGTAAATTGTTTGAAAGATGTAATACAACCAAACATACCCTGTGATATTACAATACATCTATCATATGGCGATGAATGAGTGAGTGCTAACGTTGCCATGCAATGTGTGTACTGGCATAGGCCTTATGATACATGTATCATGATAGTAGGAGACTAATGATTGGCTATTCCTATGATAATAACTATGATAAAGGGTAATTTTGATATTAAAATAAATTTCTTCTTCACGTCAGCATGAAAATTTGGTATATATGGAAAAGGGAAGTATCTTTCTGTGTTAAACTTCATTCTAATTGTTATTTGAGATGCTTGCAAGGTTTATTATTTCCAGAACGCTAGATAACAATCTACATTTATCTGGAAGCTGACAAAACTAATAATTTTTTGGCTGATATTTTTGACTACTTACTGTGCTATACAGGAAGATATAATTCCACCTAAAACACAACCCCATAATCCACAACGTTCCAATAAATCCCTACTTTCATCTTGACTCTCAGCCAATGTTGCACGCCAAGAATGGATGGCATCATTTGTATTTAAAACAATATCCAGAGCATCACACCACCACTTAAATGTTGATCTTAAAAAAAGCAAATATCATATTTAATATAAGCACAAGTTGTTGGGGATTGCCACTTGATTGACAAGTGTGGATACTTCTATATTTGATACCAAAGTGTGGATTCATCTATATCAAACTAAAAATAGTATGAGCTTTAACGTCAAAGTTTTCTACACCAATAGGGCTACTGCAATATGAGTGAGTTTATGCCAGGATTGTGGCAATATGGTTTACTCTTATAGTATAATTTCCGACTGTCAAATGATCATTAACATACTGCCACACACAAGGCTTAGGTTTTTCATACCATCTGAACAACAAGATGCTTTTTCCCTGTTAAGCCCCAATCCTGCGCATATCAAAAAAAGACAAAAATATAGATCTTTTAAAAATTGAAGTTTATCTCAAGTAAACATGTCCAGAACACAACATAATAAAATCTGAGAGCAATCTGTTGATGGAAAGGAGGGAGAGAGAAATGGGGTTTGACGTCCATTCGACACAAACTAGGTCATTTCGGGACTAACATGGAAAGGAGGAAACATGTGTAACATGACATAATGCCAACTAAGGTTTTGATAAGTGTTTCAAGATAAAGATTATTCATTAATTACCTGAGATTTTTTGTATGGTAGTGAAGATTTCCTAATTCAAACATAGCTTGAGCAGCCAATCCTTTCTGTTTCTTGACAATCAGTGTATCTGTAATTATTCATAAATGAAATAACATAAATTTGCTTTAACATACTTGATACTAACATGTAATGTAAGGGTAAAGTTATAAACTCTTTATAATGTAACAAATTAACAGGAAATTGGAACTCTTTGATGAATCGCACATTAATGAAATAGGGTTTAACCTCTTACAAACCGAGGGAATATTTGCTCAACCAACAACACTATAGCCATCTTAGGTTGCAATTTTTTGAGCAATCCGAATGACAAGATGCTTTTCCTTGCCAACAATTAATGAAGAGCATAATATATCTTTTATTTTGTTGTTCTTACCTATAGTCTTCTCATAAGATTCTATAATAAAAGGTAATTGAGATTTTGGTACAGGTGAGGTCTGGACATCATCAGTAGATAAATACAGCTCAGTACTTAGATCTGGTGGTGCTGTTGGCTGAGGATGAGCTGTGTTTTTCAGAAAGTCAACTTTACTTGGTGATTTAGGAAGCATACTATCTGTACCTACTACAAATGAAAATGTTAAATGAATAAATAAAGTTATGTGATATACATACAAAGAGAGAAATTGTTTTTTTCTAGTATGTACTGGTATGAGAAGTGGGAGGAAACCATAGAACCTGATGGTTAGATAGGTTACTCTACTCTCCGTCAAGTAAAAGCATGGGATCAGCAACAAGGTTTGGTGCATGGCCTACTTGATGTCTTGATCAAGCACAGGATTGCCACAAATACTGGTGCCCTTATGTACCAGCATGGGATTGAAATCACAACTCTAACTTGATGACAGAACTGATGATCTAAAGGAGATATAAGAGTTTTTCAAAGAAATTTTCAAAGAATGTATCAATACAGAAGTAAAAGTGTGTTGGTCAAGAGTTGTGAGTTTTAGAACAAATTGGCATGTCTTCTGTTCTATTATAGAAACTTATACTTACTGTTTTGTTGTCCTGCTAGATATAGAACCAGCAGTTTTCTACTGTGATGTAGAGCTCTAGCAGAGTAGTGCGATTTACTTAAAACTTGACGTAATGTATCTAGACTATATTCATAATCCAAAGGTACCGATATCAACCTCCGAGCATCATCAGCTAAAATCAGAAATTAATTACATTCTGAAATTTTGCAGGATTTTAATTACAATGCTAAATAATGTTAAATATATTTTTTTGCTTAAAAAAAACATTTTAAAAATGATTAAAATACACAGATGTTTGTTCATTTTAGAAAAAATGTCTATGTGCAATGCAAGGTAGGAGAATTTTTAGTCCAGACAGTAGCATTTCAAATTCAAACTGCCATTTAAGGGATGTTCTATTTGAAAGACTAGACAGTCCTGGTCAAGTTATAGATATATAAACTTAACTTACGTGAATAAACGTTATGTCCTAGAGGATCAATGTGAGCTCCAGGTTCCACTGGTTTCACATTAGTTTTATCAACCTCAACCTTTAATTGACATTGTAGATAATCTTTAGCAGAAATCACACCGCCCAGTTGCGTCAATAATGTCTGGTAATGTTTCTGTGGCGGTGGACAACCACCGACCTGTTTCAAGATTCCTGTTAGTTTTCTTTGAGCCTGAACTAATAAAGGTAGCACCTGTTCTGCATAACGGTCACTTGAAAAAATAACACCAGAAAGAAAAAATAACACATTCACAGGAACTAAAGAGAGAGAGAAAGAGATGGGGTTTAACATCCACTTGACACTGAACCGGTCAATCTTTCAATAACATGAAATACACCATCAAACTCCCAAAACAAAACACAGTTATCTATAATCCATAATAGTAAAATATGATATAAAATAGGAATTGAAGTCTTGACAGTACAATAATTCAATAATTTTGAGACAATCATATGATATTTTTAACTCTTTTTATTTGGTACAAAGGACTAAGCACAGCCAACACCCATGAAAGCAGGGACAAGCTTTAAAAAATTATAGGGTTTTCTGGTCCTTTGCCCAGTCTAAAATTAAAACTGAAAAAATTACTAGATTTTTTTTTACTCCAGCTGACTCTCATTATCTTGGCAGGACCAGACTGAGCATGATGTGCCTTGTAATAATAGAATAATAGCATGGATAGCAAAGTGTAGCGAAGATCAGTGTTCGACACAAACGTCGGCCCGTAGGCCCGAGGGCGACTGATTTATCGGAGGACTCCTGCTGGCCTATTTCACTCGGGTCCGCCGGGCCTTCGTCTTCTTAGCTCGCATGGTTAGTGTCCACATTTGACAATTCTGGATATCGTAGTTCTGTCATAGAAACGATAGTAAACGGTTATTGTTTACTTGTCATCGACATGATGGAAGCTTATGTTTTTCTAAACAATGACTCGCGTTAACCAGCCTCTTATTTGTGCATCTCGTTCAGGAATCGCACTTCTTCGACGCTCCATATGAATTCCAGGTACCGGTAGATATTAAACTGATAACTGAATCATATGTTTAATGGTTTCGCTGACCAGTTGTTAGTGAAATTTAAATCTTAGTTGAATATAATCCTCTGACTGAACACCAAATACACTGAGAATCATTAATAATAATATATTTTTTCCGCCATTGCCAAATCCGCCGATGACACGTGACATTGATTGGAATTTCTAGGTCAATAAGCCGGCGATGCTACGTTTAATTTTATGTTGCATCTACCATTATGATTTTTTATAGACACATGCTGACAGAGGCTTAATGTTAACCATGTTGAATTTTTGTCGTTATTATTTTTGAAAGGTATCTGGAGTCGTACGTAATTTTATTTTAAAGCAATTTCAATTATAGTTAGCACATGATCACTGTGCCGTGTGTCTGTCATGGACGAATGAATCAAAGCATATTTGAAAGTTACGTGACAGACAAAAATTAAAACTTGTGTTATGAAAAAATACCGTTGTGCTGTATGCATTCAAAAAAACGAATATTATGAAGCCGAAACGTGAATTAAATAAATATGGAAAATTTTCCGAACGATGTACTTGTGGGCCTACCTTTTATTAAACGTAATGGAGGCTTATGATTTTAAAAACATTTCTTTTGACTCAATTCTGGGCTATTGTGCTAACAATCTAGTGCAGTTGTTTGGGGGTTTTTTGTAACTATTTGAAGTTTACGTAGGTTAATATGGAAAACCCAATGTAGCCATGAATAGATTTGTTCCATTAAATTGAAATGACACACTAATTCGTGTCTTCTATTTTCTTTCGCAAGTTACTAAACCATAGCTTTTTATACATGGAAACTATAAATTATTATTGGTTGGGCCTGCGTGTTACCTGAAGGAACCACGTGATCATGTGTCGCACAGGTCCTGTGGGCCAGTGCTTGGAAAGAGTTTGTTTCGGACACTGGCGAAGATTACTATTCTTCTACAGAACCCATGCCTGTTCTCTAACCTCGTAACTTCCACAACCCGTATTTTTCAACATAGAAAAAAAAGTTAAATGTAGACTTACTTTGTAATGGCATTAAATCGCAAAGCGATATCAACAAGTTTCTCCCACTTTTGTTCATAATACAACATCTCTATCACACGTAAAACATAGCGTCGGATCCAGCGTACATCTAAGACACTTCTATCATCTAGAGGATCTTCAAATTTGAGACTAGCACCACCTTTCTCACTTTGTATACTTCCATACCAATCTTCAAAATAAGTCCCTAATACTCTTTTTTTATTCATAGCCTGAATATAAAAAAATATGTAATATCATGCACACTGAGATCCTCTCCCTTATAAAAATTGTTTTAATACAATCAATCATCATTTGCAGATTATATAATACTGAAGTCTCTAAAAGGAATATCAGTCCAAGGAGATTCAGCATTGTGAAAAACTTGATTTTTTTTCGAAAATCTTTTTTACAAGAAGTTAGTATATGCTGCCAATAAAAAAAATCTTAATCATTTACAACATGAAAACATCATACCAGTACACATACTTATTTCTGACATTTTTCTCAATCAAGGTTCTGATTGTCTAACTAATAAATTAAGCAAAATATATAATAGATGTGATGATAAATACCTTGGCTGCTTGTTGATCAAGATTGATCTGTAGTTTAACCATCATATCTAAAAGACAATCTACAGACAGATAAAATGGTTTCCATACCAACGACCTCAACACTTCCACAGTCAACAGACCCGCTTCATTCTTACTTTGATTGGCTGTTGTTGCTCGTAACAATGCAGTATGAGCACAGTTCCATAGAGTATTACAAGCATTTTGAAACATTGTCCAGTGGTTGCCTCTGTATGCTATTATCTGTAAAAAAAAAAAGTGTACAATCATTTCATTAAAACATTGATAAATATCACATTGAGTTAAACAAGTACAATAGTATTATATGAAACAGGAACTAAGCACATGTCATCGATGCCATCTTTGAATTGTGACATCATATCTAAAATCAATGTCTGTCAATTGATGAGCAATTGTTAAAGAAACAATATTAAGCATGCCAAATTCCCCGTCAATTTTGCTCAAAGTTGCAGAGCCTTAAGCTTTTTTCATAGAGATTCGGACCCAAGGACAACTATAAGAACAACAAAATGAGAAGTACTTGGGGCTTAGTTCCTGGTCCAAAAATCCAATTTCAAGCCATATTTATGGATGTAACAATTGCTTTGTCCTAACAAAAAACAATTCGGCAAGATTCTAGAATGTATCCTCCATTCGCATTAACAGTTGCAAACAGGGGTCTATTGCACAGGAAATCAGGGAAAACCCCACAAGATTAAACAAGTGACCATAGCATTTGTCTAATGCAAGCACTGACTGATTTTTCGATCTATAAACCTTGTGTTAGACCACTTTGTCATGTAAGATGAGAGATAGTGTTTCTCATATTTTTACCATTACTTACCATACATTGTTTAAGATAAGTAAATGTTTTATCAAGAGCTTGTAGAGTAGCTTTAGTAGATAATAAAGCTGATTCATCTTCCTGATGCCGTTTAGTGGGACGAGTCTCTGGTACAGCACTAAAATCACTACGATATGTTCTTGGTGTATCATCAAACTCTTGTATTGGATTTTTGGTTCCCGGGATGGGAGCAAACACACCTATAAAATTAATGGTTGATTGATAATTTTGTACATACTGTAGAGATACAATAATACTGATGATGTTCTGTTTGATGATGTTCTGTTTACTGTATCAATGCATACATTTTGTGTGTCTAACTAGTTACGGCTACTGGCATATCCAACAGCATGCCTCAAGTTAAAATAATTGTGATAACATATTTAGTTGCAGTTGTATGGCTCTGATTACTCATTTTTTAATTTGTTTGATTGGTTGTTAAAGATACATTATGGGAGATTTTGACAAGGAGTTAGCCATTCTTGCTATAAAAGTTCAAAATAGATGATGAAACAAGAATATTTTGAAAATTTCAGTCAAATAACTTTATCCTGAACAAAGTTGTTACCACTATAATTTTTTACTAGAAATGGTAGTTAAAATCATCGACACCCTTTTCACAGTATGGCCGATTGTTGATTGACAGGCGTTAACTCCACCCACATAGTCTCGATCATCAAGTATTGTCTAAACGGTATCTAGTGAAGCTTGTGTATAGCCTCGGTCATCACTGTCAATGAATAATTTCCGGAAGTATGATGACGTCAACGTCAAGGAGAAACCCCACCCACGACGGCATAGTGATTAAATCAGTCGACGAAATCCTGTTTTAATCCGAGCCCAATCCAAGCCATCCGTGGGTCTACAGTGTTCATTTTGGGCTTGTTGTTTAAATAAAGATCTAATTTATAATTTCTATGACATCTGAGGCTCAAAGGAAGACCGACAAAAGTCAGTTTTTGCTCTTCCATAATGTATGTTTAAGTATTTGTTAACTAATCATAAAGTGAGACAGAAAATGCTGTTCATTCCATCAAGGCTCATGTTATTCTTAGGTTTGTGAATGGAAATGGTGGTCTACAGCCCATAGCAAAAATAATTCATTTGTAGACTGAATTTTATTAATAAAAAATAGTAAAAAATGTACCAGTAACAGCTGCTGCAGCTATTTCTATGGCTGTTTTGTGTTTATCAGCATCAGTGTTAAGATCCAACTTAGTATGAACAGCTCTATCATCTGCAGATTGGCCTGTAGCATGTCGAGATGATTGACGTGTTGGACCACCATCCCATCCTACCACTAATGTATCAGCTGTTTCAAATGTAAACCATTCATGATCCAAGAACGATGATCTGAAAATGAAATAAACTGAAGTTTTATCAGAAGTGGCTGAATGCTGACTTGTCGAAAGACAGTCAAATATCAATTTGGCTCACAGCTTAATTTCAGAAGCATCAGCATTGTTAACTGTAAGTGGTAATTAGTTTTATGATCCACAAATTAGGTGTTGGATGATCTGAAATCAACTTGCACTCCAAACTCGATAATGCTCGTAAGTACTGAACCTATCTTACTAATATATAGACAGAAATCAATTCATAGCAGATTAACAGTATTTGTCCAGATTTGGCTTGCAAAAAAGTTTTCAAAACTACCAAAAACATTTTTCCCTTAGATTCCAAACTTTTTATTCTCTTGTAAGTTAGAATATAATTTACCTGTACATGTTACTGCCAGCAGATCCTAAAATCTTTTCACGTTTTTCTAATTTCTGCAAAAATGCTGAGAAATAGCTCATTCCTAATACAATCTTCATCTGAAATATATTAAATAAAACAAAAATTTTAAATACAATTCCATAACTATTATGAAAGAAATATCTACCAGGTGTGCTAAAAAATATAGCTAAATAGAATATTTTTCTAAAATAAGGATTCTTTCTTGGACATAATAATAATCAAAGGGTCATATTGCTATAGACGACAATAATAAATTTACCTGACTTCTCCAGGGAAGTTCATCAGTATGTATTTTTCTCATTCTACGTTTTTTATGAGCTGATCGGTACATATCAGCAAAATACAGGGAGAGTGCTTCAATTGCCTGAAATAAAAAGTTCAATGAAAGAATATCTTGTGAGAGTTATTGGTGTGTGGGGCATTTGTCTATCAAGTTTCAAAATTTCCATTGAAGACACTGTCCTTAATTGTGATAACAAACCTTCCAAAGTCTGAACGCAAGCAGATACACAACTTTGAGATCTAAAGTTAACAGAAAGTGTTACAAATTCTGACATTAATATATGGTATAAAAAAATTCTGATTTTAAAAATTCCCCCCAAGAACTTTTCACAAACTTTCTGATTTTTTAGTTCTTTCTAATCCTCTGGCTCTGACTAAAAGAACAATTCCTGCAAATTTGAAAAAAATCTGCCAAGAACTATAATGTGAAGGAGCATTCACACGAAAAGAACATTGGGTGAACACATGTAACCTCAAGGATGCTAATCCAGCTAAATTGTAACTTACTTTATTTTCCTTATCTTCTAAAGCATGTCTAGCAGCATCTGACATATTACTGTAGTTATTAAATGGCTGTTAAAAGATAAAACTAACTATTTTAAACAATTCAGTCTCGGTGAAAAATCAGTTATTCAAATTATCAAAAAAATTGTTCCTGAAGAAAGGGTTCGATTGTAAGAAATCATAATAAAACAATATAATTTGCTTACTTTGGGGCTAATATTTGCATGAATTAAAAAGGGATTAAAACATATTTTGATCAGATTGTTTACAGTTCGAAGACTCATCTTTATAAGTTTAATAAATCAGTGGTCTTGTGGTAAAAGGGGCACTTTTCTGCTTCAAGACTTCTGGTATATAAATCACTTTGATTATTCTGATTTGAAGGTAATTTTTAGTTATTATGGTTATTGCTGCAAATGTGATCGGAGAATTTTGTCCAGATTTCAGAATTTCCAACTAACCATCTTCGAATTCCAACTGTCAAGGGATCTTTTTTTATATATAGGATGTGTGAACTAATTGAAAATGGTGTACCAGAAGCTCAATATCAATTTTGATTTTACAGCTACAATAATATGAGTTGTTTTACTAGTAATATATCTTGTCTTAGATAAAACATACCAACTTAACTTACCCTGTATTTTTTACGTTTAGTTTTTGTTGGCATTGCTGGTGTTATAATTTTAGTTGATTGACCTGGTTTATTGGTCTTGGGGGGAGAAGTCTCCTACAAAAATACCATAAGAATATCAAATTTGTTGAGAAAGGATGTACAGATCTCAAAAAATTCATAACCATTTTCTTGCATATTTTGCATTCACACATACATCAAATCAACCCCAACCCCTTGAAACCATGCACAGAAGGGGAAGGGGGAATTAAAAATGAACAATACATGTACCTTATCTTTGCTGTATTCAACCATGGCAGCAGCAAATTTTCTTGGATCATCACCCGATACTGTTATGGCTCCTGGTTGTTTAGTCATGTAGGCTCTATTACCAATAATCTGTTCATTGCGTCTAAAAATAAGATACATTCCAAATTTCTTGTATAAAATAGATTGTGATAAAATAAAATTACAGCAATTACCAAAAAAACAATCCCCAAAAATTCTAATATAGTAAAATACATCCAAAGCAACCAAGACCACCAAAACAAGCACCTTATTACTAGATTAGCTTCATCTAAATTACTTGAACACCAAGTGTGTCAAAAGCAAGACAAACATAAGTCAAAATCTTAAACTGATATACTCTACAGGTATCTAAACGGTTAAAGGATGGATTATGAATTCAGCCAATCTGATAGCAACCTACTCACTGTGTTAAAAGTCAGCATATAAGGATCAAGTTATTCCAACCTCAATGGAAATAGCCGATGAGGGATGAAGATTGTATTATGGTCTAAAGCTAACTATCAAGCACTCTAAATTTGTACAGAGATGAAAACTTACTTCTGTAACCAGTGTACGCAATCTTCACACCAGTCAATAACCTGTTCAGCTAAACCTTCTAATAATCCTTTCTGTGCTACTTGTACAACAAACTCTAAATATCTTGCTCGGCGCTTAAACTTCAGCACTAAAATAAATAACAGTTTATCCAAAGGAGATGTCAAAAAAAAAATGCAAGGTGGAAATGGATTAAAATAAGTCACCAGAGGTCAAGAATGCTACAGACAGAACATGTTTGATTGAATTACATGGCAAATGCTGTTGAATCAAAAAATACATTTTTAGCAATTTCGTGGATATCGGTGAAGAAGAGTTCCACTTACCTTCCTTATGAGCCATTCTAGCTGGTAAGAAAGCGATATAAGCATGTAATATATTAGGATCTTCATTACCAGACAATTCCATCTCATTTTGAGCTGTAAACACAAAATATACAAACTATCAAATTTAATTACTACAAGAATTATCTGCAAAAATGAAAATGCTACGCTTAGAAATAAATATCAGATAACGTACAATTTTTCATGAGTCAGCTGAAGTAGCAAAAATCTGTCTACTTACAAGCTTTAGTAAGTCGTAGAATATGGGCCTCTAAGGCTTTCAGTTCTTCGTTAATTACAGGTTCAATCTCATCTTTAGGATTAAATAATCCAATTTTTTTATGCCTTCGTTTTTTTAGGGCTTGTAAAGTAACTGCTGTCATTTCAATGCTAGTTTCTATGGAAGGACTGTCTGGTTGATCAACTGACTTATCTCCTCCTCCTTCCTGTTTAACTTCTTTATCCATTCCTTCAATAGCCAGTAATTTCCTTCCTGCTTCATTTATACTATTAGCTAATGTCTTCTGACCCCATGTTCTCAGTGCCTAAAAAATAAATAAACTATTCAATTCACCAGCATGGTGTTCGGCATGGTTGTGTGGTTAGGAAACTTGTCAGTGTCATAACAAAACTTTCCAAGGTCAAATCCTGATATTGGTTGAGAAGAAACGTCTTGAATTTACTGACTTGTAGAGAGGAAATATGATGGGTGAGGTCAATTGTAGTGTTTGAGTAAATAGCAATGACATATGTAACACAAGCGTAATTATTTTCCTAACAATTGACCGCAAATTGAGTGTTAAACTGGGATAACACACAGCTTATTTTCATTGGTCAGGTACAACATTGCACATCTTGTAAAACTACACAGATTAGGGAATTTGCCTACTTTATGTCATCTACATTTCTCGATACCTCCAGCAGTTACAGATCCTTTTGGAATTAGATTTGATACAGGATTCTTTTTCACCCTGGTGTAAGTCTTTCTCGTACCACTAGTAGCTTAGTTTGAGAAACATTTCTGTAAAATTTGCTTAGCTTACCCTTGCCATATGAAATGTAATACACGCTGTCATATGATGTAGGCTATCACCGATATGACCTTGACGTTTTACTATTAAACCTGTTGGTATCTCCTGTAACACACTGTGACTTCTCTGCAATATCTATAAGGCAATTAACATATACCACAAAATTAGACCTTAAATCAAATAGCAACCATGTAGAACAAATAATTCCTTTAAATTTAACATATTTAATTTCTACACAAAAGAAACATAGCAATAACTTAAGTGGAGAAAGATGCAACTCATCGATCCCCCCCAGTGGAATTTGGAAAGTTACTGTTAACTTTTCATGAACACACTATAGTTTGATAATTCAAATGTAGAGAAAAATTCCCATGTACATGGACCGATTTACTATAGCTATTTAAACTACGATTACTAGCTTTAATAGCCCTTGATCAATCCTGAAACATCTAATGATACTGCAGTCATTCAATAAGGTATCAGTTGATTTTAATTAAAATACATTCAGTTGACAATAAGATCAAGCTGAATGTGACATGATTATTTGAAATAAATTTTTTTAAAATTTATTTGTGTTTACCTGTATGACACTATGTGATGGTATCTTATAAAATAAAAGTGGTGCCAATAAACCGTAACACTGTATTACACATTGTAATGCTAAATTAGCTTCATTTAACCAACCAGATAACTCAATACCGATCAATAACTTCTCACATTCAACCAATCGTGACACCTGTAATATAAATCATACTATATTATAATCCATTATATTTAATAATATTGAACTTAATGAAAATAAGTATGTTACAATTTTTCAAAAGCCATATCTTGTACTGAACTAAACTTTGGCTTTATTTACTTCAATTATCACTGTCACACTATTTCACAACAATGAAAAATGTTGACAGAAGTTCTTGGGGACTCTTTGTAAATATGTCATCTCAGTCTATGGTAGACTGATTAAGGATTAAACAAACTTCAATAATAAGAAAAATTATGGACCCAACCTTTTACAGATTTATTACTAAACTACACTTGCCTGATTCTTGTAAAGAGGACCTTTATCACAGAGAACATCACAAAAGAGTTGTCCTTCCCTGATACTGACATCCGTGTTAACAAATATACTAGTTAAAAACTGGCGTAATAAAACTGGTGATGACAGACAGATAGCTCTCTGATTTAATCTATAAAAAGATAATTGTGAAAAGACTGTAGTTTAAAAGACAATGATTTGGAATCAGATTCTAATTAGCTTGGATAGGTACCATACTGGTAATGACAAGGCAGGATACACATAATATACTCTTTCCAGATTACAGGTTATCATTTAGCTTTGTCCTAATATATATTCTCAAGATCTTTGGTCAATTAGACCTCTGAAGACTGAGAGATAATGCTATAATCAAGCTGATTTTCATATTAATACTTTAATTTCAATTATCAAATATTTCATGTAATGTATGTACTTACTTGTTCAACGTCAATTTAAAATCATTTTTATCCGGTGTAACATAAGTAACCCCAGTTGGTTCAGGTTTCTCCATGATAAAGTAATCCCATAGAACATCAAATGCTTGTCTTGTCACATCATAAAATCCTACTTGATAGGATATCTAAAACAGACATAACAATTTATTGAATATCAAACTTCCAGATATTCACTGAAAACCATCTGATGGTAAAAGGTGAAAATAAGTTGTCCTACATAAAAATGTAGTTACAAAGAAGCTAAACAAAAAAAAAATGTTTATTATTGAAACTATGAATGGTAAGTTAAACATCTTCAAATCAGCATCTTTTTTTTTTCAATTCTGAGATCTATAAGTATATTAATTTTGTTTTGTAATAGAATAGATTTAGTTTCCTTACTTTTTACAAAAAAGGTATATTCTAAGAAATTTGAATTGATAGAGACTCTTGAATATGGACTTGTTCTTACCTGTACTAAAAATGCCCAAGTCATTAAGACAGGTAAAGGGTGAGATGCTAAAATAGGTTTACTTGTATTTCCTACAGATCCTATTATATTTCCTTCAACATCATATGCAGCTACAGCAAATACATATCGTTCATTAGGTATTAATCCAGACACATGCATCTCTGTATGAACAGCAGGAACCTACAAGAAAGAAAGAAAGAAAAATCGGTAAGAAATAATATTTTTTAAAAAATATTACAATGAACATGCTAATCTAATATGGTAGCATGTGCTGAGCATGAGTCAGGGTATGCTCACTCTTTCTAAAACACCTGATACCACTACTTGCTTCAGGAGTTCAAACAGCTAAAAATGTACATTTGCATTACAACAATATTGAATCAACTTTTGAGATACCAACTTCTGATTTGAAGAGTTCACACAATGAACCAATTTGTTTTTATTCCATCCAACATCCCTATCATTAATTAAATAAACTAACCTGATCACCAGTACCAGGTAGAAAATTATCATTGGCACGAACTTTAATATTACTACCTGTAGCATTACGACCAAACAATCTATACCATGCAACCTGCAGATATAAATTTTAAAACAGAATTAGAACAATTTATTATATATTACGCAGATATAAGTTAATGTGTAAAAATAATATCTATTACTTTCTTAATGTTGGATCCTGGTCACAGCACCAAAAATGCATAAAGTGAAAATTGCATACAAATGGTTACCAATACAATTAAAAGACGATGCATGTGATGTGAAGATAAAGATGAAGAGCAGAGTTTTGTTGAGGGAAAATATTGCCCCAGCTTTAAAAATTCTTTTTAGTATTTTCAAGGGTTAAACCTATTCCCCTCTACAAATTGTCTTGCATATGTTTTTTACACAGAAAATTACCAAAAATTAACTATGAGCTTGAGTAAAGTGTTTACTACCTTTTGTCCATTAGCTGGTGTGTATGGGGCAGGTCTAAACACCATGGTTGTATCAGTTCTAGATAGTAACAATGGTGGTGGAGGATTCTCACAGGTTTTAATATCTTCAGGATAATACTGATTATCCAAAAATATTCTTTTTTCTTCTTGCTGAGCTTTCTTAATAAAATTTGCTGATTCCTGTAAAGTGAAAAAGATTCACAATTATAAATAGCCTGCCCAATACACTTACATTTACATGTCAATCAGCTTTGAGCATGAGGGAACAATTTAATAATAGAATATGAAATTAGTGAAATCAATTAATGATCGTAAATTAAAGATTATTTTGTTGAAAAGAGATATGAATGGGAGGGGAGAAAGAAACCCTGAGGGAAAAAATGGCCAAATAGGGGCCTAAAGAAGAAGAGGTTGATAAAAATGTAATATCACCTCAAGAAGCTTTTTCTGTTTTCCATTATAAAATCCACCACGAGAAGATAACAAGGCACTCTCCATATACAATAAAGCTCTTGAGATATTATTCTTTTTACAAGCTGCACTTAATTCATCAAAATTACTGATATAGGCATCATCAGTCTTGTCAATTTCCACCTACAAAAAGATAAAAAGATCTAAAATAAATTGGAACAATACATCCAAACTGCATAACAAAATATAAATTCCAAAAGAGAGAGAGGGAGAAAATGGGGTTTAACGTCCAAGCTTATGGTCAATTTTATTTCAATAAGTCGCTTGCCCTTAGGGGTCTTTGGCAGTGGAAGGATACCGGAGGACCCAGAGAAAACCCACGAGGTTGAACTGGCAACCCTACTCGTGCTCACGTTGAACAAGGGAATCGAAACCATACCAGTTGACTCCAGAAATGCTGACTACTCCACAGGATTAGTCCACCGATACCTATTATTAGGGGTTTGGTTAAGGCTAGGGTTAATGTGCACTAGTCCATGGGTTCATTAGTCCATCAAAATCTATTATTATTATTAGGGTTAGGGGTAGCGTTTGGATTAGGTTTTTTGATACTCTTATATAGTATTTCTTATACCGGCGGACTAGTGAACCCCTCTCGTTGACTCAATGACTATGGCAAGCCATATGATACAGCGCACATGCTAATCATTTGACCATCCAACCCCGCAAATTCCTGGACCAAGCTGCAGGCTATATGAAACCACCCACAAGACAATTTTCCTTTAGTTCTAAATTTAATGATGTATCAGCAATCAATACCATAATCTAATTTTTAACATTTTAAATTGATGACAATTTATCTCTAATTATAAAACTAATTATGTATTGGCAATGAATATCATAATGTCAGCTTTTAAATTTATGATATGTCTTTAATGACCTTTATTAAAAATTTATGAAATATCTTTTTAAAAATTTATGAAATATTTTTTTAAAATTAATGACATAATTTTAAATATTTTTAAAAAATTTATGACATAATGACAGTTTCTTTTAAATTTATGACATTGCGTTTTTTTAATATTTTTACTTTTATTCAAATATTATAACAGGTTTTAGAAAATTTTAAATGTGATTTTTCTTTACATTCAAATTGAATCAAAATTTTAGTTAAGTTACCGTTGAAGAACCATCTTTTTTCTTTTCCTTAGCAGACTTTGACACAACTTCTTCTGCAAAACACATGGTTTATAAGAAAATATAAACTGATTATTAAACATGCATTATCTAAGATTTAGATAACAAGTTCTCGCTAAAACTATACCAAGAAAAATACACAAGCACTTAAATCCATTATTTCATTATGGAAAGAATTGGTGGCTAAAATATCCCCTATTATATCCAATATATCCAATGATTTAAGTCCCTGTTCAAGTTTAAAGTTGCAGATCTCTTACAAGGTATATTTTCAATTGTCACTGAGATCTTTGACACAGTTTTTTGGGGACATCAGAACAAATAATGACTTTAGAATATTGATGCCTGTTCAGCTAAGAATATTGCTTACCTTGTTTTAGAGCAGCTAGTTTTAAACAAACTCTATGATACATCAACAACAATTCTAGATGTAAATCCTTGACTGTATTCCATACAGATGTAGCCGATTCTTTTAGTGCATCCGGAATGAGATCATCAACGTTTATTTCTTCACCTAAATCTGATACTTCATAATTCAACTGTTGTTGAAAAACCGCTGGATTCAATTCCTAAAAATAAAAAAAAATAAAAATTATCATTTTGTTTACAAATATCCATCCATAATAGATCATAAGCAATCAAAATACTACCCAAAGCACAGACAATTTGAACTGGCAGTGTGAATTACCAGCTAGTCAATGGATCAAACACTATTGATTTTTGCAAAGTGACTGACAGGCTATCACAATGTCACTGACAGTGTTTTAATAAGTTAATTTGAGTCAAAAGTCGAAAAAATATGTACTTGGGGTTGTGCATTCTTGAGACTATTTTAATACTAGATAATGAATAAATTATATACTGTGCTTTTCCACTTTGGAGATTTAATTATATTAAAATATATACAATTTTGAAGCTATAGATTAAGAATTCAAAGATGTGAATAGAGAATTATATTGATACAGAATGATTTAATTTAGAAAATCTCATAGTTGTGCTTCAAAGTTCAAACCATATAAAATAATCACTGTAGTAGAGAGTCCCAACATCATTGTTGATTCTCAAAATTCCTCATGACGGCATCAGAACAATGCTTCATTTTTGAGGTACTAAATACACAGCTTATGAGTTCTTATTAAAACAGCAATTTTTTTCAAAAATTCTTTTTGAGTAAAGACAAATATTTTGCCTTTTCAACTTTTGGTTATAAAGAAACGAATTGATCAAGAATCAACAATTATTAATTTTCTAGTGATTGGTATGTAAAGATTTATTAGCTCAATTCCGTTGCTTCAATTGTTTGTTAAATCACAAATGTGTATGTGCTATCATTACATGCCATTGTGTCAACACTTACTTGCATGTGGTATGTGCTTTAGTTTACTTTTGTGCTACTGTGGTGCAAGACAATAGTTATGCAACGGGGTCAGGCTCAATACTATGAATACAAACGTATCAGTTTCTGCTTCGAATAACTCATCCTCTAGTAAATGACAGTAAATGACCAAGCACATGTAATTTTTCCACACACTATGTGCAATGTTAGCACCCTAACGTGACCAGCAAGCTCTTTTACTCTATATTTAAAAGGGTGGGGTAGATCTAAGGTAATCAACAAGCCTTATTATTATAAGCTTAAGAGAGTTGGATTGATGTAAAAGAGTAAACAAGCCTTGTTTTTTTATTGTAGGTTTAACAGGACTGATATAAGGGATTCAGCAAGCCTTGTTAATGTAGGATTAAAAGGATTGGATAAATTCAAGGCGGTCAACAATCACCATTACTGTATCGCCATTACTATATGTTTAAAAGGGTTGGACTGATTTAAGGTAAATCAACAAACATTGTTATTGAAGGTAAAACAAAAAGGGTTGGACTGATCCTTGTGTCATATTTAAAAAACGCACACAAAATTACAACTCTTTGACTTACCCCTGGTAATAACGTTGATGTATCATTTAGAACGCTCTGTAATCAAGGCAGGAGAGAAAGAGAAGAAAAACAGACCAATGTAATATAAAGAGGACAGTTTTAAAAGACAAATACAGATAATACAGAGAAGTAATAATAATAAAAATATTTGTAGATGGTGAAAATAAATAGCAATAAAATAGATAATCAAAAGTTCATTAGGGAAATTAAAATCCAAACAAAATTAAATGAAGATCAATAAATAATAATGAAAGAAAAAGAAACGATGATAGAAAAGTAAAAGAATGACGTTTAGATTTATAATCATATTCTAGTTGTTATAAGGTATGAATCTTTAAAAATATTTTCAAATAATTACCTTAACCCAGCATACATCAGCTATAGACTTCCCATCATTCAACCCAACAGCCTGTCGAGCATAGGACATATCTATTAGACCAAGTTCTAGAATGGATTTAGTGAGCAAGAGTTGACCCTTGGCACTGATATTTCCAGGTGGTGATAAGATACTGATTCGACTGTGGTTGATTTCTGTAGGACAAATGTCAGTAAGGGTTGTTTTTGAATCTTTTAATGCTGATTTATCCCCTAAAATACAAAAACACAGCGATATTTAAATTCTATGTATATCAGTATCACAATAATTCTTAGACAGAGGCTTTTCGGGTCCCTTAATAGACCCTGCAGCAGAAAATTCATCTGTATTCAACATTCCCATAAAGAATCTGTCCAATATCTTGAGTACAAGCTTTAACAGTCAAAATGTGAATGGACACATAATTCTGCAAAATGTGTTGGAAACTTAAAGGAAAATAACTTGACAATTTTTCTTCAAAACGTTCTTAATTTTAATAAGGTTAACTCTTAATTAAGCTCAAATGAACAATCAGATTGTTCATTGTGACCCAAGAGCAGTAACCTGAAAATTTGATAAAGAAATCTGTGAAGAGCTCTGACGAAGTTGGCAATAATGTACGTCAAAATCAAATGTGGGCATTGAACAACTCTATTTTGGAAGATCTAAGATACAGCATAAAACAACCCACGTTCATTCTAAATTTATGCTGTCTATGAAAAATATTTGCATTAAATGAATTTTAATAAAATAAATTAATACAATTTTGATTAGCACAAAATACATTTAGGAAAACTAAAAGAAGTTTAAAAAATCAAGCTTAATCGATCCTAAATAGTACCTAAAACCAAAGCTAATGGACATACAAAAAATAAAATTAACGCAACAGACTTCATGAGTTAATTTCCCCCCCTTTCCTATCGATGCCAAGATGCAATTATGTCTGTTGATTGTGTTCCTTATCCAAGACATACTCTCATATATATATGTATTCTTCAGGAATATCTACTGTAAAATTATAAAATTAAACGAGACTTACCTTGGTAAAGTCGATGTTTGATTGGAATTTTATGAGTTGTACAAACACTGAAGGGATTAAATGAGATAGTGATGCGCATGCGGTAACTTCAGTCTTTACAGCAAGTTTTATCATTATTCAACTTACACGAAATACCAACACTGTAAACACAGAGAGGGAGGGTGGGTGTGGCATTTAATCCCTTCAGTGTTTGTACAACTCATAAAATTCCAATCAAACATCGACTTTACCAAGGTAAGTCTCGTTTAATTTTATAATTTTATTTCGTTGTAACACTTCCGGGATCAAATGAGACTTGAAAGCAATAATGATAAAACTCTAAGCATTAAAACCCACAAATGAAGAGTTTATAAATGTGATGGAATTATGCCATCAGCCTTACCTTGTCTAGTCTTTAAGGACTTGATATGCAAAAGTTTCTTCATCTTTGATTATCTTCTTGTCGTAAAACCTAGCAAAAGTTCTTACATTTGACCACCCAGCCTTACTAAGAATCTTTGAGACCGGCATGAAGTTCTCCCTTGCTTTGGATGCAGACGCTATCCTAACACTATGAGCTGTATACATGGTGATGTCAATTTTCGCTCCAACTAGAACCGTTTTAATCCAACGGGATATGGTATCTCTTGAAACTGGCAAATGAGGCTTCACATAGCTAACAAACAGTTTGCTGTGATTTTTTCTCCAAATTTTCGTCCGAAGAATATATTCTTTATAAACAGTGTAAACGCACAATCTCCTGTCTGGAGGGTAGGCCTTAATATTTACAGATGGATCTTCAAAGCCAGGCCGGCTTTGTTTAATAAGATCTTTAATGACAAAAACATATTCCCCTTTTTGCTTATGTACACTATTTACATCCATCAAATGAATAGACTGACAACGAGCTGCATTTGTTAATGCAATTAATATTACTAGTTTTAAGGTCAAGTTTTTCAATGATAAACATTTCACTGGCGAAAGTCTGCGTAAAAAATCCAAAACTTTCTTTACATCCCAAATTTTTTGACATCTAGGCCTAGACGGCCGAATGTTAAATATGCCCTTCATAAACCGAATAACCAAGGGGTGTTTACCTATCGGAATGTAATCTATTGATATCCCTAGTGCCGAAAGTGCTCCTCGAGCTGTATTCAGACTGCTGTAACTAAGTCCTAGTTCAAACAGTTCTGTCAAAAAATCTAATACTGGCTTTATAGAATCTTGAAAGTAATTAATTTGTTTTTTACGACAGTACTGAAACCATTTTCGTAAATAAATCTGGTATTGTTTCCTTGTTCCTGGTTTCCAAGATTGGATGAGAATGTTCGCTGTTTGTCTAGAAAATCCTTGTTGTCTGAAATCTTCCCAGATACAAGACATGCTATCATAACTAACTTTTTCTGTAGTGGATGCACAGCCGGACTGTGATACAAGCGTAGCAGATTTTTGCTTTTTGGCAGAACTAGCGGCTCTGTAACTAGGAGTTCCATTAATCTTGGGAACCAGGACTGGGTCAACCACAATGGTGCTATCACAACCCCTTTGGCTTTGTCTTGTCGTAGCTTCCAAATACACCTCGTCAGTAAACTGAAAGGAGGGAACAGATAGATAGAATCAAAGTTACCCCAATCAAGACTAAAAGCATTCACATGTGAACATTTTGGGTCTGGCTTCCATGAACAATAATTCGCTACTTGGTAGTTCAATCTGGTAGCAAAGAGGTCTATTTCTGGTATCCCCCAGAGTGAGCAGATTTCATTGAAAACATTTTCATTTAATTTCCAATCTAATTGGTCATCAAATCCTCTAGATTTTTTGTCTGCTTGTACATTTGATCTACCAGCAATATGAGTACATGTAAGCCAGACCTTATTTGTTCTGCATAACAACCAAACTTCTCCTGACAATTTGTTACAATCGGCAGATTTGGTACCTCCCATATTTGAAATATATGACACAGCTGTTGAGTTGTCTGTCAGAATTTTGACATGTTTATTTCTTATCAAATGAATAAAAGATTTCAATGCTAGATAAATAGCCAACAACTCTAAATAATTGATGTGTTTTTGACCTTCAAAATCTTGCCAACGACCACCTATCTCAGTGTCACTCATAACTGCACCCCAACCTTTCATTGATGCATCAGTTTGAATAGTAATTTCTGGATTCCCATGATCTATATGCCTTACTTCATGAGTAACATGGTCAATCCACCATCTCAAATCTACTTTCATTTCAGTAGAAATAAACATGTCACTGTCAAAATTACCTGCTGCCCCTTTAAGAGCAGCTGTTTTAGCATTTTCCAAATTTCTGTAGAATAATTTTCCAAATTCTACAGCCGAAAAGGCTGATACAATTAAGCCAATGACTTGAGCTACTTGTCTAATTTTTGCTCTGTTTTTTGACATCAAATATTTACATTCTGTAATAAGTTTTTGTTTCTTTTCATTTGTTAACATAACAATCATTTTTTCTGTATCTATGATGTTTCCAAGGAATACAATTCTCTTAGTTGGTGTAAACACTGATTTGTCTTGATGGATTACAAAACCTAATTTTGACATTAATTTGACAGTTTCCTGAACATTGTTTACACATTCTTCTTTGGTATCTCCACAAAGTAGGCTATCATCAATGTAGCCTACATTTGTGAAGCCCAGAGACCTCAACTTAGAATAAACTGGCTTCATCAACTTAGTGAATAATCTAGGAGCGGAGGAAATTCCATTAGGTAAGCAAGTGTATTGATAAATTTTTCCTTCCCATCTAAATCTTAAAAATTTTTGGTGTTCTTCGGCAATTGGAACGCTATAGTAAGCATGCCTTAAATCAATGGATGCCATATACCCATTTTTTGAAATGATTTTAATTGCATTCTCAAAAGTATCCATCTTAAAATGATGATATTCAACATTTTCATTAAATTTTTTAAGATTCAAAATCATTCTGTATTCACCATTCTTTTTAGGCCTTATAAATATAGGCGATAAATATTGACCCTCTTCAGGTTCAGCAATCTTAATAACTGACAAATCTAATAATTTTCCAATTTCATTTGTGACTATTTGAGATTCTTTCTTATTAAAAACAGATGTTACATTAAACATATTCTGCTTTGGTTTCAAATCATTTTGAAATTCTATATGGCAGTGTTTGACAATATCTAACACAAATTCATCAGAAGTGAGTTTTTCCCATTCATTGGAAAAATTTTTCAATACACCTGCTTTGAAGTTACAACTTACTTCATTAGAACTGATTAATTCTGTTCTCTCTTTTGGTTCTGATAATTTCCTCCTCCCTGGGAGTTTTTTGAATACTTAGGAATTCTATATGCTGGGCTGAGTCCTCTGCCTCGTCCACGAGTTCCACCACGAAGACCACCTCTGCCACCTCGGTAACTTCTACCACCACGATAGGAACCTCGTCCCCTTCCATATCTTATTTTGTTTCCTATTTTCGAACAATCTTCAATGTCCTTAGCCGTTTTAGAGACATCGTCCCCAAACAAATTTTTTGTGTATGGAACACTGTGTGAGCATAGATGTAAGTAATCATTCATTAGCTCTGGTTTTAGGAATTCCCTTCTTGTCATGTTGATTTGTCTGTTTGCATGTCCTAATAATGCGAGCACATCATTGCAGCTATCTATATATTTGCTTAAAGCTTGGGTGCTTTTATTTTCAGCTGACTCCTCTCGAGCCATTAGATCCACAGTTTTACACAGAATCGTAGCTGCTTTAACTACCGATCTTTCAATGAACTGGAGTTTCTTGTCCCCGGTTTGAGCCTTTGGAGAAATAACATTCCATATCAATTGGTTGGTCCTGACAATTGTGAGCCCCTCACAATTTTCGGGTCTGGCATTATTTTCATCCTTTACCAACTCAAGATACTGATCATCACTCATTCCATTACGAAAGAGATCTGTTACAGTTTCAGCCAGGACATCGTCTATCTTGCTGTCACAGGACTCTTGGACTTTACATCTTTTCACCATAGACGAGAACCTATTATTGATGCTGTCTAATTTTTGTTTTTTAGCTGGGGGTTCATTAGGATTATCAATGTCATCACCCCCTTCTTCATCTACATATGGATTATCATCATAATCATTTTCTTTATTATCATTATCGTAGTCATAATCATAATCCTCTATAGTTTGGATTCTACCAGAAAGAGAATTCAAGTCATCTCCTTGTTTTTTCTGATTTTCTTGAATACTTATTAAAACTGCCATGATTGCATCATGGTCTAACTTTTTAGACGTACTTGTACTAGGTTCATCAATATTCTCTACTCCAATCTGTTTAACAGAATTAGTTTGTTTTTTGTTGGTAGTGGTGGTCTTGTTTAAACGACCAGAGCTGCCTTCGGTATTACCACTTTTTGTCAAAGATTTCAAATCTACCTTTCTTTTTCCCGCTGCACCGCAGCTATTTTCCTTTTTCTTTTTATCGTCCCCAATGTCATCTAATAACAACAATTCATCAGACTCTTCCACCGAAGATCTTTTTCTGAGACCGGCCATCTTTGCATCCATATTCACGTGCAAAGTAAGGTTTACGGCAAAGTCGTAAATCAGTCGTGAGTCGTAACCAAGTCGTAAATACGAAACCCGAGTTACTTTTGTTTACAACCGTAAACAAAGGTAGGAATTAAGAATATAAACTAATATAGTTTGAATATCAACCACGTTGATAATGTAAAAATATTCAGAGACTGAATGAAACAATGTGGACACACATCCGCACTGTTCAAGATACACATTCACACTGAAGTTACCGCATGCGCATCACTATCTCATTTGATCCCGGAAGTGTTACAACGAAATAAAATCTTGGCGACGCCAGTGTAATGGGGTATCAAATAAATAAAAAGAACAGAAAGGAAAAAAGTGACAACAAAACTGCAAAATACTAAAAGAAAATCCCACAAAAACACTAAGAACAGAAAGAACGAAGTAACAACAAACTGTGAAATACTACAAGAAAAACCCTAAATAAGAAAAACAGAAAAGACAAAACGTAACAAAAACCCAAACTAAAAACTACAAGCTTGAAATAAACAGCTATTATTCTAACATCTTACTTTTATTACATATAGAACTTGGTTGGCTACTTGATTTATTTTCATCTGTTGAAACGTCTGTTTTATTCTTCTTACCTTTATATTATACATTAAATAGTATGCACACTTCTTTTTTCGGTTTCAAATTTTCAGGGCTTAATTCAGATTCACATCGTTTATTTTTTCTAGTTCTATTTCCAAATTAGGATTGTTCAGGTCTCCAGATACAAGAATTCAACATGCAAACCACTTTTTCAATGGCTGTTAAAGCAAGACTATTATTCAGGTAACGCTGGCTCAGATGTTTACCAGTTTTTTATTTAACTTAATTCTTTAGGTTTTTACAAAAGCTGGTGTTTAAAATGGGATGGTATTTTTAGATAACTTCTATTTATGGCATCCTGTCTTTATTAGCCCAGTCGGAGCAGAACAGTATGATATTAAACACCAGTTCATTTCATAATTGTCCATGAAATAAGCATTGCAGGTTTCATTCGTGCAGAAAAGCAAGTGACACTTATGCTTTCAATACCGTATAATTTTGTATAGGACTAACAATATCTGCTAACAATAGTACTGGAATACGTAATGTTCTTAATTTTACGGTAAGCAAGTTAACTAATCTCTACTCTAGATATTATTTCTACAATTCCCACAAGGCCGTAATATCACTATAAAAAATTATGATGCAATTTTCTCCCAACATGTACGTTGTTAAGGATTTACGTAATTTCTATGCTGTTATATTCAATGTGACATGGAACGGCCGACATGGAACCCATGGTCTGCTTGGATACATAGATTGCAGTTTTAGATATTTTATACTCACCATCCATGGTCTCCAGATAAGCAGAACTTTCATAGAACATTGCCAGACGTAGAACAACTTCAGCTGTTAGAGCTGGATCAACAGAACTAACACCACACCAACATAATGTCTGATGTACTGTATCTAATAAATACATCCACTGTAATCAGAAATAAATAAAGTAAAATATTTTGAAAATCTCAAGGTTGTCATAAATTATTGTTTTATCTTCAATTGCACATTGATACAAATTCAAGCAGCATCAACATTACTGTGAACGATTCGTACGTAACTTGTTTCTAGTCCTGCTTATCACATACAAGAGCTAACATAAGCAATTGTTGTTTTTTTTTCTTTTGTCAATAGCACCAATACATATGAGAGTTAGATAAAAAGAATGGCATATTTTCATAACTATTTTGTCAAAATTTGAAAGTTTAGCATGTATAATGTTTGTGTGTTCAATATGTTACCTTATGTGGTTGATCCATCTTATAAAGATATCGTGGATTATCAACAGAACCTGTTTGATATTTCTGGAAGACAGCTTTACATTTATTCCATAAGAACAGCGCAGCATCAACAATTATATCAATCTCTAC
Organism: Patella caerulea; assembly: GCA_036850965.1. Taxonomy (NCBI): domain Eukaryota; kingdom Metazoa; phylum Mollusca; class Gastropoda; family Patellidae; genus Patella; species Patella caerulea. The sequence continues at coordinate 61,742,478 of JAZGQO010000010.1, read as the reverse complement.
TGCCGATTTCTGTAAAAATATGTCATTTAAATGAGAGGTTTAGAGAAAATTCTATAAATAAGAATCTTTTTTTCTCAGAAAATTTTACAAAAATGGAATCTTTTTTACTCATCAAATCTTGCTAAAACTAGAATATTTCAGAACTTAAAATGAGAGTACAAAAACTTCGTAGTTTGACACATCCAAATAAACATATCTAATAATGATAATAATAAATTTACTAACTTACACCACTGCACTCAGCAGCACATGGAGAGGAAGAAGAAATGAGGTTTAACCATCAACTAGGTCATTTCAGGTCAAACATATTGTTCAATTATGTATGTCCATAATTCTTTTGCAAGTATGGGTCTTTAGGAAACATGAGGACCGAGTGAAAGGTTGGAAAGGTGACCCAACTCCTTGTCATGTACAAGCTAGGAATCAAAACTGCACAACTTAAATCACTGGCAGATCTTATGATCATTAGGCCATCCCAATTGTTAATGGTGCACAGGTGTTGTATAAATTCATTATTACATTACACTTATAATACTTCATTTTGCTGATTTATTATTTTTTGTACTTACTTTAAATGAACCTGATACTATGGATATTAAGACATCAGCTAGGTTGATATGGTCATCATGCATTCCTGTTGACTTCATTGCTGTTCCTAAAATATTTCGGTATTTAATGTAAGTAATTTGTCTATCCATCAAAATAAAATTTATTTTCACATTCATTTTTCATTAAGTTTTCTAAAACTGGGTTTAGCTTGAAATGATTCATTGATTACAAAGAAAGTAAAGTAATATGGTCAATTTTATTCCTATTGTCATTTTGTGCAATGTGGAGTTTCCAGCTCTCCTCTTAATTGATTTTTAGCTGGTGTTGCCAGGAAGACTGTGTACAAAGTGTATAAAGTTAACCTGGTAGAGACGTTGTATTTGGATCAGAAGGTAATTGTCCTTCTTCTCCAAGTTCATCTGTAATAACTGCATTCTTCTTGTGTTTTTTATTACTGTTTAATTTCTCCATGGCTAATAATAATTCTAACGCCTTCTCATCCCAAAAATATTCTTCCTCATTTAATAACTGCAAATAAAATAACATTGGCGGATTATATAAAAACTGTGTCTTTTTATTGAAATTTCTGCTCCACATCTCCACCTAGGCTATTTAATTAGGAATATTCAACCAAAGTTCTTTACTGATTTCGTAGATTCTTTTACTTTTACATTAAAATCCATGAGGACATATCTTAGTAAGAAGCAATGGTTACCAGCACCATCAGGTCATTTACCATTGCTACACCCAGTATGGTAAAGAGACTTATCTGATCAGTTATTTTCCCTTGAGTCTAGTTCAAAGGACAAGCATTAAAATAATGACATGCGCTTACACTCAGATGAATTAATAAGGGTTCCACTAGAGAATCAAAAACTTCCCAATGTTCATAATTGTAGGCTAATTTAACAAATCTAATTGCTGCACTGATAGGTATACCATCTTCACCTGTAATATATAATAGTAATAGATGTTAAAATGAAAGAACTAAAGTTACACTATGCTAAATCCAACAGCAGAATAAACCTTCAGACAGAGGTCTCCACTCTCCACCCCTTGATATCTAAAGTACATACTTATTTTGTTTAATGGTTACCACAGTGAGTTTCAAGAAATCAGTGCACATGTTTTGAGAGTTATAATGCTTAGTAGATAGATTTAAAGAGCACATAAAATAATCACACTGAAAAAATTAACAACTTAATTTTTAATTGGGATTTGTGTAACATTGGAGCAAAACTTCTTCAACTTTTTTATTTGCATATTACGTCCATTGAGAACAGTATACAAAACATACAGATACATCAACATACATGCATGCAAAAGATACAACTGACATGGAATACTATATGGGGATATATAGTAAACACTGGCTTCAAGTACATACCACTTTTATATGGTCATTCATGTGCACTATAAGACTTTCAATAATGATATATTGCTCCAGTTTTATTTAGATAATATAAAATTAAATACATTTATTATCTTGGTGAAAATGATAATCAAATATTTCAGCTCTTACAAGTTTCAGTTACAAATAATTAACAAACCTCTGATAGCCAGGTCCATAAGACTAGCACCAGTTGTAACTCCTGATAATGGTGGAGCACCAAGAGCAGATTGAGATTTAGGTCCTGGTAGCTTGTTACCACCACCACCTGTAATAATATATAAAACAATTGATTATTAGTGAACCATCACTGCGATCTTGATAAAATATTTCAAGATCTTTTACCTGTAGAGTGTTCACAAGAATGGGGACATGTTAAAAGATAGGTTGCCAGGCAACGAAACATACGCCCACAGCAGCTAAATCGTCCGGGCAGTCAACAAGGGTTGTCGCATATTTTTACTTTTTTCGGTAATGAAACATTTGTAATACACTAAAAACTGATTAAGAGTAACAACTCATTATGTAATTATCAGAAAATCATTAGAATTTGATTGCTTTGTATGAAAGTTTTACCCCACGCTAACAATTAGAATATACATGAAACATCTAATTATGGATTTAGCTGTTCAGTTATCAAAATTCATTGAAAATCAAAATACTTGTTCCTTACAACACCTTAAACTCTGTGTATCAATCTGAAGTCAATCGGATGATAAGTTTGGCCTCTATAGCGTCACAAGATTTTTTGAAGTTATCCAGGGAGATAATTCTGGCAGTAATTATTTGAAATCTCTGAAAATCAATAGGCTTCTTCGTCTCATGACCTTAAACATTGTGTGTAAATTTAAAGTCGATCGGATATTAACTTTGGCCTCTAGAGCTTCCACAGGATTTTTTCGAAGTGATCAAGGGCCATAACTCAGGCACTAATTATTGAAAATCACTGAAAATCGATAGACAGAGCATCCACAAGATTTTTTGAAGTGATCAAGGGCCATAACTCTGGCAGTAATTATCGGAAATCGCTGAAAATCAAAAGGCTTCTTCGTCACATGACCTTAGACACTGTGTATAAATTTAAACTCAATTGGATATTAACTTTGGCCTCTAGAGCGTCCGCAGGATTTTTTGAAGTGATCAAGGGCCATAACTCTGGCACTAATTATCAGAAATCGCTGAAAATCAATAGGATTCTTTGTCTCATGACCTTAAACACTGTGTATAAATTTAAAGTAAATCGGATATTAACTTTGGCCTCTAGAGCGTCCACAAGATTTTTTTAAGTGATCAAGGGCCATAACTCTGGCACTAATTATCAGAAATCGCTGAAAATCAATAGACCTCTTCGTCTCATGACCTTAAACACTGTGTATAAATTTAAAGTCAATTGGATATTACCTTTGGCCTCTAGAGCGTCCACAAGATTCGTTTAAGTGATCAAGGGCCATAACTCTGGCACTAATTATCGGAAATCGCTGAAAATCAATAGGCTTCTTCGTCTCATGACCTTAAACACTGTGTATAAATTTAAAGTCAATCGGATATTAACTTTGGCCTCTAGAGCATCCACAAGATTTTTTGAAGTGATCAAGGGCCATAACTCTGGTAGTTATTATCGGAAATCGCTGAAAAACAATAGGCTTCTTCGTCTCATGACCTTAAACACTGTGTATAAATTTAAAGTCAATCGGATATTAACTTTAGCCTGTAGAGCATCCACAAGCAATTGTGGACGCCGGCCCGACGGACGGACGGGCGGACGGGGGCGACGACAATATACAACCACATTTCAATGTGGGCGTATAAAAATAAAAAGAAGTTTACCAGCCAATAATTCCTGTCCAGTCATAAAAAGTTCTACAAACACATCCAGTACTTCTGGTTCATTATCCTGAGCTGGTGGAGAGGTTAAAATAATTCTTCTATTACTGTCACTTAAACTCTCTAACAATGCTAAAAACTGGGCAGCTGTTCCATCAAACATCTCCGCCATTAATTTCTCACTCGTTGTTCGAGGCCATGCCCACTAAAATAAAAATAGGTCAATTGACTTAATAACCATCTAACTATTGTAAAAAAGGGGAGCAATCTAAAATCGGATGTCTTTGGATTGTAACCATCTTGGCTATCCTAACCAAGGGTCGGGTTTTAACTATCACAACACTGATTAACCAAAAAGCTCAAGAATCAACACCATTGGAACAGTTTCAATCTCCTGCAGTAATTTCATTTTGAAGCCAATCAAATCTCGATGGTTCATTAATAAGCTATAGGTAACACTTCCATCTTAGAAATCCATTATTAATACTTTTATTTTATTTTTCATTTGTCACTTCAACCATTCATTTACCCTACCAATTAAAATAGTAACATCTCAGCAGAGATGGGTTTACCATCAAGATCAGAGGAAAATCTTACGTTTGTAGGATTTCTAATTGCACACAGTATCTAGTACTTACATTCATAATATCTTTATAATTTGTTCTAGTTTTAGGTCGTAACAATCCCTTAGGTTTTCTTCGAGTTTCGAACACAGATCTTTTATAAACCATGATGGCCATTTTAATAGTTGATTCACGAAAGGCTATCATTATCTGTGGATTTTCATCAGCATTGCTCATCATCTCCAGCTGACTTAATTCATTTATTTTAGCCAAACCTCTTCTTGCAAATGCCTAAAAAAAATTTATAATCATATAAACTACATTTTAGCTGCAATTTTAACTATTTTTTTACATTATTGGACAAAGCTATGAAAGAACATTTATTTTAATGTTATCCTGCCCTTTTTCTATAAAATATTATAATCACATAAAACAAAACTTTGCAAGCAAACCTTTATACTTTTACTAAAATGAATTGAAATAGAGTTAAATTTGTTATACATTGTTTTCTGTTGATTTGATGAGCTTTATGGAAATGGATGAAAGTAATTGTACATGGAATAAAAGAGACTTACCTCTGCATGTTGTCCAGCCTTACAGTCATAATAACATTGACAAACTGCTGTATATAAGGTAGATCTCCAGGGTAAATATTTTACTGACATTAATGGTATAGATGATTCCATACAAATACTAGCCCATATTACATACTCTAATACCTACACAATAAAATAATTTCATCATTTTAAAAATTAAAATTTGATACAGGAAAGGGAGACCATCAGATTACTTCTTTTGATTAAACTTAAAACATGAATAATTTAGATAAAGCTAAAACTTAGTAAGTGCTTTGAAATTTTGTACACTGATTGATTTATAATAATGAATAATATAAGAATAAAATAAAGAAATACTGAAAACAATAAATATTAAACTTGTATTAATGTCCACTGAATATCAATAATATTACCTGAGCTGAATGTCCCAATGACATCAAATGTCTAGAAATCGTGTAGATATGAATTGATCCTGAAAATGATTAATATAAAATTATTTTTCAAAATTTAAGTGCTTTACTTCTTCTGTAGGCCTACTTCAGATACATTTTTCATGATTTCAAACTATTTTATGATTTCAACTTAACATCAATAATTTTTCATTACAACTGTATAATTCTTCAAATTTTCTAATTATTGAAGAAAGCTTGAAAGATAAACTATAAATTCTATTTAGACGATATATTTAATGATTCAATACTTCTATTGAACTTGGCAAAACTATAGGAATAAACCAGCCAATCATCAGCTGAGTGATCATTTTGTTTCAAGCTCACATACTTTAGAATGAAAAATGAGTTGTTTAAAAAAACGACTGGGTAACTGCTAGTGCTAATTTTAACCCCTGATAAATATGTAGAGTAATTTAATAATTACCATTATAAATAAGCCAACACAATGGTTCTTTTGGCAAAACAATCTGCATTATTAATCTTAGGAAAGATAAAATCTGTAGACATTCATCTACTGATTGTCTATTCTGTAATTTGGGATCATTTAACTTCACAATCTGATACATGCTGATACTCTTTCCCATTAAAGCACGAAACTACAAAAAAACAAATTGGAAAATATCTCAGTTTGACAGAAGCCTGCACCATAGAGCCTGATCATTACATAATTTTAAAATCTGACAGCTTTCGGATGCAACAAAGTTACTGAAAGGAAAACAAATCTTGATTCACAGACACATGTAGCATATAATCATAAAGAAACATGGTCACTCTCATCAAAAAAATAAACATAAGCTTCATTAATATCATTTAATATGTTTAATCTGTGTCATCCCTAAAACTTTGGACAGTGATTTAAGGTATTAAAATATTTAAAAATGGTGAAAGTATGTTCGTTTCCAAACAGTATTGTTTACATTTTATTTGATTTAATAGCCTCAATTGACACGCAATTAGTTTTACTGCAATATTCTGCTATGCACTGGTTAATTGGACATAATAAAATCGTGAGACATGACGTAATGTTATATAAACAAACATATTTGGACCAATTTGGCGCTCTGTTTTAAAAGTAATGCTTTAGTAACCTAGTTAACGATTTGTTGTTAATCGGGCTATTGACCAATCATAATTTAGAACAAGAATTTCCACTCTTTAAAGCAGTGAGTAGTGGGATTAGCTCTAATCAAATGGAACACTGTGAGGAGTATGATATTTCAGCAATATCACAAAGTTTACAAACAAATCAATTTAAATATCCCAAATTCAAATCCTGTAAAATTGAAATTTTTTTTACAATCCATTGTACATCTCAATAGCTCTATGCCCCTTTAATGCCATCACCCTTCTTAGAAGAACATAAAAACCATACCAACACCAAGACACAAAAAAAAAAAAAAAAAATTCTTCTTCTTTAAAAGCAAACTAAGAGGCAACTGAGTCTTAATTGTATAATGCCATATTCACATTCACACCAGAAAATATGTATAATTATCTTTAATAAGGATGGGTTCCAAATAACAGAAAAATGATACTTACTGTTAGTCCTGAATTATCTGTATCAAAGCCATTAGGAAAAAATAATTTCTCTAAAGTTGATCCATCTGTAATTTCACTGAAGTTGATTCTTTCAAAACAAAGTAAATATCTTTCATAGCACTGGCTCAAGGCAATTTTATATTCCTGGAATAAATGTAGATATGGGTGAATCACCTGATTAAGAGAAATAGATGATCCAGGTCTTTTTACTGGAAATTTCTTAAAGTTATGTTTTTAGTTTGTTTTGGGTTGTTTTGTTTATTTAATGGCCTAAATTAGTTAGCCTCTATAGTCTATGGAAATTAATAATACACCAAATTTACCTTCATCGCCATAAGATAATCTCCCATTTCCAGTAACCTTTTTTGATAGTAAGCTTTCGGAAGTTTGGGTTCATATCTATTCCATAGCTTAAAAATGCTGTCAGCCCTGAATAAAAACAGAAATTATCTTTTCCAAAATATGCAATATAATATACTTTTAAGGCAGGCTTATTTTAAGACCATAATAATAATATGCCATGAGTATGAGTGTAGCAAAAAGAATAAGTGCTGATCGGTGATTAAAATCAGTTTAAAATAAAGAGTTCAAAACAACATGACTTTATTCTTACAAATCTGAAAGATGTACTACTATTACTAATAAAAATTCAAAGTATTAATCAATGAATAATAACTCAATCAATAAGCCAAGAAATTTAGTCCTATTTTTCAGTGATTGACAACATATTAATATTATAATATAATGACAATGTATGGTATCCTCATCATAAAGAATCTGCTCAACTTTCAGTACTTACATTCTGGAACATGGTTCCTTTTCGGGTTTTTTAAAGTTGGGACCAGATCGCTTTATGATATGGGCAGTAATCAGGGTTATTTCAGTATCTAATGCCTGTAAAACTGGATTTGTTTTGCTGTTGTTTTTTTCGGATCCAAAAAAAGCACTTGGCCTCCCTCTATTTGTACTTGACGCTGCTGCATTTATCAAAAATGCGGCCATGTTTTATTTGCTGTGAGTTCCCTTCAAGGGATTTCCTCAAAGAACTTATTGACTCTGGAACTTCGATGCGATTGTAAATATTTAATCTTTGTTGGAAATTAGTATATTAGCAGCCATCTTTCAACAATGTCGTCGCTATGGTAGTCTTGGTTAATTATGGAATCTGTTTACCGACTTCTATTGTGTGATAATGAAGACTATCACCATGGATATGGGAGATAACTCTTCTGTATAAATAGGCTTCAGACTAGTCAATCTCTCCCCTAAAGTACATGTAAAGGGAATATTATGCTCTATTTTTTGAAACCTTGAAATAGACAACAATGGTTGTAAAGGCACATATTACTGTAATATGAATGTATGCAAAGTGGTTTTAATATTAAACTTTTAAAAAAGAATATTGCAATTTCTAATCAATTATGTTCAGTGAAATATGTGATCTGTTCAAATTGACCAGCAGTTGTTTATGCTGTTTTTAAATAAGTTTAAAATCCTTTGTCGTTTGTGAATCACCCTTTACTAATTACTTCCACATTGTATTGTAGGATATGTCTCTTGTTTTTTGTTCATTACAAAATGGCACCCGAAACCATAGGGTACATGACTTGTATTGATTATAAAATATTCATTGTCTTAAATATTTTGTAGATTAGAATCTATAGTTTCACGGCAAGATAACAACATCAATATTGATACTGTATCTGTATATATATACTACGTAGGAACCAATATCGATCAATATTGAATTCCAATTCGTGCTGTTAATAATGAATATTATGGAAATATTGAGTAAGAGAATTAGCTCCTTTGATCAATAACATTTTTTTGTAACTTCCAATGATATTAATTAAACTTTTTAACCACAAAGAGTCAAATATGTCAGAATCATCTGATAAATACTGAAAAGGGTTAATCATTTCTATTTTTTGCAAGGCCAGGTCAAAGGAATCTATGGACACTGACGTTATTTTTCTAGGCGATTGCCCTATTTTATGTCTCTTTGCTTCTGTCCCAAAATCTTGAATATTTACCAAAACCTGGTAGTAAATGGAAACTCAAACATTTTTCATTGACTCTAGACCAAAGTGTCAACAAAAAATGACATTCAGAAGGGTGGGTGGGGGAATAGAGGGTGAGGTGGGGAAACAGAGGATGGTCATAAATAGATGAACTGGAACTAATTACTAGTTCGACTGCAACAATTATCCCTCCTGGAACTAAACGGAACACCAACAATTTTAACAAGTACTGAAGAATAGCAAATGTTAGAACTTTTTCTCAAGAACATTATCCAAATTCACATTGTTTTAGATTGCTTTTATTTCAATTTTCACCAGAGCTCTATTTTAAATTCTACCAATAGACTTCCCAAAATCATGTGAGAACCAGTTGTTGTATAATCAATATCCCTTGGGTGCATGATTTAACCTTTTGTACCAAAATATTGTTTATATTGATATTCCGACAGTCACCCTAGATTCATGTGATTATCATCCAACGTTGAGCTCATGCGTTATGACTGTAATAAGATCCCAGATTTGAAACCCTAAGCAAGTAAACAACAACCTTCAGTATTTTGATGGCATTAAAAATAGACAAAGGAACCATGAATTATTAACCCTGGATGTAAAAGATCCATAAACTGCTGGGATTCAAGAGTATATGGAAGACGATATGAAACAGCTCATGCATTTGACCTAAATATGTCCTCTTGGCATTGCATATGAGTAAATGAAATTGATACTGTGTTAATCTATTCAGACATTAAACCACATTCCAATTGTTAAACATGGGCTTACCCAAATCATGTATATTGATGAATTAAAGAAACTATACCAAGACTTTAGGAGACAACTGAATAGAAAAAAACAATTGATTATGTTTTATTATAATAGTTTTTAAAGATACATTATGTAAGATTTAAATAAAAAGCTGTCATTTCTAGCTGGGATAGTTAACTAACAGATAATGAATATAATGAAAATTTCATTCAAATTGATTTATTCTGAGCAAAGTTATAAGAGTTTAATATTAGTGTAGTGTAGACTGCTTATTATTAAAGCAATCATACTTAACAATCAAGTCTAAATATTCATTAACTATCCATTTTATCGCTTAATGTTTTAATCTTGCAGGTGTTCAAATCTTTTTAAATCTCTGTCATCCAATGATCTAGAGAGTTTATCATAAGCTTCTGAATAAATATCTGAATAAAGACCTACAATGGGCAAGTTCAGCTCATACATAATGTGTCTTTTTTCTAGGTATAGTTTCATTTGAAAATAAAATGAAGTTTAACGTCCTACTTTTCTGCACCAACTGTTATATACATAGATATACTACAGTTCTTTTTCGTAAATTCTTATCAGAACTTATATTTGGGTTCTAAAAGGTAGAGAATTAATTTGGTAATATTTTTATTTAAAAATAGAGATGTCCAAAGTACAATGTATATCAAATATAATATAAGATACTAAATAAGATAGATTCTCTTATGTAGGAATGAATAACATATTTTGCATATAATAAGATTATATTTACATTTTCTACAAGCTTAAAGTTTTAAGAGATGAGTGTTGCAAGACATTTTGTTTCATTTTAAAACAGATGAATAATTAAAATTTTGGTGATTATCTATATTTTGAATGGGGCTTTTCCGACGATGATCAGCTATATTGATATTTTCAGCAAGCCCTACATGTAGTTATATTTGTATAAAATTCTTCAATTTCTGGTCATAATATAGATGGCAATGTGGAAATATTTTACCTTTTCCAATACTGATACGACATACATAGTTAAAACTTTCCATAATCGCATAAATAATCATAATGTTGCAATTAGACTGACATTGTTACATAAATGGTAGGGTATGTACATACATTTTGTTCATATACATATATTTTCAAACAACCAAAATGATACGTTAATAAATAAATTTCAAATGAAGTTTTACAAACCACTTTGAACAAAGAAGTAAACAATGAAGATGTGAATATTTATATAATGCTAAATTAAGTGGTACATAAACACATAAACATCTGATAGAACAAAAACATGTCTAACAAATCAATCTACAATTACAAATGAGAACAATAGTGTTGAAATGAAGCTTGAATGTTGAGTTGCTGGTTGAAGCTAAAGGGCACTTTGATCCTGAAAAGAAAATAAAGCAGAAAGTGTTAGTCTGTGATGCAAAGGTAAAGATGTAACTGACCGGAATAGTTCTTGTTCTTTTATTAACTTCTTCAATTCTCTTTGTTTGAATATGGTTCTCTAGATTATAAGATGAATAAAATTATTCAAATCTAACTAGTAATTTTAGAAACGCACTGTATCTTAACTTCAAAATGAAAGAAGATATGCCTACAGCAGCCAAATCGTTCCACTGTCAACAAGACTTGTTGCATATTTTTACTTTTGTCGGTAATGTAACTTATTATACTCTGAAGTCTGATTAAGAGCAACAAGTCATTAAGTAATTCTCAAAAAATCACTAGAATTTGTTTGGCTTCTAGTACTGCTCCATGTTAACATTTAGTATACAAAACATTTAATATCATGGATTTAGCTGTTCAAGTTATAAAAAATCATTGAAAATCAAGCCCTTTAATTCATTGTATCAATCCAAAGTCAATCGAAACGATTATATATAAACGTCTTCATCTCAAGATCTTAAACACAGTCTATACATATAAAATAAATCAGATAATATCTATGGTCTCTAAAGCATCCACAAGATTTTTCAAAGCGATCAAGGTCCATACATTTATCTCCGGCAGTAATTATCGGTAGTGGTTGAAAAACAATAGACTTCTTCACCTCATGACTTTAAACACTGTGTATAAGATACTTCAAATTGATCATGGGCTATAACTCTAGCAGTAATTATCTGAAACTTTTGAAAATGATGATTCTTCGTCTCTTGACCTTAACTTTAGGCTCTAGAGCAGCTACAAGCAATTGTGGATGCCCAACAGACGGGCTGATGGGGGGGAGACAACAATAAACCACCACATTTCAATGTGGGCTTTTAAAAAAATGTTTTGCATGATACCCTAATGGTAGTTATTGCTGTCTTCATGCCCTGTTTTCGTTTGTTAAATTGAAACTTACATTAAATGTGCCATGTGCTGCTGTGCTCTAGTTCTTCATCTATACTTTTTCTTTTCTTTCTTTCCTCTACGTGAGTGATCAATACCACTTTTTGGTGATACTGCAGATGAGCCTACCGGTTCTTCATCATCCTTAAATAAATAATTATGACATTATAGGATTCACTGGAGTGGATGTCTACACGGCACTCTACAGAGATTTTCCCAAGGTACATGTACATTATCATTACGGCCATAAACCACAACAGTCAAATTAACTTTGGTCAAAATGGCCACAATCTGGTCAAAACAGACAATCGAATACAAATATACATGTATTTGCAAAAAACAAAAATTTCATAAAACTAAAATTCTTCTTTATAAAATGTAAAGAACTGAGCAATTGACTCTAATTTTGATAAAAAAAACAATTTGCTCTTATTATTTAGAATAGGGTTTCAACTGTTTATCATAATTAATTAAAGTGCTTATTTACAACCCAGAAGAATGCATACTTCAAAGGAAGGAAGTGAGCACTAATCAATTTTACTTCACACACTTCTAGCTATTACTGATTATGCCATGTGAGGGTAACATTAATCCGGATTATTTTTTTCTTTATATATAGAGTTTATCTTAAGTTTCATTTTTAGCACTTTACCAATTCCAATATCTATTACTATTAAGCTTTTTCCAATTTACAGGTGTCATATCGGATAATATGGCACCAGAGGCTATATAGTTTGTAGTATTGCACCATTGCATATTGCTTTTGTTTCTTACAAATGGAAATTCTTTTCTCCAAGATTCCCAAAGTACTGAAACGAACACGCTTTTAAAAAAATATGTCCCTGTCTTCTAACCAACCTGACCTACTTCATTGAAAGGGTAAAGAACAAATTTATGAACTCTGCCATATAAGATTACCGCTGAACGAAATTTAGGTAAGTCTGGGAGAAAAAATTTAGCACTTTACCAATTCCAATATCTATTACTATTACGCTTTTTCCAATTTACAGGTTATGAAAAGTTAAGAATCTTCAGTCATTTAATGATTTACCTAGCCCAATTACAATAATCACAATCAAATTTTTTCAAAAATCCCAAATTTCCCCCCCAGCCAGGCTTAACTAAATTTTGTTCCATCTTATATATTTATTATACATGTATATGCCTGAGTTCGTAAATTTGTGGATTACCCTTCAATCAAGTCAGTCAGAAGACAGGGTCTTGTTTTTTCACTAAGATGTTCAGTTACATTGGTCAGACATTCACTGCCAGGGACTAAGGACACACGCCCGTCAGCAAAATTGACCGGGAAGCCAAACTTTTTTTCGACAAGGAAGGAAGAAGGATTCACTAGCACAGTCCCTGAACGTACAGCCTGTTTAGTACAGGTCGAGTGTAATGAGAACTATCAGAACTTCAGAGCAGAACTAGTGTAAACCACTGATCTTATAAATAACATAGATCTGTGGTGTAAACATCAACATTACTGTAACTCAGTAAAAATGACTACACAGTACAGTGAACTAAATACCAATTCATGGGAGTGAATTACACAGTGAACTAAATACCCTTTCATTAGGACTCTCTGGAACAAACACCACAGCCATAATACAAATTATTTGAAATATAGCCCCGATAAAAAGGCCATAATGCAAAAATATTTCGTATGTTGTCGGCTCTGCAATGTGGATCGCCATTTTTGTTGTTTACATTTACGACAATTGCGAGATTTAGTAAATGAATTATTACGAGATATTCATATTTTATAACTTTTGTTTCAAGTTAATACAATTACCAATAGATTAATGGAAATACATTGATATAATATTTAAAATTTTAAGAAAGAAACCCTAATATGTTGTCGTAAAAATATTATGACCTATTGACGTTCTTTTGATTTCAACCAATCAAAATACCACAAAATGTCACATGACGTTTAAACTGAAGGAGCGAAATACGAATACCTACCCAAAATCTGGTTCAAGATTTCTTCGATTTATTTGGTAATTTTTATAAAACCATTGTCAAATGTCTGTCTTATCACGCTACCAAACAATAACATCTCTATTCGGGATGTTGTAAACCCGATTTGCAGTAGCCACGCAGCAGTGAAGGGAGAAATAACCCTTGGCCAAGTTTTGAACTTCGAAGTAAACGACTTAACTAGTTACGAATAGGCTACTAGGCTAACCATTCGAGTTCATCATGATTATTGATAATGATTCGCTCAATACTAATGTTTCGATTGGACATCTATTCAATAATGTTTCGATTAGACATCTATGACGAGTCTATGATTGGCCAGCATATCCATGGATGATAATGAGTATTATTGCCAATCCAAATTCCAATGTATAAAATATAATGAATGTATAACAATACAATGTGAATGTCATGTCAATGTTATGTTCATTAATTGTTCTTCATAATCATCATACCTGTTCCTAACTTTTTGTTCTTTGTACACACTGTCCAGTAGGCAGTAGTAAGAATTATGGCACAAATTACCCTAATCTAGGCACCCTAATCTAGGCCTAGTTCTTTATTAAGAAAAAACGGTCTCTGGTTCGACACTGTCCGCTTTCCGTTTTCTCGCTTCTTTCTACTCATTGTAAATATGTTTGTTTGATAAGCAATGATAATGAATTAGGCCTTGCATAACCTAATTTATTTCCAGTGGACATTAATTTGATTAAACTCCTTCTGCCTCTCTCTCTCTCTCTAACATATTCCTGAAGCAATGGCCAAGAAATCCCTCTCTGACGATTGCAGGATTGACTTCTGATTCTTTTGAGTTTGAGGGAGTGTTTCTATTCTTCCCGTTCAATCAACATGACATTCCTACTTTTAATCTGGGTCTTACCTAAAACTTTGGACAGTGGTTTAAGGTATTAAAAATGGTGAAAGTATGTTCATTTCCAAACAGCATTGTTTACATTTCATTTGACTTGATAGCCTCCTTTGTCACGCTATTAGTTTTACTGGTCAGTATTCTGCTATACACAGGTTAATTGGGCAATCTAATTGAAATTCAGATCTATATTTCGTTTCGGTTTTTATAATTTCGATGGCCTACACTACATGTAGATCTAACAAGTTAGAGCGGGAGGTCACGTTCAGCCAGTTCAGATGTCAAGCACGCGACATTTGACCTTATAACCTCAGTCATTCGTTTAACCAATCAGAATCGTTGTTACTTTGTTTTGATTTCTATCGCTGATAATGCCTACCCACAATTCTGCGCAAAAAAGGTCAAACCCTCCATTCGACAGACAATTTGATTGGCTGACCCCTCATTTCAAGCCGAACACAAGTTAAACAACAAGTCTTTCAGATCCTAATGTAGTAAAGGCAAGTAAAACAAAATTTTGAACTATAAAACGAAACGAAATAGGATCTGTGTTTTAATCAGATTGGTTAATTGGGCATGATAAAATCGTGAGCCATGACGTAACACTATGTAAGCATATTTGGTCCAATATTGGCACTCGTTTTAAATGTAAAGCTTTTGTAAAACAGCTAGTCATTGGTTGTTTAGTCGGACTATTGATCAATCAAAATTTCAAACAAGATCAATCATTACAGCAGTGAGTAGTGGGATCACCTCTTATCAAATGGAACACTGTGAGGAGTATGGTGTACTGTGTTCTAAGACTATTTTTGAATCCTTACCTTTTCTATTTTCACTTTTTGATTCTTTATTTTCCCCAAAAGGAATCATTTCTGGTCACATCTGACACAAATTTCTAATAATTCAGCAATATTTTTATGTCAAATAATTCAGCAATATTTTTATGTCAAATAATTCAGCAATATTTTTATGTTAAATTTTGCAATTAAATTATTTTCTAATATAATATTTATTTTTTATTAGGTTTGTAAGAAAGGTATTATGATATTTGACGTATGAATATATGATGTTATAGAAGCTTCAAAAAATAAACACTCAAACAGACCAAAAGACTCAGATGACTGTTTTGCCCAGAGAATTCACTTTGAGAAAAATTGTTCATTAATAATAATTAAAAATGACAGGTGAGAAATTAGAGATCCAGTCTTGAACTTGTAGTAAAAAATACAGTGCTCATTTTTTCTTGCAACTACTGAAACAAATAAACTACTGAATGTATCTTTTAATTAGGCTTAAAAGCACTGAACAGTATGTAGCACAAGATTAGTGATTAGATTGCAGATCTCTAGAGTTTGGTTATAGTTTGTAGACAAAACAAGGCTTGAGCTGTTTCTAAATTGCATTGCTTGTCTATTCAAAATGCAAATAAAAGACAAAACAAAACACATTTCTTTTTAAGTTATGGTTGTTATTGAATTCTTTTTAATAGATAAATGATTAATTTTGCAGAGTGTCCAACTGGTTGTTTATTAGATTTATCTGAACCGTCAGAGGTTGATGTGAACTTGTACGATGAAAATGAAGATTTTGATAAAGAAAACTCTATACCTGTGATAGGTAATATCTTGTTAAAATAGCATTATGAAAGAGAAAAATCTGCTTATTACAGGTCTTTCTTTAGACCTGAAATGTTATCTAAATAATCAATTAGACATTAATTAACTTATCCAGACCATTATAAACTCTTGATGTCAAGGCTAGCCGTCAATGTTGGCAGATTAAATTCCTATATGCCGCTTAACAGCCATTGATAATTAAATCAATCAAGTGGATAATCAAGACTATGCTGTTTATATTATGAATTTAGTAATGATGACCGAGGCTATGTGAATATTTCTCTCATTTCGTTCTCGGCTAATAGTTGATCAATTTGACTTAAATTTTCAGCAAAATACCTTTACACTATCTAGTTTTTAACTATTATAGTGAGAACTGCCATCTCTTTATCTTATCTCCCATAATGTATCTTTAAACAAGAGAATAGAAACGACAAAACAAATTCATGTTTCTTTGTTTTATTAGACTGCAGCAGTGAGTTTTCAAATGGATGACACATTGTAGTACACATTCTTTCAAAAGATTGAGCTACCCATCAGGCAAAAAATTAATATTTTTCTTGCTTTGGAAGAATTTGAATATAGTATGCTTTATTAAGTATTGCTGATATTTCTCTTTTATTTAAGTATGTGGGGGGTTGGGATGGCCTAGTGGTCTAGATAGCCGCGCTTTGACCTCTAGCTGGCCGGTCACCTCAGGCATGCGGCTGTGGTTTCGATCCCTGGTGTGAGCGTATGTGGCATGGAGATAGGGGCGCCTTCTCAACCTCGTGGGTTTCCTCCAGGCACTTAGAGGTTTCCTCCCACTGCTAAAGACCCCTATGCGCAAGCAAATTATTGAAATAAAATTGAAGCCATGTGTTAGTCCCAAAATGACCTAGTTTGTGTCAAGTGGACGTTAAACCCCATTTCTCTCTCTCTATATAAGTATGTATACAATATTTATCAGAAATAAATGGGTTATTTTTATTATTGTAGATTCTATAGAATTGGCTAGAAGTGATGATAGTAATAGGAGAAATAGTGTAACAATCTGTAAATCATTAGATATAGATGATAGAATATTTAATGATGTCACAGATAAAACTCTTACTAATAATACTTGTATACTCGATCCTCATAATCTACCTAGTCCTGGTTAGTATGATATATTTTATTATTTGACAGTTTTCAGAAAAAAAGGACATCCTTCTCCTGGTAAATGCTGCCAGATATAACTTGATATAAAGGCCTTATAAATAAAATATTACGGTTATCAAATAATCCTGTATCACTTAAATTATTTTTAAAAATTTCGAGAGATTAGTTTGATCTAGTAGTTTCTGGTATCACATTCCATAATTTTGGTGTGACTACAGGAAACGTTTCAGTTTTGAGTAGTTTTCTGCAAATTAAAGCTGATTGAAGACTTTGATTTCATTTATGGTTTTTGATCATCTCTGATATAATCTTGTGCTTTTTCTTCACTGGTTTTGCTGACCAATTTGGAATTTGTTTAGGAGATAATAATTTAGACTATGAAACAGAGCATTAGTATAGTCCAGCTTTGACAATATTGGGGATCTCATTAATGAAGAGGTTGCCTCACAGTTAGATAATAATATGTGAAATGAAACTTAATTTGAAGATTTCTTTTCAACTTCAGAAGATATGTGGTTAGAAAAAGAAACATTCGATTTCGATCTGGTTCTGTCGCCACCAGAAAGGTAGATAGATTACACTTTTTTCCATGATATATTTATGTCACACTTTTTTCCATGATATATATTATAAATAATTTGATAGGAAAAAATCAATTTTATGTATTTGGTGGAAGGACTACTATTATGAAAATTCAATATTCTTTATTTTTGTAAAAAAAAAAGAATGATTATATTTCCATGACTACAGGATTTGTGCAGTCCTACTTTTCTTTTTAGCAATCACAGTCGCCCGTCATATATTGTTTTCTGTGATGAACCGAATGAAGAATTATTCTTGTCATTTGGTTTATTTAAGAATAAGATGAACGAAAGTATCTAAAATATCAATAGCAAACAACCTTTTCTGTCTTATATTTCATGTGTGTTGCTGTAATACCCATAACACATTTTTGCTACATGTAATGTCAGTGATAGAATCATTTTCTATCTCCCGGAAATAATCTCAAATTTATGTGAAATTGTTTTTTCAGTAAAAAAGATGAATTACAAGACGAGGAAGAGATTTTCTTTGGACCAATGGGATTCACAGAGAGATGTATGGCTGCGGTAGTTGCCAGGCAAACACCTGTTAAACCCATGAGTCCCTTGAATCCCCAACAACTGGCTGAAGTAATTAAGGAGGCCCATGGAGTGTCGTGCCTTTTTACAAATATGAAATCAGGGGGTTCAAGTTCAGATGATGGGAAATCTCCGCAAAAAAAGATAATAACCACTAGATTATTTTCAAAGAGTCCCAGACATATTAAAAATAGAACTTTTTCCATAGAAAAAGATGTTGAGAACATTTCCCCACCAGAAGCCAATAATCACGTTCGTCAAGATACTTTCACAAAAGAAACTGAAGTCACACAGCTTACAGAACAAGTTATAAAACATCGATCAATTAAAGCACCAGTCAGAGATTTATCTTCCACTCGCTCTACACTTATTAAAACGAAAGAAGAAAATTCATCATCAAATAAACCAAGTCTAAAACCTAAATTTTCAAGATTACCAAAAAGTCGGAGTGCAAGTAACCTAGCAAAGGTAAGATAAATGAAACATCTAAAAGAAAAAATATGTAAAAAACATTGTGTTTACATGGAATATTTTCTCTACCAAAAGGAATAAGTAGAGAAAAACAAATGGAAACAACATTTTTTTTATTGTAGTCACATGAAGTTTTAGTATTGTTCTGGTTTATATCTACAATGATCTATTTACTAATATAAAGTCAATTAAAATCCACTAATATTCACAAATAATAAGACACATGAAGGAAAATATGTTGATTTGAAAGATTTGTAGTTTCTTAGTCTGTGAAACTGCACCAAAAATAGTCCTAAATGAGTCGTATCAATTGAATAAATATTGAAATAGCTTTCAGATATTAACTTAGACGAACAATTGAACAGTAAAATCAGCATTTATTGTCATCACTATTATTTTAATTTGTAGCCTTGGATAACTTCCTGGTAGACTAAACAATAAATTTGTATTTGGATAGACCAGAGTTGCTTTATTTTATTTTGTGTATCATATTTTTATATTCTAATATTACAGGCTGAAAGCCATGAAAGTTTAGTGGATAATGAATCGACACGACAGAGATATAAAAGTGGAGATTCAGACGCATCTGAGTCGAGTATAACCAGTGATACAAGTGATATATCTCTCAGTAGATTATCTTCTTGTAGAAAGAGTTTTACCAGTAATATGAAAGTAAGATTCATGTAATCATGTTTCCATAACATTCATATTTCTTAAATTATGTGTGATTTATATATTATGCATGTCTTGTCTTCAGACAACATAAAATACATACTATTATGCACATGTATTTCTATGAAATCAAAGTGTTACTCTAATATATTCTGTCATCTTATGATTCTTATGCGTAGTGTGTGATTGGAACAATGCCTGTACCATTATTAGAAATATGGGATATGAAGCAGAGTTTAACATCCTAAATTTCAGCAACAATTGGGCTAATGAGAAATAATGGTACTCCAACATCATCAGATAACAGCATATCTGTATATTATTGAAAAGCTGAATTACTTGGTTCTGTTGAATGTAGGTTCCCTATAATCTTACTGACATGTGGGTCAAGTTTGTATTCATTGTTCCCATATGATATAGTTTCACTCAATAATGCTTATATTTTTCTTCTCATTTTTTTTGTGATTTTTCCAGGCACCAACATCTACTAGTAAAAGAATGCAGGCACCAATGATAAAGCAAAGTCTGACGACTCTCAATAAAGGTGGTTCCAGTAAACTAACATTTAAGAACCTTTCTCAACAACAGGGTCCGATAAAACTTAAACACACTCGAACAAATTCTAACTCAAGTATGGACTCTGTGTCTTCACAGACTTCAAGTTTATCAAATTCATCATTCATGTCCCAAAGTTCAAATATCGGAAAACCAATCATCAAATCGAACATCACAGCACCAGCTAGTAAAGGGACAATTAAAGCACCTCTAGGAAAATTTCAGTCAAAAATGATGAAACCAGTTATACAAAAGAAAGTCCCACCATCAAGACCAGAGACAAGAAAATCTTTAAATGGACCAATGAAAGTACTTCAAGCAGTTAAACCAAGTACATCAAATTTCAATAAATCTTTTGTTGATAGAAAGACAACCAGTGAGTTAATAAATGTATTAATAAAAATTAAAACACATGTAAGAAAAACTACGTGTATATATATATGTTTACATACATGCCAACTATTCCGATTTTGTCGGAATCATTCCGATTTTCTGAGTCTAATTCTGAATTCCGATTTTACTCTTTATAATTCCGTTTTTTAAAATTTATTGGAAGATATTTATTATATTTCATTCCGGACCTTTTTACATTGACGACTGTCTCGGCATTCTCGCTGTTTGTTGTGAATCTGATTGCGATACTGTTTATCGTAGTATGAGTCGGTAAAACAACGGAAATAGTCGAGAACATGTGTCATGTTTTCCTTATTATTATTAATATAAAATGGAATAAGCTATTATGTCTGGACTAATCAAGATCAAAATGTCATGTGGTTATTTCTGTCATTTGCCGTGTCTAATTTGCATAATTCGCGGACGGAAATAGCCGAAAACATGTCGCCAGTTTTCTCGATCATTATTAATATAAAATGGAATAAGCTAAGAGGTCATATATGGTTATTTCGTCATCGGCCGTGCCTAATTTGCATACTTCGCGGAGCCATTCTCGCATACACTCGTACAGTACACGGCGGATTTACCGTTAGTTGCCAGTAACGATGTGGCTTCTTCCTTATTTCCTTCTGACTTGATAAAAAATGTTTTCAAGCTGTTTTCCATGTGTGAAAAAAACAAATTACAATTATAAATAAAACCCAGTAAATAATTTACGACTTCCACGCGTCGGTCGTCAAGACAAACCAAATGGCTTCCAATTTCCAAAACAAATGTCAGACAAAAATACCGGGAAACTTACGGCAAAGAATTTCCAGGAATCACTACGTCCTCGCGTAGAGGCGACGAATTCACATTTTGTTTAGCCTGATTTATGTGTTGCTTACGGTGGTATTACGGACATTAAAAAACATTTTGAAACTAAAAAACACTTGAGCTGCTCAAACCTAAAAGTAAAAGCCTCTTACGAAAAATCTTCTAGGCGTATATAAACATATTTTCAGTCTTCACCACGTCCTGCGGCGCTCACGGTGCGATGCACCGTTCGACCTTGGACCTACGGTCCTTGCTCTATCATCAATACTAGGCATTCCGATTTTCAATCTCCTCAGGTTGGCATGTATGTGTTTAAACCCAAACCGCTAAACCATTCTATCAAAAAACAAACGATCCCTAAGTCAAGCTGGAACGCAATCTGTTGGGTTGCCAGATAGTGATACCCTGACATTTTTGCCCACATCTTGTCCCATGGGTGTTTTGTCATAGTTTTATCGGAAGTAACAACCCAATAAATACTTTTGTGGGAATGTATTTCACCTATCTGCTTCATACCTGTCATCTGTTGGATATGAAACTATTCATTTGTCTTTAGAATCTGACAGTACTCCGGTAAAGCAAGAAAAATCTGTTAAACCCAAAAGACTTTCAACAGCTATGGGCACTCTTGGAAAATCTAGGTATGACTTAATATTATTTTTGAGTTTATAAATTTGGTAAGATAAGAAAGGCAGATTCGAATATATCCAGTGTTTGGTATATTTTTCTTTAGACCACATAAATAAAGTGTCTTACAACATCATATTTGTATTAAAATCATTTGAAAATGGGAATGTAAACGCTCACACTATTCTTGAAGATTTTAATATCATATAGATATACAGACTGGCCCATCCATTTTTATACGGCCACATGGAATCATATCGCTGTCACCCAGGTCTGTTCATCCATCCATCATCCATAAAGTTGCTTATAACCATTAACCTCTACTTTCGACCTACGGGTGTGTGCGAGTTGTATCATAAGGCATGTCATTGAGTCAACTGGCTTGGTTTCTTGGTTTGTGTCAAGTGGACTTTAAACCCATCTCTTTCTCGATCTACATGAGGGTTTATGAATAACTCTTTTTAGCATGAATTTTTACAAATGTCAATATAATTTTATGACATTAACATGGATACCAGACAAACCATGGTCTATGACCCAAAAAAACCCTGTAGGTTTCATGGATATACATTTAGCATTGTTCATTCCACATTTCATGAAAATCCATAGAGGTATTACTGAGAAAATTCTGCTTTTTTTGTCATCGGCACCGTTTATTGTGATGTTTTTTGGCCAAGTTTCCTTTATTATGCTTTTAAGCAAAGTTTAGAACATAGTAAATAAAATTGGTATTGTTTTGATGATTAAATGTAGTTTATCCCCCCAAATATCAGGAAATGTTATATCTGATGAACAAAACTTACAGTGCTAGCTTTAAAATGTGCATTTTAGAAGACTCAATGTCCTTAAAAAACCTTTTTTATATTCAGTTCGGTGAGTTCAACAGGATCATCAGGTTCGATAACTGATGGAACACCAACATCCAGTCGTAAAAGACATTCATTATTGCCAACACCATCAAAATCTAGACCTAGCTCATCAGGCTCTGTACCTGCCAGGTAAATACATGTATGCTATAGATAGACCTACCTATGTTAGCTTTTAAATCATTGCTTGCTTTTTTCATCCAATAAATTGTGTTATATTGGCAGAGATGAGATATTGAAAATTATTCATCATTACAATGTATATTATTATAGCTTACTAGCTTCATTCATTCTCAACACAAAATAATGTTTTTAAGTTAAATATTATTCATGTTTTCTCAGAGCGTTATAACAACACATCTCAACAATAATGCCATGTAATTAAAAAAATCCATCAAAATGATTGTCATTATTTCATTTCATTCTGTATCTCATTTTCAGTTATTTATATGTAAGTTTACGAGTCTTGAGGTCATTACTGTGAGATAACTGTATCAAGTGTATTGTTGACAAAAACAATGCCATTTAATCAATTTGCTCATGTATTTTTCCTCTGAACTTATAAAATCTTTGTAAAGTCATTGTCTAAACGAGATTACTAAGTTATCTCATTTATTTGCATTACTTGCCACCATTGTTTCATCTAATATACATATAATGATAATTTATAACATATCTGTATTTGATGATACAGGTATACTGGGGTTTTTTATGCTAAATTTTCACTTTTAATTTCAAATCATAATGTTTTGGTTTCAAAAATGCCCCACAAATTCAAAATGCAATTTCAAAAGAAAAGATTTCTTGCAATACAACTTCCAAACTTGCATGGAAATGGCTTTTTGCCATAGGGATTTTGACACCGTGAAGTTTATGATTTCAAAATGACAATTTAGCAGAAAGAACAATATACAGTCTATAACAAAAGTTTAGGGACACCTTGTGAAATTGCCTAAATTTTGACAATTTTGATTCGATGGAAGAATTCTAAGAGCTTGTTTGTCCTAGTGGAATGAAACTTTGTACATGCGATCTAGAATATATTCGGCGTCACCAGACGTTGACGTTTCATACGACGTCGCAGTTGATGACGTCACAGCATGATCGTGACGTCATAGACCAACCAGTATTACTTGGCCAATTTGAGTGAATTCGTTCAGTGTTTGTTGGAAGAAACGAACGGACGAAACGACATATGATGTTTTCGGGATACAGCATGCAAGTGACAGTATGCTGGTATATGTCAGCTTCACATTATGACGTCCAATGGTCGATTGTGAAGTCATCAATATGTTAATAAGTAATGTGTTTCGGATTAAAAAAAGATAACAAATCACTTCAGAAACGATGTTTACATTGTATGACAAGTATTTTGGATTAAAGTAAACCAAGCATTATTTCTATTCGTTTGAGATATCTCAACAAAAGGCATGACCATCAATTTTCTTTATTATTTGATTATTTCATGAATGAAAAGAACAATTTGTCGAATATTTCATATTGTTACTGAAGAGTTCATTTCGTTGGCTCCACCTAGTCTGCAACTTCAATACACCACACGGTGTGGCATACTGTTAATCAAAGTCTGACAATACTCCTTAGAAATATTAATTCATGTCAATTTTATTGCATTTACAAGTTCATTCATGTTCCACGGCTGTCTTTCTGTGATCTCGAATTTACTCAAATTGGTCAAGTTTTGCAGGTTGATCTATGACGTCATGACCGTGCTGTGACGTCACCACCGGCGACGTCATATGAAACGTCAACGTCTGGTGACGCCAAATATATTCTAGATCGCATGTACAAAGTTTCATTCCACTAGGACAAACAAGCTATTAGAATTCTTCCATCGAATCAAAATTGTCAAAATTTAGGCAATTTCACAAGGTGTCCCTAAACTTTTGTTAGAGACTGTAATATTATTTATAATTTATATCCATACAAATTATTGTGATATCAGTTAAATTATATTGAATTTGGTTACAACTTCCGATCTTATTTTGAGGGGCATTTTGAATCCAAACGTTATGATTTTAAATTAAAAAGACAATTTGGCAGAAAGTGCAGCATATTATCAAATATTGATAATTATTTTCTTATGAGTTGAAGTATTGGGGGATTTGTGTAGAATTCAGATTTGGGTGGATTAGATAAATGGCCCTACCTACCCATTTAAAAGTCTTATCTTCAGTTTGATCCATAATTGGGCAATAGTAATAGTGAAGAGGAAAAGTGTTGCGTTTATCATTCATTAGTTATAAAATATTACAGTTATCTCATAGTATCTCATGTTATTTTATCATGCTTTGCTTGGCTTTAATCAAATGATGCTGGCTTGTATATATATAACCCCTATTATTTGCAGCCCACTATCATATCGTAGTAGTAACAGTAGTATAACTAGCATTAGTTCACGACTTGGGGCATCTTTAAGTGATGCAACAGATTCACCTGTATTTGAGTCAGATAATAATAAGAAAGCACCTGCTCGAAGACTAGTGGTTAGTGTTTATTCATAAATAGTCTGTAAATAGTCGAAAGCTTATTGAACAAGATGCTACAGTCAATTTTATGTTGCAAGATATTCAAAGTGTGAATGAAAGCACATTCTATGTTAACCAATTGCATAATATTTCGTATTATGCTACATATAGATTTGAAATCAAATGTGCTTTAGGCTCATTTATCAAGTGCACAACCCTGCTTATTGTTTCTGACAATCATAAATAAAATGGAATGTTTATATAAGAAATTTTCAGCCTAGTAGTGTTCTTTTGACCAAAAATTAAAAACCTCCCCCTCACATTAGTTGATTGAGAACTAAAATAATTGTTTTTGTGTGTCTTGACTATTACATCACTAGCTAATAGATAGTAGACTGAGGAAAAGACCAAGATTATAGTACAAGGTCTATTCATCAGTATTATTATTATGCAAAGGAGAAAAAGACTCACTACAGAACATTTTTTAGGGTGCTTTTCATTCTGTCTAATTTCGGAAATTGTTAATAATTTTCTCATAATTGTTTTCTTATATTTTTCCTTCTAATTTTCTTTACAGAAGGAGTCACCGAGTGTTATGAAGGTAAATGTTATTCTTCTATAATTTTTTATATTTGGACTTCTTGTACATGGTGGCATTATAATCTCTTGCATACCAGTATTAGTTACGTAGAACAAGCTATCAATCAGATGTAATCATAATAAATCCCTGTATTTTTTCGATGTCTTATCTCAATGTATATTTAATACTGACTGAAGTTATTGATGGTTTTAATTTTTTAAAAATGAAATCAATAATCATTAAATTCATCAAAGATTTTCGCATTCCATTGATTTCAAGTTCCATTCCACATAATTTGAATAATTCAATGGACACTTTCATTTTTTTGTCACTAGCCTAAAAAGAACTTGGTACAGAATACACCAGATATTCCTGTCACAAAGCCTTCAAGATGGTCTCCAATTGTACGACGGAAAGTTGATCTTCAAGAACAGGCTATTCAGTGTACAAAAAGAGCTGCAAAAAATTGATCTTTGGATAGAAATGCTTGGTAATTAATATAATAAAACCTATATCAGATATAATTATCCTAGGACTCATCCCAATATTAGTACTGATTTTCTGGTATTTGTTATTCGATGTCAATAAATACTATTATTTGAGGCCTAATCTAGTAATGATCTATTTACTCAAATCATTTAGTGTTAATAAACAAACGTGGAAAGGAAATGTATTGATTTAGAAGTTTTAAGATTTCTAGAAATCTGAAAATGAACCCAAAATGGTCCATAAATTGAAGATTTAAAAAAAAAAAACCCTATTCAAATAGTTTTGGGATTATGACTTAGAATATATGAACAATAAAATCAGCATTCGATGTAACTGCTTAATTATGCATTATTTATGTTAGTATTGCATAATATGGGGTGTTTATTATATAAATATATACAATATGTATACTATATAGTGTATCTATGATTTTGGTGTTGGTAAAATCTCCAAAAAAAAGTTCTTATTGACAATTAAATTGATTTTGTTGGCTATGCCAAGAAAATCACATACTGTAAGGAACAGAAAAATAATCGTCTTTTGAGTAAATTTTAGTTAGACTCAACGTTTCTATTCCACATATAGATACAATTCATTGGTGTATTTGTTTCTCAGATGTATAAAAGATGATAAAATGTATATACAGAAGAAATCAGTAGGTTACAATGTTTTACTGTGTTTAATTTAATTTTGTATATTATCTAATTGATGTGATATATTCAAAACATTATGTTGACATTATATATAAAGTTTTGGAAAATTGTACATAAGATTGTATGTATACTACCAGGGTTTTCATTTCTCCCATAGTTACAGTTACCAATACTAAAAAAACATCTGTACAGAAATTTTAATTTCTGTGTGACTATTTTTGGTGTCCATATAAAAGTCATTCATTCAAAGTCTCTGCTTCACTTGAAGATGTAATTAACTTCAGTATGGAAAACTATGGATCATGTTGCCAGAAATAAAAATTATTGTTTGAAAGTTTTGGGGTGGAATGATATGATAGTGGATACACTAATGCCACAAAAGATCTCAAACTGTCTGACAAAATGGCAAAAATGACAGCTCTGGTATGTACATGAAAGTTTTGGAATCATAATTTAGGTAAATGTAGAGCAATTTTTTTTATTGTCTGTAAAGTTAATCTAATTCAATGCACATCAGATTTTAAATCCAACTTTAATTTGTTAAATATTCTAGCTGTTTTTGTAATAGTCCCAATTAAATTTCAATAAATTCAAACTGATATTTTATGTAAAATGATCATTATGGAATTATATGCTCTCAAACTTATTTATGTGTAAATTCTAGTAAGTGTGATAAAGATTATTATATGATAATGATTTAATAACTACATGTAGTGCTCAGTATCTTTATTTAAATCTAAGATAGATATAGTATAATTTGTGCCAATGTTCATTATCATATTTGCTAATAGAATATGTAGGTTTTATTTTCTATGTTGTTATGACTGGGGTGTCACATCATCTTTTTTTTTTTAAAGCCATTCATATGACACATATTATTATAAGGCTTAATTTTAGTGTAGTGTAAAGTGAATTTCAGAAAATATAGCCCTACTAACATCACTTTTCTTGACAGACAGGGATCTCAAAGGAACAAAATGATTCTTAAATGCTTGAAGTAGCGACCAGTGATGTCATGCCAATCCTTTCTGAAAATTGCTATTGTCGACAGAATATGCCTGTGAGTACATAGTTCTTAATTGAGTACAGAATTTCAGTAAGCAGTAAATTTTCGTCCTAATGTACATTAATAATTCCAAAATGATCAATGACATCATAATATGGATGTTGTGTTATCAAATGGTTAAAAAAGATACTTTTATTGTTTGAACTTAAACCCAATCTAAGGAAGCATTTTGTTGGATTTCTCCACATGTTTCTTCAGTTTTAAATTAAAATTTTAAATATATTTAATTTTGTTAACTTAAATATTTGAAAAGTGAGATATTGCAATCCTTTGTTTTATATTCAGTAGATGTGTTAAACTTTCATTGCCTCTATCTTGTGAAAATAAATTAATGGTATATATAAACTACTTCAAAATTACAAGGTATTTCTTTTTTCACTTGAATCAGTACTGGTATTGATTGTAGTATCCCCTTTTTGTATGGAAAAAAGAACCCCAAACTTCCTAGACGTTTTTTTTTCAAATTTAGTGTGACGCATCACGGTCATAAGTGTACAAACCCTATCAATTTTCTTCATTCTGGAGTTATTCCCCCTTTCCCCAAAACATAGGAGAGTTATTGTTTTCCAAAGACTCGACCAATCAAAATGCTTAATACTCTGCTTACCCTGAGCAGAAAATGCTCATTGTTGAACTTAGTCGAGGTACTGATGTATTGAAACTATACACCTAGTTTTATCACTCTCACATTAGAACTAATGTCATCTCTGCTTACCCTACGCAGAAAATACTCATCTTCGAACTCCATCAAGGCATTGACCTACACCAAGGTTGAACAGTCTAGCTCAATTTGGAGAGTTATTGTGTCCCAGACAAATGAACCTATTTATTAGTCCCCTGCTTTATTTGAAAGGTGGTGGACAAAAATATAGTTTTATTTTGCCATTTTTAATTTTAATTATATTATATTACCAAAGAGCAGCTTTAATTTTAATTAACTATTCTAATATATATATATGTATATATTTATATATGTACCATTAAAGAATTTTAGGGGGTTGGATGGCCAAATGGTTAGCATGTGCGTGCTGTCTCATAAAGCATGTCATGAGTCAACTGGCGTTTCAAATCCCACTTGTACGTGACATTGAATAGGGTCGCCTGTCCAAACTCGTGGGTTATCTCCAGTTTCATCCCTCTGCTAAAGACCCCTATGCTCCAGCGAATATTGAAATAAAATTAAACCATATATTAGTCCTGAGTGGACGTTAAACCCCATTTCTCTCTCTCTCTCACTTTTAAACAATTTTACAACCCATTGCCAATTTCATTTAAAATAAATTCACTTTTATCTCAAAAGCAATCTAATTTCATTGCAACATAAAACTTAATAAATACATTTAACATTTTGTAGTACAGTAAGCAACATGATGTACAATGCAAATCAATCATCAAATATGCTATACATATAATTAAAACAGATTGAATAATTAGGTATTTTATACATATAATTAAAACAGATCGAATAGAGATATTCTATACATGAATATTGAAACATTCTAAATTCATATAATTTTAACAAAGTTAAATAGTCTATTTACAAGTAACTATAACTGAATAAATAATTAAATATATTATTTTGCAAATAAACCATTCATATATATGATTTTGCAAATAAACCACTCGAATATATTATTACCGTAACATATAAGTAGAAACAACAAATAATTTAGCAATATACAAATTAGATTATCTTATCACAGATATAGCTTGACTAGAGTTCACATTTAAAACAAAAAAACATCAACTTCATGATGAATAACATTAGTACAACAATTGAATACAATTCATTTGTTAGTTGCAACATAATAACAGCTCTGCTGTAATCAATTCATTTTTTTTTTAAAAGTTTGTAAGTTGACTTTTTAACAATGTAAATGAACATGCAGGCATTAAAATATAACAATTGAAACTTTGCTCATGATCTATTTCTGAAATTATTCAAAGCTTGTTTGTATTTACATCTAAACCGGTTAGAGAAATTTCTTGAAAGATTAAGAAGAATTAAATGTGCCTTTAAGATGTTAAATAACTTTTATTAGTGTCCTGCATCAACTTGAAAATATCTTCTCTGAGTTCGTCTTCTAATTGATTCAGTTATTTCTACAAAATTGTTATTATCTTTTCGGTAATTATTTGGACACTTTAGTTCTGATTCCTGCAAAAATAAAAAATATGGTGCGGTGTACTTTGAATTCATTTAAGTCACTTTATCCAACCTAATGTCGCTAATCATCATTTTCAGAAAATATAATTTTCACGGTTTTATTCAAATTGATTATCTAATGATGCCTTCAAAATACAAACTAATTTATCCCTCAAAAATTGTGCTTCAAATCCTTCTCAAAATATTTTAAGTTGAAGAAAATTGTCTCAAGCTCTGTATAGTCTATTTTAAGCATTCTTGTTTGTCACTTGATGGTCAGCCAGTTGTGATAAATTGTACTACATTATGTAATTTCTTAGGTTATCCTCTGCTGTTTAATCGCCAATTCTACGGCCCATTTAAGTCTCACACTGTTCACAACCTCTAGCCATTCGATCAACAAAACCAAGCACCACCTACACCATTCAAGCAGGCACGAAAAGACAGATTGACTGTTTGTGATCCTCTTATGTTTGTGCCCCATGAGTGTTTTTCAGGGAATGTAGTATTCTTCTAGAAAGATATGGTGTGTGTGCTTTCCATACCAAATTTGGTACACTTTTACTGGAAATGTCTACCATATAAAAACTTTAATTAAGATGATAAAAATCAGAATATCTGTGCTATAATCTCCCAATAGTACATGCATTTAATCAGTTAGAAAGCTCAGGAAAGCATACATGTAGTTGCAATGATTATAGATAGCACTGGCATGTTTTGACCATTGTAGATCAGATAGCCTAAGTGTAACTTTTTAAAGACCTGTTCCAAAAAACATTTATTTAAATTTTTATCTGTATTTAGAAATTTATGATTTCTTGCAGCAAAAATAATTTTGCTGTTAATACCCCCCCCCACCCACCCACCCCCTTAACACACACACAGTCTATTCTATTTCTGAAACTTGGCTTAAAAATATTACCTGCTTATCATCTTGGTATGGTTTTATAGAAGAATCAGCTTGTGAGAAAATGGGGTCCATTGTAGGACTTGTAGCTAAAATATCTCTTGATTCTCCTGAAATATAAATAGAAGCATAATGGAACCTTATGGGAAACTTTCAGATAATGAAACATTGATAAATATTTTCACCCATTGCTATCTGGGATTTTCTTAGAGATTCATGAGAAAGTGACATACAATGTCAAATGTGTCATAATTTACCTAACATGAACTTCTGAACTTTTTCCTTTTTGCAAACATTAAATAAAATATTATTCAAACTTTGACAAAAGAGGAAAGTCCCAACTAACATAAACCTATGTCAAATGTGTCATAATTTACCTAACATGAACTTATGAACTTTTTCCTTTTTGCAAACATTAAATAAAATGTTATCCAAACTTTGACTAAAGAGGAAAGTCCCAAATAACATAAACCTAATTTTATATCCATCGTAAAAAAAAGTAACATCAGTGGTGACCAATTCTGGCCATTAGTAATATTTTGACTTTTTATTCCCTCAAATTGAAAGTTGACTATTGAACAAATTGCTTTATTACCATGATTGTAAGTCTGCTGTGCTGTTTGAAAATTTCTGAGATCTGGTGTTTTCTTATCACATTTAATTTTTCTCTTGATAACAACTTCTGTTAGAGACATAGATGGTGATGATTCTCTACTACCATAGGTACACACACTCTGCAAAGGGAAAGGAATATTTCGTTAACACAAAACATAAATCTGTTAGTTTATTTATTTCTGTGGTTTTATGCCCTGAGAAGAATTTTGCCACAAGTCAACAACCATATTTCCTTCTTTACACTTGATCACATTCTAACAGGATATCTAGTAACTATTGTTGCACACCTTATCATTCAACAGGCCTTACCCTTTCCTCCCAAATCATGCAATTTCTACCTTCTATAATTTTAGTTATACACTCACACAAATTTGCTGAAAATACTGTTCTGAGTTATAAGTTATAGTAATTTTAAAAGACTGATAATAAAAACCTCGTGGGTTTCCTCCGGGCACTCTGGTTTCCTCCCACTGCTAAAGTACCCTATGCGCAAGCAAATTATTGAAATAAAATAAAACCATATGTTAGTCCCAAAATGACCTAGTTTGTGTCGAGTGGACGTTAAAACCCATTTCTCTCTCTCTCTCTATAAAAATACTGTATACTTACTGCTGCTGGTGGTGATTTGCAAGATGAAAAACTTCTTTTGTTATCACTCCTATTAAAATATGTTAATTAAATTTTTATTTAAGTAATCCCACACAAGCCTTTTTTTAAATATATCAACAGGAGACACCAACTAATTTGTAATTAGTCTACAAAAGCAAGAGAAGGGGAAAAAAAAGTAGCTTGTGTGCAAGTTTAGATAATCCAACAAAATGGAACAGATAAAGATTTTCCATGTTGTTAGTCCTGAAACAGTCCAATTGTGAGTGGATATTAATTCACATTTCTTTTCTTAAAATTTGAGTGTATTAATCTACATCGTAACTTACAACTTTTGAATGTCTTTGTTTGGAATCTGCTCAATTCTTCTTTGATAGGTAAAAGTAGTTTCTGAGGGCCGGTATCCATGTTTTGATTGCATACACTCATCTTCAAAATCATAAACAGATTTCTGTCGAGAATCTATATTTTGTGGAAAATCAAAGGTATTGGTTTTGAAAGAGGTGTTGTTACTTTTCTTGGGATAAGGCATAACATCTTGTTTGTTGGTTGAGAATTTTTGAGGTATCACATTTTCAGTTTGCTCTTGAAAATTGTAACCTTTGTCTACAGTTTTGGATATTGTCTTGATTGTTGCACAATTGGTATGGGTCGGTATGGTTTCATCTTGTGCTTTGCCACCAGAACTTCGTAAAACTCTTTTTGGAGGATCACTGGCATTGTCTTCTGTTACTAAAGGTGCAAGTTCTATTCCTTCAAATACATATTTATCCATTCTCGGTTTCTTGATTTTAGTTTCTTTATTAGCACTGTTTTTTAGTTTCTTTCCAGATTTCTGTTTTGTTAATCCCTTTTTTCTTCTTTTCTTCCCTTTCTTGACTGGTTTTGATATTATGTGGCCTTTTTCTTCATGTTTTTCTTCTTCAGATTCAACAAAATCTTCATAAATTTCTTCTTCAAATAGTTCTTCTTGATTTTCTTCTTGTGTCAGAGGTATTATTGAGGATAATAAAGGAGAGGGGGCTGCTTTTCTTTGTGGTAACACAGCTGCCACAGGAGAGGGTTGTGGTTTACAAAACAAAAATCTAGAACTCAAAGGTCCATATGCAGAGAGGGGAGACATGCGAGTAGGATACAGACTGCTTTGTTTTTGAAAAGAGTGGGATGGTGGATTCATTATTGTCTTAGCTTTATCAAACGCTGATGAGACTTGGTTTGATTCTTGTGTTATCAATGCCCTCCGGCCTAGTATTGGTGAATCACCCCTTAAATTTCTATTTAATCCATTGAACTTTGGAACCACATCATTATTGGTTGAAGATAAAGCTTCTCTAGCCAATCGCTGCTCTTGTAGTTCATCTTGTATTCTTTTTATTTCTTCTCTGTGTCTTTCGTGAAGATTCTCGATTTGCTTTTTCACGTCACAATGATATTTACTGAACTGATCTTCAAAATATGGCAATGTCAATTGAAAATCTGATTCTTTGTTCATCTTTACAAGACTTTTTTCCTGATTTTTAGAAATTTTGTTTAATAATAGCTCTAGTTGATGTTCTTGTAAGTTAAAACGTTGATTAAACTGGGTCTCCAGAAACATTTCAACACTCTCCCATTGTCGTTTAAACATGTCCTCTATCTTGTCTGTGGGAAGATTCACTGAATCATTTGATTTGAATTTATTTTTAGGAGATTTTTCTATGATGTTAACGAGTTGTTTCTGTAAATAATGAAACTGACTCTCTTGCACTTTATACAGTTCATCCAAACATTGTTTCTGCCAGGCATCCTCACGATATTTTAGTTCTTCTTTTACTGTATTTAATTCTTCTAAAATTCTGAAATGACAGAAAACATTTATAAAGATAAAAAGCTGAAATATACTTATTTCAATAATATTTTACTTTTTCTAAATTTGAGTCTTAGCATTGTTCCATAATAAAATATTTTTGTACATACTATATAATACAATGTTTTTTTTTCAAAAAAACAAAAAAGAAATGCTTTTTCTTATATCTGATGACCTGTAAGTTGAATGATTTCAGAATGATAATTGCAAATCTATAGGTTATCTGGATTTTCCGGTGTGGTTTCGCACAGGTCAGTGGTGCTGGATGGAGGGCCTAGGGCCTTACAAGGAATGGCTGTCTAGTCATTCAGATGGAATGAAAAACCAACATCCTGTGTACACATTGGCATGCACGTAAAAGATTCCTTGGCATCTGGTATTTTGACATAAGAGTAGGCCGTAGCAACGCTGTCCAGGCAAAATTTCCCTACACAGCACACTGTGTGGCGTATGCCCACCATTACCCTAAATCAGAATTTCTTATCATGTCAAAAACACAGATTTACCTATATTCTGTATCTTTCATATTTTTCTGTTGTTTTTGGCGCGTTTCAAGATTAAATTTTCTCTGTATTTCAGCTTGATGTTTATATTCCTGCATCTGTAGATTTGATTGGTCAGTTTCTTCATTGACCCAGTCCAGAACTCTGGATAACTTTTTATCAATGGCTGCTGTAGGTTCTTTTATTTCTTTCTTCAAAGTTTTTATAACAATATCTTTATCTTGTTCCTTCCTTTCTTCCAACTGTTTATCTAACTGAGCAATCGTAGCATCTCTCTGTATATTAACAAACATTATGATACAAACATGTAAAGCTACATTACAAGATTAGATGGTCTTGAAAAGGAAAGGAATATAAGGGCGTCAAAATTCAAAACACCCAAATAATCCAACATGGAATTATTGCTGTATTGACAAAATTTAATTTCTCAAGTGTCTGAATTGTTCATGAGATGACACACACTTACCACTGAAATTTCTTTTTCTAACTGGTTGATTCTCATCATTTTATTCTCCTTTTCTCTCACAGCATTTAATATTCTATCTTGATGCTCACATAAATCTCCTAGAACTAAATTAAACGGATAAAATGAGGCAAAAAATGGGCAGAGTTCGACCAATACATGGAGACTATCATGTCTGAACACCTTATAATGTATATGCATGTATCTAATAATGTAATTCTATTGGATTTTTTTACAGATTAAGTAGTGGTGCTTTTGTATAAAGCTATTAATTATAAATCCATTTAGAAAAGAGCATTGGGATATGAATTAGAATGTGCAACACTGAACCACACTCTGAAACACATCATTTCACTTACATGCAGATATTGTTTCTTGAATTTTATCAGAGGAAGTGTCATTATTTTGTTGAATTATTTCCTTCATAGAATTCATCGTTGTTTTCATCTGTAAATAAATATATTATAATATATAAGAATCATTTATATATACCATACTGTTAAATATTGTAACTGAAACCAGTTATAACTGTAGTTGAGTTTGAGTGAAATTCTGTATGTATTATTACCATTAACAAATCTCTAGCAAACAGATATAAATGAAAGCTTATATTACACATACCTCTTTAGTGCTTTCTTGTACAACAGTTGCTACTTGTTGCAAAAGATCCCTGAAAAAGAGGATTTAAAGAAATTTTAATTTTTAGGTTTTGAATTATCTCCCTTGACACATCAAATAAATTAAAGTACTTTAATTTCATAATAAATTACTTTAATTTTCTTTTAATCAGACCAGCAACAATCAATGACTCCTATCTAAGTAAGTAATTTACTCTCGGCCATTCAAAAATTTCAAACACTGCATAGTTATCTCCCTTGACACATCAAATTGCCTTCATTTATATTTGTGCAATACGTTCGGGTTTATACAAGAAAAAACCCAAAGCAACAATCACCACTCATAAAACATACTGAATGGTGACTTTCTTTTTACAAACAATTATATTTTTTCCACACGATGGGCTGATGAGAGCTACATGCACTTAGTTCTTGCTCAAATTTTCTTTTGAGGTAAGGCGTGCATTGGTTGCATTGATCGTGCCCCTATAACCTACCTTTCATCTCTATCTTTAGTCTTTGCTTTATGTATGTTAAGATGTTGCACAGATAACTCTGGTTTATTTGTGTTGGCTTTTGATGGGAAAGATTGTTTTGACTCTGCAGGAGGTGGCACACCAGTTTTATACATTGGACCTTTACTCATCCATTTATCATACATAGATGGTCGTCTACTTGGCCCGCCTGTGTTTGACATCTGATAAAAAATCATTTTAAAGATACATTATGGGAGATTTTTACAAGGAGTTAGCCATTCTTGCTATAACAGTTCAAAAATAGATGCTGAAACAAGAATATATTGAAAATTTCAGTCAAATTACTTTATCCTGAACAAAGTTGTTACCACTATAATTTTTTACTAGAAATGGTAGTTAAAATTCATCGACACCCTTTTCCCATTATGGCCGATTGTTGATTGACAGGCGTTAACTCCACCTATATAGTCTCGATTATCAAGTAATGTTTACAATGACTAGTACCGGTAGCGTATTCGGTTTGAGACAGGACTGCAATTCAATTCGTATACATTTATTTTTTACTATAAATTAGAATTAAGACTTTTAATATATAGATAAGAAGAGAAAGTCTGCGATAGGATATTAAAGTTTGAAAGGAATGGGCCAAATCAACGAGGCAGTATTGTAAATAAATTATAATAAATAGCCGACTTCTTGCGTTGCCTGCGTGTACTCTTTTGTACTTCAGGTAGGCCTAAGCGACTCCCTAAGCAGACGAATAGAAAACAGTCCGGAAGTATGATGACGTCAACGTCACTGAGAAGCCCCGCCCACGACGCCATAATGATTAAATCAGTCAACGAAATCCTGTTTTAATCCGAGCCCAATCCAAGCCATCCGTGGGTCTACAGAGTTCATTTTAGGCTTGTTGTTTAAATAAAGATCTAATTTATAATTTCTATGACATCTGAGGCCCAAAGGAAGACCGACAAATGTCTGTTTTTGCTCTCCCATAATGTATGTTTAAGAGCAAAATTATAATCCATCACAGATAAAAACTTTGATAGAGAATTAATGTTTTGTTCATTTTTATTAAAATTATATATCAAAACATCCACTGAACATTATGAATTTAGGAATAACTGTCTCAAATTAGATGTAATTGTCAGTTATTTTTTCAATAAAAATTATAAGTTTACATTATTATTTTTATTAAAATTATTATGTATCAAATCATCCACTAAGCATTATGAATTTAGCAATAACTGTCTCAACTTCAAATTACTCTGAGAATCAGATGAACCACATTTCAAATTCTTCAATAATAAGACCAGTTATCATTTGATAATCTGGGATTGTTTTTGTTTAATTTTACCTCTGATTGGGAACCGCTTGAATATTGTTGTGTAAATAAATCCTGTGAATTGATTTGAGAAAATTCATATTGAGAATTCATCTGTGAATTCATTTGTTGTGTAGATTCAATAGCAGAGTCATGACCATCTCTTCTGTAAAAACAAATGGAGATTTATTAGTTTATTTCAGTTTGAAATCTAGAGATGATCTGTATAAAATGTCTGACACAAATTCATTAAAAATAAAACCATGTATAGTAACAAACCAAACCAAATAATTAAAATTCAATTTGATTCATTCTAAATTGGAT
The DNA here is from genome assembly GCA_036850965.1 of Patella caerulea. Classification (NCBI taxonomy): domain Eukaryota; kingdom Metazoa; phylum Mollusca; class Gastropoda; family Patellidae; genus Patella; species Patella caerulea. The sequence continues at coordinate 61,704,270 of JAZGQO010000010.1, read as the reverse complement.
TTGGCCAGACCATAGCAAACAAAATTCCATGTACGGTATATGTTAACCAATGACTACATTTACAGTAATAAAAATAAAGTCATTAAGTGATTTAGTTTGGATAAATACAAATCACAACTTTACAGGTACGGTATATGTTGGGGTTTTTTCATTAATGTGATAGCTCTAATTGAATGTCATTTATGGATAATATTTCTGATTCTTTACTTACGTATAACTATCTGACAAGAGTTCTTTAGTTGGTACAACATTTCTCATCAGACTGTCTAATCTTCTAAACATCTGATTTCCAGAACTACACATTCTGACTTTGACTTTCCTTCTGTCTGTTAATGATCAACTCAAACTGTCAAAAAAATTACAGTACTGGTACTAACTATGGTAATTTAAAAACAGCAGCTTATCGTACCAAAAAAAGGGTAACAAATAATTGCATGGTGGTGGCATGATCAAACTAGTTTTCAGCATCTTGATAATATTAACTATTAAGATAGCAAGAGTTAAAGCAAGATCAAGTCTGTATACACTAGGCTACTGAAGATGTAACAAATACAATAGTAGCGTGTGGAATTATACTGCGGGTAGGTTCAGAGATCACTTGTGTTAGGTTGGGGACCCCACATGTTTAAATTCATTTATTAATTTTCTTTTATCATCTGATATATTTCTTAGTACTAGGCCTACTGTCGTACTGAGTGATTTAACAATACTTTTTAAAAATTTTTGTTAGTTTTCTTCTGCCAGTGCTTACTCTCCGAGTCAGATCTGAGATTGCTGTGTTGACAATGCCCAGTTTTAGAATTAAAGACGATCGGCAACATTGTTTGGTTTTCTTCTGTTTATATTCACTAGCCAAAAGTTAAACTATGGCCTGAGTATCAAAAACAAAACGAAAACAACCCACACACGCTTCTGTTTATATTCACTAGCCAAAAGTTAAACTATCTATGGCCTGAGTATCAAAAACAAAACGAAAACAACCCACACACGCTTCTGGTCATTGTGATGTCCATCGTTGTTCAAACCCTGACCCTGAGTCTGACTTTCCCTAATCAATGTATTATCCTATTGTAAGTTGAAAGTTGCAATGCCAATAAATGCTTGATTTTGGATCTCTGTTACTGTTGTTAGTATTTCATGTTTACCGTGCCATGTGACTCTTCAAATGCAGTTCGATATCTATGGCTTTAAGAGAAATGGATGCAGCATTGATTTCTAATTTTTTTCTAGTCTAAGTCTAAACTCTTATGAGAGATTACCAAAAATTACAGTCTGCTGACAGGGAATCTCCAATGTGCTTTGCTAGCAGACGATGTTTGATGAATTCCGGATATTACGTCATAAGTCACGCCTTTATACGCAAATGAGGTCATGTGATTATGATTCCTCCCAGCCATTGGGTTAACATTGTGTTTATCTTCAATCTAAGCCACGTGAGTAATTCATCCATTATCAGACTAGCTACGGTCGCAAACAAATATTGTTTACGTCGCCATTTCTTAGAGATATCCTGGTCAGATACGTACGCGCCAGTGGTTTATTCTTTCTTTGGACCAATGCCTTTGAATATCACAAAGATATGAAACTTTAATTTAATTTGAAAGGGATGAAAAAGAAGGAGAAAGTTAGATAAAATATCTATCTGACATTGCCATGGCAATTATGTCAACAATGGAGTGACAGAAACACCTATTCAGACTATTCGTTCTTTTGAGTGCATTGAGTATTGAATATTTGATCGATTGATTATTGATAACATTATATTAACTGATCATTTCACAGGTATTGGAAAATGCCGAGCCATATCGTGGGCAGTTGGGTAAGAATTTACCTTTTATTGTGATAAATTCTACAATTACTTTACCGGTACTGCGGTAGTCCACTATATCATAACACAGGTTACCGACTTCACCTCTATATGCAAAAACCCTGAACAGTATCATTATTTAAATAAAATATACTCAAGATTTCATTTTTAAATATTTATGCTAGTCAACGTTTTTATAGTAATGATTTAGATATTTAAAATTTTTATTTTCGCAGGAATTATTTCATACAGTAATAAGACAAATTTATGAATTTTTTCATAATCATACTTTTAATATTATAGTTTCCAACTGGTTTTCATGGACATTTTCGTAATAAAACCCGAAATGATTTTGTGTGTGAATACAGGATATTAGCAAAACCTCAGCCGCCAGAAAAATTTCTTCGAAGATCAGTGGTAAGTTTATTCAATATGTTTTTTAAGCTAAAACAATTATAACAAGACAAATAATTATATCAAATACTTCAAGGACATGGATCATGAATTTATCTGCAAGAAATCTATGGTGGTACGGTACTTTGGTCATTTAATAAAAAAGGTGGCATATGCAGGGTTTCCAAATGGATAGGTAGATATATGGCAGACAATGATATTAAATCTTCACGATGTCTCTATTTCAGTATTTGTTATGTGACATAAATGATACATGGTCTATTTACCAAAATGAATTTAATAAAAGTATTTATTTCAAAGAAGTTATAATATAATCATTTAAGAATTCAGTGTATTATTCAAAGAAAGTTGTTATGACACACTGCATTAATCATTATTGGACTGCTTGTTAACTGCCTTTGAGTTGTTCTTTACCTTGATCGATCCTGTCGAAAAAACCCACTTCAAACTATGAATCACTTTAAAAATTTATTCCATAATTTTCCTAACATGTGTGAAAAAGTTACAGGGATTTAAGAGATTAAATAATATTTAATGTCTATATTTAATAATATTTAATGTCTATATTTCATACTAAATTTTTATCAGTCAATCATTATGGTTAATAATCATTGTACAATCTGTGAATATCTTATGAATACTGACATGATCAAATGTGTGTACTTATTAAGATTCACAAATATTCAAAACAATGTGGATTAGGTAATGACAGGTTTTAAACAAGAACCGGATAGTGTTATAAACAAGTGCAGCTATCCATCCTAAGTGCACTGATAAAACCAAGCCACTGAAATTCCTATGCATATTTTGATATGTGTGTTTGCATCATGAATCTCACATGTTTTAATTTTCAAAAATTCTCTTCACATCTGAAATCAGATTACAGTTATACACATTTTTTTAAAAAATATTTTATATCCATAATATTCTGAAGTATATAATGTACATCATTATTGTGCTCTATAAAAAATATGCTTTGTGTTAATTGTAGGTTATATACTGGTTAAATAACTACCTTGTTTAACAAAACATGATTTATTAATATAAATTGTAGATTCAAACAGACATGTCTTGGAATAATGTAGACTCTATTTCTCCCATACTGTCTACAATGGATATTATAATTCTTATAGAAATTGATTACTTTATATTGAATGGAGAATAAACTTCCTATGAATACTGTCATTTTATGCCTTGGCAATGTTATATAGGACATATGTTTAATGTTTTTATTATGAACGTGTGTTATTTCTTTTGACTTCTCTATGCCTTTGATTTTTGAAGTACAGGATTAAGTTGTATTTCTCATGTTATTAACTTGTGTATATTTATTACACTTTCAAGCTATACAAATGGAAATTGACACACAAAATTATTGACTTATATTAAGGTTTCTGACTATGATGCAGATTTTTTGAGAACAGATGATATACTTTAATATACTGAGTTACTGAGCTTAGCTATACCTCAAAACCAGAATTTCCCATTCTTAACCAAGTTTCACTGAAAGTGTGCAATGTGAAAGCCTAATAAAAAAGAAACAACTTTGCATTGACTCTAAACCCAATACCAACTCAAGGATTAGCTAAGGCACTACTCTTATTAAGTTGTTAATCCCTCTTAAATTTGCCTCTGTCATGAACTTTTGGATAGTAATTCTAACATTCAGGTGCATGTACTTTACTTTATGATTTAGTACTGAAATAAAGCTTACATATTTGATTATATTCATTAAAATAGCATTATGCAAGAGCAAAATCTGCTTATTACAGGTCTTTCTTAGCTGGTTTTTTTTTTAGAGAAAAAAATATATTTTGAGTACCGATGAAAGTCAAAACATGTGAAAATTGATGTTTAGATTATATATATATTTCTCATATTCACAGGACCGGTGCTTTATTTTACTTAGATGTGATATATTATTCTAAAATAGACTTAGAAATGATATGTTCTAAAATATAGCCTACGTGTTGGTTATGTTTTGAGTAAAAGTCTTTAATTTATGTTGAGAAGGTTGTCTTTAATACATTATTTTTCAACCAAGTCTAAGCTAAGATCTTTGTTGGAAAGGACTACGGTATGTAGTTACCAATAAAAGCTCTTGAAAAATAAGTTACCAATAAAAGCTCTTGAAAAATAAGCCAGACTTATCCTGATCGATTTTAATCTAAAAATACCAAATATATATACACAGTCCAGGAATATTGTATATATCCCTACTTTCAGTTAATATTTTACTTCTAGGAACATTAGAAAAAAAAAGCGAATTTCTATAACCTGATTAGGACTACAGTATGATATCTTAAAAATTCTTGGATTAGACCAGGCTGTGACTTCTTTTATATTGTACATGTACATGATACATTGCTTGACAAAATCTACTAATATAAACCAAAAGTCAACATGATGTATTTCTTATCAACCATTTGAATGTCATGTTTGAATACATCCACACATAATGAAAAGCATGTAGAATTACTCTAGTGCAGTTTACAATCAGCGCTGAGGTAAATGTAAAATACATTTGTTAATTTGTCTATTTCAGCAACCAGGAAGTAACAATGTTTTTTCACATCATGATAACAGACATTCTTTTTTGAATGATGCTATGATATTTGAACAGGTAATTGTACATTAAATAAATTTAACACCCAATAACACATTCTACAGTAGATATCACTTTACATGAATTTGATTTGTCAATTTAAAAAGATGGAAAGGGTTGGGTGATAAATAAAATCTTCTACCCGTTATTTTGATGCCAGAAAAAATCAGCACTCGCTGATAAGGTAGAAATACATTGGCAAGACCACATTATTTTTACATTAACGACGTGTTATTTTTTGACATCAAAAAGACTTCTAGTAGATTTTTTATTTATAAATTGTAGGATCAGGGTTCAATAAATGGTAAAATGAAATGTTTTTGTATAAGATTAATATTTTTATTGTTAAATGTTTCTTTAAGTAAAAACAAAGACGCCGGGCTTTTGAGCAAATCATTGTACTAGATTACATTTATTTCATATTGTAATTTATATAATCCTTGTTGTATATATGCTAAGTCATCTAATTACTTCATTCATGTTTTATTTGATTATGATGTCATTGTGGCTACCCTGGGTCCAATACTCCCGTCCTCATCAATCTACACTCGCACCACACCAAATCCTTACCAATAACACAAATAACTTATTTCTTTGTTGATAATTTTTAAATAATCAAATATCTTGATAATTCTAGCGTATCCTTATTAAATGAAAATTGTAAACAGATCTTGGTGTATTTAGTAGGCATTTAATCTCCTTTAATTCTCAGGGATTAGCTTAGATTACTAATCAATAGCCTATACTAGACTACTGGCATATCTATAACTAATTACACTGATCTATATTAAAATACCCTTTTATATCATATATCACTGGTTAATCAATGAATCAATACAAAACAACTAAATAGTTTGTCAGTTCCTTGAAATATAACGCATTTTAATAGCTTCATATTTATTTGTGGGGTGTATTCTACTGGTAGCTGTATTGTACTGAACAAATGTTCAGCAATGTACGGTACTTTTATAAGAAAAAAAAAAACTGGCATATATGATTTTGAAATTCGATAGGGTTCTTTGTTAAACCCTAGTTGATAAACAATTCCACTCATCTATTTTATCAAGAACTTTATCAGTAACTCTATCAAGAAAGCTTTCTCACATTCACAAGACTTCATAAAGATAACTCCTCAACTGTTGCTAGCAAAGCTCCAATGTGATCCAATAAACAATCTGTGTAAATCTGATACTCTGATCAGAGTATTCACCAAACAAACGACAATTTTATCAGTATACATCCACATCAAATGAGTGCATACAAAAAAATATATAATTTCTAGTTAATCTTGGCATGGGAGAGAGAGAGAGAGAGAGAGAGAGAGAGAGAGAGAGAGAAATGGGGTTCATTTCGGGACTAACGTATGGTTTTTAAATTTTATTTCAATAAATCGCTTGAGGTAGGGGTCTTTAGCAGTGGGAGGAAACTGGAGTGCGTGGAGGAAACCCACGAGGTTGAGAAGGCGCCCCTATCTCCATGCCACTTACGCCCACACCAGGGATCGCTTGGAATGAAAATAACAGAATGCAATGAGGGATTTATTGATAAATTAGGGACCAGATAAGGTTGTTTTTTGAAAAAACAATATTTTGAACTAATATTGAATGCATATAACACTAGCTTCTCATTCTAACTGCCAATGAAGTCAGTATTGACAGTAGATTTTAACCTTGACGAAGAAAGGTCTTTGCCATAAATACTTATAGTCTCCCCTAACATTATCTGCTAATACTGAAATATTGCCCAACCTCGCCTTATTGCGCAGGCTTATAAGCCACAGATTATGTTTATCTGCTGTCAACAAAGATCTAGAGACTGACTATTATAACATACTACTTAACTTACCAGTACTATTGGATATAATGATATTAAAGCAGGATTTAATTATTGGCAAAGTGTAATTTGTTCCCATGTAAACAATCAAAGATATATATATAGTCAAGTATTGACATTAAAGGGACCACAAGTCAGAATAAAAAGCAAATACAAGTGACCAGATTTATGGGTGTGGCATACTGCCCACAATACAATTAAGATCTGGTCTTGAAATGTATGTCATATTCAGACAGAACTTATGAATAACTCACATATCGGAATTGAAGGCTATGTTAAAGACATTGTGTTAAATAATAACATGCAGAAGATTAAAATGTGAATAGACAGGTCTATCTAGTTGTGAAATATAGGGGAGAGTCAATATACTTAACATATTGTTTAGTTTCACTTGATATACCAAAATAGTTTTATCCCATTACTTAGATACCACTATCAATAATGCACATTTATTACAATGGTGTGTTATAAGATATTCTATAATCAAGATATTTTGTTGAGTTAGGCGGAAGGTATATTTTAACAGATTAATTGCTGGGGAGTTACTCTTTTGCCAAACTTAATCAGAAATCTTGTGTACTAAATAAATATATTATTTTTTAAAAAAAGGTTATGGTGGCTTTATAAGTCATTTATCATTTTTACCTACTCAAACAAAACAACCAAGCAATCATGGATTGTTTTAATTTTACATTATTCAAAAAGTCTGATATTTAAGCCTGCATCGGTATGTGGCCTGTACTACAGTTTAAAGAGAGCATTTGTATTGTAAAATAAAAACTTTGGCTGCAAAAAATAGTACTAAGAAATATTCTGATGATGGTGTGATATCCAATGAAACCAATTTAACCATAAAACAGCCATTAGAATTAATCCAAATGAATAGGGTTTTTTAAAAATATAAATTTACATTTGGTTTTAATGGTCTGAAACTCTATATTCTGGCATATTATAGGACTTCAAAAAAATATATAAACCCAATCAATTCCAATGCCATATATTCATATATCCACCTATATATACCATCTAGTGAAAAGAAAGACCTTACCATTATTCTGGAATTTCATAGTCCTACGTCCTGCAGTGTGGGCTATATTTATATTATTAACCAGGTATCTATTAAAATAATATTTTAGACTCCCATCCAACTCCAAATACAGATGACCCTGTATAACTATCTACCTGTAAATTAAAAATTGTTGTTATTTTTTCAGGGTCTGGGTCGAAAGAGAATACAAAACTCAACGTATGACTTTAAACCAAATTTTATTACCTGGATGCCTGAGAAGGAATATGTGGAAAGAATGCGGCCATTACTCTCAACTTATCACATAGATTACAAAAGGGAACAAATTCGTCCAACCACACAACTATTAGTGGAACGGCCAAAAACCTCTTTTGATTGTACGCCCACAACAACGTATAGATATTCCCATTGTAGTGCATCCCCAAATCAGAATATGATCAATGCAATGAATAATGAAGCATTAAAGATAACAAAACAACCTCGGATACAGAGAGCAAAATCAGCAAAAGCAAGAGTTCGAGAATCTGTTGCAAGCTGTTTAAGCTGGTATATCCCTCCACACCCACCTACTAGCCCTAAAGTTGGTGTCCAAACAGACTGTTTGTCTCCAGAAAAAATAGATCAAAATCAAACGTTGGAGCAGCCCGTTGAAAATTGTACGGCTTCAACAAATGTAGCAGTTTGTAATAATGGTGACAATGGAGAGTAGTTTCCTTTTCTCAAATTTCAGATATTTTGTGTTTTTTAGGGTTAAAGATTCAGAAGCTGACCATAGAATCTGAACCATAAATCATTATCAATGGCTAGTAATCTCCCTTTAGTCTCCAAGTTTTGTTCTGATTAACATGATGACATTGGAGTTATCTATTTGACTTTTCTTGGATTATATACAAACAAGCTGATCCCTTTTATTTGCTATACAACAGATATTCTCATAAATAAAAATAAAATGATGTCCAAACTGAAATAAAGAATAAATAGATTTGCCTCCCTTTAGTCTCCAGAATTTTCTTCATTTCTTGAGATATGGTAATAGAAGAATAATGATATCTTCTACAATAATATTATGTTCATAGCAAAAGAAAACTTTCCATTTTTCAATTGGGGATTTTATAATGGGGAATTGGGTTTGAAAGTCAATATATTAAAACTTAGTAATTTTTGTTTTTATTAATCAATAATTCCTTTGATTTCAGAAAAATAAAAAAAAGTGGAAAATAATTATTTTAAATCTTGCTTATCTGTGATGAAAATAATGCAATAATTTGTCAATGGATTACATGACTTTTCTTTTTTAACTTTTAATTTGTTACTTTTTGATATATATGTATATAGTTTTGAGATAATAATGATTAGACTGCTGATTAAATTTGTACAAACTTCTTTCTTCTGTATTTATACCATTTGACCAGCTCTTGGCCAAAACTTAAAATTCTTTACACTTTATACTGGTATGAGACATACACAATGTAGGCAGTTATTCCAAAAGATGGTTGCCATCTTCAGCTTTGAAATTATTATACACCATAACATTAATTTTTTTTTATGAAAAAGCAACAAAAATTACTGATAGGCATGAAGCAGTTTCCCATAGCAACCTAAAATGGCACATTTCAAGCATTTCCGAAAATATTTCTCCTATGAGAGTTGGGAAAATAAAGACAATTATGTTGAAAACCAAAAATCATAACACAAAAAGGCATGTTTAAATGTTTGGTGCCAATCTGAATTATGGATTGTTTGACATACATTTTATTTAGTCAGAGCTGCTCATAACTATTGCTTTGCATTTAAATTTCACCTTAGTTTTCTATTTTTTGTAAAGGACTCTATGTGCTATTCTTTTTTAGACTGGTGTTTGACATTATAAAGTTTTGAGAACTGATATCTTAAGTTAAACACGGCATTCACTCTATTTCCAGTACAAGTTTTCCCAATATAGTTTCCTGTGGCTCAGGTGGATAGCTGGAAACTTGAACTGGGAAACATTCTAAAGAAACATAATATATCAATGTTAATCTTAATTTCTATGAAGTCAGCATTATATTTTATTAAACTGCCAGTTTATTTTGTATCCGAATAAAGAACAAGAATAGTTTACATGTATGTACCGGACTAATATAATTATAAGTGCTTAATATTAATGATGTTGATAGGGAATAAGGAATGTTTAATGTATCCCATTCATCAAAATGCTGCCCATTAATTAAATATCTATGGAGTGTACATTGCATTAATAAAAAATTGAAGCAATCTGTATTCCGTTTGTCAAAACTTGATAGCATTTTTATCCCATTGTTAACATATTGATGGAATGTGCTTCCCTATGATCACATATTGATGGAATCTGCATCCCATATTAATATATTATCATTACTCAAATATGGATGGAATATGTATTCTGTTAACCACACATGGGTGGAATGGTATTCAATAATCACATCTAATAGATGGAATGTGTATTCATTTCTCACATATAGATGGAATGAGTATGTATACCTTGTGGATGTTTAAAATACAGTTTTACTTATTTATCAGTAAGCAAGTGTAATATGTACATTTAGTTCACTGCCTTAACATGGCTTTAACTTTCGAAATATAAAATGTCTTTTTTTGCAAAATCATTTTTAAAAGCCATAATATAAATAATTGGCTTGCCACAATCAGAAGAGAAGCTCTATTTTTGTAATAAAGATAAGTAAACTATGGCTGCCTCATCTCTGCAAAATATTTATCATTTGATGTTATCTAAGATTTCACATTTATTTACATCTAGTGTATTTTTTCATGTTATAAATCACAACTGAATTTTTGTAGATAAATCTGTATATACCTGCTCAGTTATCTTTTTGTTCTATATACCCAAGCCTTACAAATTCATTTTACCAGATTATTGTAGTTCATATTTCATCTCTACTAGTGTTTTTTTCCAATGTATTTAAAATACGCAGAATGCATTGTTGAAAGAAATGGACACACACTCATACAGACATTTACACAATCAATGGCTTTGTCCAGAAATTAATCGTTGTAATCAATGTGGAGAATGATCAGGACTCAATGTCAAAAGTGATATTAATACTGTTCAACGAATTTTTAATACCAATGAAATATTAAATGAATCTAGTTTTTGTTAATGGCACCATCAATACAGACACTTATAAACAGATATATTACCTTGTTTAATCTTTGATTTTGTCATAAATTTTGTTATTAAAATTATATAAAAAAAAAATACCTCTGATTGTGTAATTATATATCAATAATACAGGTGTAAAGAAAATCTACCTCAATGAGGCATTATGCAAGATTGAGATTTGAAGCTTTGACAAGAAATAACCAGTTGAATTCATAATCTTGATTGTCAAGTACCATTGCCCAAATAATAAACAAAGTTATGATTTTCATTCCTTCAAACAACATTGAAGTCTCATTGAAAGGTGACCATATATTGTTTAGAGAAGATATGACGTATATTCTTTAATCCACTCAATATTTAAGCCATTGGAATAATCTAGAAGGTTAAGAATGGGCTTGTCAAGTGAATAAATGTCTAAAGAATAATTTATATAACAATTAAAGCCAGACAAAAAGAATGCCACGGACAGTTGTAGCTCTTGCATAATGCCTCTTAAAATGTATCGAAAATGGTATTGTGTCCTGCTTTTTCACAGTGGTGAGTGTTGTCATGGGGTAAGATTCCACAATTTTAAAATATATGCTTTCTGAACTTCCCTTATGAAAGATCTGTTTGATTAACAGCATTATTAAGATATAATTTAAGGTGTTTTTATTGACCACTGATTAGCCAAAGTGATTTGCATTCAATCACATCTTTAACGTCCATCTAATTCAAATTGGTTACCCTAATCAACGAATTTATCGACATCGATTTTCGAAGTGATTACATCAAATCGCCAAATCAGTTCAGGGTGCGATTTGACGATTTGATCGGGTGGTCACGTGTTTTTTTCAACTGTGTCCAGCCACAATAATTGTTTACAGCTAATCGGAGCATTTAACGAACTCGCCAAAGTACTTTGAAATCGACTAAATTGTCACATGACATCTCTACTAAATACAAATCAATTTGGCAAGTCAATAAAAAAGCCTATATATACATGCATGTATTGTTAACCAGATTCAGAATATGCAAAAACAAATAATCTGTCCTGTGTCATTAATATTATCTGTACTGCTGTATATTACTATATGTTAATTTGTTTATTGATTTAATAACCCTAGAAATAGAAATTAGCTTATTTTTTCTCTCAAAATGATGGAAGTATTTTGTTGACCAGATAGTGAACCTTTTCCATTGATTAGTGGTTTTGTTAATATTACACGTCAAGAATAATAAATCTATTATCTAATGCCATAATGTTTTTTTAAATATATTTTTACTGGTTCTCTATCCAGCAACCCTGAATCAATCAGAAACACAACAAAAATCTTTGGCATCTGATGTGTGACACACCCCTTTCCCTACTAACAGCTAATTGGATTTTAGTAATTGGTTAACTTGGTTCAATAAATAACTCAACACAAAATAAATTTATAGTATAGCTTTTACTATATACATGTATTACCCAAACAGATGTATATTTTGTAATCAAACTTATGAAATCCACACATTAAACACTAACAATTAAACCTCATACTAAACTCAGGCTGCCTGACAACAGTTAGCTCTACTTGAGAACAACACTAAATCGATGATTTTTGTCGAAAACACTATGTTTACTTCGAGAATTTTGAAAAGTATTTATTCCATATCCATTAAATAAAATTGAAAAGGTTTATTTGTTCTTTGTGTGTATGACACATGAGAAATGGAGTAGAACTACATCACAAAGTAGTATACCAATTTTTGGATATGGCAGCCATTCAGGGCAGAAATCTATTCTCAAAGTGAATGAAGTAAATGGATCTCTGTGTGCAGAATGATTTAACCTTTGTGAACAGGCTAGAGACTGCACATTTGAAAAAGTCAAAGAATTGACTACACCTTATATGTCAAATTCATGCATTATTTTTTTCCTGTCACTATCTCCATTTTCATCAGGGAAAAAATAAATTATATATAGCTTATGTCTACACTATATTATTCACAGAATCTGACTGTATTCTTTCTTAAAATCTACCACAGGATAATACATAGTTTAATCTACATAAGCAATTATATTTTCACTTTTTGGGTATCATTCCACTTTCACTTCATGTTTGCATCATTTGATTGTCACTTTGTAAATAAAGTTACTGCACACTACAGACCGTCTCTATCTTTTGGAGGATTAACCTTTCTATATTTTTTCTCTGGTCTGAAACATAATTAAAACATGGATTAAAACAATATAAATACAATATACAAGCACACCTGGATGTCAAAAATATCTGCCCATATGATCTATCTGACAGAATTTAGTCAATATTATATTGTTTTGTCTTACATGAAAAATATTACTATACAAATTCAGGGGTGGGGCTAAGTAAAATATGATAAATATAAAACTCTAAAGAGTGTTGTATGCTAGCCCAATATCAACTTACCGTGGAAACCATCTATGTTTAGTTTCATAAAATATATTGGATAATTCAGCATCTGTTGGCCCATCAGGTCTATGTTTTATTTCCTCTTCTTTTAATAACTGAACTTTTAAAACTGTATCTGCCTGGGAAACATCCGAATAATTATTCATGGAAAATGGAATGATACATATTATGATCACCTCATAAAAAAGACTAGGAGAGATGAAACAAATGCTAATAATTAACTCAAATTTTTCACAATACTAATATTTGTTTTATAAATTCATTAGTATTTCATCATTTCCATGGCTATAGCATGTGAAGTTTCTCCTCACATTATGATTTCATCAGGAGAAACTGTTGAAAGAAATATTACTGGTAGTCAATTTCCGATAAAACGCGATGGAAATGAAAAATAAAAGAATGATCGAGTTACATCGTAGATGTTTTATTATTTTGATAAAGTATTTACCTCTTCTAATTCTTTTACTTTTCTAGGAATGGGCTAAAAAAGTAAACAAAAATTCTAAATAAATGAGTTGAAAATTCTCATTTCTGGAACAATAACTTTACTGAAAAAATAAACAGTCAACCAGATCATAAAAAGTTGTTTGGACTACAATATGTTGTAACGACTCCCATTTCTATCTGTGTATCAAAAACTGTGCACATGGCTGATAAACATGGCTCCAGGAACCTTGTTTCAGTCATCAGGAATAGGAGTTCAATTTGGCCAGAAATAAATTTACCCAAACCTAAATTTCAAACAAACTGAGATTCAGATACATATTCAGAGTGAACAATCAGTCATAAAAATCCAAGCCCTCCCTGGTTGTAAAGTAACTGAAATGCGATAGTCAATGATACTCATACCGTCATAGTCTCAGTTGACTTGTGTATTGAATCTTAAAACATCTTAATCTCAGCAACCGACTGGCAGACTGTTTCTAATTTTTCATACAGTTTTATTTGAAAATCTCATAAATGTATATTAAATGATCGCAAAGCAAAAATTACTTTTTTATCAGCTGGTAATAATTACATACACCTACCTGCGTGTGTTCATATGGAAAATTTTGTTCTGGATGCCAGAAGAGAATGCAACTACCATCAGGTGATAAACATGACTGGGTGGATCTATATGTAAAAGTAGGAATTTTACAGTACATATACTAAAAAAGCTTTCAATTTATGTGTGCAGTATGAAATCAAAATCTGATTATCAATTCAACAACAAATCCCATAAAATAGGGACTTCTCTTCTTTAACATTTGATAAAATGAGTAAACAAAATCATGGACAAATTCAGCATATTGTAGATTTATTACCCTTTGTCAGAAGAGTCATCAGAGTAACTTGATAATCTTCCCACATATATTGGAGATATCGCTGAAAATACACAAACAACACATTAGTCTCAGGTTTTGCTATCTGAGGGAAGTAACTCCACTTAACGAAAATGGTCTTTATTTTAACATTACGCTACTTTTGATAACTTTCACTTCCAGAAGTTCATTGTAAAATAAATTTACAAATCCTAAAATGTTCATGAAATAATTTCTCAAACAGTAAATAAAAGAAAACATACAACCAAATATGTCATACATTTAAATATTGCATATTAATAACGTGTAGGAATACTTCACTGGCATAATTAGGGATAATTAAAAAAAAAAAATAGGGAGACAGATTTATAGGCTGCAAGCCTCTGTGCAACATTTGCATTTTGCCAAAAACTATCAAAATATCAATGACTTAATCCATGCTAAAATGTATAGCCTACTCAAATTGATTATTGAACATTTTATTAAAGATCCATTATATGTAAGAACTAAATCTGCCTATAGCCCCTTATGGGGAGGGGCTCAAATGTTATATAAGTTATTAATTCACAAAAAGCAAGATCAATACAACAAAACTACAAGGTCTGTAATAAAGTAGTAAGTTAATTACAAACGCACGCCTTCTTAGAGAGAATAAATGAAATGAAATGGGGTTTATACGTCCTACTGGGCTATTGAAGACAGGCATACACCATACAGTATGCTATGAGGGAAATTTTGCCTGGGCAGCCGCTGTACGGCCTACTCTTACATCAAATTCCAACTGCCAATGGATTTTTAATGTGCAGGTCAACTGAATGAATGTGTACTCGGAACATCGGTTTTCCGTTCCATGCGAAAGACTAGACAGCTGTCCTTGTCAGGCCCTCGTTCTGCATCACTGACAAGGGTGAAATCAGACCAGACAATCTGGATGAACTTTCTCGGCCAATGCAGGGATCGAATACCCGACCTCCAAGATAGAGAGCCAGCGTCTTACCCCTTAGCCACCGTGATCCCAAGGCTTAGCTTAGACACAGTACTCAGTTCAGTAGACTAGAGTCAGAGAATAAGAAAATAACCAAAAAGTAGAGAATCTCGAGTAGCTTATCGCAAATACATTTCCACAGGCATATCTTCCCAAAAGGGTTTTGAGCTAAACTAAATGTCGTGTGGAGAGGGATTAAAAAAACACAACCTTTGAACGATTTTAATCTGGAAACCGAACAAAACAACCTTCTCATGGAGGCTGCCATTTTGTCAACCTTCACCTTCGAGTGAACTCAAAGAGGTCAAGGTCGATTCCACGGTGGACTAAATTGTACATCTTTGAAAATAATTTTAGAAGTAAATTATGGCTGTTAAACAGGTATTTATACAATATTGTCACTTTTCTCACTTCACACTAATCGGAAAATTATTCCAGATACAATGTTTTAGTTAATCATTTTACCGTGTAAAATTTGACCTGTACAATCAATCATTGTAGAATTGTAGAATAGTGATTATATATGGTCTCTTAACCCCAAAATATATTAAACTATTTAAACATTAAAGTATTCATACAGCGCCTAAACACCAAATGAATAGTTCCAAAGGCGTACAAATCATCCAAAGATAATCAGAACAAATAAGTCTTTGTTTTTGAATGTCAGTGGACTAATGAATTATAATTAAACCTAGTTCAGCTCTGAACGTCGGTCTCATTATACTATAGGCCTACTCGCCCTGGAGGTTCAGGGACTGTCCCATTCAATCAATGTCGAAAATAATTGGAACCCCAGTCAATTTTACTGGGCAACTTTTCACTGCCAAACGATGGGGTGTCAATCCGTGTGGATGCCTGTACAATGTAAACGAACATCTTAGTGAGAAAATAAGACCTTCTTACTTCGCTAGAGACAGTATGAGCGCTGTTAAAAATATGTCCCCTCCTATCAATTAGTTACATTTCCCCGCCATGACACTCTAACTATAGGTCAACGTCCACATTCAGGAATGTCGGTCATACAAGACGAAACGAAATGTACAGCCTTTACATTGTACAGGCTTTCACACGGATTGACACCCCGTCGTTTTGCAATGAAAAGTTGTCCAGTAAAATTGACTATTCTCCAATATATTTTCGACATTGATTGAATAGGACAGTTCCTGAACGTTCAGGGTGAGTGTAATGAGACCGACGTTCCGAGCTGAACTAAATTAAACCAGACGGGGGATAGTCAGGAATAAAAAATTGTTCCTGTGGGGTTTGCAGATTTAAATAAAGACAGACATTGAGACAAAACTTTTAAAGTAAATAAATGAAATGGGTGAATATCATAATGTATTGTTCTGCACCAACAGGGTGATGATCAATTATATATAAAGCATTAAAGGATAGGCAATGATTGAAATTTTGCCCGGATGGCAGGGATTCTTTCATATGCATGTTTTTTTGTACGATCAGAAGAACTAGTCCTGCACCACTGATTATGGGAAAGCAGGCTGAAAGATCATGAGTAACTTTCTCAGGCAACTCCACAGGATCGAACCCATGACCACTTGTCAGCGGCTTTAAACTTAGCACATTTGTCGGAATGAAATTTATATTGGGGGGACTCGGATTGTCATTTCAATGTAGTGATCCAAAATTGGTTCTTGGGAGCCTGCAAAACACACCATATTTAGCAGTTAGGGTAAGGTTTTGTTGACGTATGAGAGGATAAATGGGATGTGCAGAGCTAGCATTGTGATTTCTGTGTAATATATAAGGTCTGTCATAAATTCAGTTGTAAGTTTGATCAAAACTAAATGCTGTAGGCTATGTGACAGGGGAGATCACAGTGACTAAGTGGGTAAGACACTTGCTCGCTAACCTTGGGTGTTTGATCCCTGCATTGGCCAAGAAAGTTCATCAAGATTTTCTGGTGTGGTTTCCCCTTGTCCATGATGCAGGACGTAGGGCCTGACAAGGACAGCTGTCTAGTCGTTTGGATGGGACAGAAAACCGAGGTCATAAAAGATCCCTTGTCAGATGGAATTTAATATAAGAGTAGGCAGTAGTGCCGCTGCCCGGGCAAAATTTCCCTCATAGCACACTGTATGGCATGGTTTTCCTTATCAGTGGTGCAGGACAGAGGGACTGGCAAGGACAGCACTCACAGCAGTCTTAGTCGTTCAGATGGGACAAACAACTGAGGTCCCGTGTAGACATTGGTGTACACATAAAAGATCCCTTGTCAAATGGAATTCGACATAAGAGCAGGATATAGCGCCGCTGTCCCAGCAAAATTTTCCTCATAGCACACTGTATAACGTATGCCCGTCTTCATTAGCCCAGTTTAGGAGCAGAATGTGACAAGGGATTAGATCGCCTGCTTTAAATCATGTAACCTGTCTGTATCTTGAAAATATTTCTAGATGTTAAATATATTTCTAATGAAGACATGTTACATATCATATTACATTTGTGTGTGATCTGTCATATTAAATGTTTCATTCTACAATCTATTGTTGGCTGTATCATATAGTCATTTTCCATCTGTTGTGTTGAAATATTGATTTGGTTAGGAATTGCGGCCAATTTAAATTATTTTAAATGTCACAAATTTTCAAGGTTTGTAATTAATTTAAAGATATATCTTAAATAGATGGCAAAAGTGTTCTATTTACTTATTTATTGTAGGCAAATACAGTTTGGGTCAATAATTTTTCCGGGTAGCAACATATATCATACTTTACAACTGTCATATATTGATAAGTTCTAAATGTGAAATAGTCTGGTTATAAGGGATAATTAATCCTTTAGCGCTTAGACTGCCCAAAACCTTGCTAACTAAAGTTCCTTAGACCACCAGAAACCACGCTTACTCAGGCTCCTTAGAGCAACCCAAACCATGCTAACAAAGGGTCCTAAGACCACCCAAAACTGCCTTGTCACATACACGGCTGTGGCACTCACAAAATGGTCATATAATACAATAAGCTATTCAGATACATGTACATGTACCTCGGGCGGTTTAAGTTCTCCAGTCTTTTGAGGTATCTGCTGGTATTAATATGTCACTTTACTCTTAATTTTTTTCAAGGAACTGGGGTAGTAAAGGGTTAAGAATATGACTTGTTCATGACAAGATAAAATACGTACAACCTTTCTGGATTATGCTGATATATTTATTATAAATGGCTCATATCTATTTTATTTAGGTTAAAATCGAATACAGTATTTGAATTGGGTTGATCAGATATATTTTTGATTAGTGATGCGATAACCGAAAAACTCTAAAGTTTATACAATCAAATTTTTTTTCAAAAATTTAAAGGTGCACAGAATTATCAAGAAGATCTATTGTCATTCCACAAGCATATTAAATGTATGAAAGAGTTCTAGTTATTTTTAAGTCTGTAAAAAGAGACACAAGGTTAATATTGTATATATCTTTTTTTAAAGTTGATTTCCTCTTTTTTATTTAGATGGAAGAAATTGTAGAAATTTATCGAAATTTATCATCAATAAGCCAACCAACCTTAGCACGGGTTAGAATAAATAATGATCAATTTTTAGCCGTTTACACAGAATGGACTCAGAGAGATCTGGAAAAAGCTGAAAAAACTAATTTTACAAGAAATTATATTTTAAATGCATCAGATAATTCTATTCTTTTATCTACACCAGCTCAAGAAATAAAGAATGAGTAAGAATATTATATTTTGATAATGTATCCAAAACATAATTTTTATTTTTAATTCATTGACTTTAAGCATATTTAATTAAATCGTATTGCCCAAGTAGTAGTACACTGTAGGGTTGAGTTTGTTGCTTGTGTAGAATAGCTTATTACTATAGTGGATTAACCTAATTTTTGGTAATTAGGTGAATCAGTAGTTATTTTAGATCAAGTACTTTATCATTGCTTCATTGTCTTGTTATAGAACTTAACTAGTGCAACTCGCAATGATGACTGTTCATGGTTTATAAGGGAGCCTGACCTGCCCTTGGTATGTGTGTTTTATGATATGCATGTACCACTATAGGTTATCTCTTCTTCATGAGTAGACATAAATTATAATAGATTTGCAAAGACGTCTGTGTCAGTTTTAGTTTTATGAGCTTGAATGGATCAAGGAATTACTATCCACTCAATACTACTAGGTCATTTTGAGACTTTATATGGTCACTGTTATATTTTTAAACCCCTGTACATTTTTTATGGCTGCCCTGTAAAAGGTAAAATGTCCCAAAAGTTTTACACATGAACTGTAACATTTTCGCCAACAACATTAGCTTAGTGTGCATTTCTTGAAAAACATTACCTAATTTTTCATCACTATATACTTGGTATAATGTCCTCAGATTGATTATTTAACATCTAATTAAAAAAAAAAGAAGCCAAATATCAATGGTAAATGATCTCCTGAATTGGATTCTGTTGGAATAATCTAACCTAGCACTTACAGGTGGCACTGGCCTGTTTAAATACTCTGCAGAGGATATCAAAGGTTGTGAAATTTTCAGTTCATCATATCAAGTGATAATAGCAGATTTGATATTCTTTCTTTTTGCATGCAGACAAATACAAATAAGTCTTGTCCCAGTGTTTGAAGAAAATGGCTTGACTATGTTTTTTACTGTTCTATTTTTAGACTATTTAACGTTGAATCACCATCGGGTAAATTTCAAGCTATTTTGAGAAGTTGGACAAATAAGAAAGGTGATGAAAAACAATTTATAGAGGTGAGATCATTCATTCTAAACTATATTTAGATTATCGTTACTATTGATTATGAGAAGTAACAGGTGTCATAACAGGGAAGGGTATGCCTACAATAACAGGGAAGGGTATGCCTACTCTGTCTAGAACACTTAAAGGAGGCAAGTCTTGAACTAAACACCATTCACAATCTTCGACATTGAAAAAAAGACTTTTTGGTCAGTTTTAATCAACATTGATGTCGTTATCTTACCAGAATGTTTTGAGCGTTATTTGTAAAGAAGTAGTTCGAGAATATTACCAGTACCCATATAGACTGGAATAACCAGACCTTAAGACTTGGACTCTTACATATTTTGCTGAACATAACTTATTAGAAATTATAGTAACAACAAAAACAACTAGACCTGCATGCAGGAATGACGGGTTTCACTGGTGCCAAGTTACTCTTAAACATGTCACTTTCGGTGCCAAGTTAAACTTGAACATATGTCACTTCCGGTACCAACGAAACCATTAAACAGGTTTCCAAATTAACATTGCACACAAATAAAATGGACGTAGAATCAACCAATCAATCCAGCAATATCAAGTCATTTTATACATTTGTTACTTGTAAATGATCTTGACAAAATCACTTCCGGTGTTAATGAAAATGTTCAATTAGTCTTATGAAATCAGAAATGGCATACGATATCATATAGTGAAAATTTTATGTAAATCGAAAAATAATTGCCACTTTTAAAGACCAAAAAACTTGAAAAGTGACTGGTAGAAAATCTGCTATTTCTCTGCAACCGTACAAGTTAGAAACCATTTTGTGGTATCTGTATGATCGTATGGGTTCATTCTTTTTGTTGATTAGCATCAAATACCATAATTTGAAAAAGATTTCAAAACAGACTCATTTGAATAAAATATCTGTTTTGAAGGCTAAAAATACAGTTTTTGCCAAAATGACGTTACTTCCGGTGATAATGAAAATCTTAAATTACTTGTATGAAATCCCAAATGGCATTAGGTATAACATGGTGTAACGTTTATGAAAATCGAATAATAATTAACACTTTTATGGCCCCGAAACCTTCAAAAGTGACCTGTAGAAAACCGTCTATTTCTCGGCAACCGAACAAGTTAGAAACAATTTTATGATATCTATATGACCATATGAGTTTTGTCTATATGTGAATTTAAACCAAAAGTTAAAATTATTAATACATATTAAGTTATTCTTGGTTGAATAAAACATTGATTTAAAAAGTTTAAAATGCAGTTTTTGACCAAATGATGTCACTTCCGGTGTCAATTTTAAATTGTAATCAACTTGATATGACGCTACATGCTTTTTGAATCAAATGATGTCACTTTTATAAAAATCCAATAATAATTGACTATTTTACAGGCAAAATAACGAAAACAGTGACTTGTACAGAACTGCCCATTTCTTGGTAACTGCTTATATTACAAACGAATTTTAACATACATTTTCTTCGTATGGATTATAGCTACAAGTTTATAAAAGTTACGAAGAAATATTTTAAAATCTGAAAAGCCTGAATAGGTTGTAAATAGGTCAATTTTACACCATTTTTAGCCTCTTAATCGAATTTGCTCGAAAATGAAATCGAAATTAAAAAAACTGCTTCCTACATTTTTTGCGCCTTGAAAGGGCAAACTCTTTGAGTCATATTATTTTTCAAAAAAATAATATTACTCAAAGAGTTTGCCCTTTCAAGGCGCAAAAAATAATATTTGTTTTCGAAATAGGAAAATAACTGTCAAAATTGTAGTTTTTGGTAAAATTATCCCACTTCCGGTGCCGACAGATAACATTATCGGTAATAAAAAAAATGACAATTGATACAACGAAGCATATGAACTTTGTTTTATACAAATCGAACAATAAAAAATTAATCTAGGACTGAAAAACTGAATTAGCCAATGGCGGCCAAGGAAAATTACCAGACAAAAATTTTTAACATTTTTGCACTAGTCAGATGACTCTTTAATTCTGTGCACAATACGACTAAAAAATATTCATAAATAAAAAAGTTTTTTGTAAAATTTTAAATTTTCGAAATTTGGCGCCTAATATCTTCGAAGATTTGCCGAAAATCAAAAATCGAAAGTAGCGTAGCTATGTGCCCTGTCTCAGGCTATGCCAAAATGTATCGAAAGTTAAAATCCAATGATTATTGTTAAAATTACTGCAATATTTTAAAAAACGATAACTTCGGTGATTTCGGACATTTCGCATTGTCGCAGAACGTTCAAAATAGCTTTATCCTCTAAGTCACACCCACTTTCCCAGTAAAACCGAAGAAATCGTAACGATGCGACACGTAGTTGCTGAGATCTATTCAAATTGGAATCTGAATAATAATAATAATAATAAGAACTAGACCTGCATGCAGGAATGACGGGTTTCACTGGTGCCATGTTACCCTTAAACATGTCACTTCCGGTGTCAAGTTACCCTTGAACATATGTCACTTCCGGTACCAGCGAAACCACTAAACAGGTTTCCAAATTAACATTGCACACAAATAAAATGGACGCAGAATCAACAAAATCCAGTAATATCAATTCATTTTATACATTTGTTACTTGTAAATGATCTTGACAAAATTAAATTACTCCCGGTGTTAATGCAAATGTTCAATTAGTCTTATGAAATCAGAAATGGCATACGATATCATAAAGTGAAAATTTTATGTAAATCGAACAATAATTGCCACTTTTAAAGACCAAAAAACTTGAAAAGTGACTTGTAGAAAATCAGCTATTTCTCTGCAACCGTACAAGTTAGAAACCATTTTGTGGTATCTGTATGATCGTATGGGTTCATTCTATTTGTTGATTGGCATCAAATACCATAATTTGAAAAAGATTTCAAAACAGACCCATTTGAATAAAATATCTGTTTTGAAGGCTAAAAATACAGTTTTTGCCAAAATGGCGTTACTTCCGGTGATAATGAAAATCTTAAATTACTTGTATGAAATCCCAAATGGCATTAGGTATAACATGGTGTGACGTTTATGAAAATCGAATAATAATTGACCCTTTTATGGCCCCGAAACCTTCAAAAGTGACCTGTAGAAAACCGTCTATTTCTCGGCAACCGAATAAGTTAGAAACCATTTTATGATATCTATATGACCATATGAGTTTTGTTTATATGTGAATTTAGACCAAAAGTTAAAATTATTAATACATATTAAGTTATTCTTGGTTGAATAAAACATTGATTTTAAAAGTTTAAAATGCATTATTTGACCAAATGATGTCACTTCCGGTGTCAATTTTACATTGTAATCAACTTGATATGACGCTACATGCTTTTTGAATCAAATGATGTCACTTTTATAAAAATCCAATCATAATTGACTATTTTACAGGCAAAATAACGAAAACAGTGACTTCTACAGAACTGCCCATTTCTTGGCAACTGCTTATATTACAAACGAATTTTAACATACATTTTCTTCGTATGGATTATAGCTACAAGTTTATAAAAGTTACGAAGAAATATTTTAAAATCTGAAAAGCCTGAATAGGTTGTAAATAGGCCAATTTTACACCATTTTTAGCCTCTTAATCGAATTTGCTCGAAAATGAAATCGAAATTAAAAAAACTGCTTCCTACATTTTTTGCGCCTTGAAAGGACACACTCTTTGAGTCATATAATTTTTCAAAAAAATAATATTTGTTTTCGAAATAAGAAAATAACTGTCAAAATTGTAGTTTTTGGTAAAATTATGCCACTTCCGGTGCCGACAGATAACATTATTGGTAACAAAAAAAATGACAATTGAGACAACAAAGCATATGAACTTTGTTTTATACAAATCGAACAATAAAAAATTAATCTAGGACTGAAAAACTGAATTAGCCAATGGCGGCCAAGGAAAATTACTGAGACAAAAATTTTTAACATTTTTGCATTAGTCAGATGACTCTTTAATTCTGTGCTCAATACGACTAAAAAATATTCATAAATAAAAAAAATTTTAGTAAAATTTTAAATTTTCGAAATTTGGCGCCTAATATCTTCGAAGATTTGCCGAAAATCAAAAATCGAAAGTAGCGTAGCTATGTGCCCTGTCTCAGGCTATGCCAAAATGTATCGAAAGTTAAAATCCAATGATTATTGTTAAAATTACTGCAATATTTTCAAAAACGATAACTTCGGTGATTTCGGACATTTCGCATTGGCGCAGAACGTTCAAAATAGCTTTATCCTCTAAGTCACACCCACTTTCCCAGTAAAACCGAAGAAATCGTAACGATGCGACACGTAGTTGCTGAGATCTATTCAAATTGGAATCTGAATAATAATAATAATAACTAGACCTGCATGCAGGAATGACGGGTTTCACTTTTGCCATGTTACCTTTGAACTTGAACTTGTGTCACTTTTGGTGCTACGTTACCCTTGAACATATGTCCTTTCCGGTACCAATGAAACCAATATACAGGTTTCCACATAAGCATTGCACACATCAAATAAAATGGAAACAGAATCAAACAAATCCAGCAATTTTATTTTATACATTTGTTACATGTAATTGATCCTGACAAAATAACAGTACTTCCGGTGATAATGTAAATGTTCCCTTAGTCTTATGAAATCAGAAATGGCATAAGGCATCATATGGTGAAAATTTTATGTAAATCGAATAATAATTTCCACTTTTATAGACCAAAAACCTTGAAAAGTGACGTCTATCGTCTATTTCTCGGCAACCGTACAAGTTAGAAACCATTTTTTGGTATTTATATGACCGTATGGGTTTAATCTATTTGTTGATTGGAATCAAATATCATAATTGTATAAACATTACAAATCAGACTCATTTGAATAAAATATCGGTTTTGAAGGCTTAAAATACAGTTTTTGCCAAAATGACGCTACTTCCGGTGATAATGAAAACGTTAAATTAGTTTTATAACATCGTCTATGACATTAGGCTTCAAAGGGTGAAAATTTTATAAAAATCAAATAATAATTGACACTTTTATGGGCCAAAAACCTTCAAAAGTGACTTTCAGAAAATCGCCTATATCTCGACAACCGAACAAGTTAGAAACAATTTTATGATATCTATTTGACCGTATGAGTTTTGTTAATATGTGAATTTAAACCAAAAGTTAATTTTATTATTACATGTGACATAATTCTTGGTTGAAAAAAAGATCGATTTTAAAAGTTAAAAATTGAGTTTTTGACTAAATGACGTCACTTCCGGTGTCAATTTTAAATAGTAATCAACATGATATGACGCACACTTGCTTTTTGAATCAAATGGTGTCACTTTTGTGAATATCCATTAATAATTGACTATTTTACAGGCAACATTACGAAAACAGTGACTTATGCAAAACTGCCCATTTCTCGGCAACTGCTTATATTAGAAACTAATTTTAACATACATTCTCTTCGTATGGATTATAGTGACAGGTTTATAAAAGTTTAAAATCTGAAAAGCCTGAATGGGTTGTAAATAGGTCAATTTTACGCCTTTTTTCACCCCTTAATCCAATTTGCTAGATAACACTTTTGGTAATAAAAAAAATAACAATTGGGACAACGAAGCATATGAACTTTGTTTTATACAAATCGAACAATAAAAAATTAATCTAGGACTGAAAAACTGAATTAGCTAATGGCGGCCAAGGAAAATTACTGAGACAAATTTTTTTAACATTTTTGCGCTAGTCAGATGACTCTTTAATTCTGTGCACAACACGACTAAATAATATTTATAAATAAAAACGTTAAATCGAATAATAATTGCCACTTTTAAAGACCAAAAAACTTGAAAAGTGACTTGTAGAAAATCGGCTATTTCTCGGCAACCGTACAAGTTAGAAACCATTTTGTGGTATCTGTATGATCGTATGGGTTCATTCTATTTGTTGATTGGCATCAAATACCATAATTTGAAAAAGATTTCAAAACAGACTCATTTGAATAAAATATCTGTTTTGGAGGCTAAAAATACAGTTTTTGCCAAAATGACGTTACTTCCGGTGATAATGAAAATCTTAAATTACTTGTATGAAATCCCAAATGGCATTAGGTATAACATGGTGTGACGTTTATGAAAATCGAATAATAATTGACCCTTTTATGGCCCCGAAACCTTCAAAAGTGACCTGTAGAAAACCGTCTATTTCTCGGCAACCGAACAAGTTAGAAACCATTTTATGATATCTATATGACCATATGAGTTTTGTTTATATGTGAATTTAAACCAAAAGTTAAAATTATTAATACATATTAAGTTATTCTTGGTTGAATAAAACATTGATTTAAAAAAGTGTAAAATGCATTTTTTGACCAAATGATGTCACTTCCGGTGTCAATTTTAAATTGTAATCAACTTGATATGACGCTACGTGCTTTTTGAATCAAATGATGTCACTTTTATAAAAATCCAATAATAATTGACTATTTTACAGGCAAAATAACGAAAACAGTGACTTATGCAGAACTGCCCATTTCTTGGCAACTGCTTATATTACAAACGAATTTTAACATACATTTTCTTCGTATGGATTATAGCTACAAGTTTATAAAAGTTACGAAGAAATATTTTAAAATCTGAAAAGCCTGAATGGGTTGTAAACAGGACAATTTTACACCATTTTTAGCCTCTTAATCGAATTTGCTCGAAAATGAAATCGAAATTAAAAAAACTGCTTCCTACATTTTTTGCGCCTTGAAAGGGCACACTCTTTGAGTCATATAATTTTTCAAAAAAATAATATTTGTTTATGAAGATCGTAAATAACTGTCAAAATTGTAGTTTTTGGTAAAATTATGCCACTTCCGGTGCCGACAGATAACACTTTTGGTAATAAAAAAAACGACAATTGATACAACGAAGCATATGAACTTTGTTTTATACAAATCGAACAATAAAAAATTAATCTAGGACTGAAAAACTGAATTAGCCAATATCGGCCAAGGTAAATTACTGAGACAAAATTTTTTAACATTTTTGCACTAGTCAGATGACCCTTTAATTCTGTGCACAATACGACTAAAAAATATTCATAAATAAAAAAGTTTTTTGTAAAATTTTAAATTTTCGAAATTTGGCGCCTAATATCTTCGAAGATTTGCCGAAAATCAAAAATCGAAAGTAGCGTAGCTATGTGCCCTGTCTCAGGCTATGCCAAAATGTATCGAAAGTTAAAATCCAATGATTATTGTTAAAATTACTGCAATATTTTTAAAAACGATAACTTCGGTGATTTCGGACATTTCGCATTGTCGCAGAACGTTCAAAATAGCTTTATCCTCTAAGTCACACCCACTTTCCCAGTAAAACCGAAGAAATCGTAACGATGCGACACGTAGTTGCTGAGATCTATTCAAATTGGAATCTGAATAATAATAATAATAATAATAATAATAATAATAATAATAAGAATAATAATTTTAACAAAAACAATAGTGTTTCACACAAGCTACGCAGTGTGAAACCCTAATAATAATAATAAGAATAATAATTTTAACAAAAACAATAGTGTTTCACACAAGCTACGCAGTGTGAAACCCTAATAATAATTTTAACAAAAACAATAGTGTTTCACACAAGCTACGCAGTGTGAAACCCTAATTAAATGCAATTCAGTTTATATACATTCATATTACATTATGATATGCAACCCATTTGTGTTCCTTTCTAGGTGCCAAAGAAAAGGGACTTAGCTCCTTTAATACTCTAAAGATTTATGTTTTACTTTTGTAGCAGGGTTTCCTTTTAAGGATGAACGAAACACCAGGTCGTAGGTTCAGATTTTATTAACAGATGAAACTCTATATTGTTAGGATAATGAGCATTATAGAAGTTTATAAATCAACCAAAAATACAATTCTAATGTAGCACTTTATGAAATATAGCTACATCTGTTTTGTTTTTTTGGAGGGGGGGGGGGTGTTGATATTAAATATTTGCAAAATTATATAAACTATATTATTGTTTTAATCTAGATATGGAACAATGGTAGAAAGGTGAAGAATTTTGATATTCTAGCCAAAGAAAAACATGGGAAGATCAACAACAAAGATAGTAAATATTATAATATGTAAAAAGCATTGTTTAATAAACAACCAAGGGACTATAAAAAGAATGATGATGCATATCAATTTCATCCCTGATCTCTCTCTATGTCACCTGTTGTGAAAGTGGAAGGCAAATCGTGATCAGTTTGGGTTCCAGCCGAGAACCTCTGTAAACTTTGCTTTTTGTTGATGATTTCATTTTCGAGCTTGAAAAGGACACCCTTGTGTTTATCATGACCTCTCATATTGGAAGATAACATAAATGCCAATAAATAGCCTGTGTGTTGACGGTTGTTCATATCTCTTTGCCAGGAAAGTTGTAGGCACCATCACCATTGTAAATCATTTGACAGACCAGAGTGAACAGGGTGACCTATGATTGGTCAGCAGTGTATCCAATTCAATACTGGGGGTGGGGGGGTTGGGATGAAAAAACTGTTGCGGTGTTACATGATCAGATTTTTTCCACTAACTTATCCTGTGGATATACAGCTATATAGGTGATATTTGGATATTCATAGGCACTTCATGTTTCAACATCTTAGATTTGACCACAATTTGGCACTTGAAGCTATGTTAACAGAGAAAACTGTGTGTTTTTTGATGAAAGCGTCAAAAAGTCTAATATTGCATCATGATTACTGTTTTAAAGTATTTTCATGTTTAATTTATATTGAATTTATCTCATCTTTTTACAGAATGCATTTATGTTCAATAGAATATATGAACACCTCATATAATTAGGAAAATGATTTATTGCTTTTTGAAAAAAAATCAAGTGTCTTTCAAAACGTATGTTGTGGTCAGTTGCCTTTGTCAGATCCTTATATATACTCTCCCAAAAAAGAAACGCAATGTTACATTTCGTCATAAATATATCCTCGCTCAACCATCACCTTGTTGTAACAGGAACTGCGACATCGCTGAATCAAACTGCTTTCCAGTGTTGCTGTGGCCATACCCTCAGTGACTGAAACCCCTGGAGTGAATTTCACGGTGCCGGCGTATTTCAAAACAGAATCTCTAACGGGGACGTCTGGCTCATTATTCGGTTTCACGTAGGCTTAACGGACTGTCTAAACCGAGATTATATACCGTCCAGGAATCACTGCTGCAGTAGAGGTCGCTGTTGAAAACTGTTTCCGTCAATGACGTAACTGGAAGTGACGACTCAGGAGAGGTGGGGTCATTCTTGTTTGGCCTGAGCTTGGGCGGTCACGTGTTTAACTTCACTGTCTGTACATATCCGGGAAACACTCCGCAGCCTGGCTACATCTGTCTTGGATTCATCTGCTTGTAATCGCCCAATAGCGTTGTTGCGTTGGTTTTTGTTCAGATGTGGCATCACTGGGTTCCTTGAGTGTTTACATGTTCAACTGATTTGGAAACCGAGAACCCCGGGAATTTAAAGGCCTTAGATTTAGGTTCCATGAGAAAAGCTTGCGGAGCTGTTAAATTCCCGTTTCTTGGTGCAATCAAGCGATAACAAATTTCCGCAAAAAGGATGACCAGTCCCCAGTAGTGGCACTACATTTAAAATCAATAATGAGTTTCTTTTATCCTTACATTATGACATTAAAAACAAGTAAGATTTATGGAAACAACGACCTCGTTCAAATAAAAAAATGATGAAAAATAGGTTGTGCGTTTCTTTTTTTGAAGAGTATATATTAAACCCATAGACATTATGAAGCTCTTTGAAGCCAACCTGAGCACCACTTTATGATAAACTAAGCTATAGTGAGGTCCCAGTTTATTTTATTGGAAGTGATTGTTTCTAAAAGCTAATTTATGAAAAATATATTACAGTTAATTTTGGTAGTTTTCAATGGTCATACTCGGAACAGAAATTAGCTTATGTAGCAGAGAAGAAAAAACCCAAAACTGGTAGTTATTTTGATAACAAAGAAGATGAGAAAAAAGATGACATTGTGAAGGTAAGATGCTGTGAATTTTTTCTTAAATATGGTGTATTACATTTACTGCATTTTCAACATTATTATCTTTTTTTTTTTTAACATTTCTTCACCCATTTTACATCAGACGTGTTGGTGCATGGAAGTAGTACTTTAAACCTCCTTTCATTTCATTTTACATTTCCACAATTAAAGGAGATAAACCTTGAACTCAATGTTTGCCATAAAATTTGCACTAAAAGCCTGCATTAAAATTAGATATTAGTCTATTTCAATCAATATTGATGTTATCTTACCATCCTAATATACAGGGGGGTTGGGATGGCCTAGTGGTCTAGAGTGCTGCGCTTCGAACTCTAGCACGCCGGTCTCCTCTGGCTTGCGGCTGTGGTTTCGAGCCCTGGTGTGAGCGTATGTGGCATGGAGATAGGGGCGCCTTCTCAACCACGTGGGTTTCCTCCGGGCACTCCGGTTTCCTCCCACTGCTAAAGACCCCTATGCGCAAGCGAATTATTGAAATAAAATTAAACCATATGTTAGTCCCGAAATGACCTAGTTTGTGTTGAGTGGACGTTAAACCCCATTTCTCTCTCTCTCTCCTAATATACAAATATCTTTAAGACACATTGAACATTTTATAATTAGAACAAAACAAAACCATCAGGAAATAATTAGAAATGGTGAACTCACAATAATAAAACAATGACAAAAATGCATTAATAAGCAAGAGTAAACGACCGACTTCAATTTGGACAGTTCATATATTCCACCGAACGTAATTAGAAATTACAATTGAATATAAAACACACTTTACATTACATTCATATTTCCTAATATGTGCTTTTAGACCCATTTCTGTCTATATTAAGGTTGCAAGAATAGATTCATACACCTTTTAAATCCATACTTGTGCGTGTTAAATAACTCTTACGGAGTGAACTTGTAGGAAACTTAATTTGTATCAAAATTTCTGTGTATTATAGGGTCACGAACATGATGTGTTAGAAGATTGGGGAGAACAATTAACGAAGAAAAGTAAACCTGTTGTTTGTATATTGGATATTTCTACTGGATCTGTTGATGTTTTGGAAACTGCAGAAAATGTCTCGTGTGGACAGGTACCTATCTGAATGAACATAGAGCACTCGCTGTTGAAGAAAAATATTTCATTCGAATACTTTTATGAAATAAGCATTTTATGATTCTAGTTTTGAAGGTG
Organism: Patella caerulea; assembly: GCA_036850965.1. Taxonomy (NCBI): domain Eukaryota; kingdom Metazoa; phylum Mollusca; class Gastropoda; family Patellidae; genus Patella; species Patella caerulea. The sequence continues at coordinate 61,672,824 of JAZGQO010000010.1, read as the reverse complement.
TTATTCTGAAATAGATATGTCATGAGATTATTAGGATTATACAAATTTCAGTTTGAATCAACAGAATAACAGACCTGTCATCTATGCCAGCCAGAGTTTTATCCCATGATTGTTTGGGAAGTACTACGAAAAAACCTTTCCAATTCTCGGTACCGTTCCTGGCACACTTAAAATGTGTATGTGAGCAGGGTTTATGTCCACATTCACTCTTACAGCTGAAGAACCCATTGCACACATGCATTATTGAAGTGATTAAAATATGTTTGTCCCATAATGACCTACTTCTATAGTGCAAACCTGTTGCAGCTCCTGTAACTTTCATCTTTAGACATCATTACATGTACGTTGACTTCTCGCTTTACCTTACAGGTTTCTGTCAAATATTTCTTTCTCTTTACTACAGGTTTTATGGTGTCCCAATGATTCTGGTGTTGTATTTGTCGGCTGGGATCATGATCCATTTAGACTGGGACTCAAATATTGCACACAGAGAAAGTATGTCCGTTTTATTTCTTTTCATGGGTTTGGGTTGTTTTTTTAAAGGTTAATTGATTACTCTGTCCAGAACACCTGATAACTTTTGGCGTGCTTTATAGCTATGCTCATGGAATGTTATTTGATATATTTTATTCCAGGAGTGGAGTGTATCATTATGATTTTGAAAGTAAAAAAACTGGTAAGTTGGAAGATTTTCATTGCTTTTAATCATTTATTTTGTTTAGTATATTTATTAATCTAATTTTAAAGTTTATAGTTAGAAATTTATTGCAGATAATCTGATTAAAACACAAATCCTTTTTGTTTTGTTTTATAGTTCAAAATTTTATTTTACTAGTTTTCACTACCCAATGAACTAGATTAGTTGTTAAATAACACACGTTCTGGTTTCTGTAAAGGATTGACCAATCAAATGGTCTGTTCAGTCAAGTTCTTATCGTGTGGTGCAAGGAATTGTGGGTAGACATTCGCAGTAATACAATGTTGTATTTCCGAATAGCCACTTGGAATGCAGACACAGATTGGTTTATCTAATGACGTCATAGGGTTATGAAGAATTTTATTTTGATTGTACATAAAATAGCTCAATTGTACTAAATTTTACAATTATTTTTACAATTTTTATAACCTTTCCAGTTTTACTTAGTGATGATGGTAGAGCTGTACATGCTCTTAGTATTAGTCCTGACCAATCAAAATTAGTTTATATGGATCAACCAATAGGAGGCGGTCATAAACAATGTTCACGTTTAATGATGGTAAACAAACTAGTTTTAAAGATTCTATATTTTGGAGGTGCATATTTTTAACAAACTTTGCATGAATGAGTTTAATTCTGGTTAGATTGATACATTGTTTTGCTGTAACTTATGAAGATTAGAAAACAAGATCTGGTTTTTCAATATAGAATTTCAGCATATTTCAATTAATGTGTGAGCCCTGGTGGCTCAGTGAGTATGTTGATAGTTCACCAACTAGATTATCCCTATTCGATTGCTGGACAGTAAAGTTCCTAAGGATGTTCTAGGTTGGTTTCGGCTTGGCAGCATACAGTACAAAGAGTTTAGCAAATTAAAAGTGTATAGTCACTCAGATGGGACAGAAACCAAGATCCACCCATGTATTTATTGGCATTCATGCAAGGGAACTGTTCACAGTTGGGATTCCTGATATCCAATTTGATTTCATTTAATTCAGGTGGACTGGAAGACAAAGACTAGACAAGTTGTTATAGATATTGTTAATACAACAAAAGGTTCGTAGGATTTAACAAGATTAGTGAAATCTCTCATTGCTATATATCATACATTTATTTTAATACTATTTTGAACATGCCCCTTGAAAAGGAGAGTAAAACCTTCCTTGCTGACATAGAAGAAGAAATACCAATTTGCAGCTGTGACAAAACTGAACCAGAAAGATGTCGAAATGTTATTGATTTCATTTATCAATGATTTCTGGAATGTTCACTTAGTATTTTATATGATTTGTGTCATGAATATGTGTATTTTATATTATTTCAGCTGGTGGTGATTTTTGTGGAATGTATTTTGATGAGTTTCCAGTACGATGTTGGTCTACCGACAGTACTTATGTTTTTATTGATACAAACAGACGTAGTCAAGTTGTGAGTATTGTTTATATTGCTACACAGAACTGGCCCTGCTACAGGAAGGGGGGATGGGATGGCCTAGTGGTCTAGAGTGCCGCGCTTCGACCTCTAGCTGGCCAGTCACCTCTGGCTTGCGGCTGTGGTTTCGAGCCCTGGTGTGAATGTATGTGGCATGGAGATGGGGGCGCCTTCTCAACCTCGGAGGTTTCCTCTGGCCACTCCGGTTTCCTCCCACTGCTAAAGACCCCTACGCACAAACGAATTATTGAAATAAAATGTAAAAAAAATATGTTAGTCCCGAAATGACCTAGTTAGTGTTGAGTGGACGTTAAACCCCATTTCTCGCTCTCTCTTGTTGAGGTCTACTGACATAACTGTCCGCCATATATTAGACTCAATGGGTTTACTATAACATAGCTGTTGAGGCCCACTGATATTCCCCATGGAAAAACAAATCCTCTATATATACTATTCAAAAAAAGTAGGGGATATTTGATTTTGGGGGCATAATACTAAAATATGCAAATGACTACGAAAAAAGTCACTATAGAACCTAACAGAAGAAACATTTCCAGTTACATGTGACACCCAAACATGTTACAGTCATTGTGGCATTGAATTCCAGGGTGGAAACATCAGTTTAATTGTTTTAGTGACCAGAAAACAAATTTTGATATGCGTCGGCTTAGCCAAAATGAAAGGTTACGTGCCCTTGGCATGCTACAGATCGGCACAACACAGGCGGTTGTGGCGCGGACGATGAATGTTTCTCAGTCTGTCATAAGCAGGCTATGGTCCAGATACCGTGATACACAATCTGTACAGGACAGACCACGCTCAGGTTGACCAAGGGCGACAACTCAAGCCCAGGATCGATTTATCTGTACCTTGGCCTTGATAAATCGTGTCATCACAGCAAATCAGATCAGCGCTCGTCTTCAAACAGACACTGGTGTGAGAGTGAGTGGCCAGACGATTCGGAATCGACTGCATAGGGGTGACCTTCGCGCCCGACGTCCTCGCGTGATCCCTTGTTTGAGAGATCATCACATTCAGGCAAGACGTCGTTGGTGTAGGGATCGTCAACACTGGGATAATCGACGCTGGAGCAATGTGATGTTTTCAGATGAGTCAAGGTTCACTGTTGATTTTTTGGACAGACGTAGGAGGGTGTGGCGTCGTCGAAACGAACGCTTCCATGACGTTAACGTCATCAGACATGATCGATTTGGGGGTGGTTCTGTTATGGTGTGGGGAGGCATCACTGTTGCTGGAAGAACGGCTTTACATGTTGTTGCAGGGCGTGTTACAGGCCAGTACTACCGGGACAACATCTTGGCAGTCCATGTTGTGCCGTTCGCACGACGTCATGGCTGCCGTTTCATCTTCCAGGATGACAACGCAAGATGTCACAGGGCCAGGATCGTTACAGGTTACCTCCAACAACAGAACATCACCACATTACCTTGGCCAGCACTGAGTCCCGACCTCTCCCCCATCCAGCATGTCTGGGACATGCTTGGACAGAGGTTACATCAACGTCAACAACGTCTTGCCAATGTCCAAGAACTTGCTGCTGCGTTGCAACAGGAATGGGACAATCTGGACCAAAATGACCTTAGGCGTCTCATTAGGAGTATGCCACGTCGGATCAATGCTTGTTTGGCAAACAGAGGAGGATTTACCCGTTACTGACTTTGTTGTGATGCTGTGGTAACTTTGCTGTTTGACCCCGGGTATCATTTTACCCTTATTATGGTCAGTCTGTGCCTTACTTAGTCTAACGATCATTTGGAATAAATCGATGAATGTGAACTCCATTTCATCTTGTCATTTGTTTCTTCGTCATTTACATTAGGTGACTTTAATAACACTTAAAAATCAAATATCCCCTACTTTTTTTGAATAGTATATTAAACTCTAGGACATTACTATTACACTGTTGTGCATATTTACCACAGACTCACCATGGGGTCCTTATGTATATAAAATTTATTTTAAGGGTGCATTTGGTATAAATGTTGTGAATAAGACTGTCCATCCAATTTCTGCAGGTAAGTCATATTTTTTCTAATAAGTAGGGATATGACAGACATTGGGAACCAAGTGATGTGAATAGCAGAGATTCTTGATCAGCAGTTATATTCAACAATAGGTTAAGACCTCCAAGACTTTAATTCAGTATCAAAATCTATAAATATTTTTTTTAAAGTTTTGTCTATGGCATATAAACATAAGGCTGTGTTATACATAATAGAATATTTCTGTTTCAGGGTCCCACTGTGGATCAGTGAATGTTTTAGATGTTTATAAAGATAGGATAATTCTTAGCTGTTCTTCTCCCAATACACCACATTTTCTGGTAAGAATAGAATAATGTAGGATCCGATAGGTTTTGAATTAACTGGCATCACATAGCATTTAGTGAGACAAATTCACATATATGAAAAACAAACAGCTTTTTTGATTGGGCAAATTTCATTGCTACATCCATTTAATGTGCTTAGTTTAATATCAATTATTTATTGGCATTGAAGCATTAAGAAAACATGTTTCATCAATTTTCACATTGCACAGGGTAAAATTAATACTTTACCATTCTTTTTTTAATTATTCTGTAATTTTTTTTTCCAAACAGTTTTTGTTGCCATCTTTAGACACCCACCTTTTGCTGTTCTCTTTGTTTTCCAATATTTAGAACATTGAGTATTATATGAATTCCATTTTAACAAAAGTTCTATTACTATTCACGTCAGTTTTTGTTTGCCATTGCCATCTTTAGACACCCACCTTTTGCTGTTCTCTTTGTTTTCCAATATTTAGAACATTGAGTATTATATGAATTCCATTTTAACAAAAGTTCTATTACTATTCACGTCAGTTTTTGTTTGCCATTTAGAAAAAAAACCAGCCCCTTCCTCAGTAAGGTAATTGCAACAAAAAAAAACACTGTTCATAAGAACACAGTTTTTTTTTCTTGTAGATGATTGGTAACCTCAATTTGAAAAACATAGGTGAATCAATAAAATGGAGCAAACTGAGTGAAGAGATGCCATTACCAAATATATCCTATGATCTTACAGTGTTACAACCAACAGTTGATAGAGTCAATACTAATTATGGTAAATAAGAACATCTACACATTATATTAAAGTGGTTGTATTGCTTCATCCCTTTAATCTTTTTCATGATGAAATCCCCCCCCCCCCAAAAAAAAAAACCTAAATAGATTACCGACAATATGAAAGTAATTTATGTCAAGAATGATATTAGTTTTTACTCTCCAGTCTATGTTCATTACCCTGTTGACGCAGAAGTGTAGGATATTAAACTCCATTTTTAATAATTCATTTTTGGCTCTCTGATGATTTAAAGGGCTAGTATAAGGAAAATACAAGTATTGACAAGTGCCTGTCATTGGATCCACTGATCTCTTATCTACAATTTACCAACTTCAAATAGTGTGCTAGCAATGATTTAAAGTCCTATAAAAAAATGACATTCACCGTGAAGGAAGCTCACCAATACATTGTTGACCCTTGTGCTGACAATTTTTCACATAACAATGCATTATGTAAGAGCTAAATCTGCCTGTTACTGCAGGTCTTTGATTTTGGCTTCAAAAGTTGAATAAACTATTATTTAGACATTTATGCATATGACCAGTCTATCAACTCTCTAAACCATCTGATGGCCGTGATTTATATGTGGATGTATATTGTTGTCCCCCAAACCCCTGGACGTATCAACACTCTACAATTTTTATCCGATTTCAACGAAACTTGAATATATGTTAAGCTCCCTAAGATCTTGGTTCCTTTCGATATTGGCATGTATTGGACCGTAACTTCATGGATTATGGCCCCTGATTGTGCCAAAAATCATGTTTTTAGCTGGTGGATCCTCTAGAGGTCACAATTTTTAAAATATCACCACGTTACATCTTAATGATGGTTCAGTTTGAATTGATTATTGTCTGTGTAATACGAAGATTGTGGACCCTCTGCAAGATGCAATTTTTTCCGATTTAGATGAAACATAAGATTTATGTTTAGATCTCAAAGATCTCAGTTCCTGTTGATATTTGCACATTTCAGATCATAACTCTCTGTTTGTACGAAAAAAATCAAAGTTTTTGGGTTTTTTTTTAGCTTGTTCTCTATCCAACTCTATCAAAATATGTGTGTATCTTGCCTGGTAACATCTGGTTTTGTACTTGAAAATATCTTCCTTTTACTATATCACCAAGTGAACTAATCTGAAAATAGTTTGTACAAAAGATACATTGCCTTCATTAGTGATGTTTTTCGCAAAATTATTTACTCATTTCAAACAGCATGACTTCTTTGATTTTTAAGAAATACAAAAATTTCAATTTAAGTGCATCTAACAAGTTAATTTGGTGTTCTTTATCTCAAATTTCCTGGTTTATGAACATCATTTTTGGATACCATTACATTCTTACACTTTGATGTCTGGATTTATGTGGTTGATGCCACTATTTTATTTTTAATAATGGAGTTTTTTTGTTTTATATGGTGACATTTTCTCTTTCTGACATTATTTTAAAACTTGCAGCCCAAATGACAGTATACCTTAAAACTTCCTGAAATTCGCAATTATGTGTTTAGCATGGCTAGTACGTTCCTAAACAATACCTTACTGTCAGTCACCCATATAAATCTTTCTCTTAAATTTGCTTACAGGTAACTTAGATTGTGAAAGTATTTTAATAAGCAATAAAGAAAACAGCATATCAAAACCGCCACTTATACTATTCCCCCATGGTAAGTCATATCAATCAGAAAAATTACTTATGGCTTCGTAATAAGTCATACCAATCAGAATCAGTAAGTTATATTTTCTCTTGTGGAGAGTGATGTCTATCAGAGACCACCATATCATCAGTCAGAAACCATTACTTATAGTCTTCCCTTATGGTAAGTTACGACCGTATATATGTCACAAACCATTACATATATTGTTCCCTTATGGTAAGTTATGACTGTATATCAGTCACAAACCATGACTTACCCATCCTTCTCCTGTGGTAAGCTATGTAAGTCAGACACCACTAAGTATACTCTGAACTTGTGGTAAATTGTATCAGTCAGAAACCATTACTTATACTCTTCCCCTGTGATAAGTTATATTACTTATACGTTTCCCTTAAGGTATGTTATATCAGCTAAAAACCATTACTAATTATATTCTTCACTTATGGTAATTTATATCAGTCAGAAACCATTATATACTCTTACTCTTCCCTTGTGGTGAAATTATGTCAATCAGACACCACTACTTATACTATACTCTTCGCTTGTAAGTTATAACCGTCAGACAGAAACAACTACTTATACTCTTCCCTTGTATAAATTATATTAATCAGAAACGATTACTTATACTCTTCCCTTGTGATAGATTATAATAGCCTGAAACCATCACCTATGGTCAGATATATCAGTCAGAAACCATTATCTATACTCTCCTCTTCTTGTAACTGATATCAGTCAGAAACCATTGCTGACTCTCTTCCCTCATGATAAGTCCTAATAATAGCATGCATATAGTTTTACCTTTATTTCTTTCCTTGTATTACAGGTGGACCTCATACAACATTTGATACAAGTTTTATGTTGTATGTAGCTGGTTTCTGTCGGTCAGGATATTCTGTTCTATTAGGTAAATATTTGTTTTTGACTTAAAAATGTATACTTGGAATTATATTAGGAATAGATCATAAAACTACGTCTTTTTGATTAAGCCCCCTTAACATCTAACAAAGACCATTTAGCGTGTGGTGAGGTCTTAGTGAAATTTGGAAAACTAAAGGCAGTTATATATGCTCTCAGTATGTGCAAAATCACTCTTTTTCATGTTCTCACTACGTACACACAATGCCCAAATGTTCCGGCTATGCTCCTTGCCTTCGTTACGACCTAAAAAACAATCTGCCATATCGTGTCTGAAAGTAGCATGGATGTGGCAAGATCTTTCTCAGCGTGGTAAGAGTGTGATGGGGTCTTGGTAGGAATGTGGAGAACGGGATAGGCCATGAATTGACTACACGAATATGGAACAGTGTAATAAGAATCACTCTTACACATATTTGTAATTAGTAGCAATTATTGGATGAGGTTGTGACAGGTTGTTATAGAAGATTTAAATACAAAACTAAAGTTTTATATTTTTACCATAAATGATTTTTGTTTGTTTTGTTTTAGTAAATTATCGAGGTTCCCTGGGATTTGGTCAAAACAGTGTTAATTCCTTATTAGGTAATATAGGGGATCAGGATGTTAAGGATGTTAAGGTTTGTTCATGTTTCCTGTTTATGTTGCCTAAACTCAGTTGTATTGGGGTATTCCTTTTCTAGAAATGTCAGTATTGATAAAATAGACATCAATAGATAAGTTACTAAAAGCAAATGATTTTTAAAACAAAGCACACTTTCGAAAATAACTGACTGTGTATAGACAGTGACCTAGTCATACAAAACATTTAAGTATGGTCATCTTGGTTAATTGACGACTTGATCTTACATGAGTTGAGAGAGCATATACAATAACGGTTCTGGACAACAGAGATTTTTAAACATCCATCTGAAGATATTTAATCTTGTAAAAAATGAATGATTAGAATCTCTGATTGGCATTTTTTTGTGTTAACTATGAGATAATAAATATAAACGATTGACAAAATGAACATCAAAAAGCATGTACTAGTTTGGTAAAATAATATACATAATTTCTTACATTGCAATTAATGTACACTCCTATTTAGTTTACTAGGAAATGGTCGAAAAGCGCTAATGATCTTTTTGTTCCTTATCATTTTGTTCTTCATCTTTTGGGAGGTTGGGATGGCCTAGTGGTCTAGAGTGCCGCGCTTCGACCTCTAGCTGGCCGGTCACCTCTGGCTTGCGGCTGTGGTTTCGATCCCTGGTGTGAGCGTATGTGACGCCTTCTCAACCCTGTGGGTTTCCTCCGGGCACTCCGGTTTCCTCCCACTGCTAAAGACTCCTACGCACAAGCAAATTATTGAAATAAAATTAAACCATATGTTAGTCCCAAAATGACCAAGTTTGTGTCGAGTGGACGTTAAACCCAATTTCTTTCTCTCTCTTTTCATCTTTTTGGGGGCAAGGCTCTTTGGAACAAAATGAATACACCGCAAAATCAGGTGAAATCAAGATGAAACTTGGCACGCTCGTTCCTTAGACAACTGTACTGTTCATCAATAAACAGATTTCAATTTTGGTTGTGATATAAACACAAAAATTAACATGTCACATATTTGGTAAATCACCTACAAGAATATCTGAATGATACTTATCTCATTTGGAAATGCACAATGTTTTTTTCAAATTAATTAGACAAAACCATGGTCATTTGTAGTTTAAGCATTTATTCCACACTTCAAACTTTGTAACTTTTCTCTTTGACAGGCAGCGCTTGATGATGTCATTCAGCGAGAACTAGTGGACGGTGATCAGGTTTTTGTTTTTGGCGGATCTCATGGAGGTTTCTTAACAACGCATTTAATTGGACAATATCCGGTACGGTAGCCTATTACAGAATTCTATTGAACGTCTTGGTCTCAAAAAGCCAAGCTTCCCAATTATTTGCTACCAACATAGGACATTTTGATCCAGGATTCTGACCCTGATAGAATTTGTTAATATATTGTTATATGACAAATTATATATTTCATATTGTAAGCATATCTCTACAAGTTTTTTTATACGTTTGTTCATTCTTTGAAAGTTAAAACTTGTATTGCTGCTCTAAGTATAAAAGGCTTGCTGGAGGATTAAAAGTACAAATTTTAATGTTGTTATGGAGAATTTCTTTAAAGCTGTTAATATTAAATCTAAGTTTATTTCTCATATTCTGTGGAGATTATGTTATTATGTACTGTTATTTTTACAGGGATTATTTAAGGCAGCATGTTGTAGGAATCCTGTTACTAATCTTACAGGTAATATTCATTTTGATGTTTGCAAGGGTGGTGCCATGGGAAATAATCAACTCCCATGAAGTGTCATTTAAAAATCAAATATAGTATAGTAAATGTATGATGTAATCGTAAAACAGAAAGACTTATTTTTATGGTCAATAATTAAATTTTTTTCTTATCAATACATAAAATAAAAGGGTTCTAAATTATCTTCGCAGAAACCATCAAACTTGCCCCATCGTTCACATCTGTGATATCCTAAGGAAATTATAATGTAATTTTGTAATTATTTATTCTTATTTCAAAAAAAAGTGTTCATTGGATTGATCTTATTTCTAGGATTTTGATTAAGAAAAACTTAAAGCTACATTATCTAAGATTAAGATAAAAAGCTAGCCATTTTTGCTATAATAGTTTGAAAATAGATAATGCAAAATCAATATATTGAAAATTTCATTCAAATTACTCTATTGTGAGTGAAGATATTAGTCTTTAAAGGTTTGACAAGATGTGTGCATGAATTGTAACCACTGTACCAATTTTTGTTTCATCATGGACCCTATTATACATAAGGTCCATGGTTTCATTTTGGGTTTAAAACTATCAGCAGTTGAACACAATTTCTTGTGAACACTCTACAGACTACATTTATCATTGAAGTTTTTTGAAATTGATATATTTGTTTGCATTATTGAGATAAAGAATCCTATTTAATTTCAATAACTTACGTTAATTTATACTGGAGTTATGGCCCTTGTTTCACTTTGTTGCATCTTGTGAATTTTTTAACAACGAAAGTTATCAACTGATCTGTATGAAATTTATATGCATCATTTAAATTAGTAAAACAAAAAATCCTATTGAATCTCAGCAATTTCCGTAAATTACATATCGAGTTATGGCCCTTTTTCACTTTTTTGAATCTTGTAAACGCTCTAATGACAATCATCCAATCAGTTTCAAATTCATATGCGTCATTTATATTAGTGAAATGAAGAAGCTAATTGAATTTCAGCTGTGAGTTATGGCCCTTGTTTCACCTTGTTGTACCTTATGAATGCTCTAACGACAAAAGTTATTATCCGCTCTGTATGACATTTATATCCATAGGCATACGTGGAAATTTTTTACTGAGGGGGGGCGGTGGTGGTTGGTGCCCCAAAAATGTAGTTAGTTTCTTAGTATGTTAATAGTGGCTTACTGTACTTCAAACACTCTGAATTTAAATTCGCTGTTAAATTGGACACATTCAAGAAATCAATATTTTTTTTATACAATATTTAATTGCCTAACTATAGACACTCTGATTTTAAATTTGCTGTTAAATTGGACACATTCAAGAACACAATATTTTTTTTTATACAATATTTACAAAGTACAATTGTGTGCTCCAATTTTCCCAGCAATTGGTGCCCAAATTTCCAGACAAAATAGCTGACGCTTGTACACGAATAATGTAAAAATATGGTATATAAAAGGTTGGATGCGAATAGGGTATATGTTGTGAACTGTTAATGGTTTATTATTCATATTGGTTAACTGAAACGCCTTAGATTTACATGTAGTATTTTGTTTATATGAATGTATTGTGTATGTGCATGTATTATTAAATGTATGACTATGTATAAATGTACATGTATGCATGCTGTCCATAATGGACCTTTTGATGCAATAAACTTCTTATCTGATCTATGTAAGGTCTAATTTGATTTGTGATATCTTGTCTGTCTGATTGTCTGCCATTTTTATGGTTTGTTTTTTTTTTCTCGGTGCAATCTGATTGAAATACAGATCTTTATTTCTTTTTTTTTTTATACTTTCGATGGCCTACACTACATGAAGATCAGACTGGTTTTAGCGATAGGTCACGTCAGAGGTCATACGAGTGTCTTTTTACCCTATGACATCAGACATTTGATTAACCAGTCAGCATTGATGTTGCTAGTGGATTACCTTACCCACAGTTTCACGCAAAACACACCTAAAGCCTGATGTAACAGACTGTTTCATTGGCTTATTCCTCACATCAATAAAAATGCCATTATATAACAACTCTTGCAGATCCTAGTGTAGTCAGTAAAGACAAGAAAAAGGAAATTTTGAACTATAAAGAAACGAAATAGGATCTGTGTTTTAATCAGATTGTAATTAATGTACTTTATTATGTAACATTTTTCACCTCTCCATTATTATCACATTTATCACCATGTAATTATGTGTAAGAATATAAATATAAGTAACATGTGCCTTTAGTGAGCTGTTATATTTGTAGGTATGACAAATACGACAGATATTCCAGATTGGTAAGTCTAATTTGCTTAAATTTTAAACCATCTAAAGAAAAATCTATGGAAAGTCATTCACACAATATTGTTATACGCCCACATTTTTATGTGGACGTATATTGTCGTCGCCCCTGTCCGTCCGGACATCCGTCCACAATTTGTTTGTGGACTCTCTACAGGTCACAATTCTTATCCGATTTTGACGAAACTTGAAATATAGGTTTATCCCCATAAGATCTCGGTTCCTTTCGATATTGGCATGTATCGGATGAAAACTTCATGGATTATGGCCCCTCATTGTACGAAAAATCACGTTTTTAGCTTGTGGACCCTATAGATGTCACAATTTTGAACAGATTTTGTTGAAACTTGACATGCATATTTATAACCCAAAGATCTTGGTTCCTTTCAATATTTGCACCTATCGGAATGTAATTTCCTGAATTATGGCCCCTGATTGTCCGAAAAATCACCCTTTTTAGCTTGTTGTCCCTCTGGAGGTCACAATTATTATCTGATTTAAAAAACCGTTTGATTATATCACCGTTACACCCTAAGGAAGGTTGAGTTCGAATTTCGGGAAAATCGGATGAAAATTGCCATACAAAATGGCCGCCGTTAAAAAATTGTATATCATGGTTTGTGGACCTTGTAAAAGTCACATTTTTAAATCGATTTTGATGAAACTTGAAATCCATGGTTATAACCCAAAGATCTTGGTTCCTTTTGATATTTGCGCATATCGGAACGTAACTTCCTGAATTATGGCCCCTGATTATACGCAAAATCGCCTTATTTTAGCTTGTGGTCCCACTGGTGGTCACAATTATTATCCGATTTAATAAAACGGTTGATAATATTACCGTTACACTGTAAGGAAGGTTGAGTTCGAATTTCGGGAAAATCGGACCAAAATTGCCATACAAAATGGCCGCCGTTTGTACGCGAATACTGTTAAAAAATTGTATATCATGGTTGTGGACCCTGTAGAGGTCACAATGTTAATTTGATTTTGATGAAACTTGAAATGCATGGTTATAACCCAAAGATCTTGGTTCCTTTCGTTATTTGCCCATATCGGATCGTAACTTCCTGAATTATGGCCCCTGATTGTCCGAAAAATCACCTATGGTCCTCTGGAGGTCACAATTATTATCCGATTTAAAAAAAAGTTTGACTCTATCACCGTTACCCCCTACGGAAGGTTGAGTTCTAATTTCGAGAAAATCGGACCATAATTGCCAGAAAAAATGGCCGCCGTTTGTACGTGAACAGTGTGAAAATATGGTTTATCAAAGTTGTGGACCCTGTAGAGGTCACAATTTTTAATTCGATTTTGATGAAACCTGAAATGCTTGTTTATAACCTAAAGATCTTTATTCTTTTCGATATTTGCGCATATCAAATTGTAACTTAATGAACTATGGCCTTTGGTTGTAGGAAAAATAACTTTCGGTATTGCTTGTTCTCTGTCTATCTCTCGAACAATTATTATCTGATTTATAAAAAAACTCTGATTATATTACTGTTGCACCGTAAGGAAGGTTGAGTTCGAATTTCGTGAAAATCGTACCAAAATTGCCACACGAAATGGTCACCGTTTGTACGCGAATAGTGTAAAAATATGGTATATCATGGTTGTGCACTCTCTACAGGTCACAATTCTTATCCAATTTTGACGAAAAGTAACATTTCTAGGTTGTGTACCGTCACACCATAATCATTGTCGGCTTTGAATTTCATGAATATCAGACTGGAACTGACCAACAAAATGGCTGCTCCCAATACAGTATGAAATACAAGACTTAACGATGTAGGAAAAATCACTTTCGGTATTGCTTGTTGTCTATCCATCTCTCAAAAATGTGGGCGTATCCTGCCTGGCAGTGCCAGCCTATCTTTTTTATACGCTCTACAAAGTCTGTTTTCTCAGAATTTTCAGGAAATAACATATTGGTAGAGATGTTTTGTTTTTTATATAATTATAATCTGTTCTGATCTATCAATGAATCTGATCTGTAAAGAAAGTTAATTCGATACATTGAATTACCATGTCTAATTTGTCTGACTTAAATACTTAAATACATCAGATTTATTGCCGAAAGCTGATTTAATTGTTCATGGTAGAAATTAATTAGTGTAAAGAGTTTCAGACTGAAAAAAATGGAGTGAAATCCATTAAATATATCAGTTGTATCCTTTTATGATAAGAGTTTAAAGTACAACAGGAAGAGTGACTTTTCTGTCTTTAAGAAATCCATTAATTGTATTAGATTACCAGTATCCTTTTACTTAATTTTAAAGTGCTCAACTTCAATTTTTGTGGCAGTATATGACAACAAAATATGACACAAGTACCTTTTTATACATTTCAAGTTGGTCCATCGTCCACAATTTCTTGTGAACACTCTACAGAATACATTTATTATCTGATCATTTTGAAATTTATATATGTTGTTTACATTAATTTCGTCTAGAGTTATAGTCCTTGTTTCACTTTGTAGAACCTTGTGAATGCTCAAATGACTAAAGCTCTTATTGTCCCCCGCCTTTCGAAGAAAGTTGGGGGACTATTAAAATGGGTTCGTCCCAGAGTTGGGATTTCGCCCGTATATTCCGGACTTGTCCGAATTTTTTTCCCAAACGCACAATATTGTCCGACCGGGAATATGCCCAATCGGACATCAAGACATAGTGAATAATATTCAAAATTCCAAAATTAATATAGTGTACTGTGAGTATAACTACGACTCAACCCGATTATCGTTGACAATAGGCAGGATTGATTAGGTAATTAAGTGATCAACGTATTTATTGTGTTATACCGTCAATAAACCGAACTTGATTAACTACCTAATCTGCCTTGATTGATTGACTTAATCCTTTGTCGGACCATTCATCAATCTAATCTTCAACAGAAGTCATTGCTTTCCCTTTGTCAGACTATTCGAAAATCCAATAAGAGTGATTATAATTTTAATCCACCTGTTTACCTCGTGGTCTTCAATTGTCGGGCATTTTAATCGCATTGATGTGAGCCGACAGCATCTATCAACTAATCATAGATGTCACATATCGTAAGAGTATATTATTTTATAACACCCTAATTCATTTTGTCAACGATATCCTTTACGTCTTTTAAGAATCCATATATAAATTCTTATCCACAGTGGCACTTTCCCGTGATCTCAAGCGCCGCACGAATATTGCTTAACATATTAGGCAGTGCTTACTATGAAGCTGTGTGCTGTAAGTCACGTACGCCATAGCGGCAATACGCTGAAGTCAGCTATGCCTTTTGTCATCACCACAAGTATTATTTCGAACGCTTTCCTTTTATTTGCTGCCGTGTTCTTATTTCTATTACGCACAGATTTGAATATTTTGTTGACATTTTATAAAGAAAAAACGATGTTCTGACATCACAAACTATTCTTATTTCGGAAGTCTAACGGAATATTACGGTTGTGAATTTTATGCCGAAGCAGGATCGGCAATCTTTCATTCAATGTATTACGAAAATGCTTAATTTTGTACGGCATTTACTGACATAAATTTGAATGCCGTACGGGAATTAGGTGTGAAAAATAGCGAGGTTCACCAATTTTTATTACATACGGGATTTGAATATTTTGTTGACATGTGATTTTTAGTTGTGGTATGAATTGAATACCGTACAGGAATTTAATATGAAAAATAGCGAGGTTCACCTAATTTTGTTATGCACGTGATTTGAATATTTTAACATGTGACTTTTAATTGTGGTCTGACTTCGTCTGCTTAAATAACGATAAGAGTTATGCCCCTTTACTTTCGGTAAAATGTCCGACACGAAAAATTTTGAAATCCCAACTCTGGTTCGTCCGTCTGTCTGTCTGTCCGTCTGTCTGCCCTTCTGTCTGTCCGTCTGTCTGTCCGTCACACTTTTTGGGACACAATAACTCTCTTCCTAATTGAGCTAGAATGTTCAAACTTGGTGTATGTGTTTATTAGGTCAATGCCTTGATGGGCATTTTCCGCTTAGGGTAAGCAGAGATAAGCAATTTGATTGGTTGATGCTTTGGGACACGATAACTTTAGTTCTAATTAAGTGAGATTGATGAAACTTGGTGTATAGTTTCATTATAGTAATACCTTGACTAAGTTCGATAATGAGCATTTTCTGCTCAGGGTAAGCAGAGCTATACGCAATTTGATTGGTCGAGAATTTGGAACACAATAACTCTCCTTCTAATTGAGTTAAAATGTTCAAACTTTGTGGATATGCTTATTAGGTCAATGCCTTGATGGAGTTCGAAGATGAGCATTTTCCGCTTAGGGTAAGCAGAGATAAGCAATTTGATTGGTTGATGCTTTGGGACACAATAACTTTAGTTCTAATTAAGTGAAAGTGATGAAACTTGGTGTTTAGTTTCATTATAGTAATACCTTGACTAAGTTCGATAATGAGCATTTTCTGCCCAGGGTAAGCAGAGCGATACGCAATTTGATTGGTCGAGACTTTGGAACACAATAACTCTCCTTCTAATTGAGTTAAAATGTTCAAAATTGGTGTATATGCTAATTAGGTCAATGCCTTGATGGAGTTCGAAGATGAGCATTTTCCGCTTAGGGTAAGCAGAGATAAGCAATTTGATTGGTTGATGCTTCGAGACACGATAACTTTAGTTCTAATTAAGTGAGAGTGATGAAACTTGGTGTATAGTTTCATTACAGTAATACCTTGACTAAGTTCGATAATGAGCATTTTCTGCTCAGGGTAAGCAGAGCGATACGCAATTTGATTGGTCGAGACTTTGGAACACAATAACTCTCCTTCTAATTGAGTTAAAATGTTCAAACTTGGTGTATATGCTTATTAGGTCAATGCCTTGATGGAGTTCGAAGATGAGCATTTTCCGCTTAGGGTAGGCAGAGATAAGCAATTTGATTGGTTGATGCTTTGGGACACGATAACTTTAGTTCTAATTAAGTGAGATTGATGAAACTTGGTGTATAGTTTCATTATAGTAATACCTTGACTAAGTTCGATAATGAGCATTTTCTGCTCAGGGTAAGCAGAGCTATACGCAATTTGATTGGTCGAGAATTTGGAACACAATAACTCTCCTTCTAATTGAGTTAAAATGTTCAAACTTTGTGGATATGCTTATTAGGTCAATGCCTTGATGGAGTTCGAAGATGAGCATTTTCCGCTTAGGGTAAGCAGAGATAAGCAATTTGATTGGTTGATGCTTTGGGACACAATAACTTTAGTTCTAATTAAGTGAAAGTGATGAAACTTGGTGTTTAGTTTCATTATAGTAATACCTTGACTAAGTTCGATAATGAGCATTTTCTGCCCAGGGTAAGCAGAGCGATACGCAATTTGATTGGTCGAGACTTTGGAACACAATAACTCTCCTTCTAATTGAGTTAAAATGTTCAAAATTGGTGTATATGCTAATTAGGTCAATGCCTTGATGGAGTTCGAAGATGAGCATTTTCCGCTTAGGGTAAGCAGAGATAAGCAATTTGATTGGTTGATGCTTCGAGACACGATAACTTTAGTTCTAATTAAGTGAGAGTGATGAAACTTGGTGTATAGTTTCATTACAGTAATACCTTGACTAAGTTCGATAATGAGCATTTTCTGCTCAGGGTAAGCAGAGCGATACGCAATTTGATTGGTCGAGACTTTGGAACACAATAACTCTCCTTCTAATTGAGTTAAAATGTTCAAACTTGGTGTATATGCTTATTAGGTCAATGCCTTGATGGAGTTCGAAGATGAGCATTTTCCGCTTAGGGTAGGCAGAGATAAGCAATTTGATTGGTTGATGCTTTGGGACACGATAACTTTAGTTCTAATTAAGTGAGATTGATGAAACTTGGTGTATAGTTTCATTATAGTAATACCTTGACTAAGTTCGATAATGAGCATTTTCTGCTCAGGGTAAGCAGAGCTATACGCAATTTGATTGGTCGAGAATTTGGAACACAATAACTCTCCTTCTAATTGAGTTAAAATGTTCAAACTTGGTGGATATGCTTATTAGGTCAATGCCTTGATGGAGTTCGAAGATGAGCATTTTCCGCTTAGGGTAAGCAGAGATAAGCAATTTGATTGGTTGATGCTTTGGGACACAATAACTTTAGTTCTAATTAAGTGAAAGTGATGAAACTTGGTGTATAGTTTCATTATAGTAATACCTTGACTAAGTTCGATAATGAGCATTTTCTGCTCAGGGTAAGCAGAGCGATACGCAATTTGATTGGTCGAGACTTTGGAACACAATAACTCTCCTTCTAATTGAGTTAAAATGTTCAAACTTGGTGTATATGCTAATTAGGTCAATGCCTTGATGGAGTTCGGAGATGAGCATTTTCCGCTTAGGGTAGGCAGAGATAAGCAATTTGATTGGTTGATGCTTTGAGACACAATAACTTTAGTTCTAATTAAGTGAGAGTGATGAAACTTGGTGTATAGTTTCATTACAGTAATACCTTGACTAAGATCGATAATGAGCATTTTCTGCTCAGGGTAAGCAGAGCGATAAGCAATTTGATTTGCCGAGACTTTGGAACACAATAACTCTCCTTCGAATTGAGTTAAAATGTTCAAAATTGGTGTGTATGCTTATTAGGTCAATGCCTTGATGGAGTTCGAAGATGAGCATTTTCTTCTTACGGTAGGCAGAGATAAGCAATTTTTGGACGACACTTCGTGTTCAGTTTGATTGGGCGATACGTTTGAAAAAAATAAATGTGCTATTAATTAATATGTGTCATCTATTTATTTTGGGATTTCGGCGGGGGACATCAGCCTCACTGTTGGCTTGTTCAATCTGTATTAAATTTACCTGCATTTTTTAAATTAGTAGAACGAAGAATCCTATTGAATTTCAACAATTTCTGTTTATAACTTCTAGAGTTATGACCATTGTTTCCCTTTGTTGTACCCTGCCATCTGTATTAAATTGACATGCAATTTTCATTATCGAACTTCTAGAGTTTCTGTTAATATATTCTAGAACTATATCCCTTGTTTCATTTTGTTGTATGGGGCGCCGTTTGTAAAATGATTATTTAATTTTTTTTATAGCAAAAAACATTAGATTTAACTCCGAATATATATATTTAGATAAATATTAGAACAAAAATGGCATATATGTAAATATCAAAAATTATTGTAGCTAAAAGTTGAGTTTTTGGTCTGTGAAAAACTTTAAATGTTATATCTTGATTTCACATCGCTTAGTTAAATATATAGCTAAATGTGCTGTTTTTCGTAGGTATAAATGCTAAATACTAAATCACTGAAAGATCTAAAGTTAAACATTTAGCTAAATATATAAACATTTAGCTAAATATATAAACATTTAGCTACATATATACACATTTAGCTAAATATACATGTATACACATTTAGCTAAATATATATATTTAGTTAAATATATATATTTAGTTAAATATATATATTTAGTTAAATATATATATTTAGTTAAATATATAAACATTTAGCTAAATATATAAACATTTAGCTAAATATATTTATTTAGTTAAATATATAAACAGTTAACTAAATATATAAATATCATGCTAAATATATATGTTTAGCTAAATGTATAAATATTTAACTAAATATATATTTGTGGTCCCGCCAATATTTCTATTATCGTAAGCGACACAAAAAAATGCGCATAAAATGATGACGTTTACCCGACACGTTAACCCGTAATATGTCGTGAAGTTACCATATTTATGAGAGATAACATAAGAAGTTTATTGCATCAAAACGTCCATTATGGACAGCATGCATAGTGCCTACTATATAGTACTGTGTCGTGCAGTCAGTGGAAAGTTGTACACTACGTCATCGTTTAGTGTGAAGTCACTTACAACAATAATTATTTTACAAACGGCGTGGTACGGTTGCGCTTTGTAAATTTAACTATATGTTTAGTTAAATATATAATTATTTAGTTAAATATATAAATATTTTTATTTAGCTAAATATATAAATGTTTAACTAAATATTTTAACATTTAACTAAATATTTTAACATTTAACTAAATATTTTAACATTTAACTAAATGTTTAAACATTTAACTAAATATTTAGCTAAATATTTATATATCATCAAATCTCTTGTTTTGGTCTTAATATTCAATGCTAAATGTTAAATATGAAAATAGAGACAAATCGAGAAATATTTATATATATTATGTTAAATATTGAGTTTTTGTTGTATTTTTAGTTTAAATATTAAAAGTGAGAAATTTGCACAAAAGTCGAGATTTAACTATATATATAAATTTAAATTAAATCTAGTGTTTTTTGCTATATAAAAAGCTAAATAATTAATTTACAAACGGCGCCCCATATTGTTGAACCCTTTGCATTTATATGCAATTGAAAGGCTGTGGATTATTAAAATGAGTCTGCATTGGTCTGGCTGTCTGTCTTTCTGTCAGTCACACCTTTTGAGACACAATAACTCTCCTATTGAGCTAGAATGTTTATTAGGTGAATGCCTTAATAGAGTTTGAGGATGAGCATTTTCTGCTTAGGATAAGCAGAGATAAGCAATTTGTTTCGTTGACGCTTTGGGAAAGCAGCCTAGAAGTATTTCAGGCACTGATCGTTGAGATAAAGTGTCAAACAGACTTAAGAATCTTGACGAAGGCCTCTCACATTCACCAAAGTAGGGAACAGCCCCCCCCCCCTAGAAAATTTTGAAATATAGACTGCCAGAAATGCTGTCTGACAGGATGGTGGCCCACAAGTCACTAAAATTTGGAACTGCTGTCTCGATTTTGAGGGCATTGCTGGTTGCTTCATCATAATATGGCACTATATTCTCCAGAAAGCTCTTTAGTGGACTGAATGTTGTTTGGTAATAGAGTCGACTTTAGAATTAAAGTAGTTCTTTGAACTGTAATCTGCTTTAAGATGGCAAATGAAAATCCCATAGGATTCATTATTAATGGAATACATGTATATAATGAAAATGAATGAGTGCAGTTGGGTCTAGAAGGACTTCATAACTTAGAAAACATCAATAATATATAGATTTCTATTTTATGATTTATATGTTTAAATGATGAAAAGACAATCTTTCCATTTTCACATTTAATTCAATTTAATGCTGTAATGGAAAGTAATTTGTTTTCCATACTGGTTTGTTTACTTTTAGTATTAAATTTTCTGGAATAATTAATTAACTTTCAGTTCTTTTCTTATTATTTAGCTTCTCATAAGATTGTACGATTAAATGTGGAAATGAGGGTTGGGTTTCATGATGAAACAAAGTGCGATTAAATTCATCTACTTTTATCTTCAAATTGTTTATTATTGCTAAAGACAAACTAAATTGGTCCCTTAGAGTATCATTATTTCGCTTCATTCTGTTCAAAGAAATTTACCTTATAGTTTTTTTAAAATTAGATTATAAATTTATTTGATTATTCTGTCTGCCCTACTTTTCCAAGGTGGTTAATTATATGATCTGTTTTGTATGCCCACATATTCATGTGGATGTATATTGGCGTCACCTCCTTGTCTGTCCCGACAGTACGTTCGCATTTAGTTTGTGGACACATTACAGGTCCCATTTTTTATACGGCCACTATTTCATGTGGACGTATTATGCCGTCGCCCCTGTTTGTTTTTGGACACTCTACATGTCATAATTTTCATCCAATTTTGATGGTACTTGAAATATAGGTCTATCTCCCAAAGATCTTGGCATGTATTGGAGAATAACTTCATGGAATATGTCCCCTGATTGTTCCAAATATCACTTTTTTAGCTTGTGGACCCCATAGAGGTCAAATTTTGAACCGATTTTGATGAAACTTGACATGCACGTTTATAACCCAACGATCTTAGTTTCTTTCAATATTTGCGCCCATCGAATTGTAACTTCTTGAATTATGGCTCCTGATTGTCCGTAAAATTACCTTTTTTAGCTTGTGGTTGTTATTTGATTTAAAAATCCGTTTGATTATATCACAGTTACACCATAATGAAGGTTGAATATGAATTTTGTGAAAATCAGACAAAATGGCCTCTGCTTGTACGCGCATAGTGTAAAAATATGGTATATCAAGGTTGTAGACCCTCTAGAGGTCCTAATTTTGATCTGATTTTTCATGAAACTTTTGATGTTTATAACCCATAGATCTTGGTTCCTTCGATCTTTACATATATTAAATTGTTACTTCCTGAATTATGGGCCTTGATTGTACAAAATTTAGAGTTCACAATTTTTATCCAATATAAACAAAAAAGGTGTGAATATATCATCTTTGCACACAAAGAACTGTTTTTTTTTGATAATTGAGGTAGAATATTCAAGCTTTGTGTTTGCGTACATTGGGTGTATGACTTGATGGAGTTCGAAGATGAGTATTTTCTGCTTAGGGTAAGCAGAGATAAGCAACTTGATTGGCTGATGCTTTGGGACACGATAACTTTGGTTCTAATTAATCGAGGGTGACGAAAATTAGTGTATAGTTTCACTACTAGGTAGTGAGTTAGATCATGAACGTTTTATGCTAACTAAGTATATGTGCAATTAATTAATTTTTGTCATCTATTTATGTTCACATGTTTGTAGGGTTTGGGAAGAATGTGGAATGAAATACTGTCATTCATCGGTAATAAATACTCAAGCCCTTGAAGAAATGTTTAATAGATCACCCATTAGATATGTTGATCAGGTATGTTAGCGCTATTATATACAGGTATTTGATACATAGAATTGCAATACTTCAACTAACTGTCCCCGGTTGTACATGGCAAGGAGTAGGGTCATCTGTCCAACTTCGTGGTTTTCCTCCTGGTACTCCTGTTTCCTCTCACTGCTCAAGACCTCAACATGCAAGCGAATTATTGAAATAAAATTAAAATATATTATGTTAGTCCCGAAATGACCTAGTTTGTGCCGAGTGGACGTTAAACCCCATCTCTCTCTCTCTCTCTACTAACTGTATTGCAAAATCTCAATATAATAGAATATATAATAAAAAAATGTATTTTTTACTTTTCCGATTTATGTTCATTTTGTTGTTAAAAGGGGGGGGGGGGGCAAATTGTTTAATCAGTGCACTGTCATTGAGACAAGTGTTGTGGATTCATTCCCAAGCTTAGATGTGAAATGGAGTAGGTTTGCCTACTGGGTTTCTTCACGTCCCCTGGTTGAATATGCTCAATATGAAATAACTGAGTGTGTAAAGGGCTGTTTAATGATTCAAGATTTACCCGTCAAAAGCCCCTCAGTTAAGATTACCAGATTTCATTAAAGAAGCTAGTCTGCATGCATGTATGACACAACTTTCATAACAACAGCAGTCTCTGCAAATCAGGGATTCTGATTCAGTCTTGTCAGTGAGATCTTTAACAGAAATGAAGTTTATTACATTAAGACACCTTTATAAAGTTAAATTTTACTAGTCCTGGTTTAGTGAAGATGAAAGGTTTTTTTTTTCAATTTGTTTATTTTTAGGCTACAGTAAGGTCTATTAACATCTTGAAGAAGTTTGTCTTCAACTGACTTTATTTGACTCCTCATTTAGTGAATTAAAAGATCCTTTCCCCATGGCAATAATTTTTTTAGCCATTCCCAATGGCTTAATTCAGACTTCAAATTTCAAGTTTAATGGTCTCGAGCAAGACATTAAGTAACTTTTGAAACAGAATTCTGGCTAATGTCTTTGTCCAGTATCAAACTCAACTATTAACCACTCCTCTTTAGCCCGCAATGATCATGAAATAAAGAAGTAGTAACTCCATAAAGTTATGTTTCTTTTTATACGCCCACATTGAAATGTGGTCGTATATTGTCGTCGCCCCCGTCCGTCCGTCGGTCCGGCGTCCACAATTGCTTGTGGACGCTCTAGAGGCTAAAGTTAATATCCGATTGACTTTAAATTTATACACAGTGTTTAAGGTCATGAGACGAAGAAGCCTATTGTTTTTCAGCGATTTCCGATAATAACTACCAGAGTTATGGCCCTTGATCACTTCAAAAAATCTTGTGGACGCTCTAGAGGCCAAAGTTAATATCCGATTGGCTTTAAATTTATACACAGTGTTTAAGGTCATGAGACGAAGAAGCCTATTGATTTTCATCGATTTCCGATAATTAGTGCCAGAGTTATGGCCCTTGATCACTTCAAAAAATCTTGTGGACGCTATAGAGGCCAAAGTTAATATCCGATTGGCTTTAAATTTATACACAGTGTTTAAGGTCATGAGACGAAGAAGCCTATTGATTTTCATCGATTTCCGATAATTAGTGCCAGAGTTATGGCCCTTGATCACTTCAAAAAATCTTGTGGACGCTATAGAGGCCAAAGTTAATATCCGATTGGCTTTAAATTTATACACAGTGTTTAAGGTCATGAGACGAAGAAGCCTATTGATTTTCAGCAATTTCAGATAATTAGTGCCAGAGTTATTGTCCTTGATCACTTCAAAAAATCTTGTGGACGCTATAGAGGCCAAAGTTAATATCCGATTGGCTTTAAATTTATACACAGTGTTAAAGGTCATGAGACGAAGAAGCCTATTGATTTTCAGCGATTTCCGATAATTAGTGCCAGAGTTATGGCCCTTGATCACTTCAAAAAATCTTGTGGACGCTATAGAGGCCAAAGTTAATATCCGATTGGCTTTAAATTTATACACAGTGTTTAAGGTCATGAGACGAAGAAGCCTATTGATTTTCAGCGATTTCCGATAATTAGTGCCTGAGTTATGGCCCTTGATCACTTCAAAAAATCTTGTGGACGCTTTAAAGGCCAAACTTATCATCTGATTGACTTCAGATTGATACACAGAGTTTAAGGTGTTGAAACGAACAAGTATATTGATTTTAAATGAATTTTGATAACTGAACAGCTAAATCGATGATTTTAAATGTTTCATGTATATATACTAATTCAATTGTTAGCGTGGGGTAAAACTTTATAAAAAGCAATCAAATTCTAATGATTTTCTGATAATTACATAATGAGTTGTTACTCTTAATCAGTTTTTAGAGTATTACCAATGTTTCATTACCGAAAAAAGTAAAAATATGCGACAACCCTTGTTGACTGCCCGGACGATTTAGCTGCTGTGGGCGTATGTTTCGTTGCCTGGCAACTTATCTTTATTGATGTTATACCTCTACTTTTAAATGCGATTATTTATAGGTCAAGACCCCATTATTATTGATGATTGGTAAGGATGATTTACGTGTTCCACCAACCCAAGCTCGGGAATATTACAGAGCCCTTAAATCACGTCAAATTCCAACCAGGTGGGAATTGCATTGGTTTATTTATCATACATTAAAAATAATTTGTTAGATGTGATGAAATTGTAGACAGGCAAACAATCTTGTTCCAAGTCAATTTTTTTTCGATTTTAAGAACCATTTTACAAAATGGAATTTGCCTACAGCTAGCCATCATATTTTTAAAAGATCTTTTTATATAGAGACAGGCAAAGTCTCCAGCTTGCCAATTTCATTGCCAGTCAGACAAAACTTGTAAATGTGACTGAAACCAGATCCCTGATTCTGTGAATAATGTCTGCAAGTATCTTTTCGCAAATCAGACATTTTGAAGTTCAAGGTGTGTTTTATATTAAAACAGCAATTTCATATTTTTGAGTTATATTTTTGAAATATATCAAAATAAAGCCCTAAAATAGATTGTATTATAAACAGTCCTACCCTGTTAAAGAATAATCCTATTAATCCTATAATTCACTATTGCCAGTTGAGAAATTGGCAAAAATATCATTTTCAACTTCAAATTCAAATTGAAGATCGCCATTGCATGGAGGGGGGTGGGAAAACTAGGGAAGTAATTCAAGTAATTGGGTTATTATTTTCGGTGTCAGGGAAATTTATGCCTATGAAATATTGCCCATGAACGTTTAAGAATGAGTTGACAACCTTTTGAGCAAAAGACATAGAAATAATTATGTTTTGACTTTCTTAGAAAATATGAAATTTCCGCTTTAAGATCATGGTCACAATTTAAGAAATATGGTAAATTTTATATTATATGAATGATATAAGATGTAGAAGTCAAAAGACTGTGTAATTCATACATTGTCCATCAAAACTAATTAATATAGGACAATCACACAGGAACAGCTAGACTATTTTAATAGGACTATTCCACAGTAATGGATTATTTTAATGTGCATAATTATTACATGCTATACATTAGAACTGATTGAAACTTCCAGGTATGAATGGTAACCACATTACAGTGTAATTTGAAAGCACATATATATTAATTTAATTTGTTCTATAAAGAGTTGTAATGAAATGGATCTCGTTGAATGTTTTATGACAAAAACCATGTACATCCTTGTTCAAAATACAAATATTGAATCCTTTCTATTTCGATTGAAACTGACCTAAATGTTTAAATTGATGAAAAAAAAAAAATCTAGTAAAAAGTGGTTTAAACTCTGGGTTATAACTTCTTTGAACTACGAATTGGCATATGATAGAATGTTATCATTACTGGGCCTAAAAAAAACCCCACCAAATTTATTGATTTACCTGTATATTATCTTTTTGTATTTTCCCAGTCCTGGAATTAACTTATAGTAGTCTGTGCATGTGTATTATAATGTTTTCATTTCATATTTTTACAGATTGATAGAATATGAAGATAATTCTCATCCCATCACGAAAGTTGATTCAGAAGCAGACGCCTTTGTGAACATTGTTTTATGGTATAATAAATATAGAACTTCATAGACCACTTTTAAAATCCATGAAAAGAAGATTCTGATTTTAAATTTACTTATCATTCTTTTGATAAACTATTATTACTGTTTCCAGGTGATTTTTCAATATCAAATAATATTAATTAATGAGTTTGTGATACATAGAAAATATGTATTATTGTCCCCCGCTTTTCGAAGAAAGTTGGGGGACTATTAAAATAGGTTCGTCTGTCTGTCCGTCCGTCTGTCCCTCACACTTTTTAGGACACAATAACTCTCTTCCTTATTGAGCTAGAATGTTCAAACTTGGTGTATGTGTTTATTAGGTCAATGCCTTGATGGAGTTCGAAGATGAGCATTTTCCGCTTTGGGTAAGCAGAGATAAGCAATTTGATTGGTTGATGCTTTGGGACTCAATAATTTTAGTTCTAATTAAGTGAGATTGATGAAACTTGGTGTATAGTTTCATTACAGTAATACCATGACTAAGTTCGATAATGAGCATTTTCTGCTCAGGGTAAGCAGAGCGATACGCAATTTGATTGGTCGAGACTTTGGAACACAATAACTCTCTTCCTAATTGAGCTAGAATGTTCAAACTTGGTGTATGTGTTTAATAGGTCAATGCCTTGATGGAGTTCGAAGATGAGCATTTTCCGCTTAAGGTAAGCAGAGATAAGCAATTTGATTGGTTGATGCCTTTGGACACGATAACTTTAGTTCTAATTAAGTGAGATTGATGAAACTTGGTGTATAGTTTCATTACAGTAATACCTTGACTAAGTTCGATAATGAGCATTTTCTGCTCAGGGTAAGGATAGCGATACGCAATTTGATTGGTCGAGACTTTGGAACACAATAACTCTCCTTCTAATTGAGTTAAAATGTTCAAACTTGATGTATATGCTTATTAGGTCAACGCCTTGTTTGAGTTCGAAGATGAGCATTTTCCGCTTAGGGTAAGCAGAGATAAGCAATTTGATTGCTTGATGATTTGACACGATAACTTTAGTTCTAATTAAGAGTGAGAGCGATGAAACTTGGTGTATACTTTCATTACAGTAATACCTTGACTAAGTTCGATAATGAGCATTTTCTGCTCAGGGTAAGCAGAGCGATACGCAATTTGATTGGACAAGACTTTGGAACACAATAAATCTCCTTCTAATTGAGTTAAAATGTTCAAACTTAGTGTATATGCTTATTAGGTCAATGCCTTGATGAAGTCCGAGCATTTTCCGCTTAGGGTAAGCAGAGATAAGCAATTTGATTGGTTGATGCTTTGGGACACGATAACTTTAGTTCTAATTAAGTGAGAGTGATGAAACTTGGTGTATACTTTCATTACAGTAATACCTTGACTAAGTTCAATAATGAGCATTTTCTGCTCAGGGTAAGCAGAGCGATACGCAATTTGATTGGTCGAGACTTTGGTACACAATAACTCTCCTTCTAATTGAGTTAAAATGTTCAAACTGGGTGTATATGCTTATTAGGTCAATGCCTTGATGGAGTTCGAAGATGAGCATTTTCCGCTTAGGGTAAGCAGAGATAAGCAATTTGATTGCTTGATTCTTTGGGACACGATAACTTTAGTTCTAATTAAGTGAGAGTGATGAAACTTGGTGTATATTTTCATTTCAGTAATACCTTGACTAAGATCGATAATGAGCATTTTCTGCTCAGGGTAAGCAATTTGATTTGCCAAGACTTAGGTCAATGCCTTGATGGAGTTAGAAGATGAGCATTTTCTTCTTAGGGTAGGCAGAGATAAGCAATTTGATTGGTTGATACTTTGGGACAAGATAACTTAGGTTCATCTTGATTGATGATTTGTATGCCAATACAATCACTGCATTCTCATTCAGTAATGGATTCGACAGTAACAGTGTATAGAAACGATTGACTCAGACACTAGGGCCCTTTCCCTTGGCCAGAGGGGCCCTTTTGTCAAGCGTGGGGGCCCCTTTTGTCTGCCTTTTGGGTCCCCCTAACAAGGGTACATTTTCATTGTTCTCGTCGTTTTTAGCATTTTTCTTTATAAAACACTTTTGGATGACACTTCGTGTACAGTTGGATTGCTCGATATGTTTGAAAAAAATAAATGTGCGATTAATTTAATATGTGTCATTATTTTGGGATTGGGGGGACATCAGCCTCACTGTTGGCCTGTTACTATAGCTACGAATACCAATAAATTAAATATTTGGCATTTAATAACATAAACTCACATATTATCAAAATCCAAAACATTCATTTACAGAGATTTGAAACTGTGCAAAGCATTGTAAAAAGTCTTTACAATGGGGTCAACTGACCACTGCCAAAAATAATTGTCACTTGTTTCCCCTCATCTGTTCACCAAACCATGTAGAAAATCTACAGATCAGAGTTTTGGCAAATTTTGACATTTACGTTCATATTATTTTTACAATTTATGAACACAACACAGGCAGGACGGGGTTCAAAAGGGAATATTATGAAATTGTATGAGATAGAACCTGGGCCCTTATTCACGAAATCTTAACTAAAGATAAAATCCAAATTTGAGTAGATACTTCAGTTTTGATTGGCTAAGCACTCAAATCAATCTAATATTATCCAATCAAATTACTAAAATCTGGATTTTATATTAGTTAAAATTTCATGAATAAGACCCCTGGTATCTATCTATATTGGTAATAAAAGATGTATGTGAATGGCTTCAGAAATACATTATTAAATAATTAACGAAATAAAGAAATAAATACAGAAATGTGTCCCCATTCATTTCATAATTCCAATGACTGTGGGGCCTATCCCGGGACGAATTTGTAAAGGTCTTTTTTTTAAAGTAAATGTTTGCATATTGTGTTGAATAACACAAATGTTTTGTCATCTTTAGACAACTGTCCTCTCGTTATGCGACGTTTATAGACACAGGTTACCAGGAAAGACATTGAAATGAGACATACACCTATTTCGCTTACAAATTTGAAAAGGACTAGCAACATTTTGGGTTGAGCACAAGTTGAGAGACTCCCTTGGGTGAACGACAGATTCTAATGTATATATGAAAATATGATGGTCACCATCAAATCGCAACAAAAGCTTCTGAATTGATATGGTTGACGGGATAGACTTATCCCCGGAATTCAATTACAAACACCGGAATTCAATTTGAAGATACCAGAATTCACCCACAAGATCTTCCTATTTATTTATATTTTGCATTAACATTAAATTACTCAAAACACCAAAAATCACCGAAATTAACTTCGAAAACATATTAACACCGAAATTCACTTTCAAAATATCAAAATTCGCACTTAAGACCTTAATAATAATGATAATCTATTTATAAAGCGCTGAAAATCATTAATATTTTGCATCAATAATATATTTCCTAAAATCACTGATATTCACATTGAAAATATATCGGAATTCACTTTAAAAATCAGGGAATACGCAGACCACATAAAATAGTAATTTTTAATTGCATATATTGATAGCTAAGGGTTACTACATTCATTTTACGTCAAGTTCACTCCAATCTGATTAAAATTAATTGAGATATTAACGTTTTAACATCAGACAGCCAAAAACGGTTTTGAAATTTTCAATTACAACCTTTATCCGGTTGATTGGCTGGTGACGTCACAGGCACTACACATAATCTATACACATTATCTATACAATATATCACTATCTGTACGATATCTCACTGTATACACACCGCCAGTTAACACGTGTGTATTTGTCGGTCCAATTAACATTTGACTGACGTAATCATTAACTCGTAATTTTACACGTAAGCTACTATAAGTCAAAGCATTTTCAAAAGCCGACCTTTCTTGTCTTAAGTTGTAATAGATTATATATTTGTGACTAGAATAGATTACAATTCACTAGTTGATCAACATCTCCAGCCCGTAAATCAGTACGTAATATTTTAACACGGTTATCGATAGTCATATCGACAAATAAACCGACAGAATGAAGCGACACAAGACGGTGCAGATAAAAACAACATGTGTCTTCTAAAGGTGCGGCAAAAGGGGAGGGGGGGGGGCGAATAGAAGAGCCTCCTAAGCTGGTATCTCGGGTACACGGTAACGTCGCATTCTGATTGTGAATTAAATAATAAAGTAAATTGTTTTTTTTTTTCTTTATATTATATAAAATTGTATATTATTAATATTACATTGGTAGTTTAGTAATTTGTAAAAAAGGCATAGCCAACTTTCCTGTCATATGCGACATGCTTTCAGCATGTCTGTTATTGGCGTACGTGACCATTTTCAGCTTTTTCGCGCCAAAATCAACCATTTTACACATTTCTTAGTAAGCCATGCCTAATATGGTAGACGAAGATTTCCATGTGACATTGAGATCCTGTAACGCTATTTTAGTGATAACGGAGCTTTTTGTTATAAATACAGAGTAATTATTCGACAAATACGAGTGAATTTGAGCCATGTTACTTTCGCTATTACAAACTCTCGAAGCTATCGATAGTTTGCTTGATTATCGCAATTTTTATCGCTAGTTTGTTTTTACTATCGATACACACTATCGACAGTCAAACCCCTAATGATTATTATTTGAAACCATTTCGTTTCTTAAAAGCCGACAATTGATTATTTCTATCGGCTTAAAAGATGTTTCAATCAGAAGCCAATTATTTTCGAGCGCATTTTGACGTTCGCCAAATATCTGTCATGTTTGATATTTTTTGACGCAGCGCCAACTGCGCTCTCGTGTGCGGGCGACTCAGCGCTATTTGGGTTTCATTCGTCGTCAATGCGCATGCGTCATCACTACTGCAAAATGGCGGCACCCAGTGAGTTCGTCAGTGACGCAATTTTAGAGGATAAAATCGTCGATTTGTGGCAAGAATATCCTTGCCTATATGATACAAAATGCTTAGAAATTCGAGACCGCAGCCATTTTCGGATGAGTGGTGGTCACGTGAACGACACACTTGCCGCAGTAGCTTTCGCGCAGCGTCGTTTTCGGCTCGTGTGCGGACGCCGTATTTCTGCGTCAAATGCGTACGCATTTAGCGCGGCGCTAAATGCGTACGCAAAATGCGCTCGTGTGCGGGGTCACGTGACCACCACTCATCCGAAAATGGCAGCGGTCTCGAATTTCTACGCATTTTGTATCATATAGGCAAGGATATTCTTGCCATAAATCGACAATTTTATCCTCTAAAATTGCGTCACTGACGAACTCACTGGGTGCCGCCATTTTGCAGTAGTTATGACGCATGCGTATTGACGACGAATGAAACGCAAATAGCGCTAAGTCGCCCGCACACGAGAGCGCAGTCGGCGCTGCGTCAAAAAATATCAAACATGACAGATATTTAGCGAACGTCAAAATGCGCTCGAAAATACCCCCGCACACGAGCCGAAAATGACGCTGCGCCATTTGCGTACGCAGTTTTCGGCTCGTGTGCGGAGGCCTTTACGGTCGGCTTATTCTAATAAAAAAAAAAAAAACACATGGGGAATATGGCTACAACAACTGTCTTTATAAAACAAATTCTAAACTACAAAACAAATTATTCCGTAGTCAATTGTTATTTAATTAGGGGGATTAAGGAATCAGTCAGGCGTTAACGAATACACACGCCGGGTGTATATAGGTAATTAAGGAATAAACATCCCGAATTTGCATTCGGTCACTGTGACGTCACTGGCGTCTGAGGGGATTAAGAGTGTTTTCAATAATTGGCCAAGTCGTTTTTACGGGAGGTCTATATTTGCGACTTTGAGTGACGATATCTGAATTAATTTTCATCAGATTGACGTTAAACTGTCGTAAAATGCATATAGTAAATAATGTTTATAAGCTCAATGAATTTAGTTTTCTCATTATATGTGCTCTTTACTAATATTTTATATAACTCTTTGGAATAATTTGCCATTAAAACTCAAAAGTTCTAAAACATTAAGTTCGTTTAAATCAAACCTCAAGACTTATCTCTTCAAACGTTATAATCAGTGAAATTGTGTTGTTGAGTGATAATGTGTGTTTGTTGTGTGGTCGGCGCTTTGAGCATACCCCTTTTGTGGTGTGGACTTTAGCGCTATACAAGACTCATTATTATTATTATTATTATTATCAATAATAATTACTTAAAAGACCGAAGAAATACCGGGATTTACTTCGAACATAAACACCTTCAAAATATCGGAATTCGCACATAAGACCTTCCTATATTTACTAATAGATTGCATTAATAATAAATTACTTTTTTGAAACACTGCAATTCACGTTGAGAAAAATGGAATTCACCTCCAAGACAAACTCGATCTTTAATACGTCTAGCGAGGCGATTAAAACGATATCTCCAGATGATCAATTCGAGAAAGATTGTATGATTAGAATGCGGCAGTAATCCATGTAAAATGTCAAATCAAACATTTCTCGAATGTGGAGCAAAACGTTCTCAGTGTATATGAGAATTAAGACGGTATTAATAAGCCAATCAAATAAAGTCTCGTACTAATCATTCCCCAAATCAACATCTGATGTGATGACGTGTTCAGTAATTATTCTGCAGTGGATATGCAGTTCAGATTTATGTTCAATCTGTTTGTCGCCAGGAACTAATATTACACATAATACAGACATGCTTTGCAACGCCCGTCTGTGGGCTCCTTACTACTCCCAGTGTCGCCGGATCGGCGCGAGGGGCAGGGTACCAAAAGATAGTGTGTGGGGGGGGGGGGGTCTCTCGAAAAATTTGAATTTTGTCAAGCATTCCAAATTCCAACATAAAACCCTTTGAAATACATGACAATGAGGGAGACAAAAGCCTGATTATTCACAATTTTCGTATCAAATCTCATAAACAAATTCTTTTTAATTTGACATTCAATACACCAATCTTCATTAAGAAAATATAATAAGCTTTTCGAACGAGACAGTAGAGTTAGAGACACGATTCTTGCAAGAGCTCATATATTCAGGATCAAATTGTTGACGAGACACTACAATGAAACTATAATCGACCGAAATAATTGTCCCCTGATCAGATTTCACAATGAAGTCAGATAATATTTTCATAATGTCTATTTCGTCCATTCTCAACTTGTGAATTTTTGATACATAGTCTGTAACCAGTAACGTCCTTGGCCAGACTTTATACATTAAACTTCTTTCACCCGTGCCGCGGCCTGTATTTTAATTTTGATCATCTTCTCGTTCTTGGCGTTGTGTCCGTTTACTACCCCCCCCCCCCTCATTAGCGACCAGAATCGAACGAAACGTGGTAAGTTCCTTTGTAAGGAACACCAGACCATTTTGTTTTTCGTTACGCGTAGGTCGCCTAGACCTTGATTGTTGCTTTCTATGTTCATATTCAGATCTTTAGGACTTAATCATAATCTCTCAACCAAGTGCCAATAAAGTGCCCTAGGTTTGGTCTGCGGAGGCTCCAGCAGGCCTCTTAGTATTAAACCGATAAGAAAGGTGTCTGAATCTCACCCACGGCGATGTAATTTTCTGGTGCAACTCCTCCTTTTAGCAACTTTTGACTACAAACAATTTACTGGCCCATAACTCTCCTAATTTCCAACTACGCTGACCTCATACAATTACACTGACAAAAGAAAATTTCGCACAAATAGCCCCAACACGCCCCCCCCCCCCCTCCCGCGGGACCGCCCCCGAACTGAGATGAAACCTAACACCGATGACCAGAAAATACGAGTCTCAATCTAAACAGACGTCATGTGATTCCTAACATTTTTAGTTTCCGATCTGTTGTTTGGCTGGATTCCGTCAATAAATGGTCTGAACACTGCTGTACAATTTATTTTTATTTCAAAAATCGATGAGAGTAGAAGTTTTGAACTTAAATGTTATAAAGGTTGTCTGCGTTGAAAAGGTAAGTTAAAATATATTTATTTATCATTTCGTTTCGTATTCCTTCTAAAAAAAAACAATCATTGAATATTCTATATTCTTTGATACACAAAATTTACTTGTTTTCACTATTCTTTGGAAACCTTGTCAACGCGATAGAGGCTTGGGATTTTAACGGATTTGTGATATTCAGGGCTCCGCAACGGGGATGACCCCTGTTAATTTTCAGAAATGTAAGGTTTTCTGTCACAGCACTGGACACGATAGAGATTAGGTTTTTTTATGTTTAGGGTGCTAGATCCTTAATTCAATTTATTTAATTTCATCATCATTTGCTTTTTAAAAATAGAATAGTAATTGTGTTCCATGTTCTGTTTTTGTGTTTATTATCCAAGTTTTCCTGTCAAATATTTTTTTCCCGAATCCTTATGATAAGTGTCTCCACGTTGTGAAGCAACCATTGGCTCAATACTTAGACTTGTGTACCACATAAAATACTTGTTACAAAAGCACTTGTTACAAAAGAAAACTACTGTACTAATAAACGGACAAATGAAAGAGCTCATTCATCCATTCGCTTATGGACCCTGGGCTTTACAGACAATTTGGTATATGATTAAAATCGACTTATGGTCCCATTGCTTGAAAATAATAATAAAAAATACCACGTTAGCTTTCAGTGTGGACCGCTTTAACGACACAAGTTATCATCCGATCTGTATGAATTTTATATTTGAATGACAAAAGTTATCCAATCTGTATAAAAGATATTATCTAAAGTAGTAAAACGAAAAAGCATCCTGTCCCCTGTCCAATTTCTGTAATTTAATTCCAGAGTAAAGACCCTTGTTTCGGTTTGTAGAAAATTGTGAACCCTCAAACGACGAAAATTGTAAATACCCCCGATTACCTACAAAAGAATAATAATAAATCTGTGCCTGGAGATATTGTGACAAAAGTAGAGAAATTATGACACCCTTGAAATAATGTATGGCAACTATCTGGACAAATTCAAACGAAATTGTTTCAATAAAAGTGAGTTTAAGAAATACTTTGAGATACATGTACTATCTTTTGAAGTCAAATCGGAGAATTGCAGCCGGTTGATTAAATTTTTTGAAATTTAACTCTCTTTATTTTTTTGTGTGCAGGTTTCAAATTCACACAGATGTCTAGTTCAGTATGGACCAACGGCTACTAAGAGACGGAATTTTGGAAAACGTTTGGCCAGATTACAGCAGCTCGTCGGAAAATAACTCTGTTGCAAATACATCATTTAGTTTAATATTGGAAGCGACAACAACGGCTGGGATGCCTTATTCAAACAGTACCACACTGACAGAGAGCTTTCCCCAAACTGGGAATATGGTATCCGAAGCTACCGCTAATCTGTTCTTCTTTGCATTAAATTGTGTTTGCTATCCAATCCTTTTTTTACTTGGAACGATTGGGAACATCATCAGTGTCATCGTTATGGTGGTCCAAGGTCTACAGGACTCCACCAATGTCATTCTGGTAGCATTGGCGGTTTCAGATACTCTACATCTCTCAATGGGTGTGGTAGAGAAAGCTTCGTGTATCATTTCCAGTGTTGATCTTGTCTGTGGAAAGAATTACGGTGTCTTGATGTACCCACAAGTATTCATGCTCCGCATGATGTTCGTACGAATCACATCCTTTTTGACCATGTTGATTGGTATTGAACGCACCATTGCTGTCACCGTGCCGCTAAAAGCACGGTTTCTACTTTCTGTCAAACGAATACGAATCGTGGTAGTGTTCCTGTACCTGATACCAATCTTAGCAACCATTCCAATGTTCCTCATCTTTGAAGTTGTCTATGTTCCAGATCCGATACACAACACGTCAATGGCTGTTCTACAGACGAAACATTTCTATTTACGAAACCTCGGTAGTTATGATTTCTATTTGCACTATTTAAATAACGTTATTCTGAGATATGTACCCGTTCTTACGATTGGCGTATGTTCCCTGACTGTCATCATCAAACTTAAAATGAACGAGCTGTGGAATTTGAAAAACAAGAATGTTTTCTCCGTTGAACGAATTCTTCGACAGAAAAAAATTACGAAAATGGCCTTGGCAATTACCTCAGTTTACATGATATCCATGATATCAGTTATTATACATCAGATTTGGTACGCGTTTGACGACAATTTCAGATTATTTAAGCCACGCAAAAATACATTTATGATTGTTTCCGAATTTGCGAGTTTGTTTGATGCTTTGAATGCATCGACAAACTTTATTCTGTATGTCGCGATGAGTGAGAAGTTTGCCGCCACACTGAAACGTTTATTTTGCTGCGATGAAACACGTAGGTTGTCGGTTCCGGAAAGACCCAAAATTTATGTGATTAAGGAAAGCCCTTCAAAAGTCACATGCAGTACCAGTGTTAATTCGTCAGCTGCAAATGTTAAACCACACGGTTTAGGGCGGCTTACTCAAGATGGGGGAGCGCAGATGTGAAATCTTACTTGAGAGAAAGACAGGTATTGTGTACTGGGGGGCGACATGAAAGATTGGAATGTGCCAATTGTTGGGGAGTGTATTTTGTATAATATGTCTGAAGACGAAAACTTCAAATATCGCGGATTTTGAATGTGATATATAATAGTATGTATTCCGATCATGGTTAACAAGTTCTTTGTTTAGAGTATCAGGATGACCTAGATAGAATATTGTAATTGCCTTCATGCATGCCGTGGTTTGTCTGTTTTGCAAATAATGCTTTGTGCTTCTCTAACTTAATATTTTTTATAACATTCAAAATTAAAAATACTAATTAGAATTCAATATTGGTCAATTTCAATCAAGGTTGATGTTGTTATCTTGTCGTGAAAATATGGGATCCTAACATTTTAGACACATTCAATATTTTATTATCGAACATAATTGAATAAAAATTACAATATCTTATTCAAAAATTGAAGATAAATCACATTCATATTAGATTAATATGTGCTTCAAAATCATTTTCGTCTTTTTAGAAATTACATCCATATCATGGCCATTTTTAAAATAAACGATGCTCCACATGAAAAAGAAAATATAAGAAGAGAATCAATTAATTGCATTTAACTATACGAAATTTACCAGGGAGTTTAACGTTATTAAATTGGCGCTACCCCTTTCGGCTGCTTGTCGATCGATAAAAACATATCCGAAGCTCATCAAAAACACAATCAAGATATTATTCTCTACCCGTAATATATATAGGATGTTGTTTTCGACGTTTTATGTGTGTTGTTTGAAATATGCTCATCTTGTATTTATTTATACCCCACTTACATCTTAAACATTATAACATTTACAAGAACTTGAATCCACCAAACCGTTTACATTTCTATATTCTTGTATATACAGGGGCGGATCCAGAGGGGGGTGGGTCCAAACCCCACCCTCCTCAGCTACATATTATTATAAAAAATTGAATGCCTTGCATAAATGAAATTAAATCCCAATGTGATTACAAAAATAATTTTTCTCTTTAAAAAGCTCAATTTGTATGGATGCTTATGTAATTTAGAGACAATGATGACAGATGTCCATGACAGGAAACTGGCAACCCCCCTCCTGCAAATATTTCTGGATCCGCCCCTGATCTATGGTAATTTACTTTGCCAATATATCTGTATGTATACATTTAAGAGATTGTTTACATATAAATGATATATAAGTACTTAATTTCATTTAATCCTACTCCCATAATTTACATGTTCAATAAAACATTAAAAATGGATTAGATCATGTTGATACGTTTTATTACTTTTACCAAACTCTTCTCATCCCATTGTTAACCAAATCATTATGTCAATTACTGAGGTGACTTGATCTTGAGTATGCAAACTCTACGGTTAGTACTCTCTCGTTCTCCATTTCTCTTCCGATCCCACTTCTGCTTATATTATGCGGTGTCGTCCATCAGAAACGTTAAAAATTATTCACCTCAAATATTCGTAGTCTTGAAAATAAAGTTGACAATGTTCTGGTTCAATTTGAGGCGGGCCCGTGGCCAGAGGGAGGGTGGGGGTGGGGGTGGGGGTGGGGCTTAGACAATATATATATTTAGTTAAATGTTTATATATTTAGTTAAATGTTTATATATTTAGCTAAAGTTGACAATGTTCTGGTTCAATTTGAGGCGGGCCCGTGGCCAGAGGGGGGGGGGGCTTAGACAATATATATATTTAGTTAAATGTTTATATATTTAGCTAAATGTTTATATACATTTGTATTTAGCTAAATGCTTATATATTTAGCTAAATATTTAACTTTAGATTTTTCAGTGATTTAGTATTTAGCATTTATACCTACGAAAAACAGCACATTTAGATATATATTTAACTAAGCGATGTGAAATCAAGATATAACATTTAAAGTTTTTCATAGGCTAAAAACTCGACTTTTAGCTACAATATTTTTTTATATTTACATATATGCCATTTTTGTTCTAATATTTATCTAAATATATATATTCGGAGTTAAATCTAATGTTTTTTGCTATAAAAAAAATAAATAATTATTTTACAACCGGCGCCCCATACATGTACTACATAAACAAAGATAGTCCTTATATGACGGATCACATAAAGATTAGCGAAATTATGTGATTAGCGAAGTTAGGAGAGTAAAAGGTACTTTGTAGCAAAAACTTTACCAAGAAATAAATGAAAACCTTTTTAATAAAAAGAAATGGTGCAGAATCTAGTAAAACAAATATCCTGGGTTCTATATCCCCTTTTTTAGCTGAACAAGGCAAAATTCGGCATGAAGCAGCCGATAAGGCTAATTCTCCGAATGATTATTGTATTGCGCACTGCAAACAATAAGCCGCCATGCATTCCGGCAAATGACTTTGAGCTAGAAACCCCAATCTTAAAAAAATTCACGATTACTTTCTCCAGAAAAAACACTTGTCTTGTTGTCCTTTCAATTAACATTGAACAACACTGCCCTGTCTGTCTCTACTCTTGAAACATTGTGCACCTGGATAAATCAGTTAAACTATACCATATCCAAAATCAATAAAATGGTTGATCAATGTCGAAATTTTAAGTACAGACTATCAAGAAAGTCACTCGAACTAATATATACAATTCTTTCATGCTTCCCTTCCCTGGCAAGAACAGCTGTCTAGTCGGGTAGTTTCCCCTTGTCAGTAATGCAGGACGGGTGCCCTCACAAGGACAGCTCTGTAGTCGTTCGAATGGGACGAAAACCGCGATCCCGTGTACACATTGGCGTGCACGTAAAAGATCCTTTGGTCGTTGGAATTCAATATAAGAGTAGGCCGTAGCTGCCCGGGCAAAATTTACGTCATAGCACAGTGTATGGGGTACACCTGTCTTCATTAACCCATGTTATAGGAGCAGAACAGTAGGACGTTAAAACCCATTTCCACGCCAAGTCGCTACACTAAGTGAATACATAATCTCGCTACGGGTAACCAATCTCACAACCGAAACATATTCACATCAACAACAATATATAAATATGTAGGCCTAGTCCTTTCTCCCTTCTACCATGTCTTCCTGGAATAAACTCACAGACCTCATTAAGCAAAGAGCAAGTGTGCAACCTTGAAATGGGTCAAAGATAATTTACGCAAAAACGGCCAAGCGATCTCTATAACTATCTAAGAGATAAAAGACTACAAATAATCTACACATAAGGGTGCCAAAAAGCACTCTAAGCTAAAACAAAATTTAATGCATATTCCGAACAATCCATCCTGTAGTTCCGGTCACACTATGGGGTACAGCGAACAATTTTCTATTACACTGCTCTAAATTTACTGTACCAAATGAAATGAAATGAAGTTTAACGTCCATATAGTTTGCTATGGGGGGAAATTTGTTCGGACAGCGTCATTACGGCCTACCCAATTACATCGAATCCCAACTGTCAATGGTCCTTTTTCGCCCCATCCGGACGACTAGACCGCTGTCCTTGTCACGGGGTCAGGCTGGTTAACTTGATGACACATGTGTGATTCGCGCGGGACCCAAAATCGATGCCCTAAAAAATTCACGGGGCCTTGCTGGTTAATTTGATACCATGAATGTGGGGCGCGGCGATGAAGCGTGATTGGCGAAAATACATACACACACTTTATGCACTTAGCCCGTTTAATCAAAACTATGCGCTTCCATCCCACCCTGCATCACCTAAAGATTGGGGAATGAAACACGTTCTCAGTCGTCAAGACAATTAGAAACAAACCCCAAACTGTACCTATAATTTGGAACGTTGTGTTTTCAGTCAATGAACACATAAATGAAATAGAGTTTATTTAAAAAATACTATATTTTAATCCATCAACTGCGCTAGAAGGCGGAAGTTTTGCCACGACAACAACTGAATTCCAACCGTCAAGGGGTAGGCCAAAGACCACATCGACCAATTGATAGACCACTCAGACT
The DNA here is from genome assembly GCA_036850965.1 of Patella caerulea. NCBI lineage: Eukaryota > Metazoa > Mollusca > Gastropoda > Patellidae > Patella > Patella caerulea. Next base: position 61,631,440 of record JAZGQO010000010.1, on the reverse strand, counting down.
AAAAAAAAGACTGCTGGTATTAAACAACTCGTGCTACTGTTTTGGGAGTTCGACGTGGCGTGCTTATTACAGCTTATTCTTTTATACAATATTATAAATGAAATTCCCGCGTTCTTCTCCGTCCAATAATATTTCGTTTCGGTTGATAGTAATTGTAGGCCAACTATTCTTAAATTTGCATTTTACCCAGGTATTTGTATTTACGCCATTTTACCTGTGTTGACCTAAATTTGAAAGAAATGCAAATGGCGGACTGAAGGTAATGGGCGAATAGGTGAGTCATTTTAAATTATATATCAATCCGATTTGAGTAACATTTTCTAGGATTTATACGTCAGTATGCACAGGTGTGATGCTACAAACATAATTTTAGGTTCTGATCGAAATATAAAATAAAAGATGTCTTTCGTCCGCCCCTGTTAAAATTGTGTTTGTTACCTGTGTATGTAGTATGTGGGGTATGCACGGTTGGTGACTCAAAATATTTTGAACCCGAAGTTTGAGATTTGTCCTGTTTCAAGTGATCTGCACAATATATGTTAAAGTTTATAACACAGTAGTTAAGAACAACGCTGATGTTTCGGTAGAATTTAATTTTGAACGATTTTTGAGTTGTGTTATTCATTGCCTTTTGTTCATGTTGTCTAAGTCGTAAGTCATCAAGCATTATTCTGTGATGAATCATGAGGTCATTTAGAATGATAATAAGTTTTGTTATTGGTTGGAACATGAATTTTATATGGTAAGGCGTACATCTATACCATTTGGAAAATCTTGATCAAATTCAGTAGACCCTACTCATATCAACTTCCATTATTTATATCAACATCCAGTCCAACAAAAACTGGAGGAGTGGGGCTCAGTTTTTTTTTGATTATTTGAATTGATATTTAAAGTAGGTAAGGGGTCAAATTTTCGTCTTAAATTTTGAATGTAAATTGTTACTTATTTGCATTGTGTTCATACTTCTGTAATAAGCAATGACCAATGTGATGTTTCTTTTAGCACCTGGATATTCACACCAACTGCAATAAATGACTAATGGGAATAAAGTGCACAGATCTAAATCATGTAGCCTGTGTTAATCAATTACAAATGTCTAACATGTAATCATTTCTGTTATATTATTTTTAGAAAACAAAGAACAGTTTTGACCATGGCATTTAGAACAATATGGGCCTTTTTGTGGGCAATTTGTATCAATGAAATAGCTTCAAGTAAGTAAAACTACATTAGCCTGACTTTTTCTCTGTATATATATCCATACAGGATGGTACTCATGGTGTAGGCATATATATGCAGATAGAAGGTTAGACTCATGTGGTAAAAATGAATTCATTATCAATATAAAATTGTACAACATGTATGTGCTGTGTGTGGTCTGAACCCTATGAGTTATGTGCCCTGATCAGCCAGCCGAAGATGATATTATAGACCAAGATGATAGCGAAGCGCTAGTAAACACCATGCTGTCTCTCCAGTCGATAAACACCTTGTCAAAATCTTTAGTCAAGATCCAAGAGTGTATGGTCAATGATCAACAAATGTCAACCCTTGCATCCACCATTGCATCCGGTTGGCCAGACTCCAAGAATGATTGCCCTGAAATTATTAGACGATTTTGGTCAGTCCGTTCAAGTCTGACACTTCATGATGGTATAATCCTGTATGGTTGTCGTACCGTAATACCTAAATCTATGCAACGCCAGATGCTACAACAGCTCCACGATGGTCATTTAGGCATGGAAAAGTGCAAGCGTAGAGCTCGGCAATCTGTTTACTGGCCTGGGATAGACAGAGCCCTGGAAGATCTCGTATCCCAATGTGAAAAGTGCCAGATAACCCAACACTCACAACCATGTGAGCCCCTTCAGCCACATCCAATGCCTGAAAGACCTTGGCAGAAGGTTGGCACTGACTTATTCCAGTATGGCACAGAAAATTATATCGTTATTGTCGACTACTTCTCCTTTTGGCCGGAGTTATACCGTCTGCACAAAGATACATCGTCTGAAACAGTCATATCTGCACTGACAGACTCATTTTCCAGATATGGTGTACCAGACGAAATCATTTCCGACAATGGAACGCAATACACCTTAAAGTTATTCCGGAAATTTACCCAAGAATGGAACATCCGGCATTCGACATCCAGTCCCAGATATCCCCAGTCCAATGGAAAAGCTGAGGCTGCAGTCAAGGCCATGAAGAACCTGGTACGCAAGTGTCGCACCCATAAAAATCCAGACTTGAAAGCTTTGCGGAAAGGATTAATTTCATTCCGGAACTCGCCCTTACTTGGTGGTCAGTCTCCAAGTGAAATGTTCCTGGGTCGACGTCTTAACGATACCCTACCACGTCACCCGACAGCATTCCACCAGAAGTGGACTATACCCGATGACCGTCGAATTCAACGTCAGCAGTATTCCAAGAACAAGCACCAACAATGGTACAACCAGCGATCCTTCCCGTTATCTCAACTTGGTGTTGGAAACCATGTCATAGTCCAACACCATAGTACCCATCAATGGACGTTACGGGGCAAAATCACGAAAATATTGCCACATCGCTCATACCTGGTAAAACTCTCAACAGGAATTACTGTTCGACGCAATCGTCGCCACATCAGGCCTTATCGATCAATGCCGATCCCTCCTGGATCTGGGGGAGGTGGAGGTACAGAAGTCAATACGAAAGGTTCAGCAGTCAAATCAAAATCTATCAAGTCCAAAAAAGTCCTTAAGACAAGATCTGGCAGAACCATTCACAAGCCAAAGAATTTAAAAGACTATGTTTTAGACTGTTAAAACTAACGGTGTTTAAATGATATTAACTCTAAAAAATCTTGGGGGAGGTGTGTGGTCTGAACCCTATGAGTTATGTGCCCTATATAGCTCTCTTGTAATAAAGTTATCTTGTACGTAATGTGGTAATGTCGCCTCGTGCTTCTATATACAAAATATCTACAATTAGACAAGTTAGATAACATAACATGCTGTATGACTATTGCCTTTCTTGGTGAGGAGTCACAGTGGCTTAGTAATTAAGATACTGGCTCACTAACCCTATTACCGTTAAAGATTTCTCTGGATTTATTGCGTAGTTTTGCTTTCTAGGTGCCTTGTGTACACATATTTTATGTAACCCATTATGATATTACCTTAAGTGTAAGGTTAGATAATACATATTGTCAGAACTTTTCATATTGCTTTCAGTTTAAGATTCATTCCCTCGCATTGTATGTGAAGTGTAAGAACCTGATTTATTTTGATTCTCAGGAGGCCTTGTACTTTTACACATATAAAGATCCCCTATTGTATTTCAGTAACACGCCCCCCTGGTATTTATATACAGCCAAACTATGATGTTTATTATAAAGCTGGTGAAACAGTACAGATGCCGTGTGTAGCTGATGGAGAGCCTCAACCAAAGTATGTTGAATATTCTTTATAACGATATATTTACTTGATTTGATATTTGTTGTTTATTACTTGCAATATTGGTGTAGTTTGTGTCTCGTTTGCAAGTTTGTCTTATGATTTTGTTTGTAGTATGATCCCTGCACTTAGTATAATATATCTAACTCCACTAGCAAACACTTGCAGTAGTATTAGTTGACATTGATTTTAGATGTTACTGTACGAGTCAGAACCATATCTAAATTCTGTTTGTCATTAAATCATCTAGTTGATGTTGGGCTATTGGTTTGTTGCCTGGCAAGCTATGTTTTTAATTAAGTTGTAAAAATGATATGTTTGTATTTTAACAGGTATACATGGATAAGAGATAATATAGAATTTAACCCAAGTGGTAATGATGATCGTATGGTGCAGTTACCCAATGTAGGTACAATAGTAATCAACAGACCAGAAGATAAAGATGAAGCCTTATATCAGTGTTTCGCTGATAATGGCTATGGTAAATCGGCAACAATCAATATTAATTTAAGGATAGCCAAGTTGGATGAGTTTGCTACTACTGAACCTATTATACATTCGCCAAACCTTGGTAAGTTTGTTTTAATGCCCCACATCCTTCTAGGCCTATTTCATTGCAGACTGAGACAAATAGGCTTATTACATCTTCTGTAGATCATGTATTTAGTTACTCTAATACCAAAGTATGGTACATGTAAATGAAATTGGGGTTCATATCCTAACTTTCTGCACCAACCTGGTTGATAAAATGATATAGCACTAAGAACACAACTTTTTTATTCGTTCATTGGAGTGTTTTATGCCTGTTTAGACTTAATAGCTCAGGGTGTTTGTCTGTAGGGGAACTTGAGTGGCAATTTTAAATACATGTTTAATTTTTTAAATTTAATTTTGTATTTTAGGTGATCCTTTGACGCTGGATTGTGTTTTGCCTGACAGTGTTCCAAGTCCTCAATTTTACTGGGCAATAAACATTAAAGGCAATAATTTAGCCATCAATTATGATGCTCGTATTACCCTTGATCACGAAGGTAAGCTTAAAATATACTCATGATATAATATTGCCAAAAATCATCTTTTTGTACACGTATGATCTACTCTATCCTTTGTAACTATTCTTGTGTTTAACCCACCAAATTTTTCCTAAAACAACCGCGGCGGTCCACCATTTTGGGGCAAAAAAAATTCAGTATGTCCACCATTTTGTTTAAGATAGTCACCAGCCTGTCTGCCATTTTTTTTTTTAAAAATGTGATAATGAGCTATAAGATTTTGAAGGCCTGTGACTCTTTTATTTATGGAGATACAGTTTTCGAATAACTGAAACTTATCTAGCGTATTGCTTAAACTATACATTGATAATTGTTAATTTTCAAACATGTGAAATGTTTTGGGGAAAAAAGTGTGTTTTTTCACGAAAACTACCAGATTTTGACGATTTTTATCTCCTAAACATTTTTTTTCTGGAAATAATGTGAAGTATTTGCAATATTACTTATGTGTTACTTTTGCATGAAATTGTCTTACTAATAGCCTTCCATAGAAATAGATACTGTATATATATTGTCCCTTTATAGTCTACTTTGGAATGATCGATAAACTTCAATTCAAAGCAAGGAATATCGTAAAGCGGGATGTTAGGCACAAAAGTTTTGCTCAGACTGTGGGTCTGTTTTCGGGGCACGTACTTGTTATTTAATCGAATAGTACAAACTGCACCGTCAGACCTTTGTTTATCTGGTATCTGCTCCATACATAAAGAGAGCAAGTCTGCCCAGTACGTGCATTGCCATTCTCCTCACACGAAACGAAGATCTGAGGCACGTACATCGCTCAAAAAAATGCGAGAACGGGCACGTAAGGGTTAATGTGGACTTGTAGTGATTGTTGTTACCTGTGGTCACCATTCTGTCCAGTTTGTCTTCTGACATACACATGGCAATTTTTATCAGATTGTTTCAAACTTACAGGGACTGTTGAGTTGAAACATATTTTTATACGCCCACATTTTCATGTGGATGTATATTGTCGTCGCCCCTGTTCGTCCGTCCGTCCACAATTGTTTGTGAACAGTCTACAGGTAACAATTTTTATCCGATTTCAATGAAACTTAAAATATAGGTTTATCACCCTAAGATCACGGTTCCTTTCGATATTGGCATGTATCGGACTGTATCTTCACGGGTTATGGCCCCTGATTGTACGAAAAATCACGCTTTTAGCTTGTGAACAGTGTAGAGGTCACAATTTTGAACCGATTTGGATGAAACTTGAAATGCATCGTAACATCGTAAATTATGGCCCCTGATTCTCCGAAATATCGCCCTTTCCGATTTAAAAAAACGTTTGATTATATCACCGTTACATGGTTATGGAGGTTGAGTTCAAATTTTGTGAAAATTGGACCAAAATTGACAGACAAAATGGCTGCTGTTTGTACCCGAATGGTGTGAAAATATGTTATATCAAGGTTGTGGGACCCTATAGAGGTCACAATTTTGAACCGATCTTGATGAAACTTGAAATACATGTTTATAACCCTAAGATCTTGGTTCCTTTCGATATTTGCACCCATCAGATTGTAACTTCCTGAATTATTTCCTCTGATTGTCCGAAAAATCGCTTATTATCCGATTTAAAAAAACGTTTGATTATATCATCGTTACATGGTAATGAAGAAAATGGTTGAATTTCGCGAAAAAATCGGACCAAAATTGACAGACAAAATGCCCACGGTTTGTACACAAATAGTGTGAAAATATGTTATATCAAGGTTATGGACCCTATAGAGGTCACAATTTTGAACCAATCTTGATGAAACTTGAAATACATGTTTATAACATAAAGATCTTGGTTTCATTGCATATTTGCACATATCTGATTGTAATTTCCTGAATTATGGCCCCTGATGGCCATTTTTTAGCTTGTGCTTCCTTTGGATGTCACAATTATTAACGGATTTAAAACAACGTTTGATTATATCAGTGTTTCAACGTAATGAAGGGTGAGTTTGAATTTCATGAAAATCTGACCCAAACTGATGGACAAAATGGCCACCGCTTGTACGCGAATACTATAAGAATATGGTATATCAAGGTTGTAGACCCTGTAGAGGTCACAATTTTAATCTGATTTTGATGAAACTTTAAATGCATGTTTATAATCCAAAGATCTTGGTTACTTTCGATATTTGGTCATATCGAATTGTAACTTCCTGAATTATGGCCCCTGATTGTTCTAAAAATCGCCTTTTTAGCTTGTGGTCCCTCTGGAGCTCACAACTATTATCCGAGTTTAAAAAACGTTTGATTATATCACCGTTTCACTGTAATGAAGGCTGAGGTCGAATTTTGTAAAAATAGGACCAAAATGTCGGACAAAATGGCTGCCGTAAAAATATGATACATGTATATCAAGTTTGTAGACCCTGTAGAGGTCACAATTTCAATCAGATTTTGATGAAATTTGAAATATAAGTTTATAACCCAAAGATCGCGGTTCCTGAATTATGGCCCCTGATTGTAAGAAAAAATCATGTCTTTTATCTTGTGGACCCTATGGAGGTCACCATTTTATTCCGAATTAAAAAAAAACGTTTGACCATTTCCCCGTTACACATTAATGATGTTTGAGTGTGAATTTTTTGAAAATCGATAATTGAACAGCTAAATCCATAATATTAAATGTTTCATATAGGCCTACTTAACGTTAACATTGGGCAGAACTTTATAAAAGCAAACAAATTCTAATGATTTTCTGATAATTACTTAATATGTGACAACTTTTGTTGACTGCCCGGACGATTTAGCTGCTGCATTGCCTGGCAACCTATTTTATTACTTTAAAGTAAAAAAGTTACTAAACTTACAATGGTGTCTGTCTAATACATTGTAATTGTTGTAGGTGGTCAATGAATCAAAGTTGATAATTGTACTTACATGTTAGATACTAATAATGAAACAAACATATTTACACATGATCAGTGGATTTAAGATATGGACTAGTGAGGATACCTCACGATTACATACATGTACATTTCTGCAGCAAAGTATACAAAAGTGTATGGTTTATTTGATGAGGTACAAATATTGAATCAATTACATTCTAGATTGAAATTGCTTTGTATTTTCAATGTGTTTCTGTACCGTACTTGCTTAACTAAATACAGTCAAATTTTTTATCCTTTACAAGGATAAGATTTAATGTGATATGAATGGTCTACAGCTGTGGTGAGGTCTTGTATGTAAGATATTTAGTATCCTGTTATGTGGAGATTTTGCTTGATCAAATTTACCTATTTTTTTTTATCTAAATGCTGCTTGTTTAAGAGTAGCTTTTGTAGACGATTGTAAATAAATTCTGTGCACATAATTGTGCTTGGTAAAAAACAAATTTTCAGGCAGTGTAAAGAAGGGCTCTATTGAAATGCAAAAATATTGTGGAGTTACCTCCCTTTGAACATTAAAAAGGACTCATTTTGCCTCTGTGGACAGAGTGCATACTTCACAAATTTTGATCTGTGTTGATTTTCTTTTCATAAGCTCGTCTACGAATAACCAATGTAAAGGCTGAGGACAGACAAGAGGGTCGTGCTTATGCATGTATCGCTTTAAATCAAGATGTACGAAAAGTTGTGTCTGGGGTTCCAAATTTTATCCAACCCAGAGGAAGTAAGTATCTAAGTTAAACACACTTATTTTCAAATTTATAGTGAATTTTTTTATTCCAATCTCACGAAAGGTATTTATAAAGTAGTTATTTCCAATAAAATTATGTCAAATTTGATATACCGGTATATGGGATGTTGAGCCAGTGCACAGGACAAAAGTTTGAGAATATTGAGAGATTTAAGCGTACTGCAAACTTTGCAATTAATTGGCAAAATAAAGTTGACTGAGGATAAGAGCCATATTTTTGGTATAAATGTAGGTCTTGGTGATTAAATCTTTACTTGGTGGACAAACATTTTATTTGGAGAAATTTTTGGCAAAAAAAGTAAACGATTGCCATATGTGATCTTGAAAAAAATAGCGCTGTATTTGGTTTGAAAATACGAAAGGATATTTAGCTTTGTTCTTTTACCAGTCATATTGAGACAAGAAATAAATGAAAATTAAGCTGCTGGTTTGCTACTGAGCTTATGTCAGATAATGTCTAATTCTTAAAACTTAAGTCGTTTGAATTTTATATTTTAGCTGTAGAGACTTTACATACTGTAACCTATATGTGGGCGTCACCCACAGATCATTACGGTCTCCGTGGTGATGAGTTTAAACTAAAGTGTATTTTCTCTGGAAAGTAAGTGATTTTAAACAAATAGAAAAATATAATAGTCATTTTGAGAATAACATGTGGTTATTTTTATTTATTATTGTCAGATGTGTAATGATAGTAAAAAGAATGTTGCCCGTACTACAGTATTTCTATCAGTATTCCCTCGAAAAAAGGGTGTGTAATTTCTCGAATGGTTAAAGCGTGCAAGTTGCCTCATAAGGTCTTGTCATTGAGTCAAGTGTCATGGTTTCAAATCCGTTTGTACGTGACAAGGAGTAGAGTCACCTGTTTAACATGGTGGGTTTTCTCCACATCCTTCAGTTTCCTCCGACTGCTAAATACCACAACGAGGAAGCGAATTAATGAAATAAAATGGAATCATATATTAGTCTAGAAATGACCTAGTTTGTGTTGAATGAATCTTAAACCCCGTTTCCCTCTCACTCTTCAAGAAATGTCTGTGCATGGCAATGTGTGCTATTTACTTTTATGTTTATAACGATGGACGAGTTATGAGCCAAATGAATCTTGTACTATCTTGACCAATCGCTATTTAGATCAAATGATTGCTGACACATAGGTCATGATTCTGCTCATACTACATCTGTTATGAAGACTAACTGAACTGTGACAGAACTGTAACACTTCATTACATTCACATCAATTCTGAATATTCCATACCGTTAACCAAGCACCCACTTCATGACTATAGTTATTATTTATTTTAGTCCTACCCCAGATGTACATTGGACAAGAACCAAAGGTGGGGCTATGCCAGAAGGAATTAAGATAACAAGTTTTGGTCAAGAATTGGTATTTCCTAGGCTGTTGGATAGCGATGCTGGAGAATATGAATGTTGGGCTACCAATACACAAAGTGCTCAGCGGGCACAGAGTTCGTTTTCTATACGTGTTGAATGTAAGACATATTCAGCTTTTTATCTTAAAGAGGCGTTAGTCCTGTGGAAATCTTTTACTGGAGATTGTGTAGCTGACTGATCTCTCTGTAGATCATATACATGTCTGTTATTTATGAAACCCTGACTCAAGGTGCTGTAGTTACTTCTCACATCTAATAACCACTTGTAACAAAGTGAATTATTTAAATATAAATGTTTAGCGTGGGCATGTCCCAAATAACTTGATTGTCAATCAATGATAATAACAAATATTATGGTTTTTATTTCTCAGCAAGACCATACTGGACAGACAATGGTCCAGACGATGTAGAAGTTGGCATTGGTGGTTCTGCAACTTTTGTGTGTAAGGCTCGGGGTAATCCAGAGCCAGATACAAAATGGTTTGTTAATGGTGTTCCTTTTGCAAGTAAGTAAAATCGTTATACATACTTGTGGAACTGGCCTGGGCAGCTCCATTGATTGTCACTTTCAAAGTTTTAATGTTATGTTTACAGATGCATTGTGCAAAAACTAAATCTGCCGATTGCATATTTTACTTCTGACTTCAAATGTTGTGTAAATTAATATTTAGATATTTACATGGGGGGTGAGGTGTATTGAAATAAAATTGAACCATAGTTTAGTCCTGAAATGTCCTAGTTTGTGTCGAGTAGATGTTAAACCCCATTTTTCTTCTGTTTAGATATTTTGATGGGTTTCTTGTATTTTTGCAGAGGTAACAGACCCCCGAGTAACGAATGGAAGATTTAAAGTTTTGGCACCTGATACTGTGATGATGGTTAACGTGACGCGTGATGATGCTATGGTTATCCAGTGCAACGTGTCAAATAAGCACGGATATATCTGGGGTGATTCCTACCTAAATGTGTTGTGTAAGTATTTTTGTTTACCTAGTGTTGTTTAACATATTATAGCCTCCACCACTAATTTGTCAATTTATACATTGTAATGACTTTTGGTAATCTAGGTTAGGCTCTCCAAAGTAACCAGTTTCCAATGGCTTAAGTTGGTATTCTAGCAATGACTTAAGTTGGTATCCTAGGTGGGTGATCATTTGTAATTTGAATGTTGATATAGATGAACTGTTTTTATACGTCCACATTTTCATGTAGATGTATTTTGTCAAGTATATCACTGTTAAACCATAATGATGATCTAGTTTAAATTTTGTGAAAATGAAACCCACCCTGCCAGACAAAATAGCCGCTTTAGGCACTCAAATGGTGTAAAAGTATATAATGTCAATGTTGTGGACCCTCTTCTTGTCATAATTTTGATCCAATTTGAATAAAATTAGAAACATGTGTCTATTTCCCAAAGATCTTGGTTCCTGTCGATATTCCCGCGCATCGGACTGCAAATTTTAGTATTAAAAACATGTGTTTATGTCCCAAAGATCTTGGTTCCTGTCGATATTCTCGCACATCGGGTCGCAAATGTTTGTATTATGGCTCCTGACTTACGAAAAAAATTCATGTTTTTGGCTTGTAGATCCCCTCTATATCACTTTTATGTGATTTTAAATATATCACCGTTGTGTCCTGATGATGATTGAGATCTTATTTTGTAAAAATCGGACAGAAACTGCCTGAGAAAATGGCAGCTCGTTGAACTCAGATAGGGTAAAGGTGTGTAATACCAAGATTGCAGAGCCGCTAGAGGTCACAATTTTTAAACTTAAAATATATGTTTATATCCCAAAGATCTGGGTTCCTCTCAATATTCAGACATGTTGGATCAAAACCTCCTGGATTATGGCCTCTGATTGTACAAGTAATCTAGCAGGCGCGGATCCAGGATTTTTTGCAGGGGGGGGCCTAGGTTTGATAAAAGGCACTCAAACAATTAACGGGGGGTTTGGGGTCCCTCCCCCAGGAAAATTTGGTAAATTAGATTCAATTTGGTGCATTCTGACGTATTTCCGGAAGGTAAATTCCAAAACTCACAGGTCTAAAAGTCGGCAATAAAATCGAATAAAAAAATTTCAAGTCTGTGCGGGGGTGGGGGGGTGGGGGGGTGGGGGGGTGGTCCGGACCCCCTGGCCCCCCCCCCCCCCTCTGGATCCGCGCCTGTCTAGTTTTTAGTTTGTGGACCCCTCTAGAGATTGCAATTTTTATCTGATTTTAAAAAAGATTTAAGTTTATCAGTTTTACAACCTGATGACAGTTGAGTGCGAATTTTGTGAAAATCAAACTGAAACTGCCCGACAAAATGCCTGCTTCTTGTTTGCAAATAGTGTAAAAGTATGTAATACCAAGATTGTGTATCCTCTAGAAATCATAATTTTTATTTGATTTTGATGAAACTTGAAATATATGATTATATCCCAGAGATTGCGATTCCTTTTGATATTTGCGCATATTGGACCATAATTTCCTGGATTATGTCTCCTTATTGTACGAAAAATCGCTTTTTTAAGCTTGTACTAATGTAAAAAGTGGGTTTGACTTGCCTGGCAACCGGTGGTTAAATATATTATCCAGACAGGGATCCGATGTGGACACAATGCTATATACAGATGAATTATGCAACAGGATCTAATGAACTAATAAAACTATAATAAGAGTTTTATTTTAAGGGTGAAATAGTTTCTATTTATTTCTAGCTGAGTCACCAACAATAATTCGACCACCTGAAGCTAATCAAGTTACAGCAGAAGGTTTATCTGTGAATGTATCTTGTCTTACTACTGGTAAACCTGATCCACAGATTACTTGGTTTATAGAAGGTCAGCAGATAACAGGCGGTCGTTATGTGACTCAACTAAACGGAGATTTATTAATTCAGGTAGGAATAGTTAACAGTTTCTTGTAACACCTCCCCTCCTTCCCAGTCACTTGACAAAACCTCAAGTGTATTCTTAAAGTGGAATTTAGTTTATGACGTGAGTATAAGGCGGCTAAAGTCCTACTTTTCTGGACCATATTTTTATCATAAGAACTAATTTGAACCATTTGTCTATGCCTTGCTTTGAAAAAAATCAGTGTCTTGTAATAATTCTTCTGTTTTCATTTTACAGAATGTTGTGTTAGCAGACGCGGGTAATTACTTGTGTTTAGCCGAGAATCGCTACGGAAAAAGCAATGCAACGGGGAGATTGACCGTTCGACGAAAAACATTGATTGAGCAAGAACCCTTGGATCTCGAAGTCATAGCTGGAAATGATGCAAAGTTTACTTGTTCCGGAACAACTGACCCTGAAGAAGTTCATAATTTGGAGATTCTTTGGGAAAAAGACAACAAACCTATCACCCCTAATGACCAAAGAATGACCACCAATAATCAGGATAATTCCTTGACCATAAGTGGAACCATTACAAGGGATTCGGGAACATATACTTGCATAGCAACCAATGGTCTTGACAATGCAAGAAAGGCAGCCATGTTGACTGTCAAAGGTAGGTTGTTGTTATATGTCCATTTTTTTTTCATTCAACCTTTATGTTATCAAAAACAATTCAGCAATATTTCAAAACACCATAAATATCCCAGAAGATTTTATTGAAAATAGATAACACCAAAATATAGTCTCTCACATTGGCAGACATGTTTGATCTCTGCTGGATGCATTTTCCTTGTTGAAAATAAAGATAAATAGTTTATCTGGCAGTAAATCATAAAAATTCCAATTACATGTCACTCTATGGTAGAATTACTAGCCAAGAGTTAGTCTTGATAATGTAGGAATAATGACCTATTACGTAAATTTAATTGAGTAATTTGCAAAAATAACATTTCTTTTCATAGGATCGTTTATTCTTATCACCCAATCAGCTTTGATTTAAGAATCATATACAATAAATAACATTTGATTAATCTTGTGCTGTTGGTTGCTAGTGCAGATGCCAAGAATGATTAGTCTGCAGTTTTTTGGCTATCTGCTAATGAGAGGGTGCAAACTGATATGCTATCGTGTACAATGGGTTAAAAGAAATCTGGAATCTTATATATGTATGGTCCACACAACAGCTATCTTCTTTTGCAGTTAATAAATTCCTTCTTCTTTGAAACATTAGACTTACAGGATTAAACAACATTAAATTTTGTGTCAAATTAAATTTAATTTTATTCACGAAAAGAAGTTCTTTTAAGTCTCACTTTATTTTTTTCTACAGATCGACCAGATGCTCCTACTAATGTTCGTGTAGAGAGATGTGATGGAAATGCTACAATCAGATTTACGCCAGGAAGTTACAACAACGCTCCTATACAGTACTTTGTTATCCAGTACAACACATCTTTCAATCAGGACCAGTGGAACTTTGGTGTTAAATCAGATTCTACTCAGACTCAAGTAATTGTGCCACTCTCACCATATGCTAACTTCACTTACAGAGTTATAGCATATAACAAGATTGGAGAAAGTGACCCTAGTTTCCCATCAGAAACTGGTTGTAGGACTAACCCTGCTCTTCCTAGCAAAAATCCAGAAAATCTACGTACAATCGGCTACAAGAGAAATTACCTTTACATGGAATGGACAGTGAGTTGAGAATTATTTTCTTTTTTATATTTTTGGCTAGAACTGGACGATGCCTACATGTAATAGTTATTACCCAATTTCAAAATAATTTTATGCTCAATCATAATAATAAAAATTAACATGTCTTTGTCTCGGAATACCAAAGTATTTTTTATTGAGATATTTTACCCCATTCAATTCAGACTACATTTCAATACTTATTGTTTTCATATTATTATTTTGCAAATTTATTTATTATGTAAGCATTCTATTGTATCTAAATAACATGATTATACACTTCAGTAGAATAGGACATATCGTTTTGATATGCTTGACTTTTCAGTGTATGCATATTCTTTGATTCCTTTCTGAATGACATGATATACGGGTAATTATTGTAATTTTATTTTTAGGCATTGGAATATGTTTTTGACAACTGGTAAGCTTAAATTGTGCTTTACTTATATTGATCATTTTCCTTTCATTAATTTAGCCAATGCCAAAAATTCAGCAAAATGGGCCAGGATTCCAGTATGTGTTACAGATAAAAAAACAAGGTGATCCCGATCAGAACACAAATTCTATCACTATTGATGATTGGAAGATAGATCGTTATGAGATGTCTACTGGTGACATCTATCAACCATATGAAATAACACTTAAAGCCAGAAACGGCCAAGGTGAGGCAGGTGGCGCCAAGACAATTATTGGATTTTCAGGAGAAGATTGTAAGTTGACAAGATAATGTTTTATGGTATTTGGAGGAATATTATATGATTGTGGTTTATGATACTCAGGGGAATATTATAAGTTTATGATTATTGTTTATGAATGATACTATAGAATATTGTAAGTTTGATATGATTATGGTCTATATACTAGAGATATTTTAGTATGCTTAATGTGAATTATAGTTTGTGATGCTAGATATTTTAGTAATTTTGATATCAGCTACAGTTATCCTAGAGATTTTAATAAGTTTAAGTTTAATATGAGCTATACTTTTACTAGAGATTTAAGTAAGTTTAATATGAGCTATAGTTAGGCTAGAGATTTTAGAAGGTTTAATATGAGTTCAAGTTTGTCATACTAGACATTTTAGTAAGTTTGATAGTTATAGTTTATGATGCTAGACACTTGACTAAGCTTAATATTAAGTTTATAGTAAGCTTTATGATATCTTGATTATTTTTCAGATCCAACTATTATTCCTACTAATTTAGCAACCGAGATGATAAATGTAACATCTGCTACCCTATCGTGGAATTTTGATATGAATATAGTTGATCAAATAGATACACCAATAAGAGGAGAATTTAAAGGTTTTAAGGTCTGTGCATTATTTCAGTGTCCTTTTTTCTCTATTCAAATTCAACATTTCAAATGAAACTAGAACTGCAAAAAAAGCAGTAGACATGTTTCGGTATGTCAGGTAGGGGTGTAACGATACATCGAACAATCGATGTACATGTATTGCGATAGTTTGACTGTTGATAGTATGTATCTATAGTAAAAACAAACTATCAATAAAAATTGCGATAGTCAAACAAACTATCGATGGTTTTGATAGTTTGTCATAGCGAAAGTTATATGCCTCAAATTCACTCGTATTTGTCAAATATTTACTCAGGATTTTTAACAAAGAGCTCTGTAAAGCTCTGTTATCACTACAATAACGTAACACGATCTCAATGTCACATGGAACTCTTCGTCTACCATATTAGGCATGGCTTACTACGAAATGTGTAAGATGGATGATTTTGACGCGCAAAGGCTGAAAATGGTTATGTGACAGGAAAGTTGGCTATGCTTTTTTACAAGTTACTAAACTACCAATATAATATTAATAATATACCATTTTATATAATATAAAGAAAGAAACAATGTACTTTATTATTTAATTCACAATCAGAATGTGACGTTACTGTATACCTGAGATACCAGCTAGGAGGCTCTTCTATTCGCCCCCCTCCCCTTTTGCCGCACCTTTAGAAGACACATGTTGTTTTTATCTGCACCGTTTTTTGCCGATATGATTACCAATATCCATGTTAAAATATTACATACTGATTTATGGGAGATGTTGAACTAGTGAATTGTAATCTATTGCCACTACTGGATTTTTGATTAGCAGTTAAAGCAGTAGGGGTAAGTCTGATTGCGGAAATGTCGTACACAGCCCAACCGATAGGATTTTTGGCTAGGCGATTACCTGATTAAAGAATTTTGTAATTGTGACAACATTAAAAATCAGTATGGTTATTTTTTGCGAACAGTATTCTGGTGATAGATATTATAATCAGTAATATCATCATTTTGTTTTGCTTATTCGACAATCCATTACAAAAATGGGCTTTTACATCGATTGTCAATTAGAGACCCATGGAAAATCGTCTGTTATAAACGAGTGTCCGTCATAAAACGGTTTGAAAATAAGAAATTTTTATCAAAAAAATTGGGATCAAACTGTTGCATCCGTTATAAGCGATTGTCCTTTGTATACGCATCCGTTATATGCAGAGTCTACTTATATTATATTATCTAACATTACCTAGAACTTTCTAGTGTTTCAAAAATTTTAGTTTGATTAAATGTTATAATATATGTATACCTAACAGTGTGTTTAAAACCTAAACTAATAAACAGATCAAACTATTGCAATAGTCCAAGAGTATTGCAATATTTAATCCCCAATAGTAATAGTATTGCAATAGCTGTTTACCCAATAGCAATACTATCGCAATAGTGAAAATTACCAACCATAGTCACCCCTAATGTCAGGTCTACAATCAAGTTACTCCATGAATTATTGAGTATTGTAACATCCAATACCTATTAAAGTGGAAAAACCTGTAATTTTAAACTCCTAAAGATTTTATTTTTGTGGTTAATCATCAATGGGTGTTGAACAGCAAATCAAATTCAAATTCCATGAAAATCGGAATCTGGGCAATCTGAGGTTATTTTTGTCCCATCCATAAATAGTTTCACGGAGGCCAACAATATCTATATTGACAGAATTTTTGAATCATGCACAGTTTTGATAGCAAAATCTGACTGAAATCTGCAAAAAAAAATAAGAAGATAAATACTCTTATGAAGACAATACATGTACATGTTTCTTCATATTCTGTTGATCTCTGTGCTTGAAAACAAATAATTCCATTATTGGCAGTTAATTTGTCTCTGCATGTTTGTATGCTTGCAATAGTAACTTTGCTTAATTTTCCCTTTTAGATTCAATATTGGCAACAACAAAACAAAGCCTATACTGTCAGAGAATATGATATATCTGCTGCCGAGGCTAAGAAATATGCTCAAGGAAATAAAGTCATTGCTGTAATTAAAAACCTTTTGCCATTTATATATATTGAAGCCCGGGTGTCTGTGATGAATAATTTCTTTGTTAGTCGACCAACTGATATAATACGATTCCAGACTTTAGCTGGAGGTAAGATTTTTGTCTTTTCATGTGACTCTGTTATCAACCCTTTGACTGCCAAGTTCCTGAAAGTGGCATGGTCTATAACACTACAAGGCTACTGTTTTGGTTTATCTCAAATATTCCACAGATGTCTGGAAGTATATGTATACAGAACCAACCTCTCTAACAATACAAGCTTCAAATTTGCCATCATACATTGGTGTGAGAATTAATGAACTTCGTTAACAAATATTTATTGTTAGTAGGTGTTGTACATATATCAATATTCACAGTACTGTTAAAATATTGTGCCACTTATACCTGGCTTTATTCTAGTTCTTTAAGTATTTGTATCATTCCAGTACCTGGTCCAGTAGAACGATTTTTAGCTCGAAGTATTGGTAACAATCATTTTAACCTGGAATGGTTGGAACCATTGGATAGGAATGGACAAATTATTGGATATGACATTGGATACCAAACTGTAAATGGGTTAGATTTGGGCAAGATGCAAGATCGAGAACCACAGATTCGAGATAGATACCAGACTAGTGCAATGTTGAGTGGGCTTCTATCAGAGACCAAGTATAGAGTTTATATCTGGGCAAGAACAGCTCAAGGCCGTGGAGACAGTTATTTTATAGAACTTATTACTACAGAGCCAGGCAGTAAGTATCACTAAATCAAATACAGTGAAATCCAATCTCATTTTTTATAGGCTGTAGTTTAAAAGAGCCAATTTTTTTTTCCTATATTCACTTGTAATACAAGTAGTTAAGTCAGTGCCAATCATTCAATTTTTTTTTTATTTCAAACTTGCCTTAATGATCATTTAGTAGTATTCTGACTGTGATCAGTGTGCATGGTATCCAGTTGACACAGTCATAGCCATTTAACGAAATGCTAATCTCCCGTTCTAATTAGAAATCCATCTTTGGTGGTGTCAGGCCTCAGCAAATTTGGTTTTACTATTCAAGTATTACAAATAATGAGTGCAATTTAATTATTCAAAAGGATCAATGTTTAAATTGTTTCTGATGCATGTTGTGCTTGATCTGTTTATTTATTTGTGAATATGTCTTATTTTTTTGAATTAATACTATATTTAATGTCCATTAGGAGACAAAAACTGATAAAATACCATTCGTTTAAATTAGAATCTGATAGTGATTGCCAATACTTTATTTTGGAATAGCCTAGAAATATTATTCAAACTTGAATATTGCTGTGAGACTGTGAGTACTAATTTTTTCTATGTACCTTATAGGTCCTCAAGCACCACGATATACAATAGCATCAGTAGGAGAACATCATATCAATGTTACCTGGTGGTTAAACCCATATGTTAGATCAGGAACTGTTATATTTGTGGAGTATAGAAAATTAGGTAGGTATCTGGGATGTTCCGAACTGAAATGCCTTCAAATGAAGTAGTATAACAAGATTTATTTCACTAATGTCTGATGTTCCCATTACAAGACCAGCCTGAAATATAAATAATCTGTTAGATGTGTGATTATTTGATTTTGAAATCTAAAAACACTACCATTAAATTCTATTTAGATGCCCCTGAATGGTTAAAATCAACTGATGAAGTTATTAATAGATGGAAGAATATCACCAATCTGGAATCTGGTACAACTTATGAAATACGTGTTGTAGCCACCAATGGAGCGCAGAGATCTGAATCTAGTACTGAAGAAGTTACAACCATAGGCATAGGTGCGTATTGTTGGTTTCCTTGCTCCTTTAACTTATTTATCATGTATAATATTTGATAAAACTTTGATATTTTGGTTTTATTTTTGGGTTGTCCTCTGGTTGGCTCCAGAGTATGAATCAGAGTATCTGTTATTGCCAGCCCAATTAAAATTATTCAACCATTTATTTTTATCAATTAATTACACCAATTGTATAATCGTAATATAGTTTCTTTTTTTTAAATTTCAGCTGCGGCCACTGCCCTTATAGCTAATATTGGTTGGTTTATAGGCATGTTATTAGCTATTATCGTAGTTATAGCTATAGCAGTCGCTGTCTATTGTAGTGTTAAAGCAGGTCTTGGCTTTAAACGTGTTGACACGGAGGATAATCACCATCCTTCCAGTTACTCAGGTATTAGTACATTACTTTACGCTTATTGTTCCGGTTATAAGGTAGTATTAACCCCTCTCTACTTTAGTTTTTATTCATTACATGTCAAATCAAATGCAAAAAAAAAATGAATCCAATATAACCTCACCAAAATTGGATTAAAGGTTATAGAAAGAGTCTTGATAATTGTAGGTACAAACACTGTATGTGATAAATGCTAATCAGTAATGAGAGAAATAAAATCCATAAAAGGAAAGAGAAAATGGAGACAATTACTACAATAGGAATACCCCAAAATTAATCTATTTTAAGAAACATCAGAGATTGAAAAAACCTTAAACTACTTTTCTTAAATTATACTTTTTTATGCTACAACTGAAAATGTCAAAAACACTCATAACAATATTGAACCTATACTTCTAAGATTTGGATTTCAGAACATTCGCATGTGTAACGATTTCGGTGTAAATCTGATACATTGACGTGTTCTGCATGTATTAATTTGACATGGAATGAGGCTTTTCCTTTTGTTTAGTTTTGGTGACAGGATTACAAAACACACCATTTAAAGTAGGGCCTACTTTTTTTGTATACTAAAGTTGAATATGTTTCGATCCTTTGACCTCTGAAAGAAATTTTGATCTTAGTAGGTCTGACCTTTTAAAGTATCAGTCTTGAGGTTTTGTAGTCGTTCAAGTAAACTGGTATATAAAATAAAAATCTGTTTCTAAAATCTGCTTGTGATTGATAGATATTGAATCGTAATTTGTTTTTTTTTAAAGTTTTGTATTCCTGAAGCCCAAACCTTTTTATGACATAATTAAGCAGTATGGCCATCAACATATTACATTCTGATCATTGGTACCCTGATCTCTCAAATTATGAAATTGTTCTTGTCAAATTGAAAATGAACTAAAGTGAAGGCAATATATGCCATGCTCGAGGGGGCAAAGGCTTCACTATGGCGTGGTGCATTATACATGTGTAGGTAGCACCCTATAAATTTGTTTTTTATAGTTTCATGTCATAAGAAAGTTTAATATTTATATACATACACTGTATAATGTATTTTATTTTGCATGATGTATCAATGTATATTGCATGCTTTTATATATTATTTTATGTATCCTTATTTATAGCCTCATTATCTCACAAAACTCATCTCCACAAATGACGATATTGCAGTGCATGTCAGATCACCGATGCCTTAAGTATATTGAGTACCTTTTGACAAGATCGCTCCAGCCTAAACTACCGTGAATAATAACCTACTTTTAATTATACAATGTTAAAGGCTTTACGGAGAGCTACAAACATTTTATGATTGGTTGAGAATAAATATGACCTTTACCCTTAGTCTGTATGTGTTGTTAACTGGTGAATTAAGACTACATATTGATGAAGATGAACTGACTAAATGGTGTAGGCCTTTCTGGGATGAGTTCACTTCAGTCTTACATTGCCAAAGTCATAGTGACGCAATTACGAAGTTTACATGGAAATCTGATTCAATGAGTTTAATTGAAATGTGTATAAGGCACATTAGCAGGACTTGAAGCTGAAGTTGTAAAAGTCATTGAAGTGACTGGGCAGTGATTGTTGATTGATGCTTAACTTCACCACACAACAAAATTCATGGTCTTCATAACAACATGCCCCCCACACACATTCACACTGAAAAGTAACATTCACCATACTTGCTTATATACAACTATATAATGTATAGTCACTTGTATTTTCTGTCTAGTGTTAAACAGTATAGATTAACCAGCCAATCACAGTAATAATAGTCTTCGTATATCATATACCAATCTCAATGTAACACAGGTGTAGTAATTGCATCAGTGTTGCAGCAAACCTCTCCTTCTGGTAACAAATTATTTATAGCTATGCATGACACCAGATAATCTATAAACTCACTTGTTCTTATATTTTCCCCAGCACATTTTATTATGTCTAATCAGCTAAACATTTTTAACACCGAAGCTGCTCCTTTGATTATCCAATATCAACCTAATCATTACCTACTTGTATAGTTCACTAAGTCTATCTTCGTATTTTATTTTTGTTTTTATTTTATCTTTTGTTTATTGTTACACATTTCGTGACCATACAATTTAAAAAAATTTTTTCATTGAATATGATAAAGGCAAAATAAGTAAATTATGTCAATAAGTTTTTAAAAACTTGGCTTGTTGCAAGATAGGTGTAAGGAACGAAACAAATTTCATGTGGACGTGTATTGTCGTTGTCCCTGTTTGTCCATCCTCAATTTGTTTGTGGAAAAATCTACAGGTCACAATTTTTATTTGATTTTGACAAAATTTAAAATATAGGTCTATCTCTCAAAGATATTGGTTCCTGTCGATATTGGCATAATATTGGACCATAACTTCATAGATTATGGCCCCTGATTGTACAGAAAATCACGTTTTTAGCTTGATGAAACTTGAAATGTGTGTTTATAACCCAAATATCTTGGTTCCTTTTGATATTCGCACACATTAGATTGTAACTTCTGAACAATATTACCACCCATACGCAAATAGTGTAAATATATGGTATATCATGGTTGTGGACCCTCTAGAAGTCTTTTGTTTTAGATCGGAATTTGATGAAACTTGAAATATATCTTGGTTCCTGTCAATATTTGCACATATATCAGATCGTCACTTCCTGAATTATGGCTTTTGATTGTACGAATATAGCTTGTTCTCTATCCATCTCTTGCCTGGCAGCTACTGGTTGCATACTACAGCGACTTTGGATCGTTGAAAAATTTGGAAAATAATACTTGGCCTGTGTTGAGTTGTTGACCTGTAGAGAAAGTTTAGTTTTGAATGCGAATTTTGACATAATTTCTTAAAAGTGTTATAAATATTTAAACATAGAAGTCATTGTTTATATTTATGTTTACAGATACATCAAGGCTACCTGGAAAAATGCCTGAACCAAAAGGTTATCAGAATGATTATTATAATGATAAAGACAGGTAAGATTATATACATTTATTGTTATTATGATGATGGAATTAGGTAGAAACTTGATTAATATACAATGACTATTGTACTACTAAATGATTATTATGATTACATATGCAAAAGTACAGTAGATTATGCAAATTTTTTTATTGAAACTACATGAATATTACAACTACAGGTGTAGTAGGCCCGTAGTCTGCCTGCTACATGTAGCTGCAGAGGGACAGTGTACTTTTGGGTTGAAGGGGATTGGGGTCTTTCCCCACAGTCTAAGGGGGTACCAGGGTTCTTCCCAGGAAAATTTTGAAAATTGGATAATCATAGAAAATCGTTCTCTTACAAATGTTGAACATAATGACAAGACAGTCGGGTGGGGGGTGTGTGTGTCACATGATAGTGGGCCATTGAGGACGTCGGTATAAAATATATAGCTTCTATATACATGTCAGATCATAACCAATAATATGTATAATATATTTCAGCTATCATGATCGTGATCATGACAGCATTAATAAAGATGATCCACCACCCAGCTATAGGGATTATGATCGAAGGGACAGCTATGATGACAAGCGTGATAGTTATGGGGACAGACCAGATAGCTACTCCAGAAGAGACAGCTATGATGATCGACGAGACAGTTATGGTGATCGGCGAGACAGCTATGGTGATAGAGATCACCACTATGAAGAATATGACAGGGATAGGGATACATATCGCGATGATCCTTATGATTATCAACGTCAGAATTCTGGAGCCTATGACCCAGACTTCGATGCTCGTGAACCCAACAAGTTTGACAAATATGGTGCTCCAAGAAACAACTATGATGATCAAGTTGCTTATAGCGACCGTTCCAGTCGTTATTCTGATCGCTATGATGATGTACCTCCCCCGAGACCTGCTTCAGGAGGTGCAGGTGGTGCATCATCATCCTTTGTTTAAATCTAATGGTTAAGTGGACGTAAATAAATTACATAGAAAAATGAACTGAACTCCCAAGTTTGCAAAAGGGAATCTATTTCAAATTTTTTGAAGCTCAGTTCACCATTTGTATTAGTAAAGATTCATTAATTTATTTCTAAACTTGACCATTGAGAATTTATTCATGATCTTTTATCACTGAATACAAACGTAGAATGTTGGGTATTTCTCCCATTAATTGCTATAGTAACATGTCCATTAAGAAAGTTGTTTAATAGAATTACAAAGTGGTTGCCTTATTATAGACCATTATTTTAAACCATGGTTCTCAATTATTTTCTCAGACAAACAAATCATTAGTCTTAAGTTATGTGGTCAAAGACAGTCCATATTTTAAAATAAATGTACTGCTGAAATAGTTTAGTTGCATTCTTAATATTTTTCCATGTGATTAAGATTATCCTATGCAATGATTCATTTTTAGTTTTATCTATTATATTGATGAGGTGAAGTCCTTAAATTTTAAAGAGCAATGTGAAACTAACTTATTGCTAGGAAAATTATTTGTAAATAGGGTACAAAAATCTTTGGAACAGCGACTTTTAAGAAAAGATTGGTAGCTCCAAAATATGATAGGGATATTCTATTAAATGTGCTGGTGTTAAAGTCTTATCAATCAATCTCTTGAGCACTGACAACCAAGGCAACACAAGGCTGTTGTGTGGTAAATCAGGAATCAACTGAATAGAAAAGATTAATGGAACTGCCAGAATTTTTATTTGGGTGGTTCTTATTTTTGCCAATTCAGAACACCAGAACATGTAATGAAGTATCCCCCATGTCTTATTGTTGTTAAATGAAACTACACAAATGAGTTCATAAATGCGATTTTTTGATTTGAAATGATTTTATTTTTGCCAATTCAGAACAACAGAACATGTAATGAAGTATCCCCCATGTCTTATTGTTGTTAAATGAAACTACACAAATGAGTTCATAAATGCGATTTTTTGATTTGAAATGATTTTAAATATTTTTGTGTTAATTAGTGCTTTTTATTGCTTGACTAATTATTAATTGTTTATTTAGTCAAGATTTCGCTAATGTTTTTATACCTTTCCATTCAAAACATTCTGAATCTCCAATCAGGTCTTGAATTTTAAACATTTATATTCTTTTTAAATCAGGTCATTACCAAATTTTATAGTGTAATATATAGTAGATATATATAAAGAGAATTGTGATTCAATAAGTATACTTTAGGCTTATCAGCACTTCTTTGATTTTCAACTTTGTTTTATTGTTTTGCAAAATGGACATTGTACATTTTAAAATTTTATGTCTGGCAATCCCACTTATATTGATGGGAATTTTGATTGTTGCTGTTTTATTTAATAACAAGGTAAAATTTGTAAACATACTGAAATTTGTTTATTTTGATGTTATGATGAAACTTGTGTAACATTAATTAAGTCCTGCGTTCAGTAAAATTGAATTGGAGGTACTAATTTCCAAAAAGCCACACAATGGTAGATATTGGCGTCTGAAGTCTAATGTTGTGAACCAACCTATCTGCTTAATATGGACCGAATCACTCCAAAAGTACAATTCAAGGTTTAATTTTGACCTAAATCAAAGAGGTCTAAAGCCCTCAGGAGTATTAAATTTACACATTGTATATATTCTGTAATATCATGTATATCATAACATTCCCTGCTTATAGATTGTTTATATCTGTATTTTTATATATTTACTGCTTATATTATAACATAATTATTGTATTTTATTTGTTTTTAACTATCACATTACAACAGGGGAAACCAAATGCAAAGCATAATGTTTCATACAATATTCAAAAATTTCATTTCAGTTTCAAAAGAATTGAAAATTAAATTCAGAGCACAGATAATGTGTTTCGTTTTCAAAGTTGATATACCATGCAAGAAATCATTGTCAAATTAGTTACACATTAAAAGATGTTGATAAATTTTATAAGAGACCATACAGATTTATTTAATTTGCTATCTTTGAGGTAAAAGAGGTTTAAATTATTCAATGTTTAATAATATGAATTATGTTTACATCACCTGAAATTATTTGAAATCATTTGTAAATAATCCCATTATAATCAAAATTACTATATAGTACATTCCATTAAAATACCATTTTAATTTGGTATTGTAAAAATTTAGTTTTTTTTATCGAATAAATCATTTTTCTAACAAAATGTGTGTTTGTTTGTTGTTTAACTTTCTAAGGGCTTTGTAATTTGAGAGATCTAAACAACAAAATGATTTTAGCAATAAACCATGGAAGCCAAGGATGATACCGGTATATCCCAAGCAGGGGCGTAGGTGTGGGGGGGGGAAATAGTCGGTCGCAAAATCAGTGCAGTCGGTCGCAAAGTAGAGGTAGTCGTTATCAAAATAAGTATACGTCACGCTACTCACTCAAAACTTTAGTATAAAAATAGTCAGTCGCAAAATCATTGCAGTCGGTTGCAAAGTAAAGGTAGTCGGTATCAAAATAAGTACTCACTGTATACGTCACGCTACTCACGCAAAAAATAGTCTCAAAATAAGTGCAGTCACTGCAGCCAGTCTCAAACACAATGTCAGGAAAGATCCCAAATACTGTATATTTGCGTGAATCCGTGAGCCTAAATTGCATACGTCACTCTTATTCTGCTGTAAGTATGTTAAATTGGTCTAACAACAAAATGTCACCAAGGGAGAAAAATAGTCGGTCACAAAATAAATAGTCGGTCTCAAAAACAATGCCAGAATAGATCCCAAATGCTATGTATTTGCGGGAATCCGTGTGCCTAAATTGCATACGTCACTCAAAACTATAGTATGAAATAACCATGTCTGCTTGTCACTCTTATTCTGTTGTGAGTATGTTGTTCTATAAAATGTTTTCTA